>ONZH01021784.1:0-687165 GCA_900303285.1 Rhinella marina
GCTAGCAGCACCGACTAAACATCAGTTCACGCCATGGAAAGACCTCCTAGATTCATCATTGTTAAAATCATCATAATTGATTTCACCTCTGCAAGGCATATTAGTGAGCTACGGGAGTGTCATACAACGGCCTTATCTCAGAGATTTAGTGGATTGTCTCATTTTTATGAACCAAGCCAGGTTTCCTCCCTAAAATCCAAACAGTACATTACCCTGGAGACTGACCTGTTAGTGTGTCCAGATTTACAAGGTCAAGAACAGGAGGAACGGCACTCAATGGCAGAAAGACTGTCTTAAAGGGGTTGTCCGTCAGTTAATATTGATGACCTATCTGACTAATTTGCAAGGCTGCCACTTTGTCAAAATCTTCACCCTTAAAGGGGTATTCCGGTAAAGTAACTTAATTTTTGAAAAACTGCATTAAGGCTGCAAGCTGTGACCGAACCAGAACCCCTACCTATACATATAACCAGAGCTTCATTTTACCTTGCAATCCATTTGTCTATCTCCTGTGTGAGCCTGCAGCAAACAGAGTGTCATGGCTCTTGTTCTTCCCTCACAAAACTACAATCCCTAGCTTTTCTGCTGTGAGTTTGTGCGTGTTCATGAGTGTTGATGTTTGCTGATTGGCTGCTTGATATCACAGTCCACACACGCCCCCTCTACTGACCAATCAGCAGCACACTAACACTCCCTTTGTGTCACAAGCCATTTAGCTAGAGAATTGATAGCAACACACTGAGCGTGCTCGACCTGACAAAGGCTGAGAACTACAGGTCGATGCCATGGTAATTTTTGAGGAAACACAGTGGGTAGCACTGGAAGAAAACTGCTTTTATAACTACTGAACGGTACATATGTGAAATTGACATTATATTAGGTAATGATTGATGATGAATTAGTCTAAAACATAAGTTATAGTTACTGTAACCAGAATACCCCTTTAATGAAGAATTTCAGACTAGCATTCTCTCTGTAAAGGGATCTTGAAATGGAAACTTCTATTGCACCCACTAACATACTGCTTTACAAATCCTTTTTGTGCTTGTGCTGCTGTAGGACGTCCAGAAAAACAAAAACTTATTTTAATTTCCTGTATTCTGTAGGCAGCACAACTTTCCTTCAATTTAATAAATGTAATACTGCTTTAAAAATACACTGGCTCCTTTCTGCTCAGCTTTCTAGGGCCCATGGTGGTTGGTTAATTAAATAATTGATTACTGCTTATTAAACTGTCTGGATGAACCTAGGGGAGTTTACCCCATTTGTGTTGCCTACAGGTTACAAAAAATTATTATTACTCTTACCCAGGGGCGGATTGGGAACTTAAAGTGGCCCTGGAAAAAATACTAAAAGTGGCCCCGTTTTGTAGTCTGGTCCAAATTGATGGAAGGCAGGGCCAGCAATACCACCCCAACAGAGCCAAATACCAAACTCCATCATAAAATACTGCCAGCAGCACAAAATACATCCCCAAAAACTTCCACTGGCTGGCCGTGAGGAGGGCTCAGGAGTCCCCTGGGCATCGGCCCACCGGGAAATTTCCCTGTAAGGTCTATGGCCAATCCACCCCTGCTCTTACCGGTAATTTGATTTTCCAGAGTCCATGACAGCACCAGGAGAGGGGATCCTCCGCCCAGGACAGGAAAACCACAGATATTTAAGGAGGAGGGGCCTCTCCATTCCTTAGTGGTTTACAGAGACGAAAGAGAGACTCCAACATCCATCCTTCTGGTTCCATATGAGCTTATATAATCGAGGACCTAGCATTATATCCTCTTTATATATACACTTTTTTTTTTAATGCACACCACGTGAACCATAACCAAGACCCATCACCAAACCAAAGAATAGAAAAAAAGGGGAGGGGAGGAAATAAAGGGTGCTGTCATGGACTCCGGAAAATCAAATTACCGGTAAGAGTAATAATCATTTTTCCCTTCGTTCCATGACAGCACCAGGAGAGATCCCAGAGATAAATCAGGGTGGGACAACAGTTTGTAAGACCTTACGACCGAAAGAAAGATCGGAAACGGAGGAGAGATCCAGTTTATAGTGCCTATAGAATGTCAGGGCAGAAGACCATGTGGCCGCCTTGCAGATGTCATTGATAGATGCCTCCGCTATTTCAGCCCAAGAAGTGGATACTGCTCGAGTCGAGTGTGCCGTCCAACCTGAAGGAACTGGTTTGTGAAACAAAATATAAGCTAGAGAAATAGCCTGCTTAATCCATCTAGCAATTGAACATTCGCTAGAAGCTCTCCCTCTGTTAGGACCTAATAACTGTACAAAGCGCTTGTCTTTCTCCAGTCCTTGATGGCCGCAAGATAAGCATCTTCTGACGTCTAAACAGTGAAATTCTAATTCCTTCTGACATTTGGGGTCAGAACAAAAAGAGGGAAGCACTACTTCCTGATTTTTATGGAACTCCGACACTATCTTAGGAAGGAAGGTGGGGTCAGGTCTAAGTACAATCCTATCCTCTAGAATTGAAGTGAAATAGACAGGGTCTGAATTTCCCCTACACTTCTAGCCAATGTTATGGCTACTAAAAAGGCGCATTTAAGAGTTAGTATTTTAATAGGAATTTCGGACAAGGGTTCAAAAGGTTCCTTTATCAAACTCTCCAAAACAAGGATCAGATCCCAGGGAGGAACCCTTAATACTCTAGGTGGGATATCTCTAGCTACTGCCTTACAAAATCTCAGGAGGTTCAACTGCCAGTCTGGTGTCAAATAAAACACTAAGGGCTAATATCTGAACTTTATTGGTGCTGAGAGAAAGGCCTTTCTCCAATCCCTTCTGAAGAAAACTAAGAACCTATGGGACAGACAAATAACGAGGAATTGGGTCTATACCTAGAAAGGCGAAGAATGCTGCCCAGGTCCTAGCATAAATTCTGGTGGTCACAGGCTTTCTACTTTTAAGTAATGTATTGATGACCGATTCAGACAACCCCCTGTAAGTTAAAAGCGCCCCTTTAAAACGCCAAGCCGTCAAGTGGAGGCCCTTTACTGGAGGATGAACAACTGGGCCCTGAGTCAAGAGGTCTGGGATCTCTGGTAGCACCCAAGGCTCGCTCACCGACAGAAGCCTCAGCCAGGCGAACCAGGCACAGCGGGGCCAAAAGGGTGCCATCATGATCACCGCAGCTCCATCTTCCCTTATCTTCTTGAGAACCTTTGGTATCAACTGAAGAGGAGGGAAGGCATAAAGAAGACCCTAGTTCCATGGTTGTAGAAAAGTGTCTACTGCCAGGGGAAAATCTCCAGGAAATAGGGAAAAAAAATTCTCTACTTTCCTGTTGTTCCTTGTTGCCAAGAGATCTACCAAATGCTCCCCCCACAGCTGTACTAGCTGGGAGAAAATTCCCTGGTTTAAGGACCACTCTCTCTGATCTAATTTGTATCGACTTAGGAAGTCCGCTTTCTGATTGTCTATACCTTTGATATGCAGAGCCGATATAGACAGAACCTTCCAATCTATCAGTGAAAAAATCTGAGTAGCAATTTTTTGCAATGCCAAGGACCTGGTGGGGGACTTGGCGATTCAGGTAGGCTACAACGGAACCATTGTCTGATGACACTCTCAGATGACGATTTAAGATTAGGGGAAGTATTTCCCGTAGAGCAAAAAGAACCGCCATCAACTCCTTCATGTTTGAAGAAGCCGCAGAGGTCGATTCCTCCCATTGGCCCCATCCCACTGGACTGGCATCCGTGGTTACCACTATAGGGTCTTCTAACCTCCACGGGACTCCCCGGTTGAGATTGTCTGAATCTAACCACCACAGCAGGGAATCACATGCCTGACTGGAAATCCAAGTTGTCCATCTTCCCTGACCCTGCCTGAAGGATCTCCCACTGCACAGCAAGGATGCAGGAGGTCAAGGTCCCCAGGACTGATATGCCTCTTCTTATTGATAGACAGGGGTTCTGGATAGTCGTAGTCATCACTAACCTTATTTTCAGGATTTTCTCCGGGGGAAGAAAGGACTTCTGGCAGGTGGAATCCAGAAGAATACCCAGGAACTGCTGAATTCTTTGGGGAATCAT
Organism: Rhinella marina; assembly: GCA_900303285.1. Lineage (NCBI taxonomy): Eukaryota > Metazoa > Chordata > Amphibia > Anura > Bufonidae > Rhinella > Rhinella marina. The sequence goes on from ONZH01021784.1 coordinate 4,056, forward strand.
CCTGGATTTTTCTGTGTTGATAATCCATCCCAAGGATTTCAGAATGGAGATCACCTGTTCCATCTGAGTCAAACAAGTCTCTTCCGACCGAGCTATGATGAGGAAGTCGTCCAGGTACGGTGCAAATAGAATGTCCTTCTCCCTTATGTGGGCTGCCATCTCCGCTACCAGTTTCGTAAAAATACACGGAGCCATGGATATCCCAAAGGGTAGAACCTGGAATTAGAAATGTTTCACGCTTCCTTGTATCGTCAAAGCTACCCTTAAGAACTTATGGTGATCTGGCCATATTGGGAGGTGATAATAAGCGTCTTTTATATCCAGAACTACCATAAAGCAGTCCTTGTAGAGCAGGTTTACTACCGAACTTAACGTCTCCATTTTAAATCTTCTGTAGATCAAAAACTTTAGTTTTTTTTTTAAATTTATGATGGTTCTCCAGGTCTCCATTTGGTTTTCTTACCAGAAAAAGGTTGGCGTAAAACCCCATAAACCCCCCTAAAAATTTTTGAGTCCCTGGGCTCACCTCTGTTATAATAAATTTTTCTGGGGGAAAACTTCTGAACTCTAGTTTGAATCCTTCTTCTTTTAAGGATTGAAGGATCCAAGTACTGTTTGATATCGCTGACCATGCTGGGAGGAAGTTTTGAAGCCTTCCTCCCACCCTGGCGTCATTGGGGATTATCTTTTTTAGCCGGGGTATTATTTTGGTTTTTGAATAGGAACCCCCTAGGTTTTGAGGAGGAAAACTTCCACTTGGACTCTTTTGCTCTGACTGTTTTCCCATACCCGAGAATCTTTTATTCTCACGAAAGGAGGGGTTTTGTTTACGAAAATTAGATGGGAACCCTTTCTTCCCATCTCCTGCCTTCTCCAAAATATCATCAAGGGCAGAACCAAATAAATATTTACCTTCACATTGGATGTTACATAATCTGTTTTTAGATGCCACGTCACCTGACCAATTTTTTAGCCAAAGAGCTCTACGAGCCGAATTAGCCAAGGAGGAGGACCTAGCAGATAATCTTACAGCATCAGCGGAGGCATCTGCCAAGAAATCCGCAGCCTTAGCAATAACCGGTAAAGATTCTAATAGTTGCTCCCTAGGAGTTTTATCCCTAATCTGCTCTTCCAATTGTTTAACCCATAGGATAAGGGCTCTAGCAGTACAGGTGGCTGCTATATTAGGTTTAAGGGATGCCCCCGCCGATTCCCAGGTACGTCTTAGAAAGTAGTCTGCTTTTCTGTCCATGGCATCTTTTAGTTGTCCCAAGTCGTCTGCGAGACACTTTGGCAATGGGTACATCTAATTTAGCGTGATCCCAGAGAGCTGAATCTGCAGAGTCAAAGGGGTATTTACGCTTAAGAGAGGAGGGGATAAAACTAAGTTTATTTGTTTTTTTCCATTCATTCAAGACCATGGACGTCTACATTTTTATGGATAAAAAAGGATCTTTTCTTTCTACCCTCCAATCCTTCAAACATTATATCCTGGATAGTTTTAACTTGTTTAGGGTCTTCAATATTCATGGTCGCCCTGACCGCCTTTAACAGCTGATCGACATCCTGAATTGGAAAGAACTGTTTACCCCCTCTATCTTCATTAGAGGAAGAATCAGACAATGCTTCACCACTTTCCATGGTCGGTTCTTCTTTTGAACTCGAAATGTTTGAATAATCCAGAATAGCAGGTGATTTATCTCGGCTCTTATGGGACGTTTTCTGAGTTTTAAGGGCATTACCCACTTCATCTCTAATTAGTTTCTTCATACATTTGAACATGGAGGGGGATTCCTCGGCTATAGTGTTCTCTATACAGGAGCGGCACAATAGCTTAACATATGAGGGAGGTAACTTAACTCTACATATCCCACATTCTTTATGCTTCTGTTTAGTAGACACTTTCTTCGGCCTCTCCTAAAAGACAATAGCCCCATATAAATCATAAATGCAGGGGTGAGGGATATACCCCTTCCGTACATACCCATCCCATACCGTAGTAGCAGGAGTAGACGGCTCTTTCTGGGTCTCTCCAGCGTCTTCCATGCTGCCAGAGCTCCCAATTCTGCCTTGGATCCGGACCAGCCCGACAAGGATCCTCAGACAAGCTGTAACTGGGCTTTGGCTATAAAAAAAAAAATTGTATTTCCCGCGCACCTGCGCTCAGGGGAACGAGATCTCGCATCACTGCCGGCGCTTCCTTGTAATGCCGCGCTCCACCGGCGCTCTGTAACCGCGTCCTCTTGCCCTCCTCACGCGCGAACGCCGGCATAAGGGTCCAGGTAGGGCCAAACAAGATCTCCCCCCACTTCTCTTTCAGAATAAGACAGCCAGTCCCGTCTTCAGGGAGCACGTTGCGGGGAACTCACCCGGCACGCTTCCCAGCCCAGCCAGCCAGCCAGATTTTAACTTGGGAAGAAACTACTCCCCAGCAGGTGTAGGAATCCTTCTCCCAGGACAGGAAAACCACTGAAGAATGGAGAAGGCCCCTCCTCAAATATCTGTGGGTTTCCTGTCCTGGGCGGAGGATCCTCTCTCCTGCTGCTGTCATGGAACGAAGGGAAAAATGTAAATTTCCTAAAGTCAATTTTCTTATTTTCTGTTATTCTGTGTATATGGACACAGTACCACTTCTCTTGTGCTGTATGCTGGGTGTAATTCTCAGTATCTGCTCTTATTCTGTATATATGGACACTGCACAGTACCACTTCTCTTGTCCTGTATACTGGGTGTAATTCTCAGTATCTGCTCTTATTCTGTATATACAGACACTGCACAGTACCACTTCTCCAGTCCTGTATAATGGTGTAATTTTCAGTATCTGCTCTTATTCTGTATATATGGACACTGCACAGTACCACTTCTCCTGTCCTGTATACTGGGTGTAATTCTCAGTATCTGCTCTTATTCCGTATATATGGACACTGCACAGTACCACTTCTCTTGTCCTGTATACTGGTTGTAATTTTCAGTATCTGCTCTTATTCTGTATATATGGACACTGCATAGTACCACTTCTCCTGTCTTGTATACTGGGTGTAATTCTCAGTATCTGCTCTTATTCTGTATATATGGACACTGCACAGTACCACTTCTCCTGCCTGTATACTGGGATGTAATTTTCAGTATCTGCTCTTATTCTGTATATACGGACACTGCACAGTACCACTTCTCCTGCCTGTATACTGGGATGTAATTTTCAGTATCTGCTCTTATTCTGTATATATGGACACTGCACAGTACCACTTCTGTATACTGGGGGTAATTCTCAGTATCTGCTCTTATTCTGTATATATCGACACTGCACAGTACCACTTCTCCAGTCCTGTATAATGGTGTAATTTCAGTATCTGCTCTTATTCTGTATATATGGACACTGCACAGTACCACTTCTCCTGCCTGTATACTGGGTGTAATTCTCAGTATCTGCTCTTATTCCGTATATATGGACACTGCACAGTACCACTTCTCTTGTCCTGTATACTGGTTGTAATTTTCAGTATCTGCTCTTATTCTGTATATATGGACACTGCATAGTACCACTTCTCCTGTCTTGTATACTGGGTGTAATTCTCAGTATCTGCTCTTATTCTGTATATATGGACACTGCACAGTACCACTTCTCCTGCCTGTATACTGGGATGTAATTTTCAGTATCTGCTCTTATTCTGTATATACGGACACTGCACAGTACCACTTCTCCTGCCTGTATACTGGGATGTAATTTTCAGTATCTGCTCTTATTCTGTATATATGGACACTGCACAGTACCACTTCTCCTGTATACTGGGGGTAATTCTCAGTATCTGCTCTTATTCTGTATATATGGACACTGCACAGTACCACTTCTCTTCTCCTGTATACTGGGATGTAATTCTCAGTATCTGCTCTTATTCTGTATCTATAGACACTGCACAGTACCACTTTTCCTCTCCTGTATACTGGGTGTAATTCTCAGTATCTGCTCTTATTCTGTATTTATGGACAATGCACAGTACCACTTCTCCTGCCCTGTATACTGGGTGTAATCCTCAGTACCTGTTCTTATTCTATATATATATGGATAGAGCACATTACCACTTTTTTTTGTCCTATATAGTGGTGTAATTGTGTATCTTGATTTTAAAGACATTCTTCAGGATGTTGTGGTGATCCCAGTCCTCCAGAATCTTCAGCAGTACTTAGCAGACAGGTTTGACCCCTCAGAAGATTCATTGTCTAGATATGATTGTCCCAATAATCAAATACAGAACCTTTTGTGAGGATCTTCCAAACACTATAAAGATTAAAGGGAACCTGTCATCTCCGAAACACCCCCTGAACTAGAGTAAGCGGTGTATAGTGTAAGTGATACTGAATCCGAATATGTAAGTTTTATCTTCATACTCACTTCTATTCTGACGCTGTGCTCCCACAAACCAGCTGTAAAATGCATTGAGAGGACTCCTCTTTGAGTCCTCTCCATTATGTGAGTGAGCACTGGAGTCCACTGAGTGCATTTTACTGCTGGTTTGTGGGAGCACAGCGTCGGAATGGAAGTGAGTATGAAGATAAAACTGACATATTCGGATTCAGCATCACTTACACTATACAACCGCTTACTCTAGTTCAGGGGGTGTTTCTGAGATGACAGGTTCCCTTTAAAGCAGATCACAGTAAAATTATCTGGTTTTACTAGGTTTTTCAGGTTGTCTCTTTATGTCTGAGGCAGGAACCTCCTCGAAGATAGTGAGGAAAGCGGAAAATAGGTTTATTTTAGGCAGGAAGGTACACATAGCTCCATAAAGGATGCAGGCTGCAGATATTGTATTTCTCCACAGTATATGTCAACAGGTATTCCTTGTGTTACTTGTGCAGACTGCGACCTCTACTGATCAGACGGATTGCGACTTATGCAAACCAACAGGACACAGCAACATGAGCATCTCTCAACAAATGTGATGTATAACTATGGGGGGGTATGTACCTGCCATTAGAGGAGAGATAGGAGGCTGGCTCCTGGAGATGAACTCTGTGTGCAGCATCCAGAAAACAATATGTCAGAATCCCCAAACCATCATCAATCCAGAAATCAGTTAGCCCACCATATTCCATCTAACAAGCATTAGATGCAGCATTTCTGCTATATAAAAAACCAAAACAAAAAAAAACAAAACAACACAAACCTAAACCGTATTAAGCAAATGCATCCATTTAATCACAGTTCAGGAGGAAAAATAAAAGGACAGGAAAAAAAAAGAAAAAAAAAAAAAAAAAAAGAAGAGGCAGTGACCAGATAAATGGTAACACTAAGTTAAGTGCTTCCTGTGGAGACCCGGGCAACAAGAGTGAAATCCAACTGTTCAATAAATTAATTCCTATTGGATGGGCACAGATGAGAATCTTCACCCTCAGAACCAGCGTACAGGCACTGGGCACGGTGGCACTAACCAAAGTAGAATGGCTGCATCGTAAAGTCCAAGACCAATACACTGACCATGCAGCAACCTTCAGACAACTCCACAATGACCCCATGGAAGTTATGCCTCACACCAATGTCACGCTTGCAACCTGCAGATATCCCTGGAGGAACTGAAGCGCCTCTGCATTCAGACTGCTGCTGATCATGGAGGGGACCTAGAAGACAGGAAAGGGCATGAGTGCTGCACAGCAGGAAAGCATCATGAATGTACTCCCTGATGATGGTCTTACCCGCCCAGGACAGGAGGCAGACAGCTTGTGAAGAGATTGTGCCAGGAGGATTTTGGGATTGCTGACCATGTCCCCTATAGGATCATGCTCTTTTTTGCCAGCGAAAGCCAACTGAGAGAAGGCGGTCTGGTACCCGGGGGTATCTTCAATGTCAATGAAGTGCTCATCATCTGGAATAGTGTCATCTTCAGGCAGCTCAAACAGACCAATCAGAGCCTGCAATAATGGGGTCCTGAAAAAAGAGGGAGAACATAAATGTAGAAAATGTAAACTATCCAAGTGTGATGCTGGGAAACAGTGAATGACATCTGAGACTCGACTGCAGGAGGAGAGAGAAATAACCTTAGGGCTGTATTACACCAACAGATCATCTGACAGATTTTCTAACCAATAATTGGTCAGATGGCCTATTACACACACAGATCTTTTGTTATACACACCAACTCTTGGTCTGACTGGACAGATATTGGTCAGATAATCTGTTGGTGTAAAGCCCCATTCACACGACCGTATGAATGGGGCCGTATCTATCCGCAAAAATGCGGGAATAGATGCGGCCCCATTCACCTCTATGGGTCCGGGAGCCGCGGCACGGAGCTAGCTCCGTGCCGCGGCTCTTTTGAAGCATGTCCTATACTTGTCTGTGCGCACGGACAAGTATACGCATTTTCAATGGGGCCGCACGGCGTGTGTTCCGAGCGCTGTGGAACACATGCCGGGCGGCCCCCGTATATTTGCGGGTCCGCAAATATACGGTCGTGTGAATGGGGCCTTATACAGCTCTTAGACTGAACATTCCCTTATGACATGAATTCAACCAATATTCTACTGCTGCTCAGTCATCTCAAGTGTCTGCTGACCAGTGAACTTCAACCAGTTGTGGAGAAGATTTAGAAGTACAGGTGTCAGTCTCCTGACCTGGCTAGTGATCGAGCTCTTTATGATGGAAGAGAGTCAGTGTCAGATGTCACGTGTGCTCGGCCCTTACCACAGCTTGGTGTACTCTGCATCCATCATCTGAGGGCACTCTGTCAGGAGTTTGGTTATGCCAACTGCACAGATTTTCTTCTCTACTGGTCCTGATACTTTCTGGATTTCGGGGATGATGATTTTTTCGACAACCATGCCAAACATTCTGCAAGAGGAGGATGATTACACTAGATCAGTAATAGGAGAACATTGAGCTGCATCCCCACTGATCAGCCCACCCCCAGAATGAAGGCTTCAGTCTACAGGCAACTGTGAGAGGATAGAACTAAATGGAAAGCACCAAGGGAACAGACAATCCTAGGAGATTGGACAGACCACCACCAGACACCAGGAGCCTCCAAACATGAAGATCACACTTACTTGGGTTGAATACTGTCAACCATTTCTTGTAAACCAACAGCTCCATATTTGACGCAGTAAAGATTTAGGAAAACCAAGAAACCTGACAGAGAACATAACTGTGGTTACAGACAATCAGTACAACTCCTCAGGTTTCCATTACACTGCACACAGAGCAGCAGCTTGGAGCCTGTATAACATCTTCATACAAAGTACAGAGATGTGTCACATGAACCATTCAATGAGCAGCAGGTTTATGTGGAGCAGAGGAGCTCTCATCCTCTTCACAGTAATAGCACTTACATTGTTCAACTATAAGGGGAAGTGATCACAGAATAAATAACTTTACAAATGCAAAGCTCTTATGATGATCTGTAATAAGGTCATTTAATCCTATTCATGAAACCATTCAGACACGCTTTCTGAATCATGTCAGCAAGTCTTTGGGGAGCCAATTTAAATTGTGCACTGTATAAGAAATTAAATAGGTTCTCTTTGGACAATCCGATGAGGGTCAAATAGGTCTCATGACATACAGTGTCCCACTGCAGAGAACCCTAGAAACCTGCTCTAGTGCGAGGGGAAAATTTAGCAATAAATGTTCAATTTCACTGCAGCACCACCACATGGGAGATGAAGTATTACACACTATCCATTCGTATCAAAGGGTTTGTCTGTGTGATGCAGGAAAAGAGAGCAGCATTTATTAAGGCCAATGCATCCATCATTCTTATGGATTACAGTACTATATAGAAATAAAGCTCATATAGAGGTCACAAACCTGTCAGAAAATACTCATCTAATATGAGGAACTTACTCTTGACAAACTTTGTGGTTTTGGAATTCTGCAACCTCTGGAAAAGCACAATGAAGATCTGTCTCTTGTACTGATCCACACATTCCCTACAAGAAAAGCAAAGTCGTCAGTGATAATGGGGTCACTCCACGTAAACACAGATGAGCGGCAGCTTCCTCCTCCCTGTTCCGCACTGTACGGATGAAGCCACCAATACAAAGTCATGAGAAACCCCTTTAACAATGCCTGACCTGCCTTACTTACGGTGGCAAGTGCTCAATAATGCTGTTCAGTAAATAAAACCCCTGGTGGTCGTTGGCTTTTGAGGCAATGAGTTTTTGGAAGACGCCAAGGAGTCCAGGCTGAAAGAAAAAAAAAACAAGTAATGAACAAAGACTGAATGTGACAGCTCAGGACAGCCACATAAAAATGTCATCTTAAATCATATCTTGTGCTTATGCGTACGAGCACGCTAAGTGCAAACCTCATGTGAACATCTCTCACCCGGCAATGGAGCAGATGTGTTTTACCCAACAGTTCTCCTGTCTGTTTTATTTGGGGGCAGGTAGAACGATGGGGAATAGGGATTAGAGAATCGACTTCAGATGAAACATTCAAAGTCGATTTGTATAAAACTTTGTTTCAATACTGTACGGAGAGAGCGCTCCGTACAGTATTAGAATGTATTGGATCTGATGAGCTGAAGTTATTACTTTGCAAATTCTCGCAAGACTTCGGGTAATAACTTCATAAATTTCTACTGTAAAAAAAACATTTCCTAAACTCAATTTATGAAGTTATTACCCGAAGTCTCGCGAGACTTCGCGAAGTAATAGCTTCGACTCATCTGAGCCAATACATTCTAATACTGTATGGAGCGCTCGCTCTGTACAGTATTGAAACAAAGTCTTATACAAATCGACTTTGAATGTTTCATCTGAAGTCGATTCTCTCATCCCTAATGGGGATCTCATGATTTAATGGTAGAAGAACAATAAATGAATCTTGGACAGTGCTGGGTCTAGGTATTCCATCTAATTTGCCTGAACTGCATTAACGTAGCACTGGGCGAGTTACCCTCTACGGGATAATACGGTAATATTAACAAACCTGAATATATCAAGCATACAGGTGGAGGAAACATGAGCACACTGACTGTACACAGTCAGAAGCTGCTAAATGGTCACTTACAATTTTATCAGCGGCGTTGGCAGCAATCGTCCTCGCTCCTCTCTCCAGGTAGGCTTGTAATAGTCGCACCAGAGGGGGGATATTGCCCGTTCTCTCCCACAAAACTGGCTGCAACAGGTGTGGAAACAAGGCCATGTAGGAGGTGGGGATGTCGTCCTTGTGCATCTCCAGAAGCAAAGACATCACTTGGAATACATATGGCATAAACTCTACAGAAATAAAAGTGTTACAGAGTGTTAGTGCTACAATCTAAGCTGACAAAGTAGATCACAGCAAAGGTTAATAAATTATGCAAATAGAACAATACTGAAATAAGCCATATCTCTGTGTGAGCAGCCTCAAGATCACTGACGGCAAGCAGAGATCTTGAAAATGGTGAGGAAGTGAAAAAGTATTTCAGAAAGCTATGTAAACTTTCATTAGGGGTTGTCTCACTTCAGCAAATAGCATTTATCATGTAGAGAAAGTTAATACAAGCCATTTACTAATGTATTGTTATTATCCATATTGCTTCCTTTGCTGGCTTCATTAATTTTTCCATCACATTATACACTGCTCGTTTCCATGGTTACGACCACCCTGCAATCCAGCAGTGGTGGTCGTGCTTGCACACTATAGGAAAAAGTGCCGGTCTCTCTGGTGGCTGGAACTGTGGGAGCGCACATTTTTCTATAGTGTGCAAGCACGGCCATCGCTAATGTATTGCAGGGTGGTCATAACCATGGAAACGAGCAGTGTATAATGTGATGGAAAAATGATCTAGCCAGCAAAGGGAGCAATATGGAGAATGACAATACATTAGTAAGTGACTTGTATTAAATTTCTCGACATGATAAATGCCATTTGCTGAAGTGAGAAAACCCCTTTAAAAAGTTACGTACAGAATCAGTGTCAGGAGGAGAATCCTACAGATCACGATATCCTAAAACCAGACCTCACTGATGATACAGCCAAGCATGGACATAAGTATTTAACCTCTTGTCTACTGCCGCACGACTTTATGCATTGTGGCGGTAGGCTCTTATCTGTAAGCCGATGTATAAAAGCGCTGGGTTACATTGCGATCTGCCTGCGTCCTGTGGTCACAGTGAGCAGTGCCGAGACCAGCAGAAGGATCCATCACAGTGTACAATGTACAGTGTTCTTGATGTGAGCTTGCAGGCTGTGAATTAACCCTTTTCTGCCCTGTGTCAGGAAGGGGTTAATTCACTTTTTAAAATAAATAGTAAAATAAATAAATTAAAAAAAGTTAAAATTAGAAAATTAAAAAGTTATACTAGTATGAGCAATAGTATAGGAGACTCCGTACACACACATCCCCCTCCCTTTTTCGTTCATAAAAAATATATTAGTTTGAACAATAGTATAGTGGAATATTTGTGTGTACAATATACAAACACACACATTTTTCCCTTTTTGTTTTCTTAGAAAAAAAAAAATGTAAAAATCTAGGTATTCACTTTAGCTATATTTAGTATAGCGCGTGGGGGAGGTGTTCTTGTGTAAAATATACAAACGCACGCAGATTTTTTTTTTTTTAATTTATAAAATAAATATAAAGAAAATAACAGCCAAAAAAAGTCCAAATTTCCCCTTAGGGGGAAAAAAAAGTCAATTTGAAGGAGCTTGTAATGATTTATCACTGTCCAACATCTGTACTGGCAGTACAGTGTCACAGAACCAGCAAAAATAAATAGATAGGCAGCCAAAATGCACTGTAGCCTTTTTAAGTCTTGCGTTGGGGCCAGCCAGTAATTTGTTTTTCATAATTTTCAGTTTTTCCTTAAATATATATATATTTTTTTAAATATATATGTGTTCAAATGGCACAAAATAAAGTCTAAGAAGTCCGGTGAAAAATCATATCAAATACATGTAGGTTGGCTCAGAAATGAATCAGTTATTTGAGGTTAGATAAGCCCATTCCTACAAGTAAAAAATTGGCCTGTAAGGAAGGGGGTAAGCACTCTGGTAGTGAAGCTAAGTTGATATTAATTCAACTAATGACAAACTCCATCATCCTGGATTCTGGAACACGGCTGTATGGCAGGACTAATATAAAATATAAAGCTATTTTACGCTGGAGTCAGCCAGTCACAGCAATTGACTGCTACAAGCTGTTTGGTGGGAACTGCAGAGAGTTCCAAAGGACTAGAGTCTGTCATTTATGATTATTATGCTATTTGGCATTTTATATCTTTCTGCTAATAAATGTTAGGTGAATAATAATTATTGTCTATCACTTAAAGGGGCTGTCCTGTGAAGAAACTTTTTGGCAAATGGCCAAGAGTGGTTTAGAAAGAACTTAAAGCAATACTGGCCTCTCGATCCCATTCCGCTGACACACAGGAAATGCCTGCTGAGCCAATCACTAGCTGAGGTGGGTCACCTCTGCAGATCAGTGACATGTGCATAGACTGGTCTTTGATCCCCCTTTGAGCCAGTTACCTCAAGTTTTACCCCTCGTTTGGTGTTTGTTGTATAAAGGAACTAATGGAGAGACTGTATAATGTGTCTTTATTGATTGAAGGAGTTATCATTCACCACCTACCTTGCACATCATTCTGGAGGATCTCTGTGAAGACCAGGAAAAGTGCCTCTTCAAAGCTGGTCACAGCAGACGGGTTGGATCTGCAAGTGATTCTTATTGACAAGCAAATGGACTCAAAAAGGTAGTGATTAAAATGCGGCTTGCTGGGATTCTAAAGAGGAGATAAAATATGGTTACAAATTATGGCTAGGCTCAGCACTGCATGAAAGCCGAACGTGAGCACTTACCTTACTGACCGCCAGTAGCTTCTGTGTCAGCTGTGGGATAACTGAAGGGATGAATGGGATGATTGCCTCCTGCAGCAGGGAGAAGCTTCTCATGATTGCTGGCAAAAAAGGAAATGTAACGGGTCATGAAGTGGATGCCACCTGCATTCTGCTGCCACCATTGTGTCCAAAGAGGAGTATCCTGCCAGAAATTTCAGTAATGCTGCCTTTATTATATATCGTAATCAAGTGGCCCCAGCTAGTATTCCAACTGGAAGGAGCGGGGGAGGGGGGAACGGTGAGAGTAAAACACAGAAATGTAAAGAATTACCAAAAAGAAGCAAAAGGCCACGTCAGTATGGCTGGTTGTTTCCACTGGCCACCAATGACCACAGTCTATAGACTGTGGTCCAAAACGGACACAAATGAAAGGAACTATGCTGCCCACAAATACAGAAAAATTAAAAGTGCGCTTGCTCATCACCTACCTTTCATGATGTATTCATTCTCAGAGGAGCCAGGTAAGGAGAGTGCTTTGAAGAGATTGGACAGAAGTTGTTCTGCGTATGGTAACATGTCAGCAGCAGAAATGCTGAGGAAAGGACAGAGACACTATACTAAATATCACATTACAGGGTAAAAACTTCTAACCCAGGGAACAGCAACCTATGGCACTCCAGCTGATCTGAAACTACAACTCCCAGAATCCTCTATTCACTACTATGGGAGTTAGAAGAACAGCTAAGTATATTTGCATGCTGAGAGTTGTAGGATCACAGCAGCTGGAGTGCCTAAGGCCACTGATCCCTGTTCTAATACAGAAGACGACCCTGCATCTGACACACACAGACAAACACAAATCTGACAAACACAAAAAAACCTCTACATCAAGTGATGATGCATGTTTATTACAACAGACAAGGGAAAAAGCAGCTGCCATATTCCCCTTGCCAGCATTCTCCCACAAGAGCAAATGGTCAGACATACTGAAATCTGCTATTGGGGATGGTCAGTGGGAACCCCATACACATTAGGGGCGCGCTACACAAAGTGATAAAGACTGTGCGGCCAATAAACAGGCCAATTAGAGGTGTGAGAATGGACAGGCACATGGATAACAACGGGCAGCAGAAGCTTACAGGGTGGTGTTGGCTGCCCCTCCTCTCATGGTGAATAACCTTTCCAGGGCATGAGCGGCATATGTGTGAACAACAATGCTCTCTGCCTGCAGGTGAGAGATCAGCAGAGGAATTGCCAGCAGCAGCTGCTCTTTAGGAACCTGTAAAAAAACAAATAAGCAGTTCTTTGCATGTTGGAGTAAAAACATATAATCTGGGTACAAGCATGTATGTCACTAGCACATCCAAAAAATAGGCATAAGTTAAGAGTTTTCTGACATTTTAATACTGATGACCTATCCTCAGGATAAGTCACACGGTGTAGCAGCAGCTCTGCTCCATTCACTTGAATGAGGCTGAGCTGCTCTTAGGCCACAAGACCAATGAACAAGTTGTCACTGGCCTAGGAAAAGCAGTGAGAAGGCCACCGTGCTCACAGGAGTGCCGATGCCTTCTCAAACAGCTGATCGGCGGGGGTCCTGGGTGTTGGACTACAACAATCACACACCGATAACCTATCCAGAGGATGGATCATCAGTATTAAAATCTCGGGAAACTCCCAGACTAAAAGGTTAAAGGGGTATTCCCATTTCACAAATGTGGTTTGTATAGCTAGATATATCCATACCAATATTATTACTAATAGAATGTATTTATATAAAATCTACCGTTTAGAAGATTTCCCTATTTGTATATCCATTGTCCCACACACATCAGTCAGGCCGTTGCCCCTAGTTACGACCACCGCAGCCATGTAGTAGTGGTGGCCGGCTTGCTCCTTTTCATACCCGCTCTGAGGTAACTGCTGTATTGTGAACGCACATTGCATGAGCATGAGGAGACACATATTAGGGCACTTTCACATCTGCGTTTTTGGACGCTACCAGTCCAAAACGCAATGGTCAGGATCCGTCCAAAACGCAGACTTTATAAACGGATGCTGCTCCATAGAGATGAATTGATCTTGGAAAAGGATCTGTTTCTCTGCGTTTTGGAAGCGCAGACAAAAATGCTACAACCCTAAGATTTGTCTCCGCATTCTCATGCAATGTGCGTTCACAATACAGCAGTTATCTCAGAGCGGGTTTGAACAAGAGCAAGCCGGTGACCACAATTACATGGCTGCGGTGGCCGTAACTAGGGGCAACGGCCTGACTGATGTGTGTGGGACAATGGATATACAAATAGGAAAATCTTCTAAACTGTACATTTTATATAAATACATTCTATTAGTAATAATACTGGTATGGCTATATCTAACTATACAAACTACATTTGTGAGATGGGAATACCCCTTTAAGCCTTCTGCACATACAGGCCATACTAGACCTGCATTATTGAAAGCTATAACACGGGTGAACACTATATGAACTCAACATTTACCTGATTCCTGAAGAACATGATGTACTTTATTCCATCGGCTTTGAGCACAGGATATTCATTAACTGTAAATGCGAAAATTCCTTTAGGCTACAGACTGAAAAGACTCCACATACAGTTACACAGGCCCCAGCCCTTCTCTTGTACAGTCTAAGAGGCCCCCCCGGATCGGTGAGACATGATGCTGAATGTCTGCCAATCCAGAATACAGTTTATAACGCACTGACCACATAGTAATGCGGTTTTCATTAGTTACTTCATCACACTCCCTCACATGTCACCCTCATTACTCACTGTTTGCAGACTTGAGATCAGGAAGGATGTGATTGATGAAGAATTCTGTTAGGTTGACGAGTTCATTAGCTTGTGTTATCCCGTGCTGTCAAGAAACAAACATATCCACTTACTAACAATCCCCACAAGTGCACATCCAGCTGGTGCATAGTACTACACGGAAGGAGTGCCAGGCCAATCATTGTCCGTAACCTACCATAGAGCCAAAATTATGTATGTCCTAAAAACTATACTGCACGCAATGTACATTAAAGAAGAACTCCCGACAAAAATTTTTTTCCATGTCCTGCTAGAAATGTACATGATATAATCTGTAGTGAATGTCATTTTCTTACCAGTGTCTGAATTTTTGACTTATATCATCCTGAAGTTTCTTATCTGTGTCATGTGACTAGGAATTAGACCCACCAACTCACACATAGACTTATGTGTGGACAGGAAGTCTAATTCTCTATGTATTCCTATGAGGCTGAAAGTGAGGCTCCCATAGGAATGAATAGAGCAGTTACTGGCTTTCTGTCCTGGGTCAGTTGGAGGTCAGGGAGTTGGTCACATGACCCAGCTACAATAAGAAGAGAGGTTTTTACTCACAGAAACAGTCACTGATAAGAAAATGACAATCACTACAGATTATATCATGCACCTTTCTAACAGGTCAGAGAATAAAAATCTTTGCGGGAGTTCTTCTTTAAGCCACTGCCAACAGTGTGTATCACTCCTACGTGGCATAATGGGAGTGCTACACATTGTAATAATAGTAAAGAAGCCTGTCACACCTTTTGTGTTTGTGCCTTGGAAGCCAGCGATGTCACCAAGTAGATTGCGGCATCTTTGTGCTTCCAGTTTACTGCTGGGTTCTTGGCATATTCCTGGAGCATGGAATTCACATAACACGAGAAGATATTGGTGACTGGACCCTCAAAAAACTTGCACAAACCACGGACTAGGTCACAAGCTGCTCGACGTCTGGTATCAATATCTGAAAAAAAGTGGAAAAGGGTGATTTAGCTGGAAATAGCTGGAGTAACGTCAGAAATAAGGGAGAGTCTGCCAATATAAAAGCTGCAGACACTAAGCCAGACACTCATAGCACAAGGCTCTCTACTGTCCTCCTCATTATATACCTTCATTCATGAATCGTGGGATTAACCCATTTCCCTTTCAGAAAAAAAGATCTAGTAACTCTTAAAGGGAACCTGTCATCTCGAAACACTGAACTAGAGTAAGTGTTGTATAGTGCTGAATATGACTCTTCTTTGAGTCGTTTCCATTAATGTGGTAAGCACTGGAGGTCCAGTGACGTGCATTTTACGCAGGTTTGTGGGAGCAGAACATCAGAAATGGAAGTGAGTTGAAGATAAATAATTAACTAACCGGGACTCGACGTCAGCTTTACACTATACAACCGCTTACCTCTAGTTCACGGGGTGTTTGGAATGACAGGTTCCCTTTAAGTGGCCTGAACGAGGCTACAGAAACACCTAATGTTAAATATGCGTCCCCCTTACCAGATCCTTCCAGATCCCTCCTGATATATTCCTCAGAATTGTCTTCAAACGCTTCTTCATCAGCAGCTACAAAACAAAAGTTATACATAAGATATGACACAGGGAGAGGGGAATGTGGCAGATATATGCAGCACAGGATATGCAGGAAGGGTTGATGACTGCCATCTCCTCCCTGGACATGGCTTAGTCACATCAACAACTTCTTTTAGGATCATTAAACTGTACCTGTGATAAGGGTTTCACCTCCGGATTGATACGATGATGGGATTTGCTATTTTCCGATACTAGGCTGCACTACTGCGCAGCCTGGTATCACTTAGAGAAGATGGCACATGCCATCCTCAGCGCGCACCATGTTCTCGTGAGCCGGCACTGAGGAGGAGGGAAGGGACTGTGGCCACTGTGCCACCAATGAATATAATTAACCCGTTAATACAAATGGAAGAGGCGAGTGCTGGCTGTATCACAGTGTGGCACCTGAGGGGTTCATTGACGGGGTTCACCCACTTTCCCAATTTTACATAAAAAATACATAAAAACATATTACGTATGGCCATGCACATAAAAGTCTGAACTATTAAAATATTAAGAATATCTCCTTTGCAGTGAAAACCATAATTAAAAAAAAAAAACAAAAAAAAAATTAAAAAAAAAACATGCGATTCAGCCCAAAAAAACAGGATAGGACTCTATTATGGTCAGGAAGTATATATAAATATGGAATGCACACAGCTTTTTTTGGTGTTTTATTTTTTTGCGTGGTATTGAATGGATTGCAAAAAAAAAAAAAAAAAAGTACTTTTTTTATGGTATCGAAATCGAACCAAAATTTTGGCATCGTGACAACCCTACCTGTGACTAAAGAAAAGTCCTGAACTGTTTAGTGACATGTCATAAGGTTTGATCATGATACTAAGACACCCCCGCCCCCTCAAGCTGTGCACCTTTCCCTGTGTTCAGCTCTGCTCAGATGATCCTCAAAGTGGAGCGATTAGACGTGTACAGGCTTATAAAAAGTACGGGTCCATACACTTCTCTGCTAAACATAGAGCCAGACTTAGCCAAAGGGGAACATTATGTAACAAGCGCTTCTGCCTGTTCATTCCAGCAATCGGTGGAGGTCTCTGCACCAGAACCCTAACCAAAACTTCTGACATGGCAGATTTTTTTTCTTCACTTTTTGGTTGATACAAATAGCTGGATGGTTTTCTGGATATAGTCAGTCTGTTCCTGTTCAGATTCTTTAATGTCCTATCCCTCTAGACTTTTAGCACAGCAGAAAGGCTCACTTAATAAGGGCTTATGCCATGATTGATGTAAAATAATGAAAAGACGTAATATAATACATGACAATCTCCTCCCAATAAAGCTAAGACTAGCTCTGTCCCTCACATGGATCCAGAGATCTCCACATTCATTGCTCCAGTTGCTCTGCTAGATCTATTTCAGGCTGGAAGCTCAGAAGTGTGTCCTTTCTACTACAGCCGTCTTCCTGTCACAGCTCAGGAGGTGTGTCCTTTCTACTACAGCCGTCTTCCTGTCACAGCTCAGGAGGTGTGTCCTTTCTACTACAGCCGTCTTCCTGTCACAGCTCAGGAGGTGTGTCCTTTCTACTACAGCCATCTTCCTGTCACAGCTCAGGAGGTGTGTCCTTTCTACTACAGCCGTCTTCCTGTCACAGCTCAGGAGGTGTGTCCTTTCTACTACAGCCGTCTTCCTGTCACAGCTCAGGAGGTGTGTCCTTTCTACTACAGCCGTCTTCCTGTCACAGCTCAGGAGGTGTGTCCTTTCTACTACAGCCGTCTTCCTGTCACAGCTCAGGAGGTGTGTCCTTTCTACTACAGCCGTCTTCCTGTCACAGCTCAGGTGTGTCCTTTCTACTACAGCCGTCTTCCTGTCACAGCTCAGGAGGTGTGTCCTTTCTACTACAGCCGTCTTCCTGTCACAGCTCAGGAGGTGTGTCCTTTCTACTACAGCCGTCTTCCTGTCACAGCTCAGGAGGTGTGTCCTTTCTACTACAGCCGTCTTCCTGTCACAGCTCAGGAGGTGTGTCCTTTCTACTACAGCCGTCTTCCGGTCACAGCTCAGGAGGTGTGTCCTTTCTACTACAGCCGTCTTCCTGTCACAGCTCAGGAGGTGTGTCCTTTTTACTACAGCCGTCTTCCTGTCACAGATCAGGAGGTGTGCTTTTATGCTGCATTCCTCTTCCACACAGTGCAGGGGATGTGCCCCTTTCTCTGCATCTAACACAATATATGGCTGATTGCAGTTGAAGATTTAGGCCTCGTTCAGATTTTCATTTTTTACCGACATGTGCTGTCCGCATTTTCTGTTGAAAGGCGGAGATCGGGGAAGGCCTGTACTAGGCTCCTAGGCTTATTACTGGTATATTCCAATTCAGGCCTGTATATTGTGTGCTATATACATTATGGAGCTGCTGGTTTAATCTTCTTTTGTGTTGTGTTTATTTGGGGGGAGTGGTGTCCCCTGTGAACCTTCATCTACCTGGTGCTTATAATCAGACTACCTCATAGCTGGATTGTACTTTGCCCAGAAATGTGTAGGCCAAAAGCCCAGGAGAGACTGTTAGCTCATGCACACGAATGCATTTTCTTTCCGTGTCCGTTCCGTTGTTTTTTTTGTGGACTGTATGCAGAACCATTCATTTCAACGGGTCCGCAAAAAAACCCCAAAAAAACAGAAGTTACATGGTGTGCATTCCGTTTCCGTATGTCTGTTCTTTGTGCTTTGAGCAGTGTGCTGCTACTTGTAGTTCCACGCATTTTGTTACAGCCAAGGAAGCGTACACCTGTGCTTTTATTTACATACCGTATTTTTCGCTCTATAAGACGCATCCCCCCCCCCTCCAGAAGTAGGGGGAAAAATGTGTCTGCGTCTTAAGGAAGCGCTCATTAGCACCGGAGGACAAGGAAGCAGTGAAGACTCCATACTCACCGCTTCCTGGTTCTCCGCTCGGCTGTGCAGGGCTGCGCACAGCGTCAGGGAGCTCTGTGATCTCACGCTGTGCGCCCCAGTTCACAGCACAGCCAACAGCAGGAGGAAGCAGAGCGCGGGCGGTGAGGAGCAGCGGCGTCCAGGAGCAGGAGAGGTAAGTGTCTTTTATTTTATATGTTCTGCGGCTGGGGGGCTGACAAAGAGGCCTGGGGGCTGACATAAGAGGCACTGGGGGCTGACAATAAGACAAGAGGCACTGGGGGGCTGACACAAGAGGCACTGGGGGCTGACGAACAAGAGGCACTGGGGGGCTGACGAAAAGAGGCACTGGGGGCTGACAAGGCACTGGGGGGCTGAACAAGAGGCAACTGGGGGGCTGACAAAAGAGGCACTGGGGGCTGACAATAAGAGGCACTGGGGGGCTTACAATAAGAGCACTGGGGGGCAAATAAGAGGCACTGGGGGCTTATAATAAGAGGCACTGGGGGCTTATAATAAGAGGCACTGGGGGGCTTATAAATAAGAGGCACTGGGGGGCTGAATATAAGAGGCACTGGGGGCTTATAATAAGAGGCACTGGGGCTTATAATAAAGGCACTGGGGGCTTATAATAAGAGGCACTGGGGGCTTATAATAAGAGGCACTGGGGGCTGACATGGGGATAAGGGCACTGGGGGCTTATAATAAGAGGCACTGGGGGCTTATAATAAGAGGCACTGGGGCTTGAGGCTATAATAAGAGGCACTGGGGGCTTATAATAAAGAGGCACTGGGGGCTTATAATAAGAGGCATGGGGCTTATAATAAGAGGCACTGGGGGCTTATAATAAGAGGCACTGGGGGCTTATAATAAGAGGCACTGGGGGGCACTGGGGCTTATAATAAGAGGCACTGGGGCTGGATAATAAGAGGCACTGGGGGCTGAGGCTGCTTATAATAAGAGGCACTGGGGGCTTATAAGAGGCACTGGGGGCTTATAATAAGAGGCACTGGGGGCTTATAATAAGGGCACTGGGGGATGAGATTGGAGGCATGGGGCTCTTATCTGAGATCTGATTGGGGGTTATTCACATTGGGGTCTAATCTGAGGTCTGATTGGGGTCTTATTAATATTGGGCGTCTGATTGGAGGAGGTCTGATGAAAAATATTTTTTTCTTATTGTCCTCTAAAACCTAGGTGCGTCTTATAGGTCGAAAAATACGGTACATTTTGGAGTGCTGGTTTAATCTCAATCATCAAAGGCATCAATGTGTCCAAAAATGCCCATATTACAAGACAAAGTTATCCCATACGGTAAATGGCGTAACAGAAAAAAAAAATCAATCTTCCTGGAAAAACAAACTCTTATACAGCTCCGTAGACAATTATTAAAAAAAAAAAAAAGTTATGGGGGTCAGAATAGAGATAAAAAGAAAAAAAAATCCAAAGTTTTTATTTTTTAAACACAAGAAAAACTATACAAATATGGTATCGCTGTAATTGTACTGACTTGGAGAATGAAGCACAAGTCGGTTTTACCACATAGTGAATACTGTAAAAACAATATATAAAACTGTGGCGGAATTGCATTTATTTTCCAATTCCACCACGTTTGGAATTTTTTTCCAGCTTCCCACTACACCATATGCAATATTAAATGGTGGCAGTAGAAAACACAACTTGTCCCGCAAAAAAACAAGCCGTTATGTGAAAGGAAAAAATGAAAAAAAAAAAAAAGTTATGAATCTGGGTTGGAAGGAAGGGAGTAAAAAATGGAAATGCAAAAATGTAAAACCGCCATGTCAGGAAGAGTTAAAGGGATATTCAAGTACAAAAAAAAAAAAAAAAAATTATATATATATATATATATATATATATATATATATATATATATATATATATATATATATATATATAAGAAGCTTGCCCATGGCATGCAGACTTAAAATAAAAGGAACTAATGAACCTTCACCACTGCCATTTTGACTGTGCCTGGGTGCCGGCTGCACTTCACTTCCTGCTCCTGTTCTCCTGCGATTGGCTGAGCAGTAATCCCATACATTCCCCGTCATGGTGAGAAAAGAAGCAGGAAATGGAGTGCAGCGGGGACCCGGGAATCGTCGAAATATCAGCAGATAAGGGAGGTAAGTATAGGATCCTTATGTTTTTAACCATTTGCAGGTCATGCCCAATTTTTGTGTGTGCTTGAATTCTGCTTGTGCTTTAACACTCAAATCAGCAGTTAGACCAAGAAGGAGCGAGGTGGTGACTCAATCAGAGAACGTATCTCACCTATACTATCACTGTCAGGGCTTTTCACATTACACTTCTAATTGCATTTGGTTTCTCTAACACTCTGAATCCCTATCCCGGCTTATGGTGACAGTGTATAGCTTGCACATTGATACAAAGATCAGTTTGAAACAATATTAGTTTTGTAGTTTTTCATGCCATGAGAAGCATCATTATAAATTGCTGGCTTCTATCTATGTGTCAGTCATTCCAATCCTCCACCTACTATCACAATGAGACTACCTTGGATAGAAACTCTTCCCTGTGCAGCAAAGTTATAAACTGAGATTACAGTCAGAACTTCTGTCTCTGATATTACTGCTACAGAAGAACAATAATTTGTATTTAATGTCTAAAGCCTTAGGACTGCTGAAATTAAAAAATGAAACATTGTTTAAAAAGAAATTCTGAAACAAGTGTCCCACATGTTGTGGTCTTTACCTCTGAACTCCATGTTGGGGACAATGACTTTCTCACAGATACTGGTCAATGTGCTGGGATCTTCAAAGAGGTTCTTGTAGTGCGGGCGCTCACACACTGAAGCCAGGAACTGGATGGCATTGCTCACCAGCTACAGATGACAGAAAATTCAGGTCAGCTGCTAGAAATCACAATGGGGGGAATTTATAATGTGACTTGTGATAGTTTTCTAAAACTCTTCCACATTTTGAGGCATATCAGCTTTGCACAAAATTTTTTATACTTTTTCACTTTTATGCCACTCTTAAAGGGGTATTCCGGTTACATTAAAGAGGACCTGTCACCGCTCCTGACATATCTGTTTTAATAACTTCATGTATTCCCCATGTAACAACAATCCTAGAGCATCTATTCTTATGTCTCTATGTTGTGCCGTTCCTTTAATATTTCTACTAGACATTATGAATGAATTGCTAGCAGTCTGCAGTAAGGGTACAGAGGGGAGGTAATACATTGGGGGTGTACCTGCACAGACTCACTCTATCCAATCAGTGCTGCCATTGTCAGATTGTGCAGGTACACACCCCTAACTGGTTACCACCCCTCTGTACCCTTACTGCAGACTGCTAGCAATTCATTCATAACTTCTAGTAGAAATAATAAAGAAATGGCACAACAGAGACATAATACTAGGTGCTCCAGAATTGTTGTTACATGGGGGATGCATGAAGATATTAAAACAGACATGTCAGGAGTGGTGAAAGGTCCTCTTTAAGTTATCCCCTATACACAGGATAGGGGATAACTATTAGATGGGTCGGGGTCCTATCTCCGGGAACCACACCGATCTCGAGAACAGCCCCCTGAAATAAACTGAGTGATTGATCGGGCATGAGCGTGGCTGCTCCATTCATTTCTATGGAAGTTGCGGAGATAGCCAAGTACAGCTCTCAGCTATCTCAAGAACTTCCATAGTAATTAATGGTGCAGCTACACACAAGCCCAACCAGTCGCTCCGTTCATTTCAGGGGGCTGCAGGGGGTATGGGGACCTTGCGCAGCCTAACCGAAGCAGAATTTGCTTTTCTGGAGCATAGACTACTAGAAGATGCACCTATATTATTGAGAGGTCTGAACACTTCTGATTGATGGCAAATGACATATTAAAACACCTTATAATATTAGGCGTCTTAATATATTCCTCCCCCCCATTTGGCATGTGTTTCTCCAGGAAGGAAGGTCTCAAGCACGGTCCCCTGTAGACTGCCCTGAAGAAAAGCCAACCCTCTATATCACTTCGACTAAATCGAATTTTCGGCACGTATGGTATTAGGGAGAGGAAACGTGAAATCTCACCAAGTCGTATTTAACTTCCTGCCCAGTTGTCACCAGCAGATTCCATATAGCGGTGACAAAGCGTGGCAAATAGGCCTGGAATTCCTCGTCATATTTCTGTGCATATAAAGCAGCGTTGTCACAGATCTGAGACTTCAACAATTCCAGCAATCCGGCCTCCTCCTCATCCTGGAATAAACGATACAGACTCACATTAAATATGCATGTTCATGGGCGAAGATGAATGTTATCTAAAGGGTTGTATAGTATTATACAGATTGCACACTCACTTCTGTTTGGAGCAGCTTGTTGTCCAGGGTCAGAAGACTATGGAAGTTAGTCATCCAGGTTTCCATGTTGTCTTCAAAGAACTCAGGGAGATCCTAGAAAGCAAAGCAAAAAGACTATGAAAATATGTACAAGATCCAAAAATATTCAGTCTGAAAAGGCAGCACCGACAGAAGAAATCAGAGGCACTGGACAGATTCTACCTGAACCAACAAAGATCATACATGAGTATATTACTTATAACATAGGCCTGCAGTGCCGGCCACTACTGTCATAGTATAGTTTCTAACATGCAGAAGATCTCCATCATCAGAACTGCTATTATTGCCAACTACATGTCCATAGCCCCAATATATAACAGGTCATCACACATTCTCTGCCAGGTATGTGACAACTTATTTGTAGCTGAATACACATACTGTGGGCTTTAAAAAACCTTCTAAGACTGCAGTCAGGACTAGAACTGGATACATGTAAAGCAAGCTTTTTATTGCTCCTTCCCCTTTAAAGGGCTTCTCCGAGTTATATATATTGATGACCTATCCTCAGGATAGGTCATCAATATCAGATTGGCGGGGTCCGACACCCCCCGCCGATCAGCTGTTTGAAAAGGAGGCGCGCGCCGTATCAGCGCTGCCTCCTCTTCACTGTTTACATGCTGGCAGTAACGGGGTAGTGGTGAGTAGGTGTAATTACACCTAACCACCCCATTCATTTCTATGGGAAGAATCGCTTCCATAGACTTGTATGGGAGCGATTCTTCCCATAGAAATGAATGGGGCAGTTAGGTGTAATTACACCTACTCACCACTACCCTCGTGTCAATATATATAACTCGGAGAAGCCCTTTAACTTCATGAAGTTATTTAGTGATGTCTATACCTGACCACATTTCTGCAGTATGAGGTAACTGTACATGTGTACTGATCTTTAGGTTGGGCTAGGAGAGTAGAAAACACAGTTTTGGAACAGAGAGCTTGGCTCCATTTAAGACATCATCAGGGTAAGAGGTCTTTCTATCATCACCTCTCTGTGTCATATGGGCATTGGCTGAGGGCCATGTTGGTTTCTGGTCAAAGGGAGCTTGATCATTTGTGACTGTTTCTTTACTTAAGCTTTGTGTGTGTGTGTGTGTGTGTGTATATATATATAATATCTTTTATCACAGTTTAGGAAGCTCTTTATGCACCTAAGTCGTGTTAAGTTTATTTTTTCCCAAACTTCTGATCTCACGATAATACACCACTGTATGTAACTCAGTCAATGGACAAATGCCATAAGACCCCTTCCTGACCCACAGTACTTACTAGAACTACATTTCCATACCTGAAAATTTAAGCTGTAAAACAACTTGGCGATCAGAATAAGAGAGGAGAAAAGGACTTTTAGCGCGCTGACATCATTAGCATGAGTATTGCACAGACCAATTGTTGCCTAGAACAGAAGAGAGTAGACAATGACACAGATCCTCATCATGTCCTCATTGAATGCTGCACACACAAGTGTAAATCCATCCGGCCGCTTGATGTGTGGTCCAGTGTGAAAGACAGATCCCTTACCTGAAAGAGGTTGGTGAGAGGTAAAGCAAAGGTGTCCAGTACTAGTTTAATCTCTGTCCACAGCTCACTGGACTTGAATTCATGGCGATACCTGTCACAAGAAGAACACATCAATAGCAGCCACTAAGACTTCAGAGCGGCTGGTACTGGCTCATCTCCGTACCTCTTGAACAGGGAATGTGCAGTGTGCAGGACACCATTGATGACATGAAAATCTCCACTCTGGAAACGGTTTACCATCTCTGTCAACAGATCTGGCCATTTCTGAGGAAAATCTTCCCGCCCTATGATACTGATGGCATCACTCAGCTAGAAGAGAAGCGGGAATCACAGGGTTTAGCAGTTGCTGCCTCACAGGAGGAGAAACACAATCTGAAGCACGCAGATATACTACACCTGCTTTTGGATCTGCTCAGGGCTGCTTAACATGAGGTTCACTATATTGGCTTTAATAGCCACACGGTCCGCCTCACAGATCTTGTTTGGCTCATCTTCAATCTGAACAGAGAAAATAGTGGTCACATCACTAGAACATTCAGCTGTCATCCCTTCCAGTCATTGTATCCAGCATTCAGAGGGGACAGAACTGTATATTATAACGGGCGCTGGATTTGAGGGGAGCTGTGTACCAGGGTGGGGCTGACGTTACTTACAACCCTCCAGTTCCTTTTGATGTAGTTCTTGAAAGTGACGGATGAGCAGACCTTGATGACATTATCCTGGGAGCGCTCCAGAAGAGTCAGCAGCAGCAGGGGATAGTTCAGATTTGCTTCCACAGATTCCAGATATTTTTCAGCTAAAACGAGGAAAAGTAAGAACACCAATGACACAGGCAGCATAGTCTGCCACTCACACCTATGAGCGTTACAAATGAATGATCAATACGACAGTCCTATTATAATAATGAGATTGGTGTGATCCCCTATAGATGTATACTGGGGCACATGATTACACCCACATAACAGCCCCCAAAACCAAAGGGAGGGAGTCTGAAGGAAAGAACTTCCTGTTCTTGTGGCGTACCCCATGACCCCTCTCGACGATTATTAGATCAATAACTGAGATCTAAGGGTATAGTCACACGAGGCAGCTTTGTACCAGGATTGTCACGTTCATCTGATTGGCGTCTGCAGAAATCCATTCTTCTGCTGCAGAATCGGTCCCATACAGATGAATGAACTGATTTACAAATCTGCCGTATGCAAATTCACCCTAATAGGACGTCACATTGGAGGCTGCCATTTAAAGAGAACTGGTCATTACAAAACACAGTACAGGTCAGATAGATTATATGGTTTTATGTAAAATATGAGGGCACCAACTCATTTTTAACCATCCTATAATTAAAGGGAACCTGTCATCTCCGAAACACCCCCTGAACTAGAGTAAGCAGTGTATAGTGTAAGTGATGCTGAATCCGAATATGTAAGTTTTATCTTCATACTCACTTCCATTCTGACGCTGTGCTCCCACAAACCTGCAGTAAAATGCACTCAGTGGACTCCAGTGCTCACTCACATAATGGAGAGGACTCAAAGAAGAGTCCTGTCAATGTATTTTACTGCAGGTTTGTGAGAGCACAGCGTCAGAATGGAAGTGAGTATGAAGATAAAACTTACATATTCGGATTCAGCACCACTTACACTATACAACGCTTACTCTAGCTCAGGGGGGGGTCCGAGATGACAGGTTCCCTTTAAGAGATTCCCTCCTAGATGTGGAAGAAGTAGGACTACAGTGTCAGCCCCTGGTGAGGGATGTCTCATACTGGATGTACCTGGCCGGCGCACTGCAGGGTCTGGGTCCAGTGTCTTTCTCAAATATTCCGTCAGGGCCTGCAGGTTAGCGTCACTCAGCTCCATGATGAAAATACCTAAAGCACTGGGAAATCAGAGGCACAACATAAACACAACTAATACCGAAGGCCCCTTGTAATGACACGTTCTATGGATGAATATAGATGGAGCTTTAAAAGGGTTTCTCCAGAATCAGCATAAGTGTATTACTGCTGGGAGGGACACCCACCGATCCCAGGTACCCCGTTACCCATGGGTTAAACATGCTGACGCTCCATTCTAAGTCTATGGGACTAACAGATAAATGGAGCAACAACATGCATGCTTCTGCAGCATTCCATGCAAGAAATGAGGAGACACAGGACCACTCCGTCCTTGTGATTGGTGAAGGTCTCAGCAGTGCTGCCCCAGTTATCTGACCTATAGATATATTCTGAGAAAACTTCTTTAAAGGGGTTCTGCAGTTTTTAAAAACTGATGATCTATCCTCTGGATAGATCATCAGCATCTGATCGGCGGGGGTCCAACACCCGGGGCCCCCGCCGATCAGCTGTTTGAGAAGGCAGCAGCGCTGCAGGAGCGCCGCGGCCTTCTCTGTGTTTACCGCAGGCCCAGTGACATCACGACTAGTATCACTGGCCTGGTCGGGGTTAAGCTCTGTTCACATGAATGGAGCTTAGCCGCGCCCAGGCCAGTGATAGTGATAGTTCTCAAACAGCTGATCGGCAGGGGCCCCGGGTGTCAGACCCCCGCCGATCAGATGCTGATGATCTATCCAGAGGATAGATCATCAGTTTTTAAAAACTGTAGAAACCCTTTAATGTTACCAGAGCCCCACCACCAGTCACTTCATATTCTCAATTTTATGCAAGAAAATGACCAAAAACTGAATATTAAAAGGAGCTATCGGCAAATAAAAATATACATTTTTTTTTATAGAAGGAGTTAAAAACAATAAAAGGAGCAATCAATTTTAAGAACCAATTCATATTTGAAGTCACTTTGAGGAGCTTACATAATAGAAACCACAGATAAATGACCCCATTTTAGAAACTACATCTCTCAAACTATTCAAAACTTATTGTTGAAATGTAGTTAAACCTTTAGGTGTTCCACAAGAATTAAAGCAAAATGGAGGTGAAATTTAAAAATGTCACTTTTATTTTGCAGATTTTCCATTTTAATCTATTTTTATATTACTATTCAATACTACGATTCTGCAGTTTACAGACATATGTGGTCATAAACTGCTGTATGGGCACTCCACAGAGCTTAGAACGGAAGGAGCACAATTTGGTTTTTGGTGTGACGATTTTGCGGGAATGGTCTTTGGGCCCTATGTTGCATTTGAACCCTGAGGTACTGCTACAGTGACCACATTTTGGAAACTACAACACCTAAGGAATTTTTAATTGGTGTAGAGAGCACTTTGACCCCAGGTGTTTCACAGAATTTATAAACATTTGGCTGTCAAAATTAAAAATTACATTTGTACTTACATGGAATTGCTGTTTTAAGCCCAAACTTTCTTTTTTCACGAGAGATAAAAGGAAAATTTCACCCCAATATTTCCTACCCATTTTCACCTGAATACAGAAACACCTCATTTGTGGTCGTAACTGCTGTTTGGGGAAAAAGAAAGGAAGGAGCTGCATCTGGATTTTCTAACATGGAATTTGCTGAAATGGCTTTTAAGAGCCACAACTTTTTTATTTTTTGTGAGACAAGTTGTAGTTTTTAATGTCACCATTTTTGGGAGGTGAGGTGGGCAAGAATCATTATTTTATCAGTTTTTTAATTTTAATGGGGTTCATCATGTGGTATATATATGATAACTTTATTCTGATGGTTGATACGATTGTGGCGATAAATTTATATCTTTTTTTCATATTTTACTACTTTTGCATAATAAAATAATTTTTTATAATTTTATTATAAAAATGTTGCATTGCCATATAGTAACATTCATAACATTTTTATTTTTCTGCCAATGTAGATGTCCGAGAGCTTGTCTTTTGCAGGCCAGACTACTTTTTATCAGTACCATTTTGGGGTACATAAGACTTTTTGATTGACTGGTTGACTCCCTGGTTTTTTGGGAGGCAAGGTGACAAAAAAAGCTGTCCTGGCACGGTTTTACTTATTTTTTTTACGATGTACACCTGATGGTAGCTCTTCAGATATTTTTATAGAGCCAGTCATTATGGACACGGCAATACCAAATATGTATTTAAACTTTTTTTTTTTTCAGTTTCAGTTCACACAATAACAGCATTTTTGAAAAAAAAAAAAATCATGTTTTTGTGTGCCTACTTTTTTTTAAAAAAAAATTCTGGCAATGGTCTTGTGTGAGGGCTTATTTTTTGCAGGATGAGGTGACGTTTTCATTGATAGCATTTTGAGGTGTATATGACTTTTTAACCATCTATTATATTTTTGGTAGGTGAAGTGCCAAAAAAAATATAGCCGTTTAGGCATAATTTACAGATCGCGCCGGAAAAACAAGCCCTCAAACAGCGTTTGTATAAAATAGTTATAGGGTCAGAATATGGCGACGAAAAGAAAAAAAATGGCAGGCAGTGACAGGGATGAGCCTCCCCAGCATGGCAGGTCCCGTGCGGGCTGCAGAAGTGACACGGGTGTCAGGAGCCAGGTAAGTACATTCTGTGTGAGAGGACCGGGCAAATGGGGGAGCATTTCAGGGGTCAGATAACCCCCTTTAAAAAAAAAAGATATGGCTCTGGGAAGGCAGGAAGTAAAAAACAAAAGTGCAAAAAAATCTGAAAATTGCAGGAAGGGTATGCATCTACAGGATTGCCAGGATAGGCATCTACATATTGGAGATCCAGGTCAGTCATTGCATAATATAAGGATCTGTAACTTTATAATAGGGTCTGCCCTGGTCCTGCTCACACAGGAGCATGGATAGAATATAGAAGAAACCTCTGATACACTTACCAGCCATGCTACAAAGCATGAATGTTTCCATTCACTGACAACATGCAGAGAACTCAAAAATTGATGAAGTAAATAAAACCAAGGGGCAGATTTACTAACCCTATCTAAAAGGAAGACGATATAGACTTAGGGTGCCTTCACAAGCTGCAGATTTTGTTGCAGAATTTTCTGCGCCTGATAATCAGCTCCGTTCACATGAATAGAGCTTTCAGAAATCCACGTGATTGTCGCTCCATTGAAATGAATGGAACTGGTTTCCAGGAGCAGAAAATTCAGCAGCAGAATCCACAGCGTGTGAAGGCCCCTTAGACATGCAGTTTACAGATGCACGAAACTGATCACAGTGGCTCAGGTTGGATGACGAATGTGGCGTACGGCTAGACACTTTCCTAAATCTATTCACACAGGGATCTGGCCATAAGGCCCCCAAAAGTGGACAATCCCCTTTAAGACAGAATTCTGTGCCCAAACTTTCCTGCATGTTACGGCATGCCCCCCCCTCCTCTTAAAGTGTTTCTGTCACCAGTTTTTTCGGTATGAATCAGGCTGACATTAGAGATCTGCTAATGTTACCTGATTCCAAATATATATGTGTTTTATTTACTGGTGCCTCCATTTTTATATAAAATGAACTTTTATTTTATGCTAATAAGGCCTCTAGGTGCAAGGGGCGTTACCTCTGCTCCTAGAAGCTCTGTTGATTGACAGGACCAGGCAGAGAAGAAACACTCCATTCACCATAGCTTGCAAGGACCTTCAATGATGTCATGACCATGTGATCAGTCTCCTCCTAAGCCATGTGACTGATCACATGGTCATGACATCATTGAAGGTCCTTGAAAGCTATGGTGAATGGAGTGTTTCTTCTCTGCCTGGGCCTGTCAATCAACAGAGCCTCTAGGAGCAGAGGTAACGCCCTTTGCACCTAGAAGCCTTATTAGCATAAAATAAAAGTTCATTTTATATAAAAATGGGGGCACCAGTAAATAAAACAGATATATATTTGGAATCAGGTGACATTAGCACATCTCTAATGTCAGCCTGATTCATACCGAAAAAACTGGTGACAGAAACCCTTTAAGTGGCTACTCAATGACTCACAAATGCATACCTCCCAACTTTGGAAATGGAGAAAGAGGGACAAATTGTGCTAATTTTTTCGGCACTGGGCCACGCCTCTAACTCCGCCCAAAACATAACTATACACCTAATCCCACCCAGTCCCCTTACTGCCCCACATAGTAATTATCCCCCAGTTATGTGCCCCCGGTAATATGCCCAGTTATGTGCCCCCAGTAATATGCCCAGTTATGTGCCCCCCAGTAATATGCCCAGTTATGTGCCCCCCAGTAATAGGACCCGCTGTTTCCAGGGCCAGATTAAGGCTACCAGCAGTATGGAGCACAAAATTTATGATGGGGGGCCCCCTCGCCGCAACTTACGCGAGGCCCTCCAGAACAATGTAACAAAGTTCCGTTGAGGGTTATGTTTGAATCCAGTTAAGAATTTAAATTTAACCCTTGAACCGGCCGCGCCGGGCCCAGGCCTATGGGTCCCAAGCCCCACATATTTAGGTGTTTGGGTCCCCAAGGAATAAGACACATTACCATGGGCCAGGGCCGGGCTCCTACCTGGGCTCCCTGTCTCTGTGGTCCCTGTCTGCCCCAGGGTTTCATCTGTGCCCCCCCTCCCTGGCGTTTGTCTGCGCCGCCGCCTCCCTGCCCCTTCTCTCTGCCCCCTTGGTTCCTGTGTGCGCCACCCTGGCCCTTGTCTGCGCCCCCTTTTTCTGTGCCTCTCTGGCCCTTGTCTGTGCCACCCTGGCCCTTATCTGTGCGCCCCTCACCCCCCCCCAGACCTTGCTTGTGACCCTGCTCTGTGCACCCCCCTGGCCCTTTCAATGCAGCCCCTGGCTCTTATCTGCACCCCCTTTGGCTGTGCCTACCTGGCCCCTTTCTGCACCCCTGGAATAGGGCCCTTGTCTTTGTACGCCTCTTCCTGGTCTGCGCCCCTGGGCCCTTATCTGTGCCCCACTCCCTCTTTGTCTGCGCCTCTCTGTTTCTTGTCTCTGCTGCCCCCTGTGTGCTCCACCCTGGCCCTTATCTGTGCACCCCTCACCCCCCCCCTTCCCCCCCGGACCTTGCTTGTGACCCTGCCCCTTACCCCTTATCTGTGAGCCACTGGCCCTTTTCAGTGTAGCCCCTAGCCTTATCTGCGCTCCCCAGGCCTTGTTTGCACAGGTGTACTGTGACATCACTGTGTTATTATCCCTGGACTGTGACATCGCTGTGTTTGTTATCCCTGTACTGTGACATCACTGTGTTTATTATCCCTGTACGGTGACATCGCTGTGTGTATTATCCCTGTACGGTGACATCACTGTGTTTGTTATCCCTGTACAGTGACATCGCTGTGTGTATTATCCCAGTGCAGGAAGAGGTAAGTGGTCTGTGTTTGTGTGTTTGTTTTCTATTTTTCAGGGTCGTGAATGCAGAGGACTACGTCGGATTCGATGGACTACATCGGACCAGCTGCTTTTTTTTTTTTTTAATAAAATGGTCAAACAGGGGTCTGGGGGAGTGTTTATTTCAATAAAATGTTTTATACTTGTGTGTGTGTATTTTTTTTTTACAATACTACAGTTTTAGTAATTACGGCTATCTACAGACGGCCCTGATTACTAATACTGGGCTTAGTGCTTGCCGGTATGGAAGGCCAGCACTATCCCCAACATCTATTACCTCGGCACCCGCCACCACCAGGGGTGCCGGGAAGAGCCGGGTACCCGCAGGACCGATCCTTCTAAATTGAGGGTCTGGCTCTGGGGCGGCTGCAGGCTGGTACCATTAGGCTGGGAAGGGCCAATAACCGTGTCCCTTCCCATCCTGGTAGTGTCTGGCTGCCGCTGCTGGTTGTATCTGGCTGGCGAAGGAAAAAAGGGGGGGCCCCCCACACCATTTTTTTTACAAAAATAATTAAATAATTTTAAAAAAAAATGGCGTGGGGTCCCCCCCTTTTTTCCTTCACCAGCCAGATACAACCAGCAGCGGCAGCCTGGAACTACCAGGGTGGGAAGGGACACGGTTATTGGCCCTTCCCAGCCTAATGGTACCAGCCTGCAGCCGCCCCAGAGCCAGACCCTCAATTTAGAAGGTCCGGTCCTGCAGGTACCCGGCTCTTCCCGGCACCCCTGGTGGCGGTGGGTGTCCGAGGTAATAGATGTTGGGGTTAGTGCTGGCCTGCCATACCGGCAAGCACTAAGCCCAGTATTAGTAATCAGGGCCGTCTGTAGATAGCCGTAATTACTAAAACTGTAGTATTGTAAAAAAAAATATACACACACACAAGTATAAAACATTTTATTGAAATAAACACTCCCCCAGACCCCTGTTTGACCATTTTATTTAAAAAAAAAAAAAAAAAAAAAAAAAAGCTGGTCCGACGTAGTCCACCGAATCCAACGTAGTCCTCTGCATTCACGACCCTGAAAAATAGAAAACAAACACACAGACCACTTACCTCTTCCTGCACTGGGATAATACACACAGCGATGTCACAGTACAGGGAAAATAAACAGTGATGTCACAGTCCAGGAATAATAAACACAGTGATGTCACAGTCCAGGGATAATAAACACAGTGATGTCACAGTCCAGGAATAATAAACACAGTGATGTCACAGTCCAGGGATAATAAACACAGTGATGTCACAGTCCAGGGATAATAAACACAGTGATGTCACAGTCCAGGGATAATAAACACAGTGATGTCACAGTCCAGGGATAATAAACACAGTGATGTCACAGTCCAGGGATAATAAACACAGTGATGTCACAGTCCAGGGATAATAAACAGTGATGTCACAGTCCAGAGATAATAAACACAGTGATGTCACAGTACAGAGATAATAAACACAGTGATGTCACAGTCAAGGGACAATAAACACAGTGCACAGAAAGTTAAAAAATATATATATATACTTACCTTTTTCATAGCAGCAGGGCCAGCATCATCAGAGCAGGAGATCATCTTCTCATGTCTGAAGGGGGCGGAGCCTATGCTGCCGGCCCGCCCCCCCCCACCGAGACCTGAGGCATGCCTGGGAGGTACGGAGAGCTGCAGGGGGACAGGAGGGAGGATGGAAGAAGCAGACAGACGATTTCGGCTGTCTGCTCCTTCCTGCAACAGGCAACTGTCTCTACGTCATATGGACGCAGAGACAGCTGCCAGAGGCCGGGACATACCTCCCCCGTACCGGGACAGAGGGACTGCCACTGCAATCCGGGACTGTCCCGCTGGATCGGGAACGGTTGGGAGGTATGCAAATGTCCAAAATGAGATGCAACATTTTTCACAGAAACACTAGATGCCAGAACGAAGCAGAACTTTTCATTCTGCACTGAGAGCTGCTTTTCCTGGAAACTGGACGATACAAATGGAAGTGATGACTGGTTAGTTATATATCTGACCCCACAGCAATGAGAACAGATTGACAACTTGCTTTACAAACCAGCAGCTGTGACCACGAGCGCTAACGCACAGACACTTCAGCCTGGCGTCCCCGACAGCCACAGCTCGCCACATCTCCCCATTCCTAGATATTGAGGCACGCGGTGACAATCATGGAGGAAAGGTTCTCACTCACCTTTACACTTGATATGCTTGGCTTCTTATTCTGGGAAAATCTTAATAGCAAAGCCGCTGCCTGTAAGAAATACAACACTAATATTAGATGATGCATGTGGGCAACAACACAAGCTCCAGACGCACAGGAGGGCGTTCAACATCCCCAGCATGTACTGCCGTATCCCTGGGGCAGAAACTACTGGACCTGCGGATGGTGCAGACCCCGTAATCTGGAGTAACCCTAATGCAAGATGCCCTACAAGAAAACTCAAGAGCAAAGAGGGGATCCCAAAAATGTAAAGGAAAAGAGGAGGACCTTTACACAGCAACCAACCAGATGCCAGCTCTCCCTGTCCAGAGGCTGGTGCTATGGGTAACTGCTCTACTTTTCATGAACCTCCCCCAATAATAATGGTAGTTCACTTTGTTTTCTACTGAGGTTCTGAGAAATGGTGCAAACTGTAAAGTTCCTTTCATCTGGCATCATCAGGACATGGCCATTTTCTAGAGCTTACTATGGCCATTTGGTAATCCAGCACCTAACCATGCTGTCCCTGAATGTCCTCATTGCTTCTCTCTGCTCAATCTTTATTGCACCTCTGTGCTGGAAACACGCGCCGGGTTATCAGATGCCGGACTATAGGATTGTAACCGTACAGATTCAAAATCAGCAGTTATCCCTGGGGTGTATGTGCTGTGCCACTCTGGAGCCTGGCACCTTCAGTGGCGCACACACTATTTATTAATACAATGCCTGTGGTGAGCATTGAGCACAGCAGCAGCACCCCCTGCAGCGTCCACTCACCAGGCTGAGAGCTCCGGAGCCTCCATGTGAAGCCACAGCCAAGCAAATCCTAGATGCCTTCAAGTGACAGGGAGAAGCTCCAAAGGGACGGGAAAGAGCTGGCCTGTCCACCAATAGGAGCCATGGGGGAGGAGCTGAACAAAGTTTGGTTGACAATCACTGGAAGATCCCACCCCCTGCCCTGACTGCAAGAGACGTTAACCCCTCGTGATGCTGCTCTCGTCTATTACTCACACTTACTCTGCAGTAGGGTAGAAATGAAAAGAAAAATTGCAGGGAAAGGAGCAAGACGATGACTGAAAGGGGGCAAGACAAAGGGGCACCGTGGGGGTCAGAAGAAAAGTACCAACCCCATCTTCAAAGTAAAATGATACATTAATATTGTATCATTGATTTATTACTCGCAGGGAACTTAGGAACGCTTACACATGTTAATTATATAAACGTGATCTGATCCATCCTGATAACTACATCAGATTTGATCCATAAATGGAGGCAATACGATTTCTAAAGACAAATTCATAAGAAGGAATTTATCACGTCCTGCACTCCAGCAGTCTGCCTTCAAAAGGTCTCAAGATTGCCATTTTAGGGAGCTTTCACACCACTCACTTCCGTTAAGTGCATTACAGGTTTACTCAGGTGCTTTGCTATTGGCCCAATATTGTGTATTTATTAAAGAATATTTTGCACACATTTTGCTCAGTGTGTGAGTGTTTCCTGGCTGTAGTGACCGCTTTATGTCAGGTCGGGCAGGAGCCCACAGCATTAGAAATCATTATAATGCCACGAGTCTGCGTCACAAGAGCGGCGTTCAGGACGGGAAATAATGTTCACAAACGAGAGCGTTTCCCGAAATGAACACACTCTGCTGAAACTAGCCTTAAAGGCGTCTTTCGGTTATAAGGATATTTAAAGGGGTTCTGTAAAACTGATGATCTATCCCCATAGATAGATCATCAGCATCTGATCGGCGGTGGTCCGACACCCGGGACCCCCGCCGATCAGCTGTTTGAGAAGGCAGCGGCGCTGCAGGTGTTTACTGCAGGCCCAGTGACGTCACGACTAGTATCACTGGCCTGGGCTAAACACTGTTCACTTGAATGGAGCTTAGCCCCGCCCAGGCCAGTGATACTAGTCGTGATGTCACTGGGCCTGCGGTAAACACAGAGAAGGCCGCGGCGCTCCTGCAGCGCCGTTGCCTTCTCAAACAGCTGATCGGCGGGGGTCCCGGGTGTCAGACCCTGGCCAATTAGATGCTGATGATCTATCCAAACGATAGATCATCAGTTTTAAAGAACTACAAAACCCCTTTAAAGGGGTTCTCTGGGATTTTTCATATTGATGACCTATCCTTAGGATAAGTAATCAATTTCAGATTGGCGGGGGTTGAGACCCAGGACCCCCATCGATCAGATGTATGAGGAGATGGCGCGCAGACAATGTGCACGTGCCATCTCTCTTCGTGCTCACTGCTGCTGTCCCATAGACATACAGCGGAGGGCAGGAAAAGAGGAGGGAGACGACAAGCGCACACTGTGTGCACCAGTCTCCTCTTCAAACATCTGATCGGCGGGGGTGTCTGGTGTCGGACCCCCGCCAATCTGATATTGATGACCTATCCTAAGGATAGGTCGTTAATATTAAAAAGTAAGGAGAACATCTTTAAGCAAGTGCCCGCAGCCAGCCTCCTGAAACAGAAGATTCCTACTTACCTGCTCCATGTCGCTTCCATGCTTCTGGTCTTTACACTGTTTTTTCCTGACGGTGATTGGTCACATGCACGGCTCCGGCCAATGACAGGCTTCAGTAGTGACGCGCTGCTTGTTACCACATCACCGCTGAAGCCAGTCTTTGGTTGAAGCGGTGCATTTGACCAGGCCCCACCAGACATACATAGTGCGAGGCCTGGAAGATGGACACGGCAGAAGCAGCAAGCAGGACTGGAGCGACGGAGCAGGTAAGTAGGAATGTTCTGTTTCAGGTGTCATACTGTAGACAACTACTAAAAAATCATTATAGCGGGAAAAGCCCTTTAATTCTTCACTTACAGCAATTAAAAAAAATGTATATAAAATCTAGATTATGTTCAAGTTAAGGACAATTATAGATTTTTCTTGA
Source organism: Rhinella marina (assembly GCA_900303285.1). NCBI lineage: Eukaryota > Metazoa > Chordata > Amphibia > Anura > Bufonidae > Rhinella > Rhinella marina. The sequence goes on from ONZH01021784.1 coordinate 41,249, forward strand.
TTGTTTTCATAGTTTTTTTAGTTGATGAGGGCTTTGTGCTGGACAAACTGTATTTTTTAGTGGCACCAAACTGAGGTACATACAACTTAGATGAACTTATTTTATGGGGAGTGATAATGGGGGAGGGGTTCAGGGGAACCTAGCCCACTATTGTTTCTCGCTGTTCAACCTTTTCCCAACCGCCTCATGTAAATTTACGTTGGCGGTCGGGCATTAAAAAAATGGCACCCCCTTGCAAGCAGGCGCCATAGTAGACGGGTGCCTGCTGTTTAAAACTAATGTATGTAATCAATAATAATGTCAATCGCATACATTTAACCCCTCAGATGCCAAGGTCAAATGTGAAAACAGCATCTGGGAAGTTAAAGACCGGGAGCTCAGTGTGTGTGCGGTAGTCCCTGTGCTCAGGAGTGGTACAATATACACCTCCCAGCAACCATCAGTGATCAATGCCTTCCGTTTTGCAGGCAAGCCCGATTCATTCACTATAATTGGGGTGGGCCGGAGTTCCAGCCGCAGCACGGCAAACATGTCGAGAGGTGGCTGGAATAAACTACGGCATGGCAGGTTTGCCATGCTGCGGCTGGAACTCCGGCCCGCCCCCATTATAGTGAATGGAGCCAGAGCGGAGTTCCGGTGGCACATGTGCACGGGCGGCAGCATGGATCCAGGAGGCTGTTCACCCGCTGGAACGACCTGCCGGAGAAGGATGCCGCTAGTGTGAAAAGGACATACATTTCTATACTTTATTTGCAGGACAGAAATGCGTGGTATGCTAACATACGATGACAAGCGGGCGAGGGGCAAGGGGATGACAAGCGGGCGAGGGGCAAGGGGATGACAAGCGGGCGAGGGGATGACAAGCGGGCGGGGATGACAAGCGGGCGAGGGGATGACAAGCGGGCGAGGGATGACAAGCGGGCGAGGGGATGACAAGCGGGCGAGGGGATGACAAGCGGGCGAGGGGATGACAAGCGGGCGAGGGATGACAAGCGGGCGAGGGGATGACAAGCGGGCGAGGGGATGACAAGCGGGCGAGGGGATGACAAGCGGGCGAGGGGATGAACAAGCGGGCGAGGGGATGACAAGCGGGCGAGGGGATGACAAGCGGGCGAAGGGGAGGGGATGACAAGCGGGCGAGGGGATGACAAGCGGGCGAGGGGCAAGGCACGGGACAATGCACAAGGATGATAAGAGTATGAAATAGGGAGGATAGGCAAGGGTATGGCAAGGGGCAGGACAAGAGGATGGGCAAGGGGAGGATCGGCAAGGAGAGGGGTGAGGGTGAAGGCACAAGGATGACAAGAGAGCAAGGCAAGAGGATGACAAGTGGGCGAGGGACAAGGCACGGGACAAAGCACAAGGATGACAAGAGTATGAAATAGGGAGGATAGGCAAGGGTATGGCAAGGGGCAGGACAAGAGGATGGGCAAGGGGAGGATCGGCAAGGAGAGGGGTGAGGGTGAAGGCACAGGATGACAAGAGAGCAAGGCAAGAGGATGACAAGTGGGCGAGGGACAAGGCACGGGACAAAGCACAAGGATGACAAGAGTATGAAATAGGGAGGATAGGCAAGGGTATGGCAAGGGGCAGGACAAGAGGATGGGCAAGGGGAGGATCGGCAAAGGAGAGGGGTGAGGGTGAAGGCACAAGGATGACAAGAGAGCAAGGCAAGAGGATGACAAGTGGGGCGAGGGACAAGGCACGGGACAAAGCACAAGGATGACAAGAGTATGAAATAGGGAGGATAGGCAAGGGGCAGCACAAGAGGATGGGCAAGGAGATGACAAGGGGGCGAGGGTGAAGGCACAAGGATGACAAGAGGGTGAGGAGGATGGGCAAGAGGATAACAAGGGGAGGACGAGCAAGGGGCAACAGGATGACAAGCAGAAGGGCAGCAAGAAGCAAAGGGGGTAACCCAGGTGAAGCCATTACCAATTAGGACACCACTCACATTGTGGGGGGTACAGCCAGGCAAAATAATTGGTAAATAACATTTGGGGCTGATAAACTATTTCGGGGAGGTCAGTCCTGCCCGGTATAACAGGGAGGGCACGCTGCACACATTAGGGGCGCCAGGCTAGGAGCTGATATATACGGAGTACGGGGCACATTCCGGGGTACAGACTGGATTAGCCTTGGTTTACACCTGTGTCTAGCTCACCCACATAAAACCTACAGGAGGCCATAATGTTCCCCGGCGCGGTGACAATGTGGGGTTCAGACGCGCCCCCTTTCAATGACTACATAGTATGCATTAGCGACTCCAGAGTGACAATGCCGAACTGCACACACACAGTATCCCTCATAGGCCAGTGAGAGGACACCACAACCTAGCCGCCGCCGTTACCTGTCACACGGCCACGCTGTGTTCCTCAGGTCCCGGCGCAGCGGCCTTAGCACCTTACATTCAAACTCCGGCAAAATGGCGCGCTGTCCTCACTGCGCATGTCCCTGATCTCCCCTCCTCACGCGCATGTCCCTGCAGGCGCTCTTACTGCGCATGCCCGTGGCCGCATGACGTTTTTCTGCGCGGGATTGTATCTTTCCTCGCGCTGTATCTGTAATGAGGAGGGTACATAAGATGATGCTGTCTCCACATTATGCCTCCATGTTTTTGACTGGACCTTCGTGTGTGGGGTCCTGTATGTAACTGATTACCAAAATGTATGTGAGGTGGCTTTTATGTATGGAATGTAACTTCAATGTACTTTTCTCCCTGTATTCAGAAGCTGAGTGGGTGCTATAGTCACTGTGTGCTTCTTACAGCAGATACCCGAACCTAATATCTGGATCCAGTGCCCATTGACTTACAATGGTTTAAGTGCTGCATCTGTCTTAGCTATTTTAGAGATAATACAACCGGATCTGTTCATAACGGTTGTATTACCAAGATGGAAGCGTTTTTGTTGATCTATGACGGATTCAGCAAAAACACAGATGTGAAAGTAGCCTAAATGTAGTATCTCTGACCAGGAGTATAAAGGTAACAGCTCAGTTTTCCAACATAGGGAACATTGTAAAAATAAAATCCCATAAAACTGTCAAAGTTGCATTTTTTTTTTTTTTTTTGCAATTCCACCCCATTTGGAAGTTTTTTTCCAGCTTCCCACTACTTTGTATGCAATATTGAATGGTGGCATTAGAAAGTACAACTTGTTTTGCAAAAAAAAAACAAGTCCTCATGCTGCGGGAAAATGAAAAACTTATGGCTCCGGGAAAACCGGAAGTAAAAAACAGAAAATCTCAAGGTCCTAACGTTAATGGGCATTTGTCAGCGGCATTAACCCTTTCATGACATAGCCATTTTTCACCTAAAGGACCAGGCTAAATTTTGGAAATCTGACATGTGTCACTTTATGTGGTAATAACTTTGGAACACTTTTACTGATCCAGGCCATTCTGAGATTGTTTTCTCTTGACACCTTGTACTTCATGACAGTGGTAAATTTGAGTCAATGTAAATCACCTTTATTTATTAAAAGAAAATCCTAAATTTACAGAAAATTTTCTGCTTTTAAGGCAGATAGTGATTCCTCACAAAATAGTTATTACTTTACATTTCCCATATGTCTCCTTTATGTTGCATCATTTTGTAGATGTAATTTTATTTTTTTAGGACCTTAGAAGGCTTAGAATTTTAGAAATTTTCCCAAACTATTTTTTTTAAAGGGTTTCTGTCATCAGAATTTAGCATTGCAAACCGAGTGTCATTTGCAATGCGCAAATGACACCTGATAACAGATATGTTAATTTTATAGTTTTCTGTAGCGTAGTTTTTGAGAAAATTGCGTTTTTTAAATATGTAAATGAGCTTCCCTAGGTGCAGGGGGCGTTAACCCTGCACCTAGTTGCGGCGTAATTCCTCCTCTTACCCCTCCTCCGTTCCGGTGATTGACAGGGCCAGGCAGCTAGCTCTTTCGGCTGCCGGCCCTTTCCGAGTCCGAAATCCCGCGCCTGCGCCATTGCGATCACCAATGTGGGCGCATTGAGGAAGCTGGGATCCGGGCGGCCGGCGGCTCTCAATGCGCCCACATTGGTGATCGCAATGCGCAGGTGCGGGATTTCGGACTCTGAAAGGGCCGGCAGCCGAAAGAGCTAGCTGCCTGGCCCTGTCAATCACCGGAACGGAGGAGGGGTAAGAAGAGAAATTACGCCGCTATTAGGTGCAGGGTTAACGCCCCCTGCACCTAGGGAAGCTCATTTACATATTTAAAAAACGCAATTTTCTCAAAAACTACGCTACAGAAAACTATAAAATTAACATATCTGTTATCAGGTGTCATTTGCGCATTGCATCACAAAATGCGTAATGCGCACGGCCGGTATCTATGTCTTGCAGATCCGTAATGTGCAGGCTGCAAAACAGGCTACAGTCGTGTGCATGAGCCTTTACTCTGCTGCTGTAGCTACTTGGCACGCTATAGCTGCTATCCTCCAGAGAATTTTTTGTCTTCATTTTTAGATAGTTTATCCGTGTGTTCGCGGCTTCTCAGTCCTGGACAGGTCCAGTGTAAAGCTAATCAGAGTTAAAGTGGCTTTCCGTTTTTACTACTGTATATTGATGGTTATCAATATCAGATCATCGGGGCGAGACTGCTGGCCAATCAGCTGTTTGAAGAGAACGCAGCTCTCGTATGAGCGCTGGATTCTCATTGTTTACTTGCTCCCCGTCTACTCTGCAGCGGTGAGCAGGAGTAATTACAGCTCTGCCTTCCCGTTCACCTCAATAGGACAGCTCCCCCTATTCAAGTGAATTAGGTGCAAATTAAGAAAAATTAGGAACAAAGATGATCTGCTTAAGGCTACTTTCACACTAGCGGCAGGCCTGATCCGGCAGGTGAAGGGTGCTGCCGGATCAGGCCTGCCGCAGTGACATGTGTGGAGCCGGAACCGCGCTCCGGCCCCACACATGTCACACAGTACATACATACACATAAACATACACACACATATACACAGACAAATACACATACATACTTACATGCTCCCGGCAGGTCTTCAGAGCGTCGGAGGGACAGGACGGCTCGCACAGGTGACGATTCCCCACAGCGCCCTCTGCTGGGCGCCTGGTGGAATCGTCACCTGTGCGCGCCGTCCTGTCCCTCCGACGCTCTGAAGACCTGCTGGGGTGCATGTAAGTATATATGTGTATTTGTATGTGTATATGTCTCTGTATGTTTATGTGTATGTCTATGTCTGTATGTGTGTATGTGTAGCCGGATCCGTCATGAACTCCATTGAAAGTCAATGGAGGGCGGATCCGGTTACCATTATGGTCACACCAGACGGATCCACCCCCATTGACTTGTATTGGGGGTCATTCCGGATCCGTCTTGGTGCGGATGCCTGGACCGGAGAGCAAACCGCAGCATGCTGCGGTTTGTTCTCCGGTCTGAAGACGGAACGGAATGCTTTCAGGAGCATTCCGTTGTCTTCAGTTCAGTTTTGTCACATTGACAATGAATGGGGACAAAACTGAAGCGTTTTATTCCAGTATTGAGCCCCTATGACGGAACTCAATACCGGAATTTTAAAACGCTAGTGTGAAAGTAGCCTAATTTATTAAAATCGTCTAAAGATACCGTAGAAACAGACAAAAAGGTGCAGAGTAAAACAGGCTGTTTTACCTCAGATACCAAGTAAAAAGTGCTTCCTGCTCATGCAGTAATTGATGAATGACTGAAACAGGAAATGAGATGGAAATTTTCTGGAGTATAGGATGCTATCCCAAACGCTGATGCAGCAGGCCACTAAACAATTGCAGCGGCCTGGAATAAACCCTCCCTGGACTTCTCCAAAGTGAAGAGCAAACTAGATTTGTATATGTAATTGGAGAAAATATCTCACCACATTGTGTATCATGGAAGTCACCGGTGGAGCACACTCCGGGATTCCTCCCCCTGGATTGGACATGATGCAATATGCAGGAAAAGATGAACAGAGGTGGAATTTCATCACTCCTATAAAGAGCAAACAAAATCCAAGCAGTAAAAGCTCACTGCACAGACCTACATTTTTCACACAATCAGTGCTTACTCATGACCATAAGGTTCAATGAAACACAACAATGTTTAAAAGCATTTGAGATCGAGACAAACCAGATATAGCATGAATTGAGGGAGAAAGTGGATACAATGTATATGTAACATATTTTTCACCAAATAAGATGCAAAATGGGGAGAAAATGTCAGTGCGTGTTGTATGGTAGATACTAATGAGCACTTCCATTATTGAAGCACTTATTAGTGGGACTAGGGAGAAGGTGAATACAGCGCTCTCAGTGCTGGCTCTGTACTCACCGTTCCCTGGTCCTTGCTGGCGCCGCAAGATGTGCTGTTACCTAAGAACAGCGTAAGGACGTAGGCACGCTCTGTGATCTCACACTGTGCGACGTCAGGTCACAGCGCGGCAGGGTCTCAAGAGCAGCAGCGTCCCGAACAGGAGAGGTTAGTTGATTAGTTATTTTTTTGTCTTATCTAAGGTCTGATTGACATTGGTGGTCTGATCTGAGGTCTGTATGGGGGTCTTATTAACATTGGGGGGTCTGATTTGAGGTATTTTTGTTGGATTGAGCTGAGGTTTGATTAACATTGGGGGGTCTGATCTGAGGTCTGATGAAAAATATTTTTTTTCTTATTTTCCTCCTCTAAAACCTAGGTGCGTCTTATGGGCAGTTGCGTCTTATAGGGCGAAAAATACAGTATATGTTTTGAAACACTCCCCCTTCCCCTGAATTCCCACCGCTGGTAACATGGGCACAGTGGCCATAAGGTTGTGTGAACAGGGCAGAGGCTCAGGCGAGCTTGTTACAGGTTCTTGGCATTCCTGTGTCTGTCCTGCACATGCGCCTCCTCGCAGCTTTTAATGTCATATCGCAATCACCGATTGCAGGAGCTCTGGGACTCTTTCACTGCCTCCAATGCCAGATCCTATCAATTGCAAATCTGTTACTTGAATGCCGCTTATGGTTTACAGGTTTTCTGATAGTTTAGGGCTGTTTGGCACCATTAGTACTACTAGAATTAATGGAAGGACTTGATATTTTTTTAGACCTTTTCGAGGACCTGTCCCTCTTCTCTCAGTCTCTGGATTAAGTGTTTCTTGTTACACCCACCATTTACAGGTAACAAGTACCCGTATTCCATAAACTGTGTAGTGGATTTGATGGACCATACTATCTCGTTAGGTACTCATCATACTTTTTGGCCAAAAATATATAAAGGGGAATAGTAAATATTCTCAAAAATCAAACAATCAAAATGTACCCACAATAGCACCTATGATAATAGCAACTCATCCCGTAAAAAATAAACCTTTTCACAGCTCCATCAAGAGAAAAAAAATATGGTTCTCAGAAAATGGTTGTACTACTACCCCAGAGGCTGCAAATGGCTGAAAATAAATGGAGGGAGGCTACGCATGTGCAGTGTGCCCTCCACCACTTTCGGGGCTCCGTTCTCGATATACAGTAGGTTTGGGTCCCAGTGGTGGGAACTGCACCTATCAGACAATGGGGGCATATCCTAGCGATAAGCCTCTATTGCCTGAGGTGAGAATAGCCCTTTATTAAATACATTGAGGGGTTTAGTTTCCAAAATGGAGTCACTTCACAGCGTTCCGTTATTATTTCACCCTAGAACTTCATGGGGAAAAAAATGCACTAAAACAATAGATGCAAACAACATATGGACTTAAGGTCCTTTTACACGGGCCGATTATCGGCCGAAAAAGCGTTCCTAGGAACGCTAGTGCCGATAATCGGCCCGTGTAAAAGTGGCCCTAATCAGCCGACGAACGAGAAAAACGCTCGTTCGTCGGCTGATTGGATCTTTTGGTTTCTACAAAAGATCCAATCTGTCGGGCGCACATCGGCCTGTGTAAACAGGCGATGTGCGCCTGACAGTATGGAGCTTCCGGGCCACACGAGCAATACAGCGATCACTCGTGCGGCCCGGCGCTCGATTCATCGGGCCGTGTAAAGGCTCCCTGCCCGAGCGCCGATATCGCTGATCGGCGCTCGGGCAGAGAAACACATCGGCCCGTGTAAAAGGGCCTTAAGCCTTCACTCTATTGATTTTATCATTAGAGTGAGGGCTTAGTCCATATGTTGTTTGCATCTATTGTTTTAGTGCATTTTTTTTTCTGTGAATTTCTAAATGTAGCCTTGTACATCCGCACATTTTACTCTCCTATCGTGCAGGATGTTTGTATCTGTTTTCCGTAAATATATTTTTTTTTTATGTGTCTTGAAGGAGTGGCACCTTCAGGTGTGAATGCGCTCCTATTATCAGGGGAGTAGCATTCATGTGCACTTTTGCCCCACCTATCTAAAAGGCGACCTTGATTAAGGTGGTACATATAGGTGTGCGTGCTTCTCCTCTCATTGGTTGCTGATGCACACAGAGGTAACTAGAAGCAGCACACTATATGTACAGGGCCTGAGCACCTAAACATAGATGCAAAACCGCGTAGATAGGTTTAGCGTAAGACCTCCCTGAACTGAGACCACCGTGGCGCTGGGTAGGTGGGCACAGATGTATTTTGATCAAAATGTATTGGCCAAGAGTCTCAGATTTTATCAATAGAGTGTTGGCTTAGTCCATATGTTGTTTGCATCTATTGTTTTAGTGCATTTTTTTTTTCGTGAATTTTTAAATGTAGCCTTGTACATCCGCACAGTTTACTATCATATCGTGCAGGATGTTTGTATCTGTTTTCCGTAAATATTTTTTTCACCCTAGAACCTCTACAGTTCTCAGCACAAGATGCGTAAATCACCACATTAGGCCTCAAATGCGCATAGTACTGTCCTCTTTTAAGCCTGAGTTCTGCTGTATGTCCAGCAGAGCTCAGTATGCTAAAACCAGGAAGCAGAGAATAATAAGATGGCTTGCATTTCACACTGGCACATGATGGGCACAACATTTTGGGAACTGAAATGGCATATCTGTGTAAAAATTGTAATTTTCACTTTACACCATCTGCTGTGAATTATTTTTTGCAAAACACCTGTTAGGTCAAAATGTTTACTACACTCCTTGGTTAATACTGTGAGGGTCACTTCTTGGTGGTTTCTTTTTTATTTAACTTCAAAGCCTCTGCAGTTCAGGTCAGTACTCTTTAAATCTCCAAACTAGGCCTCAAATGCACATGGTGCTCTTTCTTTTCTGAACCCTGCAGTATACCCAAACAGCAGTCCATGGCCATGTGTGGGATGTTACCGTATTCAAGAAAAAATGGGTAACAAATTGTGGAGTCCTTTTTTCCTGTTACCACTTGTGAAAATGAAAAATATGGGGCTAAAGCAACATTTTATTTGAAGAGATGTAATTTTTCATTTTGACATGGTCACATCTTGGGGGTTTCCACTGTAGGTTTACCTCATGGTCTCTTGAAATGTGACATTGCACACAAAAACCATTCTAGCAAAATCTGCCCAAACAAAAACCATATGGTGCTTCTTCCCTTCTGAGCACCACAGTGTGCCCATACAATAGGCGCATACAATATTCTGTGAACTGCAGAATCAGGGTAATAAATATGGAGGTTTGTTTTGCTCTTATAACCCTTGCTATGTTACAGTAAAAAAAAAAATGATTAAAATGGAAAATATGCAAAAAAGTGAACTTTACCTCAAATTTCTATTAATTCTTGTGGAACACTTAAAGGGTTAATAATGTTTGTAACTGTTTGAATAAATTGAGGAGTGTTGTTTCTAAAATGGGGTAATTTATGGGTGGTTTCTATTATGTAAGACACTCAAAGTGACTTTAAAACTGAATTGATCCGGGGGCGTGGCCTGCTACAGAGCGGAGTGGACGCTTCATCACTGAGCTCCACCAAATCTCCTCTATCCACTAACATCCACCAGCCAGATAAGCTCATACCTTCTCCAAATCTGCACATCTACACTCCGGGCACTGTCCACCACCGGGGGATCCCGGTTCCATCACTGCACTCTGGGGAAAGACAAGTACAGGCTGAGGCCTAGCTCCCTCAACTCATCCCCGGCCTCGATTTCCGGCCGCACCAGCAACAGCGCTTACGCGACGGCCCCGCCAGATCTTCCTCGGCATCTTAAGAGGACGCAAACACATGTCCAGTGGGCCACCATCCTATAAGGCAAGCACCCTCTCCGACTCCCTTATCCTCACCTGACTTGAGAGATCAGTCCCGATACCCTCGGCATCCATAGCCTCGTTCCTCTTTCCGCCATCTTCCCGATGCGCCCGTGGCCCATCGTCACCGGAGGTTCAGCGCCCCTGGCAGGACTCGCCTCCCTGTGGGAAACCTGTAGTACGAGCGGCTGTGGTGGTGAACGGGCGGCCATCTTCCCCACGTGCTGAGCATGCACACGTGGCGGAGCTTGAGAGGAGAGGCGAATGTAGGGGCATAACAGACGGGCGACCTTTCCACTGATCTTGCCCTTAATCCTCCCGCAGTGGGAGACATAACGTGGTCAGCTGAATCTAACCTCATATCACCTGGCCATTTAACTGGCTGCAGGCACCTCACAATAAAAAGTGCCCCATAAACGGAGCTCAAACGCCACCACGAGGTGGACCTCATCTGTTGACCCGGGACTACACCTCCACAGCATCAGGATCTCCCCAGCAGTTGCTCCAGCTTCAATACAGAGGCCACAAGCCCATTTGCACTTCTGCCCATTGATCCGAAGGATCACAGACCCTCGCTATCACCAGGAGGTCTGTTACTGCAGTGTCCCACATATTATGTGCGTAAAAGGGACACAGCAAAATTGTTAATGTAATGTGCCTTTCTGATAGCCATGTCATTGTAATCTATTGTCCAAGTCTTTTATATGCTATAAGAACCTCTATGGCTGAGTAGTGCAATACTATTTTTCCACCACAAGATGGTGCTAGTCTGCCTTCTATATAAGGCCCAGTAAGAGGTTAGAGGTTAGACAAAAAGGAGGACAAGAGGAAGTTAGTTAAGAAACAACCAAGGATTGTGCAGAAGGAAGAAAGGTGGAAATCCCTTCTAAAAGCTGTCAATATCCCCTAACCTTGGCCACGTCAGGATATCATTTTGACACTTACGAACCAAGCCACTAGAACCCTGAGCATAACTGGACTCAATCAAGACTAACAGAAGTAATCGACCGTCTCCGGTTCTTATGGACTCTGACAGCACCCATGTGGTCAAGAAAAGCCTCCGGCACCTGACTACAGAATTAGCAACCAGGTACCAAGTTGTTATTGGCCTACACTCTGATCCCTCCGGGAAGTGCAGCCATTACGTATTTCAGGAACCTTCTGGCGCAGATGTACTAATTCCTGCCCTACAGGGTCTCCTTCAGAAGAAAGGTCTCATAAAAGTGACTTTAGCATATACATTATTGTCCAGAGCCAGGGCTAGGTGCAGTTCAGAAGATCCCACCAGAGGTTAAGAGTAACAGGATTTAAAGATAAAGAGCCTAACTAACGACACACTGTACCGGAACACCAGCCAAAGAGGAATTCTTATAGCTAATCAATTGTAACAGCATTTTATAAAAGCATATCAACTCAAGGCAAAAGTAAAGCTATTTCTGATTTATATAAAGCCGCCTCTTTGCTTCACTTGTATCTTTGTGTCTAATAAGACACTGTTGTCATGACTATCCAGGACCCTGCCGATAGACACCTTAAAATATCCTAAAACCATCAAGGGCCCCTCGCCTCACCATCCGGCAGTGTTCCTGTGGATCAGAGGTACCCTGGAGGAAACGGTGTCCTTCCTCCCACGCAACTGCACCGGCACCCTTAGACACTGTGACATATCCCCCAACGCTCACGTGTTCCCCTGTGGTCCGGCTCGCTACATTACATTTTCACTTCTTAACACGAGCTATACTTTGGTTGAGGAGAAACCCCACCTTCAAATTTCTGGATCGCATCTGGATTTCTGAAAGGGTTTCTGTCACCAGTTTTGGGCATATAAAACAGGATGACATTTGCAATGTGCAAATGTCACCTGATGCCCAGTCTGTTAATCATTTTCTTCTTGGTGTCCCCGTTTTTGTAAAAAATAAACTTTTCTGATATGCAAATTAACCTTACTAGGTGCAAGGGGCGGTAACCCTGCACCTAGTAGTGCTGTTTCCCCACCTTTAGTTACGCCTCCTTTCTTTTGATGGACAGGGCCAGGCAGCTCGCTCTATCTGCTGCCGGCCCTGTCCGTGCTGCAAATCCCGCACCTGCGCCGTGCGGCCTTCATTCGGCGCAGGCGCAGTGAGTGCCAGTGGCTGCCAGGCTCCCGCGCCGTCTCTTCCGGGTGTCCTGTTACGTCATCAGTGCATGAAGGCCGCACGGCGCAGGCGCGGGATTTGCAGCACGGACAGGGCCGGCAGCAGATAGAGCAAGCTGCCTGGCCCTGTCCATCAAAAGAAAGGAGGCGTAACTAAAGGTGGGGAAACAGCACTACTAGGTGCAGGGTTACCGCCCCTTGCACCTAGTAAGGTTAATTTGCATATCAGAAAAGTTTATTTTTTACAAAAAACGGGGACACCAAGAACAAAATGATTAGCAGATTGGGCATCAGGTGACATTTGCACATTGCAAATGTCATCCTGTTTTATATGCCCAAAACTGGTGACAGAAACCCTTTAACAATACATCCAAGTGCATGTCGCCATGATGTCTAACTATTACTGACACGATTCGCTCCATCCGTGGCATGATGATTTTTGGCAGTGTCTTTTTCTTTTTCCCCCTCCTGCTCCAGCCTATTTTTCTATTTGATTCATGATCTGATTATTTATCTGCTATAAGCGTCTGAGCAAGGCATGTCTGCAAGGTCACAAAAAAAGAAACTGCAGGGCTTCTCTTCATCCTGCCATCCCTCCTGGAACTCTTTTGTACTCCACAGCCATCTAATATGGAGCGTTCTGACTCACCAACGGGCAGTACCAGCTCACTATTGCCCTCTGAACCCGAGCCTGTAGCAGATTCTCTGGCTCCGGTCTTTGACCCGTCTGAGCTTTATGAAAATATTAAATCACTTTTTACTACAGAATTATCCAAGGCAGTGGCGGACTTCACTAAGCAAATCCAGGACCTGGGTACCAGGTTATCTGACCTGGAAGAGAAGATGGATGAAGTAGCAGATGCTATGGAAGTTGATAGCTCTCGTCTGGACGGGCACGCACAGAGGTTGGAGCCATTGAAATATAAATTGGAAGATCTGAAGAACCGTAACCGCAGAGCCAACATCGTGATCAGAGGTATGCCAGAAACTATTACTGCCCTACAATCTACAGTCCTCAATCTATTCCAGGCATTACTACCCCAAGTGGACTCTAACATGTTTAGAATGGATCGGGTTCACAGAGCTCTGGGACGCCCAAGGAATCCTAATGTTCCCCGAGACATCATACTAAAGTTGCACTACCCTGAGATGCGGGACCAACTTCTAGCAGCAGCACGGAATCTGCAAGCTCTCCCAGGGGTCGATTCCTCTGTACAATTGTTTGCTGATTTGGCTCCGGTCACATTGGAAAAAAGGAGAACGATGCGACCAGTAACTATGGCCCTTCAAAGAGCCCAAATACGTTATAGATGGGGCTTCCCTTTTCATGTCTCCTGCAAGATTGGAAACCGCAACTACACGATCAAGGATCTCTCGGAGGGCTTTGAAATGCTACAACGGGAAGGCGTTCCATATGACAGACCCACTGCCCCTGCTCATTTACCGCGACGACCAACAAGATCGTGGCATCGTCGTCGGCAACTTCCTCCTGCCCTGCCAGAACCCCCTGGATGGCCTCGGGATCCTCCTTGACATCTGTAACATCTTGAAGGGTCGTCTGAGAACTTGAACCTTCCTGTGATTATATAGAGGGTCCCTACCTTTCAAAACCGTATGTCCATACTAACTGACTATTTCAGTTTTACTATTATAGTTTCGGGACAATCAGCGTCTGTTTAATTTGTTTAAATGTCTTTTCTATTGCTAACAAATTGTGGTGGTGTTCCCCCTTACCGCAGGCTGTGACTGGGGGTCGTGATAGGCGAACTTTTTGCGCCCGATCTGCTGTTGCTGGCTGGGGTGGAGGGACATACCATACAACATATATTCTCAATTCATATTGCTTTTCTCAGGTCCTACATGGTTCGTTGATGGGATGACTCCCTTGCCCTGTGGTGTAACTTAGGTACATGCAGCACTGGATTTGGATTTGCCTGTTGGGCGACCAAGGTCACTCCACTTTTCCAGGATTATACAAAGGATCCCTACCTTTCAAAACAGTATGCCCATACTAACTGACTATATAGGTTTCATTACTGTGGTTTCAGGACTATCAGAGTTTATCCACTTTGTTTAAATGTCTTTTCTATTGCTCACTAATTGTGGTGGTGTTTCCCCTTACCGCGAGCTGTGACTGAGGATCGTGATAGGCGAACTTTTTACGCCCGATCCGTTGTTGCTGGCTGGGGTGGGGGGCACACCATACAATATGTATTCTTAATACATATCGCTCTTCTCAGTCTCTACATGTTTAGTTGGTGGGTGACTCCCTTGCCGTGTGGTGTAAGTTAGGTGTGTGCAGCACTCGTTCTGTTTTTTTCTACGGGGCAACCGGGGTCACTTCACATTCCCAGAGGGATTGACCACTTCATCCCTCAGTGTCTAAATTCATGAGAGACACACATGTTGAATTGTTGACCTCACGTACGGCATTGTGAATGTGGGTTTGGAGCGGATGCTGGGGCCCCTCTAGATATAGAGATTTGCCATGATGGAGCTGGTCTCTCTTAATTGGAAATTTTATACAGACCTGTGGTGGGGGGTTAGCATTATCCACCTCATTCCTTATTATAATATGGTATGCCTTGCTCTCCTATACCCCTTCCCCCCGACCCCTCCTTTTTTTTCCCTCCCCTTCCTTTCTATCTCCATGTTTCACTCCTTTTGTGAGTAATTGTTTAAGCTGATTGCCGCGGAGCCTGAGCTCCATGCTCCCTCCACGCCTAGTGCGTTTCAGGACACGATGTCGACACATTTGGTTCGACACGTGGTTCCTGACTGTTACTATTCAGGTAGTTCTGTTAAAGGGTTATTCTCATTTTAGACAATGGGGGCATATCGCTAGGATATGCCCCCATTCTCTTATAGGTGCGGGTCCCACCGCTGGGACCCGCACCTATTTCCAGAACGGAGCCCCGAACTGAATGAGGGCGCACTGCGCATGCGCAGCCGCCCTCCATTCATTTCTATGGGGCCGCCGAAAATAGCCGAGCGCTGGCTCGGCTACTTCCGTCGGCTCCATAGAAATGAATGGGAGCGCACCGCGCATGCACGGCCCGGCTCCCATTCATTTCTATGAGCGGCGCGGGGAGCTGTGCCTGGTGGTGGCCGGACCCCCGGAAACCTGGGGTCCTCCAGGCGCAGCGCTCCCCGCTCCGTTCTGGATATAGGTGCGGGTCCTAGCGATATGCCCCCATTGTCTAAGATGAGAATACCCCTTTAAGGCTACTTTCACACTTGCGTTTTATAATTCCGGTATTGAGTTCCGTCATAGGGATCCATCACCTGCACACAGACATACACATAAACATACACAGACATATACACATACAAATACACATACATACTTACATGAGCAGAACGGTAAACACGTAAGACGATTCCACCCGGCGCCCAGCAGAGGGCGCTGTGAGGAATCGTCCTATGTACGCGCCCCCTCTTCCTGTGCTGTGGAGACCTGCCGGGAGCATGTAAGTATATATGTGTATTTGTATGTGTGTGTCTGTGTGTATGTACTGTGTGACATGTGTGCGCTCCGGCCCCACACATGTCCCTGCGGCAGCGCGGATCCTAAGAGGCCTAAGTTTGTACTTACGAGTTGCTGACTCCTTGGTTGTGATGCTGCTGTGTGGCTCTCGATGGACTCCTCCGGTCTTCACTTCTTCCTATTACCCCTCTTTTTCTCTCTCACTATGCTCTAGACATGATCCCCTGTTTCAGGGACTTAGCACTACTTTATATACTAGTCATGTGTAAAATCATATCTCATAATGTTAGGGGGTTTAATTCTCCACAAAAGAGGCATAAAGATTTCCTTCAGTATGACCGACTCAAACCTGATATTATTTGTATACAAGCATCACATTTTACCCCGACTTCATGCCCAGATATTTTCGTAACCGGTATGCTCTGTTAACGCCCGCACCATTCCCCTCCAAAAGTAGAGGCGTGGATATTTTTATTAAAAATTCCTTGCCTTTCCAGATTGAGTCCACTACTATAGACCCTCAGGGTCAATATATTATAGTGGCAGGTTCATTATATAATACCCCTTTATGTTTAATTAACTCTTATGCTCCCAATAGTTAGCCTGTTTCTTTCTTTCGCACCCTGGGTAGATTACTGGAACAACACTATCCTTTATCCTTTATCCCAATTATCTGGTGCGGGGATTTTAATATGACATTTAATGCTCGGCTGAACAGATCTTCCCCTGTAGTGGATAAACTTTCCTCCAAATCTAAGAATTCTATAAGGAAGGTTATGCAGGGATTGGGCATAGCTGACTGTTGGAGAGAATATAACAGACCTCAACGGGGCTATAGTTATTTCTCCCCTGTACATCATCATTACACCAGGATTGAATGGATTCTAGCTTCCAGGCGGCTCCTCCGCACATTTTGTATGCGAGGCACATCCCTTGCGCCTGGTCAGATCATAACCTGGTATTGGTAGAATTCAATCTGGACTCCCCATCTAGATGCCCCTTTACCTGGAGATTGAATGAATCACTCCTTACTGATACCTCTATTGTATAGCCACAGCTCTTAGAGATTATTTTGATGTTAATTTCTCTTCAGACACCACACCTGCGGTCAACTGGGCTGCACACAAAGCAGTCAGCAGAGGGGTCATCGTGGCTGAGACGTCTAAATTAAAGAAACAACGCTCTAAAGTTCAATCTGATTTAGAATCTAAGTTGTTTCGTCTAGAACTAGCAAACCAGAGACAACCCTCCCTTTACCTCACCAAAGTCATTAAAGACATAAAGCTCCAGCTTGATGGCCACCCTGCTACATCGTTCCGAAAAGGCTCTGAGGTGGACACAAGCGAAGTTCTATAAGTTGGCTAATAAACCAGATAAAATGTTGGCAGCTAAATTAAGGGCTAGACAACGCTTTAACACCATATATCAAATTAAAGACACAAGTGGGGGGGGGGGGATCACTTCCAATCCGACTACCAGTTATCAACAATTCCATGCTTTTTACCAAAAACTATACTCCCCACCCTCTGATCCCCCCGAGGCAGACAATACCTCTTTTCTTGCAACTCTACCTATCCCTACCCTACCCTCGTCTGCAAGGGAAACTCTAAACCATGATATCATAGAAGAATAAATAGAGTTAGCCATAGCGTCCCTTAAATTAGGAAAATCACCAGGACCAGACGGGTTTTCAGCTTTATACTTAAAAAAATGTAAAGATATTTTAACACCCCACCTCAAAAGTTTGTGTAATTACATCCTTCCTTAAGTTGCCTTCTGATATGCTTAATGCATTGATTATAGTCATCCCTAAACCCAATAAAGATCCCTTATGTCCCATGAGCTATCGACCCATTTCCCTCCTTAATGTGGACCTTAAAGGGAACCTATCATCAACTTTATGCTGCCCGTACTAACAGCAGAATAAAGTAGAGACAGGTGAGTTGATTTCAGCGGTCTGTCATTTATAAGTTAAAAGTAAGTGGTTGCCGAGAACCAACGTTACAATCATTGCAGACTGGGCCTGGAAAAGAGTCACAGCGACCTGAGAAGAGTCATGGTTATTCATAAATTCCTGCTCTCCCTGCCCTCCTGCTGATGATTCTACCTAGTCTTCTACCTAGTTTTCTCCCTTTCTCTCTAGAAGAGAACTGCCAATAATCAGCAGATGGGTGGGAAGAGCAGGAGATTATTAATAACCATGACTCTTCTCAAGTAGATATGACTCTTTTCAAGGCCTGTGCTGCAATGATTATGATGCTGGTTCTAAGCAACCACTTACTTTTAGCTCATGAGTGTCATACCGCTGAAATCAGCATTTCTGTCTCTAATTTATGCTGCCCTCAGTGAGGTCAGCATAAAGTTGATGACAGGTTCCCTTTAAGCTTTTTACCTCTATCTTAGCTAAACGCCTTAACCATTACCTCCCTACCGTGATACATTATGACCAGGTGGGATTTATCCCAGGTAGACAGGCACCAGATAATGTCAGGAAGGTCTGTAATTTCATCCAATGGGCTAATACGAAGTCCCGACCTTTTTCTTTATCTTACTTTTTTTTCACTTTTTTTTAGCCCCCATCCCCCCCCAGGGGGCTAGAATATGCAGTCTTAATTTTTTGCTTTTATCTTACATTGCATTGAATTAGCTCTGCATTGTAAGCCCCATTTGCTGATATCTTATGGAGCCCTGTCACCTTCACAGGAACTACAGCTCTTATACACTGAAAGACCCAGTATATCAGAGTGAACAAACAGCTCCCCCGTTCCAGGCTTAGAAGCAGGGGCAGTCTTGGCATTTCTGGGGCCCCAAGCAAATTTATATCTGGGGGCCCTAATCAGGACAGCCAGCCAGGAATCACTGTTCCTGGCAGTGGTTCCATGTCTGCGCACAACTGTATCTGCATCCTTAGGATGCAGATACAGTTGAAAGCTGTAGCCAGAGACGATTTTACCTCTTCTGCTGCCTGAGGTGAAAACTGAAATGGGGTTGCATCAGAGAGCATCATGAAGACCAAGGAACACACCAGGCAGGTCCATGATACTGTTGTGGAGAAGTTTAAAGCCGGATTTGGATACCAAAAGATTTCCCAAGCTTTAAACATCCCAAGGAGCACTGTGCAAGTGATCATATTGAAATGGAAGGAGTATCAGACCACTGCAAATCTACCAAGACCCGGCCGTCCCTCTAAACTTTCATCTCAAACAAGGAGAAGACTGATCAGAGATGCAGCCAAGAGGCCCATGATCACTCTGGATGAACTGTAGAGATCTACAGCTGAGGTGGGAGAGTCTGTCCATAGGACAACAATCAGTCGAGCACTTCACAAATCTGGCCTTTATGGAAGAGTGGCAAGAAGAAAGCCATTTCTCAAAGGTATCCATAAAAAGTCTCGTTTCCAGTTTGCCACAAGCCACCTGAGAGACACACCAAACGTGGAAGAAGGTTCTCTGGTCAGATGAAACCAAAATCAAACTTTTTGGAAACAATGCAAAACGTTATGTTTGGCGTAAAAGCAACACATCTCATCACCCTGAACACACCATCCCCACTGTCAAACATGGTGGTGGCAGCATCATGGTTTGGGCCTGCTTTTCATTAGCAGGGACAGGGAAGATGGTTAAAATTGATGGGAAGATGGATGGAGCCAAATACAGGACCATTCTGGATGAAAACCTGTTGGAGTCTGCAAAAGACCTGAGACTAGGACGGAGATTTATCTTCCAACAAGACGATGATCCCAATCATAAAGCAAAATCTACAATGGAATGGTTCAAAAATAAACGTATCCAGGTATTAGAATGGCCAAGTCAAAGTCCAGACCTGAATCCAATTGAGAATATGTGGAAAGAGCTGAAAACTGCTGTTCACAAACGCTCTCCATCCAACCTCAAAGAGCTCGAGCTGTTTTGCAAGGCAGCTGTAATCGCAGCAAAAGGTGGCGCAACTAATTTTGCATGCCCCACTTTTCAGTTTTATTATTACAAAAAAAGTTTAAATGATCCAATACATTTCGTTCCACATCACAATTGTGACCCACTTGTTGTTGATTCTTCACCAAAAATTTAAAATGTTATATCTTTTGTTTGAAGCCTGAAAGTGGCTAAAGGTTGAAAAGTTCCAGGGGGCCAAATACATTCGCAAGGCACTGTATATATATATCGTGATATATGATGAAAGGTTTTTCAGCTCCTGAGTTTGGACCAGCTGTGACCCTTTATAAATGATCCAGGAACCATGATTTTGTAATAGCTGCATGGTTGTGTGCAGATCCATCAGAAGCTGTTGTTTGATGTATGGGATGTCAGTCACACCTTGCATCCTTAGGGATCCTGTCAAAATTACTGTGATTCTAGTAAAAACTCTGGGAACAGATGAAATACTGATGGGCAGACAAGTGAATTACAGCAAAATAATGTCCAAGTTTGTACAGTCATGGCCAAAATTTTTGAGAAGGACACAAATATTATATTTTCACATGATCTGCTGCCCTCTGGTTTTTATGTGTGTTTGTCAGATGTTTTTATCACATACAGAAATATAATTGCAATCATATTATGAGTAACAAAAGCTTATATTGACAGAATGAGTTAATGCAGCAAGTCAATATTTGCAGTGTTGACCCTTCTTCTTCAGGACCTCTGCAATTCTCCCTGGCATGCTCTCAATCAACTTCTGGACCAAATCCTGACTGATAGCAGTCCATTCTTGCACAATCAATGCTTGCATTTTGTCAGAATTTGTAGGTTTTTATTTGTCCACCCGTCTCTTGATGATTGACCACAAGTTCTCAATGGGATTAAGATCTGGGGAGTTTCCAGGCCATGGACCCAAAATCTCTATGTTTTGTTCCCTGAGCCATTTAGTTATCACCTTTGCTTTATGGCAAGGTGCTCCATCATGCTGGAAAAGGCATTGTTGATCGCCAAACTGCTCTTGGACGGTTGGGAGAAGTTGCTCTCGGAGGACATTCTGGTACCATTCTTTATTCATGGCTGTGTTTTTAGGCAAGACTGTGAGAGAGCCGATTCCCTTGGCTAAGAAGCAACCCCACACATGAATGGTTTCAGGATGCTTTACAGTTGGCATGAGACAAGACTGGTGGTAGCGCTCACCTCGTCTTCTCCGAATAAGCTGTTTTCCAGATGTCCCAAACAATCGAAAAGGGGATTCATCAGAGAAAATGACTTTACCCCAGTCCTCAGCAGTCCACTCCCTGTACCTTTTGCAGAATATCAGTCTGTCCCTGTTGTTTTTTCTGGAGAGAAGTGGCTTCTTTGCTGCCCTCCTTGAGACCAGGCCTTGCTCCAAGAGTCTCCGCCTCACAGTGCATGCAGATGCACTCACACCTGCCTGCTGCCATTCCTGAGCAAGCTCTTCACTGCTGGTAGCCCGATCCCGCAGCTGAAACACTTTTAAGAGACGGTCCTGGCGCTTGCTGGTCTTTCTTGGGCGCCCTGGAGCCTTTTTGGCAACAATGGAACCTCTCTCCTTGAAGTTCTTGATGATGCGATAGATTGTTGACTGAGGTGCAATCTTTCTAGCTGCGATACTCTTCCCTGTTAGGCCATTTTTGTGCAGTGCAATGATGACTGCACGTGTTTCTTTAGAGATAACCATGGTTAACAGAAGAGAAACAATGATGCCAAGCACCAGCCTCCTTTTAAAGTGTCCAGTGGTGTCATTCTTACTTAATCATGACAGATTGATCTCCAGCCCTGTCCTCATCAACACCCACACCTGTGTTAATGGAGCAATCACTGAAACGATGTTAGCTGGTCCTTTTAAGGCAGGGCTGCAATGATGTTGAAATGTGTTTTGGGGGATAAAGTTCATTTTCTAGGCAAATATTGACTTTGCAAGTAATTGCTGTTAAGCTGATCACTCTTTATAACATTCTGGAGTATATGCAAATTGCCATAAAAAAAACTGAAGCAGTAGACTTTGTAAAAATTAATATTTGTATCATTCTCAAAACTTTTGGCCATGACTGTATATACTGTGACACTGAAAAATTTCCTGTGGCTGGGTAACATGGGGATGTGCCTCTAGATTACTGTGAGATATACTGTGTTCAGGATCTCATACTTTTCCAGTAATACCCTGACTGTGACTTCAGTTTGAATTTCCTCTTCTCCAGGAGCATTTTCCCCCTTTAGATAGTACTTCTTCTGATACCTTTTCAAAGATACTTAGAGGAGATGAGGAACAGCTGTATACTTGTTTGTGTTAGGGACAAAAGGCATCTGGACGGAATTTCCTCAACTCGAGTGCATAGATTTTTCTTATTCTTGGGGAGACCCAAGTGTCTGATGGGGTTGGATAATAGGGAAGATATATATATTTTTTTTGCCAGCCAGGCCCCTATCTGCTACCCATATGCCTGGTGTGAAAAGATTTGAAATTTTTTTTACTGGGTCACTTAGGGCCACATAAAATAGTGACAGACACTTTGATTTCAGTGGTGTGTCACTCATGAGGTAAAAGTGGTTGCTGAGAACCAGCATCATAATCATTGCAGCCCAGGCCTTGAAAAGAGTTAACTCTACCTGAGAAGAGACACGGTTATTCATAATCTCCTGCTCTCCCCACCTATCTGCTGATGATAGGCAGTTCTCTCCTAGAGAGAAAGGGAGAAAACTAGCAGGTGGGCAGGGAGAACAGGAATTCATGAATAACCATGACTCTTCTCAAGTAGATTTGATTCTGTTCCAGGCCTAGTCTGCAATGATTGTGAAGTTGGTTCTCGGCAACCACTTACTTTTAACTTAGAAATGAAAGACCGCTGAAATCAACTCACCTATCTCTACTTTACGCTTATGTTAGTATGGGCAGCATAAAGTTGATGACAGGTTCCCTTTAACTTAAAGATCTTCTTTTTGTCCCTGAAAGGATCTAACAGGGTAGTCTTCTTAGTGTCTATGAACCTGACTCCTTTGCCCTTGCTGAGAGACTCTAAATTTTTTCTACTTGAGGACCAAACAATAAACCTGGATGAAATGACAGAATGCAGAAATAGTTTTTGGATGGTAAATTGGCAAGTTCTTCTAGAAGCATCAGTGAGTGGCAAACCCCAGGTGAAAATTTTAGTGTTCATAGGAGCTTCACAGACGAATCCTGCTGCAGACTTCAAAGAAAGTAAGTTCTGTAGGATCTCTTCTCTAGGCACCACTCTCATACATCTTGCTGCAGTTGACTGAGCCAGATTAGTAGTACCCTTGCTTGGAATCAGGCCGCACTACATTTGATCTTTCTGTGTACTGCATATTAAAGAGAAAATAGTAGAAGTTTCTTCCACATGAAGGTCTAAGGTCGAAGGACTAAGAGTCTGCTAGACCTACAAGTGGATTATGGTAACCATCATTTTCTGCATGACAATGCTCTGAAGTCATTAACACTCATCTGCGATGATACGTGCGATAAATGTCAATTTTGACAACCACTCATCACCAAATTCATTATAGATTGGAAAATAAGATCTGATTTTTCCTTACATTTTCCTAAGGGTCGGTGCAGTACAAATCCATTACTCCATCTTTGCCTGACAGTGTTGTCGGATGCTGTCACTCTAAAACATGATTGCAACGGTTTTCTAAAAGAACCTCTTCCGTGCAGAACATTAATAGGAAGCCAATTCTACCTGCTGTTTTTCTTAACCAAGAAAAAAATGTTGAAAAGTTATCTTCATTCCTTGGATGTCTAGAAGGCAATCAAGAATTAGGGTTCAGATTGAACTTCTGTTTGTCATCTGGCTTTATAGAGCTTTAAACTGGATTAGACTTTAAAAAAGGGGAAATGCTGTCATCACCATAATACATACAGCAGAGGAGAGCTTCTTGTTTTTCATTTAGGGTGTTTTCTGTCCATTCTGTCTACACCCACTTGGACAGAGAGGCTTCAAGATTTATGTACAATTACAGTCTCCTGGTCCAGGCTGTCTTCTTTAGTATTTTAATATTTCTACAAAGGTTTCTTATGGTTCAGCCTTGTTGTTTTAGGGCTATTCTGTAAGATTACCTCCCTTGTTTGTATCTGCTTGCTAAGTCCCTATGGTGCTGCTTTTGGATGAAGAGGACAAGGAATATGTTCTTACCCTTAATTCGAATCTGAAGACAGCACAGATCTCCCTCCTTAACTTTTTTCCAGGATTCATCCAATTTTATAGTGTAACTGCCATTCTATTTTTATTTTTGTAATGTACAGGGCCAGTGATACTTACCATTTTTGTAATATACTTTAATTACTGAAATCATACATTTCTATTAGAAAAATAGCTCTAAAGTGGTCCATTTTGAGTCTTAGCAACGCTTCTATGTCTCTGTGGAGACTTGCTCAACACTGACTGTGTTATATAAACAGAAGACAGAGGAGCGTTGCTAAGGCTCACAATGGACCACTTTACAGTATCACTGCCCTTATACATTACAAAAATAAAAATAGAATGGCAATTAATCTCAAAAGGTAACTACCTATATGTATATGGTTCAATTAAAACACAACTTTTAATATAGATTTTATCTATACTAAAAGTTACGTTTTAATTGAACCATATACATATAGGTAGTTGTTACCTTTTGAGATTAATTGCCATTCTATTTTTATTTTTCTAGTTTACTTAACCTGGTAAAGATTATTATTGCACCGCCATTGGTATCATTTTGAGATTTGATTGATCTTAGAATGGCAATTACTCTCCTTCAAGACAAAGCCCATTTTTGTTTTTGCATTTTCATTTTTTACTCCCCACATTCCGAGAGCCATAACGTTTTTAATTGTCCACTCACAATAGCCATATGAGGGCTTATTTTTGTGAGACAAGTTTTATTTTTGAATGGCACAATTTAATTTACCATGTCCTGTATTAAATAACAGGAAAAAATTATTTGTAGGGTGAAGCTGAAATCAAATTCACAAGGTTCTTGGGGTTTTTTTTGCTGTATGCTAAAAATTACATGACATCCTTATATTGCAGGTCAATACAATTGATAGACAGCTTAGCTTTTATTTCATTTTACTACCTTTAACCCTTTTTTGATGCAGTGATTTTCTGTTTTTGTTTTTTGTTTCCTGCCTTCCCAGAGCAATAACTTTTTTTTATTTTCTGTTCACATAGCCGTATGAGGGCTTGTTTATTGTTGTACTGTCTAATGCCACCATTTAATATTGCATAGGATGTAGTGGAGTGGGAAAAAAATCCAAATTGGGTGAAATTGGAAAAAAATGCAATTCTGCTACAGTCTTATGGGTCTTTGTGTACGGCATTCTTTGTTTACTTGTGTTTTTCATTCTCCAGGTCAGTACATATCCTGCAATACCACATATGTATAGTTTTTCTTGCGTTTTAAGACAGAAAAAAATAAAAACTTTTGAAAAATAAAAATTTTCGGCGACATATTTTGACCTCCATAACATTTTTATAGTTAATTTTTCACTTGATAAGACGCACCCCAGATTTTACAGTAGGAAAATAAGAAAAAAATATTTTTCATCAGACCTCACATCAGATCCCCCATAAATTTCAGGACATCACATCAGACCCCCAGATTAGCCCACTTAGCCTCCATCAGACCTCAAATCAGCCCACTGTGCCCCCATCAGACCTCAGATCAGCCCACTCTGCCCCCATCAGATCTCCGATCAGCCCAATGTGCCCTGATGTCAGCCCACTCTGCCCCCATATCAACCCCCTCTGCCTCCATCAGACCTCAGATCAGCCCAATCTGCCTCCATCAAACCTCACATCAGCCCCCTCTGCCTATATCAGACCTCAGATCAGCCCAATGTGCCCCCATATCAGCCCACTCTGCCCCCATCAGACCCCATATCAGCCCACTCTGCCCCCATAAGACCTCAGTTCAGCCCATCAGCCCCCATATCAGTCCCCTCTGCCTCCATCAGACCTCATATCAGCCCACTCTGCCCCATCAGACCTCAGATCAGCCCATCAGCGCCCATATCAGTCCCATCCGCCTCTATCAGACCTCATATCAGCCCAATGTGCCCCCATATCAGACCACTCTGCTCCCATCAGACCTCATATCAGCCCACTGTGCCCCCATATCAGACCTCAGATCAGCCCAATGTGCCCCCACATCAGCCCACTCTGCCCCCATGAGACCTCAGATCAGCCCTCTGTGCCCCCCCATGTCAGCCCACTCTGCCCCCATCAGATCTCAGATCAGCCCACTGTGCCCCCATCAGACCTCAGATCAGCCCAATGTGCCATGTCAGCCCACTCTGCCCCATCAGACCTCAAATCAGCCCATCAGCCCCCTCTGCCTACATCAGGCCTCAGATGAGCCCAATGTGCCCCCATATCAGCCCACTCTGCCCCCATCAGACCTCAGATCAGCCCATCAGCCCCCATATCAGTCTCCTCTGCCTCCATCAGACCTCAGATCAGCCCACTCTGCCTCCATCAGACCTCAGATCAGCCCAATGTGCCCCCATGTCAGCCCACTCTGCCCCATCAGAGTAACATAATAAACCTCTCTTACCTCTCCTGCACCGCGGCTCCACTCTGGGTCCGGCGCTCCTCTGTCTCGTCTTGCTGGCACTGCACTGTCACCCGACTGCATGCAGCGTCAGGTCAGAGTGCGCGCTCTACGTCCTGATGCTGTATGAGGTCAGGACGCACTGCCATTTTCCCCCTACTTTTTGGGGGGGGGGGGGGGGGGGGGGGAGTGCGTCTTATAAAGCGAAAAATACGGTATGTCTATCGAGATGTGTGTGAGCTAATTTTTTGCAGGATGATTTGTAGTTTTTGATAATACCAATTGGGGGTGTGTATAACTTTTTGATCACTTTTTATTACATTTTTTTTGGAGATAAAGTTGAAAAAACATTTTTTTTCCATTACACCATATGGGATAACTTTTTTATATTTTAATAGTATGGCCGTTTTCACGTGGGGCGATGCCCATGATGTTATTTTTTTTAAATTGGTTGTTTATTTTGATTTTGGGGAAGGGAGGGTGATTTGAATTTTTATATTTTTTAAAAAATCTTTTAATTAGGTCCCCAAGTGGAACACAACTTGCAATCATCAGATTGCAACTAGTACAGAATAATGGAATTTTTTTCATTATCCTATACAAAAATCATATCACAGTTCAATGCTGGCCTAAACTGGGATATACTAAAAATGAGTCTAGTACAGGCTCCGGCTCACTATTACAACAGCGCGCTTTCTCTGATCTCCACCAGGGGAAAGTACGCCTGACCCAGAAGTGCAGGTTTTAGCCTTCTTAGATGGCTGAGGGAGTGTTAAATGTCCATGGCTGCCACTCATGGACATTAGGCATGTCTGGCTATGGCGCTATACTCTGGAGTGGGCGCCATCTTTACCACTTCAAGACCAGGCCTAATTTTGCAAATCTGACGTGTCAATTCATGTGGTAATAACTTTGGAACGCTTTTACTTATCCAAGCCATTCAGAGACTATTTTCTCATGACACATTGTACTTCATGTTAATGGTAAATTTGAGTCAATATGTTTTACCTTTATTTATAAAAAATCAAAATTTACTGAAAATTTTGAAAAAAAAAAATCAAAATTTTTTAAATATGAATTTCTCTGCTTTTAAGTTGCATAGGGATATCTAATAAAATTGTTATTAATGAACATTCACCATATGTCCACTTTATGTTGGCATAATTTTGGAAATGTAATTTTATTTTTTTAGGACGTTAGAAGGCTTCAAATTTTAGATGTAATTTTTAAGATTTTCATGAAAATTTCCAATAGTTAATTTTAAAGGACCTTTGCAGTTCTAAAGTGACTTTGAGGGGCTTAAATAATAGAAACCTCCCATAAATGAACATATTTTTAGAAACTACAGCCCCCAATGTAATCAAAACTGATTTTACAAAGTTTGTTAACCCTTTAGATTTCCCACAAGAATTAAAACAGAAAGAAGGTGAAATTTAATATATATATATATTTTTTCGCAGATTTTCAATTTTTAATTCATTTTTCTTATAAGATAGCAAGGGTAAACAGCAAATGAAACCTGAATATTTATTTTCCTGATTCTGAAGTTTGCAAAAACACCCAATATGTAGTTGTAAACTGCTCTGTGACCGGCAGTAATTAGAGTGAAATAGTACAAGCATTTGTGATCGCTTTGACAGCTTGTCAGAGTGATTAAAAGCCTGGAGACCAGGAAAAAAGGTCTCAGGTTAAAGCTCCATGTTCTTGGCTGTCAGGAGGCAGCTGAGTCATGGAGCTTCTATGTACAGGTGCTGCACACAGGGGGCAAAGCTGAAGGACGTTTATAGTCAATGTGCAGACTTGAAGTGGTTAAAAACCTGACATCCGCCATACACATACGGCGGATGTCAGGAAGGGGTTAGAAAACATAAAAACATCTAAATTTTCCTTGCATTGACATTTTCTGACAGCCATAACTTTTTTTAAATTTTCATCCACACAGCTGTATGGGACCTTGTTATTTTCTGAACGAACTGTAGTTTTTATTGGTACAATTTTTTGAGGTACATACGACTATTTGATCACTGTTATTCCATTTTTTAATGGAGGAACAATGTGACTAAAAAATGGCATATCTTGTGCTTTTATTATTCTTTCCGTTACAACGTACACCATGCAATAAAATAGCTGAGACATTTTTAGATTTGTTTTGTTTATTTTTATATGTAAAATTGGGTAAGAGAGGTGATTTGAATATTTGTAATTTTTTAAAAACTTTATATAACATTTAGCCCCCTAGAACCTGTGATCTTCTAATCACTTGTTCCATAGACCATGACAGAGAACTACTGTACGTGCAGAAAATCCACACCAAAACTGCACAAAAATCCACACTATTTATCGCGTTTTTTTAAACGTGGTTTTGGTGTGGATTTTCTGCTGATCTTCTATTGAAAATGGTGAAACAAGAAAAACAGAACAATTGACATGCTGCAAATTTCAAAAGCTGCACTGCAGGTCAATTTCCAGTCCTATGAAAAAAAACAGTGTTCATGAGATGTGTAACATTATACACTTTGCTGGAGCTGTATTACGCTGCATTTTTTCTGCACATAATCGCACATAGACCTTTTTCTACACCTAAAAGGCCCGATCCCTTTGCCACACATACCACACCCACTTTTTTAGACCTGGCATGAGCAGGGAAAAGTCTCAGACTGGGATTTCTTAAAGCGCCAGCAATTCATTATGCTAAATACTATGTTAATTTTTTTAATTTAACTTACTAGGTGCTGCCTTGGACACAATTACAGGACAAGAAACTTATCTGCCAGTTCCCCTCCTGCTAAAAGAAAGAAAACTGTGCCTTCTCCTATTCAAACTGAATTCCTCTTGGACACTAAGGTCTCCAAGAAAGAAATTATTGCAGACACATCTTAGAAAGAAGATGCAGTAGATGTTTTGTATTTGTAAAGTAAATTAGTAAAAATACAGATTAAATATTGAAAATTCTGCTTTAAAGGGGTTGTCTCACTTCATTAAGTTGCATTTATTATGTAGAGAATTTTAATACAAGTCACTTACTAATGTATTGTTATTATCCATATTACTTCCTTTGCTGGCTGGATTCATTTTTCCATCACATTATACACTGCTCGTGTCCATGGTTACAGACCACACTGCAATCCATCAGTGGTAATC
This sequence comes from Rhinella marina, assembly GCA_900303285.1. Classification (NCBI taxonomy): domain Eukaryota; kingdom Metazoa; phylum Chordata; class Amphibia; order Anura; family Bufonidae; genus Rhinella; species Rhinella marina. Next base: position 70,625 of record ONZH01021784.1, read on the forward strand.
GTGCTTGCACAATATAGGAAAAAACACAAGCCTCTATGAGCTTCCATGGTCCCAGCCACCAGAGAGGCTGAAGCTTTTCCCTATAGTGTGCAAGCGTGACCACTACTGATGGATTGCAGGGTGGTCTGTAACCATGGAAAGGAGCAGTTTATAATGTAATGAAAAAATGAATCCAGCAAGCAAAGGAAGCAATATGGAGACTCACAATACATTAGTAAGTGGCTTGTATTAACTTTCTCTACATGATAAATGCCACTTACTGAAGTGAGACAACCCCTTTAATTAACCCTTTCACTACCAGTGCCATACATGTACGGCACTGGAGTGAGGGTTGCATCTCGTGCACGCAGCAAGCGCCATGGCCAGCGGGTCTCCACTGTTTCAAACAGCAGGAACCCGTGGCTAATGACCGTGACCAGCTATAATGCCAATTGCGGTCATTAAAGCGTTTAGATGCCGTGACCAAACTTCTTACCAGCATCCTCTGCGGCCAATAAGGATGCCAGTAATTCGTTTCAATATGCTGGGTGAAGCAATTCTTATTTTGGCCAGCAGGTGGCGGGTCAACATAACAAATGAATGATTCTGCTCTCATCCTGGATCTATAAACACCATGATGGTTGAGAATTAAAAAAAAAAAAAGTTTTGTAGCCTCAAACATGTGCTACAATACTATAAAAAAAGAAAAAACAAAAACTTAATATATTAAAATATAAATTTTTTAAAAAATAAATTTTAAATCATCCCCCTTTTCGTAGAATAAAAAAAGTAAATACATAAATAACAAAAAATATAAATATCATCAGCATCACCGCCTCCGAAAACGCCTGTAGTATTAAAAAATACAAATATTTTTCCAAGATGGCGAATGACGTAATAGAAAAAAGGGTGAAAATGGGCGATTCCCCATTTTTTTCACCACTTCTTTCCCCCAAAAATGTAATAAAATGTGATTAAAAAAGTCACACACATTCCAAAATGTTATCAATAAAAACTACAGATTGTCCTGCAAAAAATAAGCCCCCACACAGCTCAGTAGATATAACTATAAAAAAAAATTATTGGGGTCTGAATATGGTTTTCAAAGTTTTGATTTATTTTTACACTATTTAGACCTATACATATGTGGTATCGTTGTAATCATACTGACCCAGAGAATAAACGCACAGGTCAGTTTTGCCACAAACGGAACGCCATAGGAACAAAACCTGTAAAGCGATAGAGGAATTGTGTTTTTTTCCAATTCCACCCCATTGGAATGTATTTGTATAACACTGACATGATGCTGTCAGTGTTGTACAATACATTCTAGACTTCTAAGGGTTACATAGCATAATAAATCAATATAATGCTATGCAACCAGGGGCATAGCTAAAGGCTCATGGGCCCTGGTGCAACAGTTCAGCTTGGGCCCCCTTCCCTCAGTGCTTTGTGGCCAGGGGCAATAATTGATATGGCACCCCGACCCCCCTCCCCATCCCTCCATGTCAAATTCTTGACTTAACCCCTTCCCTCCAGCCAGGTGTAACTTGACAGCATTCCCTTTCTATAATAATAGTGTCTTCTTATGTGGCACAAGGGTCTTTGGGCCCCCTCAGGCTCCAGGGCCCGGTAGAGACTGCTACATCTGCACCCCCTATAGCTACGCCCCTGTATGCAACCCCTTCAGTGCTGGGAGGTCAGGATGGGTGTTCTTGCTGACACACACTGGAAGTCCAATGAGTGGAACTCACTAATGTGAAAGGGTCCTTATAGTCTGGAAAATATGGTAACTGGGATAAGCCACAGAGAAAATTAGATCCGGGCATCAAGTTCACTTACAAATTAGACCCTAAAGCATCTGCAGACTGGGATTCACCATCTATGGTGGGCCTTGAAGAGGTATGGCCCACCTGGGCAGTGCCAACTTTTTTTATTTCTAGTGTTAGCCTCCTAGTGGCAGCTGGGCATATACCAACAGTGCAGTGTCCCTCAATTACATTAACATGAAAATGGCAGATTTTCTAGTTTCGCAATACATGATATGGAACATTAAATTGTGCATTTATATAATACAACTCTTAAGACAAAAAAACAAGCCATGATACAGCCATGTCAACAGAAAAATAAAAAGTAAGAAATAGAATTCAGGGCACTCATGCTGTCCACACCTAACCTGCTAATGTAATAATGTGAATTTTTTTACAGAAAGGGTGAGTGCCGTGGATTCTGCTTCTTCCTATATAATTCAGCACTGGATTCTGGTCATGGAGTGTGTACTGGACACCACCAAGATTTGTCTATATTGTGCATCAAACCTACAGCAGTTCCAGCCATCCGTTTTTGTGACAATAAAAATGTTATGGCTCTTGGAAGTCTGGGAGGGAAAAACAAAAACATCACTACCAAACATCTGAATAGCTCCTTATACTATCTTTGGTGCACGACTGTATAGTGTGAAAAGAAGGCAACAAAATCAAAGTTGCTGTATTTTGGTCTCAGCGTGGGGGTTTCATAGTTTAGGGTGAAGAAGTAGGTATTAGTGGTCTGATGGTTTAACTAATGGAAGGAGCAGCAACACAAGTAGGCAGGGCCACCAATACCAGAGTGCAGCACAAAATACCACCCCTGCAAAACCAAACACCATACCAGAGTGCAGCACACATACTGTCATCCCCGCTGCAGTATTCAACTGTATCGCCACCCTGAGGATGGCGATACAGTTGAATTCAGGAGGGCACTTGTGGCTGTTGGCCAGGTGCATAAGTACCTGATGCTCCTAGCATTAATTACTATTGTTATGTATCCAGCAGGCAGACATGAGGAGAGTTTGGGCAGCCCTTCTCTCCATCATCCCACCAGGAAATTTCCCTGTAGGGTCCACCCTGGTTAATGGGATGATTTTTCCTGTATTGAGCATCTTGTTGGGCTGTTCTTTTCTGATCCTGCTGTTGCGTTCAGTGTGACTTGTGTTTCTTATAATTTACTTTGGTGGCCAGATGTTACTGTAGTGAATGAGATTCACAGAAATGCATGCATTCATGTGAGCAAGATAGAAGCAGTGCCTCTGCTGCCCATGGTTGTCAGATTCACGTTTATACTGACCACTTGGATTGGAGTGGCACTCATTCTTACCTGTATTATTGTTTATGATGTCATCAGTATTTCCCTACGTTGTAGATACAAGTGTAAAATACAGATATACATTGTAGATCAATTTCTTTCCAGCTTCATTAAGCTCTATGGGGAGAATAGGTCATCAGATGGGAACGTACAGAATGTGGAAGGCTCCATAAAATAAGAACAGGATCATAGTGTGACTGAAGCCCAAACAAGAACTGAACGTGGAGGAGGGACCTGAGCTCAGCACCAGGCATCACTGTGATGGGGAAGATTCCCAGAGCCCCTCTATCCCTCGGATATGAAGCCACCAGGAGACACCGTTAAAGCTTTATTGACACCTGATTAACATAGAATAGATAATAACCTTATGGTACAGTCTATCTTACATAGAAAACTTTACAGAGGATTTCATAGATCTCTATTCAAAATGTTTACATCCAGCAGAATCATTAAAATCAGAGAATAGAGCATAGAATAACTTAGACAGTGGAAGTATCATACAAAGAACATCCATGGGGTACGAATATATATATATATATATATATATATATATATATATATATATATATATATATATATATTTCAGAGATGTATGCTTATGTCCTCAGACACATTCAAATGGGCAGATTATGAAAACTGGATAAAAGTAAACCGTCTTTGCTGCCCATTCCAACCAATCACAGTTTTCATTTTTTCAAGAGCAGAATACAAAATGAAAGTTGTGCTGTGATAGGCTGTTATAGCAACAGAGATTTTTCTTTTAGACAGTTTTATAAATCTCCCCAGATTTTATCCTCTCCAGTGAGGTCACATCCTAAACATTATTATAACACTGGATGGGATTTACAGTTAATGACCCCCCATACAGATAATACTGCACCCATCATCCTCTCCAATCCTCTTCAGGAGGAGGCTGCAACAGCAGAATGGTGGAACTTTGAGCAATATGGCAGCCCAGAAAGACAAAACTTCAGCCACAATCACTCTATATGGGATTCAGGGGCCACAGCTGAAGCTGGCCCTTTATCCCACCTATCAGACTGTATGAGCACATACATAGAGGCCTATCCTGAATAAGAACAAGTCCCGAGCACTGCAGCAATGGAAAACTGCATGGAGGAGCCACATCCAGGCTAGTTTTACACAGAGCATTTTGTTTGGGCCACAAACCCTGCAGACATTTTATTTGGGCCAAATACCCTGCAGACATATTGCAGTCAACTGTAATTCAGGTAATAGCAAATTATCACCTATTAGCTGAATAGGTGATAACTCTTAGATTGACGGGAGTCCGACCCTGTCTGCAGATCAATCCAAAGACTATGGGACAGAGGAAGATAGCAGAATACAGTGCTCGACAACTGTAATATTCAAGCAGGAAACAGGAGACCCCCCATTCTGGCAATTGGGAAAGGGGGGGGGGGGGAGGGTCCCTAGCAGCTGATATGTGATAATTTGTCATTACTGAAATGTCCCACTAAAGTCTATAGTGAAATCTAACATATACTACACAATGAGGGATATTCATCTAGACAGGTGTTTTCTATGGTGGTCGTGATATCTCCTGTGTCTCCAGAGGATGCACTAAATTTAAATTTAAGCCCATCCTTCTGGAGTCTGTGTGCGTAGAATGAAATCTACACAAGCTCATAGCACCAAACCTATTTTTCGCGCAAATGGCGTTTAACATGTTGCAAATCTGCGGTTTGTGACTTTTTTTATATCAGTTTTCTGGTGGAGGGGGTTGATAAATCTCCCCCAAAGTGTTTTGATTTGTGGCTTTTTTTTTCAAAATGCAGCATGCTCTGGATATGGCATTTTTCCAATGGGCTTCTCTACAGGACTTTAAAAACTCCAAAAAAAGCAAGTCACAAATGTAACATAATAAACGCCACCAAAAATACATGAAATTCATGGTAGTTTTTAAAAGCGTTTAAAAACACTGAAAAAAAAAAAACGTGGGAAGAAGACCCTAGATGGTCTGTCATGTCTCCAGGCAGTAACCTACAATGTTAATGTGACAGAATGAGGAACAAAGGGCATCCATAACCTATAAGGAGGCCCCTGCTTTATACAGTATAATGACTACAGACACGTGGACAAATGGCTGCACTATGAACACTTAACATGAATCGTCGAACTATTCCAAGGCTGTTGCACACAAGTAGGCACAGTTATTGCTCTCTGGAATCGGTCTTCGTAAGCAGCAGGGTTACAGAGAATACAGAATGAATATGAGGGATGACCAACAAATGATACCGTATCCATCATCAGTAGAATCCCTGTATATATGAATAAGTGCAATGCAGGAGGTTCTTGGGGGCCATGTATCAGCAGAGCTCAGCGCAGCCTCCGGAGTCACGAGAAAACTAACCCAACAGGAGAGAAGAAACAACCCATAAAAAGAAGAACCTTAAAATATATTCAGGGGCCTCACACCTGAAGTAGCAAAAATAAAACTCTAGAACACATTCGTTCCATCCTTCTGAACTCAGAGTCTGCAGAGGAAACCATTAAAGCACAGAGCTGGGACAGTAAGCACCACCTCCCTCCTCTGTGCATCCAGCAACAGAGCACTCTAGGACAGTCACCAGTGATTAGGAGGATGGACGTCGACCACCCAGCTGCTCTTCTGCTATCCAGATTCTGAAGACAATCCCGATGCGCAGGAAGAACTTCCTGAGGACGGCACGAAGCTCCGGGATCAAGTCAAACTGCATGATCTCACACAAGTGCGGGTAATACTTTGAGGCATGAGCCCTGAACTAGAAGAAGAAGAAGTCACAAGTAAAAACACAAGGGAACAAGTCATCTGCAATATTATTATAAGCTATGGACTGTACTATTAGCAGCCTTCTATTATGCGCAGGGATACAGGAGGAGCCACTAACATTACAGTCCAGTGTATAATACATCTGAGATTTGAGGCAGACATAACACTACAGTCAATAGCTTATAATAACACATCTGAGATACATGAGGCAGAAATAACACTATAGTCCACAGCTTATAATAAAACAACAGAGATAAGACTACAGTCTAAACTAACACTATAGTCCACAGCTTGTTACAGAGTATTAGCGTTAGGAGATGGATGATAGCATTAAAATTATCCCATGTGCTGTCACTACAGTCGCTTCTTATCGATAACATCAGGTGGCTATGTACACCTTTGAGAGAATTTATTTTTAATTATTGCATTGTACTCATTTTAAGCTAAAAATATCTTTTTTCAATTGGTCTTTATTAAAAATTTTGAACCGCTGTCTTTGTGCAGCCTTTGACTTTCTTTAGTAGCAGGATCTGAATTTTCAGATGAGTACAAAGTGAAAGTAAAAAGTACATTCAGACAGCTAGAAAGACAGTTAACCCTCTGTGACAAAATGGCTCAATATTTTTAATAAAGACCAATTGAAAAATGATTTTTAGCCCAAAATTAGTATAATACAGTCATAAAAAATAAATTGTCCCCAAAGGTGTACATAGCCTTTTAGTACAATTGGTCTTACTGGGGTAAGACCTAAATTTGTCTTCATAGAGTTGAATGAGGCTGCCAGAAACAATTACTACAGCTCATGTGTCATTGATTTTGACAGAACGTAAGTCAAAAACAGTCCTACATCTCAGTCACCTCTCCTCTTATGTCTTCAGTTTCAGGTCTGGTGGGTCATGTGCCAAGGTCAATGCTGAAAACTATTTATGTGACTTTTTCCACTCAACAATGTGGATTATGTACTATAATCCAAGGACAGTACACAGGGAGCTAAGCTTTACTGCAGGAAGAGAACATACTGTATTTAAAGGAAGAACATACCTTCTCATCACTAATTTTGAGGGTTTTGGTCAGGAGTAACAGCAGTAGATTGGTCCAAGCCTCTCGATGGCTCTCAGAATTTACAGTTATAAAATAAGCCAGGGCATCGCTGCACACACTGTAACATCAATGAGAGACATGAGGAAGGGACATGAGGGAGAGACATCCATCAACCGTTACCGCAAGGGAAATGAGACATTTGGGTTGTCAGAACTCCCTTACTTTAGCAGCCGCTGCTCTATGTCCTCCCATGAGTCTCTGCGTAGATCATCTGTATACATGCGGAATAGGATTCCGTAGGCAGCAGGCAAGGCTACTGGTCTCTTGCTTCAGTAGATTGGGCTTGGATTTTCCTTTAAATCCTATTGAACAGAAAGTGAACAGTACTGTAAAGGACAGACGTCTCTGCTCCTCTGCGGACACTTCTGCACTGTCTCCTGTATGACACTAGACCTCATGGAATGCAAGCAGCCATTGTGCACTCACTGAATACAGAAGGATACTGGCCTTCAAGTGATGGCTTCAGAATATTCTCACCCCATGCAGGAATGGCCCATGGCTATATGGATCTTCTATAAAACGTGAGTAAAATCTAGCTATTTGCCTCCTCAATGACATCATCAGTAAACGATGCATCCCAGAATTCCTTTGTATTCAGACTTCTAAACAGGGGCGGACTGGGAACTTAAAGTGGCCCTGGAAAAAAAATACTAAAAGTGGCCCCATTTTGTAGTTAGGTCCAAATTGATGGAAGGCAGGGCCAGCAACACTATATTGTGGCACATTATACCACCCCAACAGAGCCAAATACCACAGTCCATCACAAAATACTGCCCGCAGCACAAAATATATCCCCAAAAACATCCACTACCCGGCTGTGAGGAGGGCCCAGGCAGCCCCCTGGGCATCGGCCCACCGGGCAACTTCCCTGTAAGGTCTATGGCCAATCCGCCCCTACTTGTAAAAAATACAAACTGTGACTTTGTAGGATATACATCACCTGAATGTTCTGCCCTGTCTGATATCTACAAATGGAGAAGCAAAATCTTTCTCCACAGGCAGAAAATCAATTGAGCATGTCTCTATACAGTGAGAGAGATTGGAAGGTTATATCATGGTGAGAAGAGTTCCCATTAGAGATGCTACGACTGACAATGATTGGTGTCCCAGAAACACACAATAACTGCTCAAGAAGATCCCAGAGCTAAAGGCTCATTTAGACGAGTAGATAATCATTCAGGAGATTGACGACACGTGTGGACTACTGACACAAAGCCAATGATAATGGCAGGCATTTACATGCAGGGAGTATCGTGTACAAATTAGTTCATATCGATCGTGTACTCTCTTGAACGATGATAGTTGACTGTGATCAGACAGGTCTAATCATTGTGCTTAACGGCGAAAGGTCACGCGATGCACATGTACATTACCACAAACGATAATTTACTTAATCGCATCAACGATATCACAAGCGATGAACGAGTGTTTTTGGTAAAATCGTTCAGTCGCCACATACATTCACATTACATGGTTATCGTCCACCATAAATCGCTATTATCTACTTGTTTAAATGAGCCTTAAGACTCCACACCACATGCTCTACTCACATTGCAAGCAATGGATTAAAAGGAATCCTAACAGCTCCAGCGCATGCCAATGAGCCCCCCCATATTCATGAGCTCATGGCTCTCCCCGCTCACCTGCTGCTGATTCGGATGGAAAAAAGAAATCAGAGACAGGTGGGCGGGGAGAGTCAAGAGCTCATATATAGGATAGGTCATCAGTATCTGGGGTGGGGGTCTGACACAATGGGCCCCCGCCGATCAGCTGTTTGAGAAGGCCACGGCACTCGCAGTAGCGGCGCAGCCTTCTCTGAGCTTTTCCTAGGTCAGTGACAATACATTAATCGGTTATATGGTATGTTTGGTAAGCTGTGTGAAGGCCGCTGTGCTCGCAGGAGTCTCGGATGTCGGACCCCCACTGATCAGATACTGATGAACTATCCAGAGGATAGGTCATCAGTATTAAAGTCTTGGAAAAAACTTTTAACACTTTACAATTACTTCTCTTTGTAGCAATAGAGAAAAAAAAATTGTGTGAAATCTTGTGCAGTCATACCAGCTCTCCACAGCGCCGTCCTCTGCTCATTATTAGAATTAAAGGCTTTAGCAAACGAGTGGGATTCTTGAAGACAGTCCAGCAGTTTGAAGAGATGTGGGGTGGACATGAACTTATACATTCCATGGTCCTCATATTCAGTGTGGAAGTCATTGTCCAGTGTGTCCCTCTGTATAAAGAACACTGTTTAACTACAGACTGACCCGCACCCCCTTTAACATTTCTTTATCCCAATACATCCAGCCTGATTCATACACCCCTTAATTGACCCATGGCCCCTCTAGTGTAACAATGTATATCCCACATAGTCAGGCTGACTGGTACTCTCTTTAATATATAACCTCTATATTCCAAATATCCAGCATGACCCATACCTCAATATAACACATTTAATGCACTTATATAGCACTACTATTTTTCGCAACGCTTTAGGAAGCTGTCATCAATGGGGCTCACAATCTACGTTCCCTATCAGTATGTCTTTGGAGTGTGGGAGGAAACCGGAGTACCCGGAGGAAACCCACACATGTGGAGAATACACAAACTCCATGCAGATGTTGTCCTTGGTCAGATTCCAACCTAGGACACCACTGGTAACCACTGAGCCACCATGCTGCCCTATTCCATACATAAAAGCGTGATCCACCCCCCCCCCTCTCTAATATAACACTTTTATCCTAGAACCCTATGGAGCATGGTATGTTGAGGACTAACCTGTGCTGCAGCCAGATGCTCAGCGTCCTCTTTCTTGCTAGTAGTTGGAAAAAAGACAATATTATCGATGGTCTGGATAAGTTCAAGCTGCACAACGCACTTTATGAGAAGCCCAGCAAACAACTTCTGGTCAGCAAGCCCTGAGCAGAGACACAAATTGACAATCAGCAGCCAGACACTATATAGGAGGGAAGGCAAATTCACAAACAACAAATGAATGCACCTCTACAGACCCTGGAGAGATAAGATAGACTGTGTACCATGTGTGATGCTGGTGGAACAGAGCAGACTGTGCACCATATGTGAAGCTGGTGAACGTGGGCAAACTGTGCACTGTATGTGATGCTGGTGAACAAGGGCAAACTGTGCTCTGTATGTGAAGCTGGTGAACGTGGGCAAACTGTGCACTGTATGTGATGCTGGTGAATGTGGGCAAACTGTGCACCATATGTGAAGCTGGTGAACGTGGGCAAACTGTGCACTGTATGTGAAGCTGGTGAACGTGGGCAAACTGTGCACTGTATGTGATGCTGGTGAACGTGGGCAAACTGTGCACTGTATGTGATGTGAACAAGGGCAAACTGTGCACTGTATTTGATGCTGGTGAACGTGGGCAAACTGTGCACTGTATGTGATGCTGGTGAACGTGGGCAAACTGTGCACTGTATGTGAAGCTGGTGAACGTGGGCAAACTGTGCACTGTATGTGATGCTGGTGAGGGCAAACTGTGACTGTATGTGAAGCTGGTGAACGTGGGCAAACTGTGCACTGTATGTGATGCTGGTGAACGTGGGCAACTGTGCACTGTATGTGATGCTGGTGAATGTGGGCAACTGTGCATGTGATGGTGACGTGGGCAAACTGCACTGTATGTGATGCTGGTGAACAAGGGCAAATGTGAACTGTATGAAGCTGGTGAAGTGCAAACTGTGCACTGTATGTGAAGCTGGTGAATGGGCAAACTGTGCACTGTATGTGATGCTGGTGAACATGGGCAAACTGTGCACTGTATGTGAAGCTGTGAATGGAAGTGCACTGTATGTGAGCTGGTGAACGTGGGCAAACTGTGCACTGTATGTGAAGCTGGTGAACGTGGGCAAACTGTGCACTGTATGTGAAGCTGGTGAACGTGGGCAAACTGTGCACCGTATGTGATGCTGGTGAACGTGGGCAAACTGTGCACTGTATGTGATGCTGGTGAACGTGGGCAAACTGTGCACTGTATGTGATGCTGGTGGAAGAAGTCGGACTGTGCACCATATGTGATGTTGGTGAATGTGGGCAGACTGTGCACCGTATGTGAAACTGGTGAACTTGGGCAGACTGTGCACCATATGTGAGGCTGGTGAACGTGGGCAGACTGTGCACTGTAACTGTATGTGAAGCTGGTGCTAGAGGATGAACTGTACACCATATGGGACACTACTGGTAGAGATCGGACTGTGCACCATATATTACACTAGAGGAAGAGGGCAGACTGTGCACTGTACATTACACTGGAGGGAGAGGGTGGACTGTACAACATACTAAACACGAGGGAGTGCGGACTGTGCACTGTACATTACACTGGAGGGAGAGGGTGGACTGTACAACATACTAAACACGAGGGAGTGCGGACTGTGCACTGTACATTACACTGGAGGGAGAGGGTGGACTGTACAACATACTAAACACGAGGGAATGCGGACTGTGCACTGTACATTACACTGGAGGGAGAGGGTGGACTGGGTACCATATATTGCACTGGAGGGAGAGAGTAGACTGTACAACATACTAAACAGGAGGGAGTGCGGACTGTGCACTGTATACTAAACTGGAGGTAGAAGGCAGACAGTGCACTGTATATTACATTGGACAGAGTGAAGAGTGTGCACTGTATATTACAATGGAGGCAGAGGACATACTGTACATTGTATATTACATTCGACCAGAAGGACAGACTCACTTTCGTTGGGCTTCCCCCTCCAGTTCTCCTCAGATAGCTGGCTGTGAGCCCTCTCTGAGGGATTCCTGTCCTGACTACTCATTGACTGACGATCTATATCCAGATCCTGTGAATAAGACAAACCAGAACAATGCACAAAGACCACCATAAAAGACCCTCAACGATACAACATGAGAAACAGCACTCAATGCGTTAAACTCACATAGCGCTTCTCCAAAGTATCGTCTTCCATACCAGACGGTCGCCAAGTTAATAATCTGGAGAAGAAGAATCAGATCTGATAAATGAATGCGACATCCTTCCAGCACAATGTGCGGATGACTGGGCGACACTTACACACTAGGGATGGTGGTCCTGAAGATATCCAACATACAGTTACACGTCTGATCCCAAACCTCAGGACTAAACTTCTCTCCATTCAGTATGACTAGGTTCTCCAGACAGTTGGTGCCAGATCTCGCCAGTTGCTCATTATCTATAGAGCACAAACCAGGATTAAGAGTGAATATAACGCCACAGGCCCAATGCTGCTGGTACCAGTCAACATCTGCCTCCTTGTGATAAAGGAGAGCAGTGAATGGTCAACCTTCTCCTATCACACCTTATTCTGAAACAGTCAATCCCCGTACCTGTACCAGGTATGGCTGAGCTCTGACTAGAGTGGTGAAATGATCCATTGGCCATCTGGTGAGATCTCCCATGTTCTGCACTATTAATACACATGTACAGAATCTTCCCCTATGTATGTGTGACATATAAGGTTAGGGCGACAGGGGGACACAAAGTGAAGCTCGCACCTTGTTTCACACACCAGTGTAACTGGGTAAAGATATCCGAGAGCAAAACGCTGTTCAGGGCCTCATAGAACTGGGTGAAGACATCACAGATTGCGTAGAGGGCATGGTTACAGGTTGTAGTCATCCACTCAGATTTCTAACAGAAAAGAAAACATATAAATTAGACTCATTATAATAAGTACTCGCATTGTAGCTTCAGCTGTGTCATTACAGAACCAAGATTGTGTCTGTGTTAACAATGAAATCCAGGCAGCCCTACATCCTCTAAGGCTCCATTCACACGTCCTGTTTTTCTTTCCTGATTCGATCCTGATTTTTTCAGGACCCATTGAAATGAATGGATCCAGATCAGGATCGAATCAGGAAAGAAAAACAGGACGTGTGAATGGGGCCTAAGGATGTGCTGGATTATTGGATATTCAGTGCAGGGGTCAGTAATTTACGGGGGACCATGCAGACCTAGGCTGTCCTTCTCACCTCTGTTTGCTGTTCTGGGAGTTTCATGTTGTCAAATATTCGGAATACAATGCGGAACAGGTCATGCCACCAGTGGTTTTCAAAAGTGTGCCCATAACTTTTCATAATCTCAAACATGACAGTGAGGCCCCTACAAAGACATTATTAGTGAAGGTGGCAACAGAAACACATACAAAAACATGAAGGAACATTACAGGTCGGAGTTAGACTAGAATCAATTCTTATCCCCCTCCTCCATACCACACAGGGACAAAGGACATTTTCTAATTGCTCTCCTACAAGATGACTTTCTTAAAGGGAGTCTGTCAATAGATTTATACCACTTGGTAGGGTACTTAGAAATGTGCACACACATTGGCCATTCATCGTGCTTCCTGTGGTGGGTAATGGCCTCACAGAGATACTGGACATGCACAAGGTATGATTTCTATGTGGATGACAGGCAGTGAAAATGATGAGACTGACAAACAGGGGAGGGGGAGGAGCAGGACAAGCAGCATGCTGCTAGAACTAACAAGCACCACTCTGCGCAGTCCTCGACTTAAAATTGTGCTGCCGATATCACAGGATGATATACGGCTTCCTAAGGCAGCGCATTCGTTGAACCACTTAGCCGTTTAAAAGAGGTAGACTTTAACCACCCCAACATCTTGCAGTTCCCCTGATGAGACCACTCGCTATAGGGTGGTCGAAATGTGTTGGAACTGGGTCTCCATTTGTATATATTCACTACTTCAGATTTTCTCCCTGACCTCTGCCGTAAGGGGTATATATACCTTCTCAGAGCTTACTAGGGACAATAATTCTAGTAATCCAATGAGTCGCCCTTTTGAGGGTTTGCTATACACTCATTCTGATATTAGGTGTAGGGTTACAGAGCTATAATAGGGATATACTATCCCCTTGTCTTCAGGAGAAAAGTATCTGGAGACGACCCCTGACTTTACCCTTCAAGAATGGTAAGCCTGTTCTTTTATTGAGGACTAGTGTGTTTACGGCACTTCAATATAATTTGTGATGCTTCTTGGTTGCTTGTTTTTACATTTTTTACATCCAGGTAGCTAGTTAATTATTTTTTATTAAAAGTTACGTTTTAGTTAAATTGCTTGGACAGAGCTTGAGGATTAAGCTCAGCGTGTTGATAGTTACATATATTTGCGTGGAACCCATATTCTACTTCGTGTCCACTATGATTTAGTGGTATCTTTTTGATACGACTATAAGTTCCAATTGCTGGCAGTCGTTTGGTAGGCAAAACTTATAGTCATGTGAATATCACAAAATACTGAAAATCCACAGGAAGCTGAGATATTGGAAGCTTTTTACAGAGGTGCTCACATTGGAGGTATGGCTGCCACCGGTGGCGTTCTCTTTCAGAACTTCATTTCTTTTGGGTTAAGGAGGATTTTTGGCTTTTTAAAGGGTTTGGCCTGACCTCTGGGACCTACACATATTGGACATTGGTGGCATATCACTATGTGTGAGGTGGGCAAACCCCTTTAACCTTGCCTCACATGTCAGCTTCATCTATCCCGGTGCATCTCAGGGGAAAGAAGGAAGAGGATACTGGAACTCATTCATTCTAGAGTTTGTGGTTTGGAATAGGGACAGAACCCACTGGGGTCAAGGAGCTATTACCTTGTTCGTACATCCAGTTTACACCGGTTGATAATGCACGAAAGTTCAAAAAGGATGGGAAACCAGCCACGGACCCAGACCCTGTCCCCAGGGGCCACATTCATGTCATCGCTTGTGTACTCCCTCAAATGCCTGCAACAGATCAAGTCACAGTCATCATTAATTGGTTCAGATTATAGACATGTAATAATTCATCTCTCCAGAAAAGAAGAATGTAAAGAAATTGCAGGACACTCCAAACTAGACAGAGGAAGACTATGAAGAGCGATTAGCACCAAAGTTCACCCACCTGAGGCTTGTCCGAGACATACTTTGCACAATAACGGATGAGTCTAATGGCCTCCATGCTGGTGTCTGGAAAAGCTGAGTTACAAGCAAACTCTGACAGACATTTCACAGCATCTTGGAAGGAGTCAATGGCTGCTGGAAAGTGGTGCTGGAATACATTGGCTGAGGAGAGACATGGATGTGTTACCAGTTCCTGCTGATCTGTACAGCTACAATAAGACAGGCACACTACTTACTGACAATATGGTTCACAGTCTGAAATGTCAGTTCCACTAGATTTCCATTTGTCTCAGAAGCTGCTTGATAAAATACTGCAAATATGTTTTTCCACCCAGAGCGGATGTTCCCGGCTTGCATGTTCACCATCTGTGCCAGGCAGCGGATCACCATGTCCCGAATAGTGGGAGACCTAGAAACAGAGTAAACATTAGACTTGGAAAATGGGATATAGTCACCAGACCCAACGACACGCAAATTTTCTACCTGTTTTTTTTCATAATGTGCTCAAAAGGACGCAAGAAATCCTTCTGGAATCGAAAATTGGCCAACTCGTCTTTTTCCAGAAACTTCATGGATAACTGTCTAAGGGAATCCACGGCAAATATGGCGACATCTTCATTCGGGTTGCAGCCAACCTGTCAGAAAGACATAACACGGATCTCATGTGAGTCTATTAATAATCCATTCACAAGAAACGTGTAGGCCAACACCAGGTTTAGCGTGCCTTCACACACGGGTCTTGCAGAAATCCATGTACTTTTCCTGCCAAAAAAACCCCATTCAGAAGAATGGAACTGAACATGTGCAAAGGCACCCTTATAAAATAGAAGAGGATACACAATTACCGTATTTTTCAGACTATTAGATGCACTGTGCTGCCATCCTCTGGTGTGTCTAATAATCCAGTTGTCGGCATTAGAAGGAGGAGACTCTGTGCTCCATTACTAATTGATAGGTCTGGCAGAGGACACAGCATGTGCTGTGCTCTGTGTACATAATGTGTGTGTCACCTGCTCACTGAACTGTCAGATATCTGTAAATATAAACATTTCTGTGATAATACACACATTGGTACATACGGAACAGTAAATGTGTGCAGTGTCTGCCCTGCCAGGACCTTTGTAGCCATGTCACCCTCCATAAATTCCATGGGACAGATAATCCCAGTATCTCCACACTCCTACTACTGCTTCTGACTGAGTAGGCTCAGGCCTGTAAGGCTGTCCCTAATAATGATAGTGCTCTGTGCCTGACTGTCAGGGGGCACTGTGGCTGATAATGTGGTGAGACACTGTGCCTGGAAGTCAGTGGGCACTATAGCTGGTATTGTGGGGAGGCACTGTGACTGGCACAGTCAGGGGCTTGCTAATGTGATGGAGCACTGTGGCTGGTAATGTGATGTGGCACCGTGGCTGGCATATTCAGCAAGCAAGATGGCTGATAATGTGTTGAGACACTGTACCTGGCATAGTCAGGGGGCACTATAGCTGGTAATGTGGTGGGACACTAACTGGCACTGTCAGGAGGCATCATGGCTGCTACTGCAATGAGGCACTGTGGCTGGCATAGTCAGGAGGCACTATGGTTGGCAATGTTATGAGGCATTGGCTACTGTACTGCGGCTGTACCACATCAACTGTATTTCACTCACAAACCATCAAGCCTCCAGATGGCGAATTAGTCGAATTCATTAACCCATCATCCCTATTTCCAATACAAGAAATGAAGGTACTTCATCAGACAGCAAGAATACATCAACTGCAGGTCTGAGGATGAGAACTTCAAATCTTCTGGGAAAGAAGGGTCATGTTCATGTTCAGTGTTCCTACTGATCAGCCTCTTCCCCTTAGGCTTAACTGGGACCCAGCAACGTTTGGTATTGGCTGACCTGAGACTGAAACAAACAAGTGTCTCTCCTCCTATGTAACTTATAGTAATTAATATGAGAGTATGGTAAAAAAAAACACCCCACAGAATTGTCTCCCACTGAATGGTACATGAAGAAGGTAGAGTGCGTCTATTACAAATAGCAGGGCAGTAACCTCCATGACACCTCAGGGACTGAAAGGGGCTATATAGCAGTGAGAGGCAGATAATGGAAGAAAGCCCATCTGTAAACTCTGCATCATGTGTCCAGGATGTCCACAGATTAAAGGGGTTGTCCGAGTTATTTTTTTGTTCTTTATATGTTACTAACTTGTCAGGTATAACAACTTTCCCATATACTTTGTGTTTCTAAAGCTGCTGGTTTCTCAGAGTTGACTGAGGGTCACATGACCTGTGATGTCACCTTATCTCTCTGCTCTGTGATGTTTCGTTCACAAGCCTCAGAGTTCAGATAAGAGTCTGTACACGAGAAGTCACTGGCCAAGCCCCCTTTCTTTGCCGGGCTCCTGCTATCTGCTCTCTCCCTGGATTCCTTCAGATAAAACATTAACCCCTTCAGCCAGAACACACTGAGGGCTGAAGGCTTTACAACAAATAGTAGCTGCAGCAGTGAGAGGAGACAAATGCTGGGCAAGGAGCTATAGAGGAATTGTACAAGAACAGGTAGGGAGAATTTCCTGTGTGTATCAGCAGTGTCATTGTACAGCTGGGACTTGTAGTCCTACACAAACAACATGCTGCTGAGTATCCCAGCAGGCAGACATGTACTCACAGCACTTATATTCACTGCCTTTGCAGAGAAGGGGGAGGGGCAGAGATTGTTATTACTGCATGTAAACAAAGACCAGAAGAGAACCAGGGAAATGAGGAAATATAGATTTTTTTTTGCCTAAAACTTGCTGAACTTAGTTATATATTGCTGCCCATCAGATTTACAGTGCTATATTTTTTTTT
The DNA here is from genome assembly GCA_900303285.1 of Rhinella marina. Lineage (NCBI taxonomy): Eukaryota > Metazoa > Chordata > Amphibia > Anura > Bufonidae > Rhinella > Rhinella marina. The sequence continues at coordinate 88,362 of ONZH01021784.1, forward strand.
TCCATAACTTGGACAACCCCTTTAAGGACCCAATTATATGGGCTGATAACTGGGAAATGACTGGGAACAAACCATTCGCTCCCGATAATTGCAGGCTCAGTCAGCTTCATTTACATGCAGTAATCATCCCCTCTGTTTCAGGGAATCAAGGATCAATACTGTGATCGTTCATTGTTTGTGGGCAGCATGTGCTTGATTACAAAGGGCAATGAACTGCCGAACATTCACTGTTCATCAGGTGATTGGTGACACCTTTACATAGGGCAATTATCTGGAACAAGCATTTATACCAACATTTATTCCGATAATTATCCCAGTCCTCGACCCGTGTAAAAGGGCCCCAAGTGTGGAACAGATATAAGAATGTGATAAAACAGACGCACGTCATCACATTCCAGTATTTAAACCACTCACCATGTCACTAAGAAGCTAAGCAGAACAACTTATAGTCACCTTATTGAAATGGTCACCAATCACTTGCCATATCCTTGACCACTGCAGCCTGATGCGGTTCATGTTGTAGTATGAGATCTCCACAATCTTCTGCAAGCTGAACATGCGAGGCTGGTGGACAGAGGCCAATTCATCCATAGATACAGCACACAACCAGCGTACAAAATCAACTGGAAGACAAAGCAGAGGAGGCTTATCACAGCGACTGGATGCCAACCCTCAACCTCACCAGAGACCCATACAGTGTAAGCGCTCAGACCTACCTATAGCATATCCATCCAGCCGTGTGGAGCCGGTGAAAATCCTGCAGAAACAAATAAATCCTATTATTGCTGCAGAACATCCAGAACATACCATATAACAGCCAGAAATGATGACTGCAGAACACGAAACCTGTCATCCTATGGATCTGTACATTATTGACCATTGTGTTCACTATCAATATTCTGGATAAAACATGAAGATCTGACCACTGGTACTGATAATGAAAGGAGTCCTCGGAAGGTCTAAGGTATCATCACTGGTCTACAACACTCTGAACTAAAGCTATCCAGATTTTAAAGCATGCCGGCAGCAGATCATGATTACACATTACAATCTGCCGCTGGCAAACAACTGGACAGCATGGGGACAAGAGATGGCATAATAATCGCTCCTCCCCATGCTGTGAAAGAGACCACGGCATGTAAGTGCAGCAGTCTCCTTCGCTATCAAGCAGGCAACAACTAAAGACAGAACACCAATATCGATGAGAGGATTCTACAGAAGGTTTCCTCAACAGTTTAAAACAACAGTCCAGGGTCTGAAGAACTGAGCAATAGAACTGATAATGCTAGGAGTGTACAGGAGATACAATGTATACTCACCGGTCTACAGCGACAACTACACTTTGCGAGCTGGTCTCTCCAACAGATTCCTGGATGCTGGCCATTTGTTTCTTGTCAACCCCACTGCCGACTAACGTGCCTACAGAAAACAAGTATGAGAATAATAGAGCAACAAAAACCTGTCAAACTTCTGCAGGGTCTCTGGAGGGAAACTCACCAAGTCCAAGGCCCATGAACTCCTCCCCTCCGGTGGTGTAGCTCTTAATAATTCCTTCCCGTTCTCGGCCACTTCCCGAGATGTAGCGCGTTTTAACTCCCGTACCAATCAACTGAGCCAGTTCTAACTGACTAATGCACTTCAGAACCTAAGATAGCAGACACAACTGTGAACACAACTATACAGAATCAGATGAGCAGGTTAGGTGTTACATTGCAAAATACGACCTCTACCATCAGAGGTGCAGAACTTACTTCATGCCATGAGTTACCCAGGTAGTTGCCATCAGTATGAGCCACGGTGATGAGAGTCTTGATTGTGTCGATGTTCTTCTGCTTCATTTCTGTGATGCTTGAGCTGGCAGTCAGCAGAGAGAAGCGAGCCAGGGCCTGGACATAAGCATCTCTTTCCAGCTTTCCGGAGAAAAGGAAAGCAAGTCAGAAGCTGGAAATGCTTACAGGCCCAACAGTGGCCGTCTAATGCCAACTACCAAAATGTCATTATTCACTAAATCAACATTAAAAATATCACATACAAAAGAGATAAACACAGCTATAACTGAATGGCTGATGCTGAGGGAATAATACTAGACTAGAGCGGTGGAGATGAAGCTCCAGAGAGTGCTGCAGCCCCTTCATCCAAATAACATTGTGTCTCAAACTAGAAACTCCATCATTGTCATCTTATAACAAGGGGATATGGGCCTTCTCCTAGTATGTGACTGACCACTGACCTGCATGCCAAAGATACAGGAGATCCTAATTGCACAGCGGATGCCCTCCAAACACAGATTGGTCACTTCATTATCATCACAGTCTTGGAGACCGATGCTGTAAGCAGCCAGGAGTGGCGTCCACACAAGCTGTAGAGAATTCCAGATATGAGAGGCAGCTCCTACATGCACTGTTGCAAACAATCAAGTCTTTTCCAGTTACCTTAAACATAGGCCTGACATGCTCCAGGTGCGTGGCACTGGTGAATGGCGCCTTGGCATGACTCACAGCTTCCATAAGAGCCTTGGCTGTTTTCGCCATCTGTTCCATTTCCATGTTATATAACAACCGACGTTCCTTCTCACTGGCCGCACCTGAGCATCGGAACAGGAGAAGCACACAACTTATATACGTTACTGGTGGAAGTTATAGCTGACGTCTATGCCAGCTACATTTCAGTATCGGGTGAACGGCAGGGCAGATATGTACCTCATTTGTTAAAGGGGTATTCTCATCTTAGACAATGGGGGCATATCGCTAGGATATGCCCCCATTGTCTTATAGGTGCGGGTCCCACCGCTGGGACCCGCACCTATATCCAGAACGGAGTGGGGAGCGCTGCGCCTGGAGGACCCCGGGTTTCCGGCCACCACCAGGCGCAGCTCCCTGCTGCGCTCATAGAAATGAATGGGAGCGCAGCGCGCAAGCGCGGCCACCGCTCCCATTCATTTCTACGGAGCCGACGGAAGTAGCCAAGCCAGTGCTCGGCTATTTTCCCCGTGCCCATAGAAATGAATGGAGGGCGGCTGCGCATGCGCAGTGCGCCCTCATTCAGTCCGGGGGCTCCGTTCTGGATATAGGTGCGGATCCCAGCGGTGGACCCGCACCTATAAGACAATGGGGGCATAGCCTAGCGATATGCCCCCATTGTCTAAAATGAGAATAACCCTTTAAGAAGCATCTGTCTCTTAATAAATTAGGCGTATCTCACACCAGTGCAGCGACATCAAGACTGGTGTATGGGTATGCCACCCTCAAAGGGTGTATATAAATCACTAACTTGGTTTAGTAGATTTTGTTGCAATGGTATGTTCCTTTGTCTCCTTCATGGCAATCTTCTTATCTTCAATCTCATCAAAAATGGCAGAGAGATATTCCTCTGGAAGGTCCTTGCTGTCGTTTATACCTCGATTCATTTTAATATATTGTTCCTTTGTCATCTTATTCTTCACCTGTGAACAAATGTTTGTCAGTTCTGTGGTCAAACCATAGAACAGATTTCATGGACTCCTGTACATGAAACTTACCTGTGGACTGTGCAGATCTGTTGTCAGCATGATAATGGAATAAGCCAGGACATAGGCCGTGTCAGCACTGGCGAACATTGTCTGTCTGCAAGGAGACAACACAACACAAGGGCTTAGCTCGCTCACTGCCACAAAGATCGTCTGCCTCTGCACAACACATTACTGATCAGCTTGTATTCTGGGTTATTAACCTAGCAGCCTCTGGTGGGGATGTAGTGACTGCTGCCTTACCCCTGATTACACTCTAGATATCTGGCTGCAAATTTCTCCATGAGTCGGTCAATTTTCTGGGCTTCTCCTGGCAGACGGAAGCCTTCAAGGAAAAGGCGCAGTGCAGACACAAAATCCTTGTCGCAGAAGTCCAGCTGGTCCACATAAGCATACATCACTTCTCTGTTAAATCGATTGTTTTCACCCACAAACTCCCCGATCATTGTCTAAGTCAGAAAGAAGAGAGACATCGAGTTTACTGTAATCTGCCACTAGCCTTAGGCTGTTCTATCTGAGGGCAGCATAGACTGGGGACAAAGACCCTGATTAAAATGCTGGTCACTTACTTGAAGTAACCCAGCTATTTTGCTAATATCAGTATGGAGTCCGCTCGATATATTGCATGAGCTCAGGAGTCCCCATATTCATGAGCTCCCGACTCTCCTCACCCTTCCATCTCTTCCGATGCTTAGGCCAGTTTTATACAAGCATGTTCAGTATAGGAAATATGCTTTGTGTGAGGGCTTCATTACCCAGACTGAACACTACTCCTTTGATTGAACTTGATGCCGTCAATTCATACCTGACCGACGGTCTACTAAACTGTCCTCATGGCATTATGTGAGTACAGGACAGTAGGCACATGGTCAGGCAGGAGTTCACAGCATCATAAATCATTATGATGCCGTGAGTTCAGGTCAGAGGACAAGTGTTTGGTCCGAGAAATGCGGCCATCACATGGAGCGTATTTCCCAGACTGAATACGATTGTGTAAAACTGGCGTTAGTATAAAAGCAGCAATGCTCCGTACAGTGAAATGCTTCCTACCTCCTCTGTAAAGTCTAATCCACAATCAGCAAGCATCTCAGGATGACTGCAGTTCTACAGCTGCAACTGCTGAGCTCCTATCTTTATAGCTGACCAAAAGTTTTTCCATACACAGCAATAAAATGAAAAGAAATGTCACATACAAAATCCAGCCGATCTTCCTGGTGCAGGAACTGTGCAATGTCTTGCGGGGTAGCTCCCAGCATGCCCTGCTCCTGAAGATACTGGATTCCTCTCTTTGGTTTCTTGTTGAATCTGTGAATAAAAAACAGGTAAGAATTTTGGAGGGGAGACATTATATGTGCTGGACAAGTGTGTCCGCACACATACTCACAGCTCAATCCCATGCTCTATAATCTCCTTCTGCTGTTTCATCACTTCAAACTGTTCAGGATCATCAGGGACGGAGGACTGGGTGCTGCTGATGCCGGAGGAGGTTGTGGAGTCCAGGGAGCTTGGGCTGCTCCTGTGCGCCAAGATTTCTGGGGTTTTATTTTCTCCACCCTCAAAATCAGAGGTTTTCTCTTGACCTACAATGAAATGATAACTCAGTCAATAAAGAGTGAAGAATCCAGTAAGAAGAAAACAAGGAAACATGCTGATGTGAGTCTTGGATATCATTGTGTAACCCCGGCCCTGTGCGTGGTTAATCAGCACTACAGCCAAGGGTCATTCATTTTTATGGTCATCTACAGCACATCAGTGACGGTTCTTTTACAAGAGGTCCATAGTGTGACTGCTGCTACTGTAGAGAGCTCCATAGTGTGACTGCTCTTACAGTAGAGAGCTCCACAGTGTGACTGCTCTTACTATAGAGAGCTCCACAGTGTGACTGCTCCTACGGTAGAAAGCTCCATAGTGTGACTGCTCCTACAGTAGAGAGCTCCATAGTGTGACTGCTCCTACAGTAGAGAGCTCCATAGTGTGACTGCTCCTACAGTAGAGAGCTCCATAGTGTGACTGCTCCTACAGTAGAGAGCTCCACAGTGTGACTGCTCTTACAGTAGAGAGCTCCACAGTGTGACTGCTCTACAGTAGAGAGCTCCACAGTGTGACTGCTCCTACAGTAGAGAGCTCCACAGTGTGACTGCTCCTACAGTAGAGAGCTCCACAGTGTGACTGCTCCTACAGTAGAGAGCTCCATAGTGTGACTGCTCCTACAGTAGAGAGCTCCATAGTGTGACTGCTCCTACTGTAGAGAGCCTCCCATAGTGTGACTGCTCCTACTGTAGAGAGCTCCACAGTGTGACTGCTCCTACTGTAGAGAGCTCCACAGTGTGACTGCTCCTACTGTAGAGAGCTCCACAGTGTGACTGCTCCTACTGTAGAGAGCTCCACAGTGTGACTGCTCCTACTGTAGAGAGCTCCACAGTGTGACTGCTCCTACTGTAGAGAGCTCCATAGTATCCATAGTGTGACTGCTCCTACTGTAGAGAGCTCCATAGCGTGACTGCTTCTACTGTAGAGAGCCTCCATAGCGTGACTGCTCTTACAGTAGAGAGCTCCATAGCGTGACTGCTCCTACTGTAGAGAGCTCCATAGCGTGACTGCTCCTACTGTAGAGAGCTCCATAGCGTGACTGCTCCTACTGTAGAGAGCTCCATAGCGTGACTGCTCTTACAGTAGAGAGCTCCATAGCGTGACTGCTCCTACAGTAAAGGACAGCACAGTGTGACTGCTCCTACAGTAAAGGACAGCACAGTGTGACTGCTCCTACAGTAGAGAGCTCCATAGTGTGACTGCTCCTACAGTAGAGAGCTCCATGGTGTGACTGCTCCTACAGTAGGAGCTCCATAGTGTGACTGCTCCTACAGTAGAGAGCTCCATAGTGTGACTGCTCCTACAGTAGAGAGCTCCATAGTGTGACTGCTCCTACAGTAGAGAGCTCCATAGTGTGACTGCTCCTACAGTAGAGAGCTCCATAGTGTGACTGCTCCTACTGTAGAGAGCTCCATAGTGTGACTGCTCCTACTGTAGAGAGCTCCATAGTGTGACTGCTCCTACTGTAGAGAGCTCCATAGTGTGACTGCTCCTACTGTAGAGAGCTCCATAGTGTGACTGCTCCTACTGTAGAGAGCTCCATAGTGTGACTGCTCCTACTGTAGAGAGCTCCATAGTGTGACTGCTCCTACTGTAGAGAGCTCCATAGTGTGACTGCTCCTACAGTAGAGAGCTCCACAGTGTGACTGCTCCTACAGTAGAGAGCTCCACAGTGTGACTGCTCCTACAGTAGAGAGCTCCACAGTGTGACTGCTCCTACAGCAGACAGCTCCACAGTGTGACTGCTCCTACAGCAGAGAGCTCCATAGTGTGACTGCTCCTACTGTAGAGAGCTCCATAGTGTGACTGCTCCTACTGTAGAGAGCTCCATAGTGTGGACTGCTCCTACTGTAGAGAGCTCCTAGTGTGACTGCTCCTACTGTAGAGAGCTCCATAGTGTGACTGCTCCTACAGTAGATAGCTCCATAGTGTGACTGCTCCTACAGTAGAGAGCTCCATAGTGTGACTGCTCCTACAGTAGAGAGCTCCATAGTGTATCTGCTCCTACAGTAGAGAGCTCCATAGTGTGACTGCTCCTACTGTAGAGAGCTCCATAGTGTGACTGCTCCTACTGTAGAGAGCTCCATAGTGTGACTGCTCCTACTGTAGAGGGCTCCATAGTGTGACTGCCCCTACTGTAGAGAGCTCCATAGTGTGACTGCTCCTACTGTAGAGAGCTCCACAGTGTGACTGCTCCTACTGTAGAGAGCTCCACAGTGTGACTGCACCTACTGTAGAGAGCTCCACAGTGTGACTGCTCCTACTGTAGACTGTGACTGCTCCTAGAGGTGTGACTGCTCCTACTGTAGAGCTCTATAGTGGACTGCTCCTACTGTAGAGAGCTCCATAGTGTGACTGCTCCTACTGTAGAGAGCTCCTAGTGTGACTGCTCCTACTGTAGAGAGCTCCATAGTGTGAATGCTCCTACTGTAGAGAGCTCCATAGTGTGACTGCTCCTATTGCTAGAGCTCCATAGTGTGACTGCTCCTACTGTAGAGAGCTCCACAGTGTGACTGCTCCTACTGTAGAGAGCTTCCACAGTGTGACTGCTCCTACTGTAGAGAGCTCCACAGTGTGATGCTCCTACTGTAGAGAGCTCCACAGTGTGAACTGCTCCTACTGTAGAGAGCTCCACAGTGTGACTGCTCCTACTGTAGAGAGCTCCACAGTGTGACTGCTCCTACTGTAGAGAGCTCCACAGTGTGACTGCTCTACTGTAGAGACTCCACAGTGTGACTGCTCCTACTGTAGAGAGCTCCACAGTGTGACTGCTCCTACTGTAGAGAGCTCCACAGTGTGACTGCACCTACTGTAGAGAGCTCCACAGTGTGACTACTCCTACTGTAGAGAGCTCCATAGTGTGACTGTCCTACTGTAGAGAGCTCCTAGTGTGACTGCTCCTACTGTAAGAGCTCCATAGTGTGACTGCTCCTACTGTGAGAGCTCCATAGTGTGACTGCTCCTACTGTAGAGAGCTCCACAGTGTGACTGCTCCTACTGTAGAGAGCTCCACAGTGTGACTGCTCCTACTGTAGAGAGCTCCACAGCGTGACTGCTGCCTACTGTAGAGAGAGGCTCCACAGTGTGACTGCTCCTACTGTAGAGAGCTCCACAGTGTGACTGCTCCTACTGTAGAGAGCTCCACAGTGTGACTGCTCCTACTGTAGAGAGCTCCACAGTGTGACTGCTCCTACTGTAGAGAGCTCCACAGTTGACTGCTCTATAGTAGAGAGCTCCACAGTGTGACTGCTCCTATAGTAGAGAGCTCCACAGTGTGACTGCTCCTACAGTGTGACTGCTCCTATAGTAGAGAGCTCCACAGTGTGACTGTCCTACTGTAGAGAGCTCCACAGTGTGACTGCTCCTACTGTAGAGCTCCACAGTGTGACTGCTCCTAGTAGAGAGCTCCTCCACACTGTGAGGAGCTGTGTGACTCTACTGTAGAGAGCTCCACAGTGTGACTGCTCCTATAGTAGAGAGCTCCACAGTGTGAACTGCTCTACTGTACTGTAGCGCTCCAGCTCCAGTGTGACTGCTCCTACTGTAGAGAGCTCCACAGTGTGACTGCTCCTACTGCTCCACAGTGTGACTGCTCCAGTAGAGAGCTCCACAGGTGACTGCTCTACTGTAGAGAGCTCCACAGTGTGACTGTCCACTGTAGAGAGCTCCATAGTGTGAGTAGAGAGCTCCATAGTGTGACTGCTCTACTGTAGAGAGCTCCATAGTGTGACGACTGTAGAGAGCTCCAAGTGTGACTGCTCCTACAGTACTGCTCTCCATAGTGTGACTGCTCCTACAGTAGAGAGCTCCATGTGTACTGCTCCTTAGTGTACTGATGAGAGCTCCATAGTGTGGACTGCTCCTACTGAAGAGAGCTCCATAGTGTGACTGCCTCCTTACTGTGTGACTGCTCCTACAGTAGAGAGCTCTGCATAGTGTGACTGCTCCTACTGTAGAGAGCTCTCCTGCTCTAGGTGACTGCTCCTACTGAGAGAGCTCCATAGTGTGACTGCTCCTACAGTCCATAGTGTGCTGCTCCTACTGTAGAGGGCTCCATAGTGTGACTGCTCCTACTGTAGAGAGCTCCATAGTGTGACTGCTCCTACTTAGAGGCTCCATAGTGTGACTGCTTTACTAGAGAGCGTCCATAGTGTGACTGCTCCTACAGTAGAGGCTACACAGTGTGAGCTCCATATAGTGTGACTGCTCCTACAGTAGAGAGCTCCATAGTGTGACTGCTCCTACAGCGAGAGCCCATAGTGTGACTGCTCCTACAGCAGACAGCTCCATAGTGTGACTGCTCCTACAGAAGAGAGCCTCCATAGTGTGACTGCTTCTACAGTGAGAGAGTCCATAGTGTGTGACTGCTTACAGTAGAGAGCCCATAGTGTGACTGCTCCTACAGTAGAGAGCTCACAGTGTGACTGCTCCTACTTGTAGAGAGCTCCATAGTGTGACTGCTCCTACAAGTCATAGTGTGATGCTCCTACTGTAGAGAGCTCCCATGTGTGACTGCTCCTACAGGTAGAGAGCTCCATAGTGTGACTGCTCCTACAGTAGAGAGCTCCATAGTGTGACTGCTCCTACTGTAGAGAGCTCCATAGTGTGACTGTTCCTACTGTAGAGAGCTCCATAGTGTGACTGCTCCTAAGAAAGGACAGCACAGTGTGACTGCTCTACAGTGAGAGCTCCATAGTGTGACTGCTCCTACAGTAGAGAGCTCCATAGTGTGACTGCTCCTACAGTAGAGAGGCTCCATAGTGTGACTGCCTACTGTAGAGAGCTCCATAGTGTACTGCTCCTACAGTAGAAAGCTCCATAGTGTGACTGCTCCTACAGTAGAGAGCTGGTACCTTAGTAGATCCATGTGTGACTGCTACCTTACGTAGAGAGTGTGACGCTCCATGCTAGTCCATAGTGACTGTAGAGGGCCTAGTGTGACTGGCTAGAGCAGGGACTGCACCAGTGTGACTGCTCCTACACGTAGATGAGGCCATAGTTGTGACTGCTGTTACAGTAGAGAGCTCCAGTGTGACTGCTCCTACAGTAGAGGGCTCCACAGTGTGACTGCTCCTAACAGTAGAGAGCTCCATAGAGGGACTGCTCCTACAGTAAGAGACTGCAACAGTGTGACTGTTTAGTAGAGCGTAGTGTGACTGCTGTTACAATTACAGTGTGACTGCTCCACAGCGCTGTAGAGGACTGCTCCGTAGTGTGCTGACTGCTCCTACAGTGAGCTGCAAGTGTGACTCTTCCACAGCAGATGGACTGGACTGCTGCTCTGTCACAAGAGGACTGCACAAGTGTGAAGTGGTGGTCATAGTGTGAGCTCCACTCAGTGTGACTGCTCCTACAGTAGAGGACTGCACAGTGTGACTGCTCCTACAGTAGAGGACTGCACAGTGTGACTGCTCCTACAGTAGAGAGCTCCATAGTGTGACTGCCTCCTTCAGAAGAGAGCTCAGTGTGACTGCTCCTACAGCAGAGGACTGCACAGTGTGACTGCTCCTACAGCAAAGACTGCACAGTGTGACTGGTTTTATAGTAGAGGAATCCGTAGTGTGACTGCTGTTACATTATAGGGCTCCACAGCGTGACTGCTCTTACAGTAGAGGACTGCTTAGTGTGACTGCTCCTACAGTAGAGGACTGCACAGTGTGACTGCTCCTACAGTAGAGAGCTCCATAGTGTGACTGCTCCTTCAGAAGAGAGCTCAATAGTGTGACTGCTCCTACAGCAGAGGACTGCACAGTGTGACTGCTCCTACAGCAGAGGACTGCACAGTGTGACTGGTTTTATAGTAGAGGAATCCGTAGTGTGACTGCTGTTACATTATAGGGCTCCACAGCGTGACTGCTCTTACAGTAGAGGGCTGCTTAGTGTGACTGCTCTTACTGTAGAGGGATCCATAGTGTGACTGCTCTTACAATATAAGACTCCACAGTGTGACTGCTCTTATTGTAGAGGGCTGCTTAGTGTGACTGCACCTATAGAAGAGAGTTCCATACTGACTGTTCTTACAGTAGAGACCCTATAGTGTGATTATTCTCACAGTAGAGGGTTCCTCCTTCTGACTGCTCCTACCCCTCGTCATGGGTACAGTCTGCTGTATAAATGACAGATCTCTGTACTTACCACTGGTCTCGTTAAATATATAGTAAATCTTTTCTCAAACTAAACAAGTCCAAGTTTGATCATCTTCCAACGCCAACAAACATTAGCATCCCTGGGTGATTACTATATTGCAGAAGCTCTGGCTCTGGCTCTGCTCATTCAGATTATTACACCTTTCATACATCATGTACTTACAGCGCTGACAACATGCATCAGAACCACATATGGGCCTCAGGGAAGCTACGACACATTACCTAGATTGGACTGGTGGTTGGGGTTGACATAGAGGTCCTTGCTCCACTCCACCATACATTTCAGGATGGACACCAGACAGTCTAGACCTTTCTTCCTGAGGCTGAGCTCCTGCAGAGGATAAAAAAAAAAATATATATATATATAATGTCTCAGGGCTCAGCACGGGGCTGTGCATACTACATATTATAGTCCACTATGAACCCACCACAGCTGTCCATGGCTCTCAAGCTCCCAGACCTCCTGCTCATGGGCTCTAGAAATAAACCAAGGTCTATTCTATTGGATATTACACCTGCAGTCTCTGCTATTCAGGTATAATCTATTCTGCTCTGTTTTCCAGCAGGAGAGAGGCTATGGGACAGTTTAATACAAAGTATTGCATAATGTAGTGACAGACACAGCAGTGTATCACTAAGGAGCTAAAAGTAAGTGGTTGACGAGAACCAGCATTATAATAATCATAGCCCAGGCCTGGAAAAGAGTCACCACTGCCTAAATAGTCATGGTTATTCATAATCTGCTTCTTTCTTAGCCCACAGGCTGATGACTGACAATCTTCTCCTCAGCTTTCTGCCAAGGAGAGGACTGCCAATCATCAGCAGCTCATGAATAACCATGACTCTTCTCAGGAAGCCGTGACTCTTCTCCAGGCCAGAGCTGCAAAAGTCATGATGCTGGCTTTAAGCAACCACTAATTTTAGTTCATGAATGAAACACCTCTGAAATCCGCCAGTCACCGCTTTATGCTGTCCTACGTGAGGTTGGGATAAAGCCGAAGACAGGTTTATAAACCAGTATATGTCTATGCCGGACCTATATATTGGCAGTGAGCACTACAGCATTGTGATGGGATATTCTGCTAATGTAACAGAGAGAGCAGATATTCTGCTAATGTAACAGATATTCTACTAATGTAACAGTCTGATCACACTTAAAGAGATTGTCCCCATAAAAATATTCTACAGTTTTCAAACCAGTACCTGGATCTGAATACTTCTGTGACTGCATATAATTAAAATTTTATTATAGCTGAGTTATTGAAATCACTCTGTATAGCGCCACCTGCTGTTTGCTCTTTTTCTAATTTCTCTGTCCTGCTCACTGAGATGGAAGCACATGCTCAGTTCCATCCTTCAACTGCCACCAGCTGCAGCAGAAAGGACACACCTCTGAGAAAGGACATCCCCCTATAAGCTGACAGCTTGAAATACATCTAGCAGAACAATTGGAGAAATGAATGGGGAGATCTCTGAGGCTGGGTCTAGACTTGTTAGAGACTGCCATGTACTAGATTATGTATGTGTTTCATATTTTACATTAATCATGGGATAACCCCTTTAGGGTGTAAATTCACATCTTGCAGCTCAATCACCATCACCAGTACCACAGGTAACCCCCTTCCCTCTCACCTGTAAAGGGGTCATTCCAAGCTCATGTCCACTCCTTCCCTGAGCAATTTTAGACAAGTCATTTACAAGTCTTTCAAATATATTAGCAGCATTTAAGTCACAGTCATAGTTCACGTAAATGTCGACCACGCATTGAGCATCTAAAGGAGAAAAACTGCCATTAATGGACACATGACAAGGCATTGGTTCTCTGTAGACATTGTCATCATTAACCCTTTCATGACCGGACCTATAAAAGGCCTGAATGTCCAGGCAACTTTTTGTGATTTGGGCACATGGTGGCTTAGTGACCCTAATTTTTTTTTTTTCGTTTGAATACGAAAATAATTTTTGCTATTTTTTTTACTTGACACTTAGGACTTATTATTAGAATGGTTTTTTTTTAAAGATATTTTATATTTTTTTAGGTTTAATTTAGACAAAAACCGCTAATTCTTATAAAAAAAAAGGATTTTTTTTAATTATAGATTTTTTTTTTAAAATATTAAAACTGACGCACAAATTAATTATTGCAATGGGTTCCCTATTTGATGACGATCATTTTGATATATAGCATGTATAGATTTTATTTGACGGGGCGACTATGGTGACTGTTTCTATTGGCGACTGCGTGTTTAATTTTTTTTTTTACACTTTTTTTTGTTTGTTTTTTATTTATTTTTTTACTTATATATTAATTTATTTTTGACAACTAATATGTCCCCCAGGAGGTCATTAAAAGACCTCTGAAGGACTGACTTTTTTTTTTTTTCTTTTTTTTACACTTTTTTTCCCACTGTTTCCACTGTAACTGGGGCATCCACAGGAGCCCCAGTTACAGGGGAAAACAGCCCCCTGGGGGCTTATTACATAGAGGCAGAGCTGATCAGGGTCTCCTTAGACCCTGCAGCACTGCTCTGGCCCCGCACCCGGCGGTCACGTGACCGCCGGGTCTAACACAGGAAGCGGCGCTGCCGCTTCTTTCCTGCCTGCGCCGCTGAAGAGGTAAGGCTGTCCTCCGGCTTAGGAGAAGACAGAAGCGGTAATAAACCGCTCCTGTCTTCTCCTCAGGGTCCCCGCTCTGTCTGTGAGCCGGGACCCGACCTGCTCCTGCTAGATTGCAGGAGCAGGAGCTTTAATCCCAGCGCTGATCAGCGCTGGGATTAAAGGGCCGCCTGCACGTCTATATACGTGCTATCTGCACGGGGCATGTGCAGATAGGACGTATATAGCCGTATGGCGGTCGTGAAGGGGTTAACATCATTAGTTCATCATCCTGGGAGTTTCTCAAAATCATCAGACCCTTTGCTTGAAGGTGGGACAACAAGGATTTTATTCAAAGGGTCTCCACATGATAAGTTGATTACAGGACATGCCACCGCTAGGACCCCCAGCAATCAGCCGTGATCTGCGGTGAAATCCAACGCCAGTGTGTAATTGTCCTGAAGTGCTACCACAGGAGAAATGAAGCATTACATGGCGCCTACTGAAATCAATGAGATGTCTATTACAGTGTGGAGACCACCATCGACTTCTTACCTGCACAAATCCTTGTCAGGGTCTGTATCACCATCCACTTGTGCTCAAACGAACTCGACGATGTCTCTAATATGTTCAAAAATATTTCTTTGAAAAATACCTTTAAAGGGGTAAGAAGACAGAATCTAAACAAATGAAAAAAAATTAACTACCCCTCCCCCTACAATACGACACCTGGAGATGCTGCGTACCTCCACCTGCATTTTTAGATGCATCTTGAAATTAGACAGCAGGCTGAGGAATATGGCCAAGGAGAGCTCAAAGACATCAGGTACAGAGGACACCCCATTTTTTGATAAGGCTACACAAAGGTATTGCTTGATCGCATTGATGAACATTTCATGGGTCCTAAAGATGGGGCCGGCGTTCTGCAATACTGACAGCAGGAGCTGGAGAGAGAGGATCTTAGAGCGGAGTTCATGGGACCTGAGAAACAAGGGAAAGTCATAGATACAATCTATAGATCTATCAAACTCGAGCATAACATAAGATGGATGGACAAATATAACATATACATCAAGTTCCCTATGGGCCATACCACCTCTACGCACAGGACACGGACCCTCCCACTTGTGTCATTGGTATTCATAATTATCATATGTATGAAGGAGGAGAACAATTCACATCATATGTACTGTGAGCAATGCAATGCGTCTTAAGCTTCCACATAAAGCTCTTTATAGGTGCAAAGCCTAGAACTACGGTATCAGTAACAGCATGCAATGGGAAACAGATCTGCCTTCAAATTAAGTCTGGCAGGGGTGTACTTACTTAGGGTCTGGAGGTCCATCCCCCAACGGCTTCATGGACAATTTACAGAGTGAGCGAAACACAAGGAAAGCATCTTTCTGTAATATGTGGCGGAATCTAGCACCAGAGTGTTGCCCAGGGAGAGAATCAGACTCCTGAATAGAAGAAAACAGAGTACATTACACTGGACTTAGGATGCTGTGTCAGAATGATTAGAGGGAGATAGAACCACCCAACAATATCCAGCTCTGGAAATCACTGCCCATACCAGATTATCCGTGGAAGACACAGACTGCCCGTCATCTGCTATTCCGTTTGTGTGGATAATCTCAGGTGGTGGGAGATCAGCGGCTTCAGAATCACTTTCTGGAATCTTCTCTCCAGGCTCTAAGGAAAGAAAACACAAACAGACGAACTGTAATACCATTGGTTTCTGTTCGCCTCTTCTATAAGGTCACCTTCATTACAGCAGCAGCCATATTTGTAGATGCTGTATTACCAGACAATGTACAACCAACCTTCATACCTTTAATATTGGCCTCCTGTGATCTGTCCACCTGTGCTGGTGTCTTCTGCACCTCGACAACCTCTGCTGGCTCCTCCTGTGTCCCGACCACCTCTGCTGGCGCCTCCTGCGTCCCGACCACCTCTGCTGGCGCCTCCTGCGTCCCGACCACCTCTGCTGGCGCCTCCTGCGTCCCGACCACCTGTGCTGGCGCCTCCTGCGTCCCGACCACCTGTGCTGGCGCCTCCTGCGTCCCGACCACCTGTGCTGGCGCCTCCTGCGTCCCGACCACCTGTGCTGGCGCCTCCTGCGTCCCGACCACCTGTGCTGGCGCCTCCTGCGTCCCGACCACCTGTGCTGGCGCCTCCTGCGCCCCGACCACCTGTGCTGGCGCCTCCTGCGCCCCGACCACCTGTGCTGGCGCCTCATTCAGAACTAAATAAGTAAAATAAAATATACATTGTGTCTGCAACTTTCAACGCCTTACTCTTACATTCTCAAATGCAATGTGGATGCTTGATAACAGACATTGTTCGCCTAGACATGCTCACTGACGCCTTCTACTTCGCTAATAAATACAGATTTTTTTTAAATATTTTACTTCCTACAACTCAGAGATTGGACTTCCGTTGTGGCATGTGATCAGAGGAAGCTTTGATAAAATCATTCTTAACACCAGAATAGCTATGTCTCCTTCATATTGTGGACTTAAGGAACGTCCACGAGACAGAATTAAGGATTTTCTAGCTCAAGTGGAATGGATTATGGTATCTGCACCTCCATCCTCTCTGTGCTGGCTGCCATTGGTGATGCTGATGCTCATAGGTGTGGGTGGAGCACTCTGAGGATAGCTGCCTCTCCTCGATGCGGTAGATGGAGAGCCCATTAGTTTGTGAATTGCAGGTGAATGTAGCTTCTGTAATGTATAATCTCCATGTTCTTGGGCCTATGAGAAAACACAACATCAGTAACAGAGAAGAGACGGTCATATTAATCTATGGAACACAATTAATACACAGTGTGGTTTTAAGAAAAGACCACAGGAACGACCCATAATCACTCATCCACATCATGACAGGAGCTAAGGAACCATGTTAACAGTTACAGTTCTGCTGATGTGCATGTTGATATTTGTGGGTTTTTTGGATAGCAGTGGTAGAAAATGGCATTTATTTTAGAGAGGAGAGCCATTTCATTAGAAGGGGAAACGTTGAATACTACATTATGTAACCCCAAATATTCCCCAGGAAAATTGCTTTAATCCATATTCAGCACAGTATTAAAGGTATCAGAATACGCTTGTCTGCTTCTTACTACCTGAGTTTCCATGCGGGTGAAAATGACATTCAGCATCTGAGTCAATGTGGCCTTGGCAGTGGTCTGGTTCACCAGGTTTTTGCTGGCCAGGTATATGTTGTAACATGTTCGTACAGTCTGCAGGACAGTTGCTTCATGGATCTCAACATATGGAGAGGTGACCACGGTTAGGAGAGCCTGGACAAGAAACAACAGCCACTGTTATCAAGTGCACTCTATTCATGATGATCACAGCTAGTCCTTGCACTTATGTACTTGCTGCAATCACACGACTACAAGGGCATGTGTGGACTTATCACATAGATCAAACACTGTGGGGGGAGAAATGAGCAACAACGGAGCAACCAATCAAGTTGTTTCTGAAGGATTGAAAGCTGTGATCTGAGAACCCAATTCTGTACACGACTGTCGTGAGGGAAGCGTTCCTTCCCGGCAATCGTCTTCTCGGTAGTGGAGGAGACCGTTGATTACATGCAGATATCTCCCCCACAGCATGGGGAGGAAGAGATCGTTATGCCATTGCTCGTCCCCATGCTGTCTAGTTGTTTGCCGAGAGCAGATCGTGATTAGACGCCACGATCTGCCGCCGGCAAACAATGATTTTTATGCATGCTTAAAAATCACAATTGCCTGATGAACAAGCGTATTAGACTGCCGGATCATCGTTAATGAGCGTTCCTGAAGACACTCGGTAAGGCTTAATTCAGACGTCCATGAAAACCCGGACCGTGCTTCTTCTGAGGGCAGGAGCGCATGGCGTCACTGGTTGCTATGACGCCGTGCGCTTCGTGAGGCCGCCGCTGTACAGTAACATAGTAACATAGTTTATAAGGCCGAAAAAAGGCATCTGTCCATCCAGTTCGACCAGTGATATACTCGATACGAGTGGGTACAGTGTATCACTGTACAGCGGCGACCTCATGAAGCGCACGGCGTCATAGCAACCAATGACACCGTGCGCTCCTTCCCTCAGAAGGAGCACGGTCCGGGTTTTCACGGACCGTGCTCCACGGACGTCTGAATTAAGCCTATGAATTGGCTGTTAATCAGCCAGTCTAATACACCCTTTAGTCTCACCTTAATGATCTGGAGCTGCACCCCCTCATCTGTCTGGGGACCTTGGAAACAATTGCAGATGGTGTCCACTATGCGATCTATGAGGCGTTTCCCAGCAATGCCTTTATCTGGAGCATTCCCAGTTATATGACCGTACGCAATTAGTTTCTACAAGACAGAAATACAACATGTGACCATATCGTAGATGGCTGCTTCCATACAGTATAATACAGCAGTGTCAAGACAGACATCTGTACTTCATTCTCATAGAACAGGAACACATCTATCAGCCTATCAGAGGTGTGTACTGTGCCTGCATCCAGCCAGACATGGTGGTGCATGTGGTCCTGTACTAGCTATACAGAGCAATGATGGGTACCTGCAAGCAGTCCAGGGAGGTGCTGACAACTCGAGGAGACTTTAACTGACATGCCAACTCAAATGGAAGGAAATACTTATCGGCTTCAATAAATTTAGGTTTGGAGGACGGAGCAGATTCATCCCTAAAATGAGAGGAAAGAAATAAGAGGCTTATAAGAAACAGCTTCATGGGAGGAAGGCGGCAGACACAGCGCAGGTCACACTTACTTCTGCTGTTCCAATTCAGCTTTAAGTTCATCTGAAAGATACAAGAGGGTTTTGAAATTAAATGGGCACTAACTTTTCACACAACTTTGCATAAATCAATAGTACAAGTGACCACAAGAAACTTCGTAATATGTTTTATCAGTGAGAAATGTCTAGTTTGGTTGTCAGCTGTTGACCAGCTCCCCCTTCCTCTTGCTAATTTCTTTTACCCTTTTATGTCTAGGTCGGATCACATTATACATGTCAATGTCTATAGAGAGGGGAAGGGGGAGGAGTGAGCAGGAGCTGAGGAGACACACACAGACAAGCAGACTACACAGCTACTTAGGAAGCTCATAGCTCAGCACAAGTGTTTCATTCACAAAAATACAGGTCAGTACTTCTCTGTAACGTCCTCCATTATCTAGGGGCAGCGAGTGACTGTGTGACTGACCGCGACACAGATAGGAAGGAGATTCTCCTCTTTCTGTGTGTGCAATGGATGGCAGCTAGTCTCACCTTCTCTGAGAGAACTGCAAACCAAATATTCAGCAAGCACAGAGGAAAAAATGCCAGCTACAAGTCATATAATGGGCAGAAATAGTGTTATTCATCATGTACACACACTGTACTACTGATTAATGCAAAGTCTGTTGAAAGCTTGGTGCTGATTTAAGAACTGACATCACACTGTAATACAAAGAAAACCTGTCCCATTGCTGTCCTCACCTGACCTGCTACACAGACTGCAATCAATGTGCCGTGCAGAGAGATATAATACATGCTCAGTACCCGGGCAGCCGCAGGATTATCAGCTCACTTACTAGACACTACAGTCTACATTGGGACATTTACAGTGCACCCAGTGTCCTCTCCAAGCAGAGGCCACACAGATGAAGAGCAGCTTCACAGCTGGACAAATCCCTCATTATACACACACACACACAAGTCAACTCCATATCACCCACCCCACAAAAAAAAAAAAACATTCACTGTGAACACATATAGTACAGACCAAAAGTTTGGACACACCTTCTCATTCAAAGAGTTTTCTGTATTTTCATGACTATGAAAATTGTAGATTCACACTGAAGGCATCAAAACTATGAATTTAACACATGTGGAATTATATACTTAACAAAAAAGTGTGAAACAACTGAAAATATGTCTTATATTCTAGGTTCTTCAAAGTAGCCACCTTTTGCTTTGACTACTGCTTTGCACACTCTTGGCATTCTCTTGATGAGCTTCAAGAGGTAGTCACCTGAAATGGTATTCCAACAGTCTTGAAGGAGTTCCCAGAGATTAGCAGATTGCTTAGCACTTGTTGGCCCTTTTGCCTTCACTCTGCGGTCCAGCTCACCCCAAACCATCTCGATTGGGTTCAGGTCTGGTGACTGTGGAGGCCAGGTCATCTGGCGTAGAACTCCATCACTCTCCTTCTTGGTCAAATAGCCCTTACACAGCCTGGAGGTGTGTTTGGGGTCATTGTCCTGTTGATAAATAAATGATGGTCCAACTAAACGCAAACCGGATGGAATAGCATTCCACTGCAAGATGCTGTGGTAGTCATGCTGGTTCAGTATGCCTTCAATTTTGAATAAATCCTCAACAGAGTCACCAGCAAAGCACCCCCACACCATCACACCTCCTCCTCCATGCTTCACGGTGGGAACCAGGCATGTAGAGTCCATCCGTTCACCTTTTCTGCGTCGCACAAAGACACGGTGGTTGGAACCAAAGATCTCAAATTTGGACTCATCAGACCAATGCACAGATTTCCACTGGTCTAATGTCCATTCCTTGTGTTCTTTAGCCCAAACAAGTCTCTTCTGCTTGTTACCTGTCCTTAGCAGTGGTTTCCTAGCAGCTATTTTACCATGAAGGCCTGCTGCACACAGTCTCCTCTTAACAGTTGTTGTAGATGTGTGTCTGCTGCTAGAACTTTGTGTGGCATTGACCTGGTGTCTAATCTGAGCTGCTGTTAACCTGTGATTTCTGGGGCTGGTGACTCGGATGAACTTATCCTCCGCAGCAGAGGTGACTCTTGGTCTTCCTTTCCTGGGGCGGTCCTCATGTGAGCCAGTTTCTTTGTAGCGCTTGATGGTTTTTGCGACTGCACTTGGGGACACTTTCAAAGTTTTCCCAATTTTCGGACTGACTGACCTTCATTTCTTAAAGTAATGATGGAAACTCGTTTTTCTTTACTTAGCTGCTTTTTTCTTGCCATAATACAAATTCTAACAGTCTATTGAGTAGGACTATCAGCTGTGTATCCACCTGACTTCTGCCCAACACAACTCATGGTCCCAACCCCATTTATAAGGCAAGAAATCCCACTTATTAAACCTGACAGGGCACACCTGTGAAGTGAAAACCATTTCAGGTGACTACCTCTTGAAGCTCATCAAGAGAATGCCAAGAGTGTGCAAAGCAGTAATCAAAGCAAAAGGTGGCTACTTTGAAGAACCTAGAATATAAGACATATTTTCAGTTGTTTCACACTTTTTTGTTAAGTATATAATTCCACATGTGTTAATTCATAGTTTTGATGCCTTCAGTGTGAATCTACAATTTTCATAGTCATGAAAATACAGAAAACTCTTTGAATGAGAAGGTGTGTCCAAACTTTTGGTCTGTACTATTGTTTTGCTGATAAGAGCAAGACTTCAGGTTCGGATACTCTTTAAATAGAGACTCTTAACTGAACTACAGCTACACTTCAAAGGAAGGTTTATAATATGATTTTATCAAATATAATAAGTAGTGTATACATATAGTGATATAATGTCCTTCTTTTGCACTTATTTATACACAAAGGATAAAGAACATAATACACAATTATATCAACACTTCATCTGGAGTCCTGACTACATCCAGAATGAAGGTACATACATCACCAATTGAGTTATCATCATCTGACAGCAACATCAGCTGGGAAGCCCTTTCAGCGAAAGCAGTCAGAGTCTCGATCGGGAAAAACCGGTCCCTACACAAGGCGTTCCCCCGTAGGATGAGCTTCTGACTTATTTCCTGAAGGGTTACAGCTATATACCAATTAAACAAAGAGCTCCATTCCCTAGTGGAACGTAGCCAGCACATGCGCTGTATAATTGTCACTGTGTACGTGTTGTTCATCTGCTCTCACCGCAGACCTTGGGGCGGCCAGTTCCCAGGTCCGCAGCGAGTCAGAATCCCAAAACAACCTGATGTTTCTCAGGCAATCTTCTCAAAACAACCTGAAACTATCTTCCCAAAACAACCTGAAGTTTCTCGAGGCCATTTTCTGAAAATAACCTGAAACTATCACCACCCAATTAATCCACCCTTGATCATTTGAAATCATTTTGGTCTAAAAGGCCTACATAACTGGCCAGAAACAAAATGGATTCCGAATGGTCAGAAACTACATCTTCACACTTTAACTATACTTACATTAAAGGGTTATTCTCATTTTAGACAATGGGGGCATATCGCTAGGATATGCCCCCATTGTCTTATAGGTGCAGGTCCCCCCACCGAACGGAGCCCCCGAACTGAATGAGGGCGCACTGCGCATGTGCAGCCGCCCTCCATTCATTTCTATGGGGCCGCCGAAAATAGCCGAGCGCTGGCTCGGCTACTTCCGTCGGCTCCATAGAAATGAATGGGAGCACACCGCGCATGCACGGCCCGGCTCCCATTCATTTCTATGAGCGCAGCGGGGAGCTGCGCCTGGTGGTGGCCGGACCCCCGGAAACCCGGGGTCCTCCATGCGCAGCGCTCCCCGCTCCAGACCCGCACCTATAAGACAATGGGGGCATATCCTAGCGATATGCCCCCATTGTCTAAGATGAGAATACCCCTTTAAGGTGCAGAGAGGCCTCCACTGTCCACACGTGATATTAAAAAGATTTTCCAAGACTTAAATACCTCTGGACAGGTCGTCAGTATCTGATCGGTGGGCGTCCAACACCCAGAACCCCCCCCCCCATCAGCTGTTTGAGAAAGCACTGGTGCTTCTGTGAGCGCCGTGGCCTTCTCTCAGCTCACCAGGCACAGTGTGATACATTGTACAGCGGTTGTGCTTGGTATCACAGCTTATCACCATTCACTTCTATGGGGCAGAACTGCGCCTAGGCCATGTGACCGATGAATGTTACGTCACATTGCCTAGGGAAAGCTGAGAGAAGGCTGTGGCGCTACTGCGAGCGCCAGAGCCTTCTCAAACAGCTGATCGGCGGGGGTCCTGGATCCCCCAAAGGATAGTTCCTCAGTACTGAAGTCTCAGAAAACCCCTTTAAAGTTGAAGGACATCTCTACCATTCATTTGGGATATTACTGTAGAGAAGCACAGACATCGAACCACGTGTGATATGTATGTAGAGGAGCAGAAAGTTCTCCACTGTCCACGTGTGATATTAAAGAGGTTATCATAGTTATAAAAAAAAAAAAGCAGGAACAAAACTTATAATCACCATCCTGTACCACCTCTGTTTCAGCACCATCACACACGTCACCGCTGCAGTCAAGAAAACATAGCTCAGCAGATGGAGCAGTGGCACTGGAAAGGAGGTAGTTCAGGACTCAGAATATACTTTTTTTCAATATTATCATTCTGGTTGTGTCATGGGATTATCGGTTACAAACTCCTTACCAGAAAGGGCAGCCCCTACAGATGGGGCCCCTCTGTTCCAGTGTTTCCTGAAATGTTAATTTGGGAGGAGGAGATATATGGTTTTCTCAATGGGCGTCTCCTTCTCCCTGGCTGTAGCTCGGTCCAATTGCAGCGGAGAGCGCCACAGCCAGGGGAAGGTGAGCTGTTTTTTCTCCCTGGCTGTGATGCTCTCCGCTGCGATTGGACCGCGCTACAGCCAGGGAGAAGCAGACGCCCATTGAGAAACCCGCCGTCTCCTACTCCCTGTACCGATACTTTAAATTAACATATCAGGCGCCAAAAACAGCGGGGGACACGCCGCTGGAACGGAAGGGTAGTTTAGAAAAAAAGTGATGGCATCTGTAGGGGCTGCCCTATCTGGTAAGCATACCAGTTTGTAACCCATAATCCCATGGAAGGTCCTCTTTAACTTGCACCCTTTAATATACAGAATGAGGGATGTCTCCACTGTCCATTTCGGATTTTAAGCTAGCTGGGAGAAAGAGGTTTCCAAGTCCATTAATACAGCAAGGAGAGGGAGGTCACTACTGTCCACATGTGATATTAGTGTTGAGGAAGAGGTAGGTCCCACCATCCAATGAGTGATATTAATGTAGAGGTTAAAGAAAGCTAAAAAGTATACCTACCTAAAAGAAAAAACCCTGAAACAAGCAGTAAGCATACACTCCCTATCTTACTGCACCATAAAAGACAAAGTCCACATCCACAAGTGCTACCACAACACTCCACCCACAATAAAAACTGTACTTCATACATTTCCCACTAGACACTCTTATAACTCAACACAATGTCTTGTCCATATGGCAAGTACAATGAACCATACCAAAAAACACACACTGCCGATAAGATAAAGGAAGAATACAGGCAAACATAGGCTTGAACAAATGAGCAACATATCAGTACCTTATACAGCAGTTTGGTAGACTAGTGTGTTCCTTCAGTGGTCCTCCTTAAAAAGCCGATCCAAACAGTGGAGAGAGGGAAATGTTCCTAGCAATAAATAATCTGAGAGGAGTGTACCTGTTCTCAGCGGTGCTAGTGGTGACTTCTGGCAGCATTCACGACTTACCTCTACTAGTTCTCTGAAGGCAAACAGTGATGTCACTGTGGTACGTATGGATGCCAATGTTGGCCTAACTTCCAACACATTCTGGAAACTCTGGTTTCCTTCCTCAGAGACATGAGAATAAACAGTTTCCAAAATGTGTTGGAAATTTGGCTATTAGCGATATTCCTATGTACCACAGTGATGTCACAGTTTGCCTTCAGAGGACTAGTGGAAGTACATTGTGATCACTGCTGGCCAAAAAAACCTTCTGTCTCTTAGGAAGAAAACAGGAGTTTCCGAAATGTGCTGGAGGTTTTGCAGTAAGTACCATCCATCCGTACCACAGTGATGTTACTGGTTGCCTTCAGAGTACTAATGGAAGTAAGTTGTGAATGCTGCAGGCCAGAGTGTCACCACTAGCTCTGGGGAGAACGTGCCCTCCTCTTGGATTATTTACCACTTAGACCATTTCTCTGTCTCTCTACCATTTGAAGTGTATTGTTAAGGAGGACCTTGGAAAGAACCCACTACTTTACCAAACCGGGTACTGAACTTTTGCTCATTCATTCAAGTCTGTGTTTGCTTATATTCCCCTTTGTCTTAATAGCAGTGTGTGTATTTTTGGTATGGTCCATCCATAGTACCAAGAAAGGAGTGTCCCTTCCTTCCCAATGTAATGCAGTCGACCACTGCCACCGATTAAATTGCTAAGTGGCCTAAGGTGGGAGCGTGAAGGAGAGAGGGTGGAGAACAAGAGTGTCAGGGTCCCTGACCACGCTGTCTGCTCACATTCACTGTGTCTTATTGGACTTGTGGTGCTGGATGATCGTAGCATAAGGCACCTGTGATGACATCATCGCCATGTACCAGTAACATATGGAGCAAGAGTCTTGCTGCAGGAGAAGTTTCATGTAGTTTTACATGGAGATTACCTCACGAGCAGCTGGGTGCTTAATGGAGCTTAGATACTGCTGTATGCACACTGTACACACAGAGGTCTTCCCCAGGTGCAGGACACACTCACAAGTATGTTCTGACACTCATGGTATATCTGTGGTACAGCATGGCGCACAGTTGTGTGTGTTACTAGCACAGTACAGACCATACAAGTGTGGAATGTGCCAGCTGTAGAGCTATGTAGAGGGGGTGTGAGGGGAGCCTATAGCTTTAGGGTATGTTCACACCTGGCAGATTTATTATATAAATGTATGCGACTGTCTGTATTGTATAAATAGGGCTTACACAGATCCATGCAGTGCTAGTGCGGCCACCGTCCGGCACTCACCCTCCAATGGAGCCAGATTCACTGTGGCCACCATATCCCTGACTCAGGGAGGGAGGGTAGAGGTTAGTTGGTGTGAGCGGAGGGTTCAGCTTCCTTCTGACGACCGGCACAGCGGCCAGCAAGCAGAATACAGGAAAACAGCATTTTATTGTGACTCATGAATCCCAATGTTGCCATCTTGCGAGATAAATGTTAGTACCTTAGTACCTCCATGTGCCTCACATTAATAGTAAGTGACCCCATCAAGTAACTCCTCACATAATAAGCAACATGAGGTTATTGTGATATTTTACATGATATGAAAGTATAGATTCTGGTATCGTGACAACCCTAACCACTGCCATCTAGCCATCACAATGCGACGCCTACGAGATCCCAATACGCTCCTATTGCTTCTCACACATCAACTTCAAGAACTGTTCATGTGTTTTCTGAAATATTTCACCCCGTTGTAGTGGGCTAATCAACGCCATTCACGTCACTTATTTATTTATTGCACTTATACAGCGCTACTATATTCCACAGTGCTTTACAGACATTCGCATCTGGCTGTCCCCAATGGGCTCACAATCTAAGTTCCTATCAGTATGTCTTTGGAGTGTGGGAGGAAACCCATGCAAACAAAGGGAGAACATACAAACTCCATGCAGATGTTGCCCTTTGTCGGATTCGAACCCAGGACCCCAGCTCTGCAAGGCAATAGTGCTACCCACTGTCAGTGGTTTTAAAAGGATAGCCTCAGCTCAGCTTTCATTACGGATACAGAAGGTATATGACATACAGCGCAGGACACAACCTATCATGGAGGAACTAGAGGTATCATTTCCCTACGTTATCAGTGCCTTTTAGAGGCATTTCTCAAAAAATGCTCCTCTCCCCCTCAGGGCTCATGCACACGAGCGTACTTTCTCAGTGTCCGCATTGCGGGCCTACATGGTCGGTCTGCAATATATGGGCACTGGCCGTGTGCACTACGCATTACAGATGAGGACCCTTTGACTTGAATGGTTCTGAATCCACCAGATAGCACTGAAGATAGGACATAACCTATCTTTTTGTGGTGCAGAGGCAAGGATCAGAAGCCCATGGAAGCACTACAAAGCTCTTCTGATCTGTGCCCCTGCACCGCAAAAAGTGAGTGCACATGGGTGGTGCCTGTGCATTGGGCACTGAGCAAGTACATCCGTGTGCATAAACCCTCAAAGACAGATGGGAAAACAATTGAAAACCAGTAGAAGATGACAAAGGGGAGGACATACTTCAATCAATACCGAAGGTATCTATGAGTGAGTCGCCCAGATTATCACACAGTGTATATACCCGACTTCCCCTCCCCACTCCATTGTTACATAAAATAGTTTTAAAGCTGATACTCTGTGCGAGAGATGCCAAGGTTGGGGAGGTCGATTTCATACATGTTATATGAAGGAAAAACAATAAATACAATGCAACAGCACTCTGCAAACCAAATAAAGTACACAAATGCCACAGTAATAGAAAATATTCTGGTGCTGATGCTATGCTCATTTAGTAAATTTGAAATTCTTGGCAAATATATTTTGTACAAAATTATTTGGGCCCATCTGCCAAACGTCAAGGCAATCTCTGTAAGACGGGAACCTAACACTAAATGCTACTTGTTATGTGCCATAAAGGCCACCATAAAATTCAGGGAGTGCAGGTTCCGCATGCATGCTGGGTCCACTCTGTTTTTTCTCATTTTTGGTGCCAAGATGGCCTCTATTAAATCAAGTGAATGCAGGTACCAACATACATGCTGAGCCCACTCTATACCTCTCCTGGTACCAAAAGGCTTCCAAGTGCTTCTCCCTGAACTCACTCAGCCTTTTGGTACCAGGAGAGGTATAGAGTGGACTCTCATTGCATTTGGTGGTAGCCATCTGGCACCAGGTGAGGTATAGAGTGGGCTCAGCATGCATGTTGGTACCTGCATTCACTGGATTTAATGGAGGCCATCTTGGCACCAAAAATGATAAAAAGCAGAGTGGACCCAGCATGCATGTGGAACCTGCACTCCCTGAATTTAATGGTGGCCGTTATGGCACATAACAGATAGGAATTAGTGTTAGGTTCCCGTCTTACAAGATCGCCTTGACGTTTGGCAGACGGGCCCAAATAATTTTGTACAAAATATATTTGCCAAGAATCTCAAATTTGCAGTGTAGCATTAGCACCAAAATATTTTCTATTACTATGGCATTTGTGTACTTTATTTGGTTTGCAGAGTGCTGTTGCATTGTATATATTTTTATCCTTTGTGTATCTAGCGACTGGGATGTGTTGACTGACCCCCTTTATCTATACATGTTATGTGGTCATGTCCTAGAATACTACTCTTCTTCGTCCAGTCTGTAACTGTAATATTGCTCTTGGGGTATACCTCAGAGTTACCTGTATCGGAGAGTCACAGAATTCTTCACCTTCTTCACCTAGCTTGCAAAGTGATTGCTTATCATTGGAAAGATCCAGATCTCCCAGGCTTGTGGCTGTATTACACCAACAGATTTTCTGACCAATAATTGGTCAGATGGCCTATTACACACACAGATCTTTTGTTATACACACCAACTATTGGTCTGATTGGACAGATATTGGTCAGATAATCTGTTGTTGTAATACAGCCCTTAGCAGAGTTAATGTGGTTATAAGATTAGAGAAGTATGTTTATCAGAAGCGAAGATCCTTAAGAAAATTTGAGAAGCTGTGGTCTCCATGGCTGGACACCTCTGGGCTTGCTCCACGTATGCTTCTCATGGGTCGTACACTATGAGCACATACTTGGGTGACTTGAGGCCTGGAGTGTGCTTAATTGGTGGCCCTTCCCCCCTACTGTCCATGTATATGGATGCTTAATGATGAATATAGGATACGATTTTATACAAAATGGACATATCTGGGCTTGACTGATCAGGGAAAATGGGTTTTATAAATAGCCGAATAGGTAATGAAAAGGTCTACACAAAATTTTACTGATCGCTATTCCTTGGATATGGTCTGACTACGACAAGTTCCTCCTTTTCTCAAAGAACACCTCTTCATTTTGCTGTACTAACTACCTGGGACAAGGGACATGGCAGAGTGGGGGAACTGAGGTTTTTTTTTACTCTGTATGTTTTCTATAAGGGTGCAGCTACACGGCCATGGATTGCAGGGGCATCCCAGTGTAGTGGTGATCCCACAGAAATGAATGGGGTCGCAGTGAGACTCATATGTTTGCTGTGACCCCAACATGCGAATTGCAAAAAAACAGAAGTAACCACAGTCTGGCCACAAATGTGTGGTAGCCCTATACATACTGTACAGCTAGAACGTCTGCCCCCCCTCTGTCAATGTCTATATTCATTTAGACAGTAAGCTCTTCTACACAAGAGCTCACATTCCTATTGAATCATTGTGATTGACTGATAACTGTAACCCTGAGGGAGGGGGCAACACCACCTGAAAGAAGTGGGTAAGAGACTTTCAAGACATTCCTGCCTGAGCGATAGTTCCTGATAAACCTGTCTGGCCGGCCGCTGTAGGGATGTCTACTGCTGCCCTTCCTGTCACTCTACAGGGGGCTCCTTCACTGACTAGGACTGTGGCCTCTGGAGATGGTACACACTGTGAACAAGAGGGGGCGCTGTCAACACTTCCCATTTCTATTCAATATAATAACAGAGCTTGACAACGATGCTGAGCATATCTGACCGGGCTGTTAAAGACGAGGCAATTTTCTGCCAACACCTCTTTGTCACATAAATCAGGATGCTAAACACTGACCAAAGGCACCAAGACGCTGAAATGTCGATCAGCAATGTAGGTGTAATGCATGGCAGACACCAGATGTGCACCCCATCAGTAGACACCCTTCATAGTCTGTCACACGTCCCCCCTCCTCCCATCATAAATCTGTGACACGTCCCCCCTCCTCCCGTCATACATCTGTGACACGTCCCCCCTCCTCCCGTCATACATCTGTGACACGTCCCCCCTCCTCCCGTCATACATCTGTCACACGTCCCCCCCCGTCATCTGGCCCGTCCCCCTCCTCCCGTCATACATCTGTGACACGTCCCCCCTCCTCCCGTCATACATCTGTGACACCGTCCCCCTCCTCCCGTCATACATCTGTGACACGTCCCCCTCCCTCCCGTCATACATCTGTGACACGTCCCCCCTCCTCCCGTCATACATCTGTGACACGTCCCCCCTCCTCCCGTCATACATCTGTGACACGTCCCCCCTCCTCCCGTCATACATCTGTGACACGTCCCCCCTCCTCCCAGTCATACATCTGTGACACGTCCCCCTCCTCCCATCATACATCTGGACACGTCCCCTCCTCCCATCATACATCTGTGACACGTCCCCCCTCCTCCCTTCATACATCTGTCACACGTCCCCCTCCTCCTATCATACATCTGTCACACGTCCCCCTCCTCCTATCATACATATGTCACACGTCCCCCTCCTCCTATCATACATGTCACACGTCCCCCCATCATACGTCTGTCACACGTCCCCCCTCCTCCTATCATATATCTGTCACACGTCCCCCTCCTCCTATCATATATCTGTCACACATCCCCCTCCTCCTATCATACATGTCACACGTCCCCCTCCTCCTATCATACATGTCACACGTCCCCCCCATCATACATTTGTCACACGTCCCTCCTCCTCCCACCATACATCTGTCACACGTCCCCCTCCTCCTATCATACATATGTCACACGTCCCCCCCCATCATACGTCTGTCACGCGTCCCCCCCCCTCCTCCCCTTACACATCTATGACACGTCCCCCTCCTCCCTTCATACATCTGTGACACGTCCCCCCTCCCTCCTCCCTTCATACATCTTTGACACGTCCCCCCTCCTCCTATCATACATATGTCACACGTCCCCCCATCATACGTCTGTCACGCGTCCCTCCTCCTCCCCTTACACATCTAAGACACGTCCCCACCTCCATCACTTTCTGTCACGCTACTCTCACACATCTACCAGGGCCCCAGCGCGGCCACCCGCAGGTTCTCACCTAGGGCCACTTGGCATGCTGTGCGCAGCGGAGTGTTCTGGCTTTTCCGCACGTCCCTGTCGGCCAGGATCTTCTCCAGTGCCCGGGACAGGAACATGCTCTTGGTCTTATCTCCGTCACCCGCTTCTTGCATGTCCCGGGCCCGTTGTCACTCCGCCCGCACCGGGGACTCAGCACTGCGCCGCCATCTTGGAGGTCATCACATGACCCGCTTCCGCCCCACCCCTTCCATGCTGGCAACCAAAGGTCTGAGTCTGAGGCGGAGCTAAAGTCATATTGGGAGGCGGAGCCTGAAATCTGACAGCCCTGGGCGGGGCCAACTGACAGTCCAGGGCTTTTTCCGGGATGGGCGTGTCCTGTTACGTTAAATCGCCTTCTGCCCTCTAGCGAAGAAGTATTGTAACTGCCACTGAATGGGCGGGAAATACATTGTCACAAACTGATTTGCTGCACTGGTTTGCGCTGCCCTCATGTTATTACATGTCACGTGACTTATTTAATATTATCTTCAGCTAATTATTATGTGGTAATTATCTCTTTATTACTGTATATTATATGTTAAGTGGGAGACAGTTATCAAGTAGTATCCAGCAATACTGTAACATCATTATTAGGCACTTATATTTATATTACTCTTATTATATGTGAGGTTTTAGGCTAGGTTCACACCAGCACTACAAATTCTGCTGTTCTGCTCCATTACCGTGCCTTCACACAGATTTTGTCACTGAACATTACTGTGAATAACAGACAGTTCTTCCTATGAATAGGGTGGTGGTGGCGGGAAGCACGTGGATTTCTGCAGGCTCCATTCACATGCACTCATTTTCGGTCTCAGAAATTCTCTGCAATAAAAGTTGCCATGTGCGAAAGCACCCGTATAAGTGACAAATGGCATCTGAAGGCACCTATTTCCATTGGAAAATCTGATATCTTACCAGACGAACTAGCGCAGCTATCTTCTTCTGTATTTATTTTACAGTGCCCCGTTGCAGATGTGACTACGGCCTAATAATCCTGTAATATTATTATGAGTTATATTAGCTCGATATTACTGTATATTATATGTGAGGGGTTATCGATATTATACTGTGCTATATGTAATATGAGGCGAACTATCTGTATATTACTGTATATTATTTATGAGAGGGCTATCGATATTATATTGTGTCACATGTAATATGAAGTAAACTATCTCTATATTACTGTATATTATATGTGAGGGGTTATCGATGTTATACTGTGTTACATGTAATATGAGGTAAACTATCTCTATATTACTATATATTATATGCGAGGGGTTATCGATGTTATACTCTGTTACATATAATATGAGGTGAACTATCTCTATATTACCATATAATATACACAATGCGTTATCAATATTATACTGTGTCACATGTAATATGAGGTAAACTACGTCTATATTACTGTATATTATATGCGAGGGGGTTATCGATATTATACTCAGTTACATGTAATATGAGGTAAACTATCTCTATATTACTGTATATTATATGCGAGGAGTTATCGATATTATACTGTGCGGTATGTAATATGAGATAAACTATCTGTATATTTTTGTATATTATATGGGTTATCGATATTATACTGTCACATGTAATATGACGTATACTATCTCTATATTACCATATATTATATGTGAGGGGCCTTTCGATATTATACTGTGTCACATGTAATATGAGTTAAACTATCTCTATATTACTGTATATTATATGCAAGGGGTTATCGATGTTATACTCTGTTACATGTAATATGAGTTAAACTATCTCTATATTACCATATATTATATGCGAGGAGTTATCGATCTTATACTGTGCAGTATGTAATAAACTATCTGTATATTACTGTATATTATATGTGGGGGGTTATCGATATTATACTATGTTATATGTAATATGAGGTATACTATCTCTATATTACTGTTATTATATATGAGGGGCTTTTCGATATTATACTGTGTCACATGTAATATGAGTTAAACTATCTGTATATTACTGTATATTAAATGCGAGGGGTTATCGATGTTATACTCTGTTACGTGTAATATGAGGTAAACTATTTCTATATTACCATGTATTATACACAATGGGTTATCAATATAATACTGTATCACATGTAATATGAAGTAAACTATGTCTATATTACTATATATTATATGTGAGGGGGTTATCGATATTGTACTGTGTTACATGTACTATGAGGTAAACTGTCTCTATATTACTGTATTTTATACCTGAGTTATCAATATAAGGGTCCGTTCACACGTCCTGGAGATTGCGGAACGGATGTGGACCCATTCATTTTAAATGGGGCCGCAAAAGATGTGGACGGCACACAGTGTGCCGTCTGCATCCGCACTTCCGGTCCGGGAGGGTTATCGATATTATACTGTGTTACGTGTAATATGAGGTAAAATATATCTATATTGCTGTATATTATATGTGAGGGGTTATCAATATTATACTGTGTCGTATGTAATATGAGGTATACTATCTCTATATTACTGTATATTGTATGCAAGGGGTTATCAATATTATTCTGTATCACATGTGATGGTATGAGGTGCTATGAGGCAAACAATCTCTATATTACTGAATATTATATGTGAGGGGGTTACCAGACATTATACTGTAAATTATCTAGATATTGCTTCACATGTGAGAGCTGAAGTTACCAGATATTATCCAGTGGTAAATGTGATTTTATTTTTAGTGATCAGATATTATTTGGTGATACATGTGATTACTATTATTATTATTTCTGCTATGGGGTAATTACCTTTGTATTGCTGTAAATTATATGTGTGGCTGGATACTTGTGTGACCACATATGGCAGTTCCCTCTCCCACTGTGTAGGGGGCAGTATACAGCCATGCCAGTAGAGCAGCTGAGGCAGTGTGCTAGGACCGGCTGTAAATGGAGACTTATTGGAAGTGCTCCATGACAGAGCCCCCTTTGCATAGTAGTGCAGCCTGATCAGCTGCTGCAGGGGTAGTAGGAGCAGACTGTCAGTTAATAATGGGGAAACAACAGAGTCACTCTCTGCCAGTCTCTTTAGCTGTCCATACTTCTTCCTCACATTTCTCATGCAGTCCCCCTGCTTATTTTGACATGCGGTGGTTTTGTTCCAATTTTGCCATCATTTCCACAGAACCACTTTGTTTTTGAAGCACAACTAAAAAGGGTGCAGTCCCATAGAAGTGAATGGGGAGAGCACCACACATGAATGGCTGCCTCTCCATTCACCTCTATGGGACTGCCAGAATTTTCAGAACTACTATGCCAGACAAACATTTTAAGGGGGTTGGGTAAGAATTTGGGGAAAGGTTGGACCTGCAGGCCTGGGCTCCTCTGCTGGGCTCAAATGATCAGATTTTGACATCGCCGCAGCCAATCACAGGCCGTGGTGGTGTCTGGCTCCCCTTGCATCATGTGACCATTTTTAATGAAGCAAGGGAGCCGGACACCGCCTACCGCTGCGGCCAGTGATTGGCTATGGCGAAGTCAAACCGACATTGCCATCGATGGAACTCAGTTAAGTCATCTTCCTTTTGCGTGTCCAGCATTCTTGCACAACCCCCTTTAAAAAAAACAACTGTCCACTAAATAGATTTATATTTACATAAAAGTATATAAGTGCCAAAAAAAAACATTATAGGTGATACATATCCCTTGTAGATTGTAAGCCCTTGCGCGCAGGGCCCTCCCTCCTTCTGTACAAGTTTATAACTCGTCTTGTTTATGATTATTAGAATTGCCTGTATTGTGTATGTATACCCCTTTTCATATGTACAGCACCATGAATGAATGTGAATGAATGGCGCTTTAATAATAAATAATAATACATATAGAGCTCAGGTAAAGAGCTGCCCAAATCTGGCATTTTTAAGTGTTCTCCACTGTTCTTTTTCTTACTGTTGATACTGTATATAGATTCATCTGTAGATGGGTTGGTATAGTGTATAGTGTTCTCCACCCCCCTCCTTATATACCAGGCATAGGAAGTGTCTCATAGATGGATCACCTCCTGGATGTGGCACCTTTTCAACTCTGCACTGCTCTGGGAGGAAGAGACCTGTGTGATTCATTGTTTGTAATGTATTTAGTGGAATTTAGTAATGTGTGAGGCACCACAGAACAAGAGCAGGTACTTAGGTGCCTTCATAAACTGGGTATGACTCTGGTCCCGTCTGCATAATGCTGTAGGCTGTTTCCATCTTTCTGGAATGCAATAACATTCAGACATTCAGCATTTAACAGCTCTACAAACACTCAGTGATGTCTGAGCAAACAAGTCAAGAGGTAACCCTTATAGGCCGGAGGAGCAGCCAGCAGTACCCCACATTGTTTATATTCATGGGCTGAACGGCTGGGAACCCCACACTGTCCATACTTCTAAGGGGCAGAGAGCTTGGAACCACACACTATGCATAGTCAGAGAGGAACCCCGCATATAGACCTGAGGGACAGACTACTGGGAACCTCACATAGTCATAAGGGTTGAAAAGCACAGTAGCTCAGTGATTAGCACTGGTGCCTTGCAGCACTGGGGTCCTGGGTTTGCATCCGACCAAGAACAATGTGTGCATAGAGTTTGTATGTTTTCCCTTTGTGTGGGTTTCCTCCAGTCCCAGTATTGTTATTGCATGGGGAATGCGAGTAGTTATGGACACAGACCTGTCAGAGGTAACATAGTTTGTTAGACCGAAAGAAGACATCTGTCCATCCAGTTCAGCCTGTTGTCCTGCAAGTTGATCCAGAGGAAGGCAAACAAATCCCCTGTGAGGTAGAAGCCAATTTTCCTCATTTAAGGGGGAAAAAATTTCTTCCCGACTCAACTATAACATGTAATATTATTACACTCCAGAAATACATCCAGGCCTCTCTTGAACTCTTTTAGTGAACTCACCATCACCACCTCCTCTTACAGTAAAAAATCCTCTTCTATGTTTGTGTAGAAACCTTTCCTCTAGATCAGTGATGGTGAACCTTCTATAAACTGAGTGCCCAAACTGCAACCCAAAACCCACTTATTTATTGCAAAGTGCCAATACAGCAATTTACCCTGAATACTACAATCCAATATAGTATATCTTCTATCTACTTTATCATTTAGCTATAATAGCCTGCCTACATTCAATGCGCTGCCTGTGCTGTTCATAGTGCGCCCTGCGCTGATGAATGGCAGGAAGATATATTGGTACGTCTTAAACTTATTCCAGGGCGTGGGTGCCATTGGTTCACCACCATTGCTCTAGATGTGGGGAATGTCTCCTCATCACAGTCCTGGTGCTCTATAACCCCTTTATATGTATGGTGCAAATCGGGACTTTAAAGATGGCACCTGAACAACAGCTCAATGGACGACATAGCCACCAGGTGCCTGTTGTTTTACCCAGCAGACATCTGAAGGCCAAGTCCTTAATTAGTGATAATGCCAATGACGGACCTTTAACCCCTCAGATGCCATGGTTAATTGCGACCACGGCATGGGGACTACCAATATAAAAAACCTGAGCTTAAATGAATAGACAGCATAGGATCTAAGTCTACAACATAAACACTTTTCACAAAAAAGAACATGTAGTT
Organism: Rhinella marina; assembly: GCA_900303285.1. Classification (NCBI taxonomy): domain Eukaryota; kingdom Metazoa; phylum Chordata; class Amphibia; order Anura; family Bufonidae; genus Rhinella; species Rhinella marina. Next base: position 124,594 of record ONZH01021784.1, read on the forward strand.
AATTCAATTTTATTAATAAAATAGATAATAAAATAGATTAAAATAGCGGCAATACAATATGCAATAAAAAAGGGCCTAGTCCTAAATGAACAATTCATGGCTCTATCATAACTTTTAATACAGGTCTATACAAAAGCCTGTGACAAAATCACAGTACAGTGGATCACCAAATATGTACAAATCCAAAACATTTCCCTGCCTAATTATAGATCTCCATCTATACTAAGAGGTAATATAGTATCCATACAGACCAAATGACTGGATTCACGAGCCCCAACTCGTGCTTCACCATGGCTTCTTCACAGGGGAACTGCTGGGGACTGAACAGATCCTCTGCGGCAAAGGAGGGAGCCGTACAGTTGCTGTGGTAGCCTCGGCCTTTTGAAGGGTCTGAGGTCTGTCACAGAGAAGTTCCTATCAGGTCCTGTGCTTGATAGGAAAGTACTGAATATCCCATAGGCTGCAATGTAAAATCCAACAAAAACAATGTGGTATCGCAGTAATCGTACTGACCTGGAGAATGAACGTAACAGGTTTCTTTTACCACATGGGGGATACTGTAAAAATGAAATCCACAAAACTGTGGCAGAATTGCATTTCTTCCAATTCCACCACATTTGTTTCAAGCTTCCCACTACATCATATGCAACATTAATTGGTGCCATTAGAAAGTGCAAAAAAACAAGCCCTCATGCAGCTACATGAAAGAAAAATTAAAAAAATAGTTATGTCTTTGGGAAGGCGGGGAGTATAAAATGAAAACTGAAAAACTGAAAATCACTGCACCCTGAAGGGGGTAAACTGTCATTCCACCCTCCATAATGTACAGTGACTCCATCAGTAGGAATAGTGAGTACAGCTCTGGGCATAATACAGGATGTCACTCAGGATTAGTACAGGATGCCATTTTATGTCTGTACACAGGAGGGGAGATTTATCAAAACTGGTTCAAAGGAAAAGTGGTGTCGTCACCTATAGCAACCAATCAGATTGCACCTTTTATTTTTCTGCGCTCCTTTGGAAAATGAAAGGTAGGATCTGATTGGTTGCTATGGGCAACTAAGGCAGTTCTACTTCACAACAGTTGTGATAAATCACCTCCAATGACTCAGTTGTTTATTTAGACGTCTGTATGTAAAATGGTGTCTACAGAACTTTGATTTCTTGTAACAGTTACTTAAACCTAGGCTGACAGAGGCATACGAATGTCACTATTTCCGCCAGCTTCATCAGGACTCACTGACAGTCTGGGGAGATTTATCAAAACTGGTGAAAAAGAAAACTGGCTTAGTTGCCCTTAGCAACCAATCAGATTGATCCTTTCATTTTCCAAAGGAGCTTTGAAAAATGTAAAGTGGAAGCTGATTGGTTGCTTTGGGCAACCAAGCCTTTTCTGCTTTGCACCAGTTTTCATAAATCTCCCCCCTAGTGTCTATGGGAATAGTCTATCTCAAAGTTGGATTTTAGCTGTCAGATCCTTTGTACCTTTTAGAACAATTAGCACCAGAGGTGTCTCCCAGTTGCTTCAAAAGAAATAACACAGCAACCGGTGATCAGTAAAGATAGCTGGCAGCTAAATTATTGTTTGGCCCCTCAGCATTACAGTGCTTACTACTACACACATTATCCACAAACTATAGACATGATCCACAGTGACAAGGCATGGCACAGTTATCTGCCATCCCAGGAGATTACAGAGGAGGATGGAACAAATAATAATGTGAAATGTGAAAGGAGTCATTTGCATTGATGTTTTTAATCTTATAATAAGTAAACTGTACTTGGCACTTGATCAAAAGAAATAAAACAGCGATATAATGCAGCACGACTCTCCACTTGACTACCCCCTCCTCGAGTGCTGTGATTATGTGCAGAAACAGCCAGTAGTGTGAACATAAACCTGCAGATTGTACATTAGTGACTCCCAGATATCGCCTGACATCTGCAGTGTGAGGCACATACCTAGACAACTGTACCCCTTTACAGGGGTGGACTGGGAACTTAAAGTGGCCCTGGAAAAAATACTAAAAGTGGCCCCGTTTTGTAGTCGGGTCCAAATTGATGGAAGGCAGGGCCGGCAATACTGTATTGTGGCACATTATACCACCCCAACAGAGCCAAATACCACAGTCCATCACAAAATACTGGCAGCAGCACAAAATACATCCCTAAAAACTTCCACTGGCCAGCCCCCTGGGCATCAGCCCACCTGGAAATTTCCCTGTAGGGTCTATGGCCAATCCGCCCCTGCCCCTTTATATGCATTAACAACAGCATTGCATCAGAGGATTGTGTGGCTTGGGATATGTGGGCTACAACCCACTATTACTCTAGAACCCAGGGTCCCCACTGCTTTCCAGCACTGTGCTCCTTTGGCTTCAGCATTAACTCTAGAAATAGCTACAGTATTAGTTAGTCCAGCCTGAAGCATTTATCAGCTACAGTGTCCGTTCATAAATGATACATGCTCATCAATGGGGGTCCATCCCTTGGGATGCCCATCAGTTGCTAGAAAGTAGGGCAACAGTAACCTATTTCCCTCAGAGGCAAGACTGCAGCTAGAAGTTATTTGAATGAAAGGGGTTCATGTCGTTTTAGACACCAACTCCTACGCTGGTGGTGGATCCGTCAAAGTTACGTACACGCGTTGGCCTCTACATAACGTCAGCGCATCCACCGCTGGTCTAAATATATGCCAGCTTCCTTGCTGTCATAGATTTAGAACATTGTCTACGCTTAAAACAGGCGTACAAAATCATAAATGAGAAGGGCCTGGCGGGCGGCGCCCTTCCCCGCCCATGCCACACCCCCTTTTTTTTAGACATGAGTGGAGAAAAGTGGCATATATCAGTTAGTTAATGACCCCCAAAGTTTTTGGCATTGAAGCAATCGGCTGAGTACCACCTTGTTTCAGACAGTGCTCCGGACTTTGAATGGAATACCAAGTCCTCGGCTAGGGAGAACTAGGGTTCCTCGTTCTGGCAATTGGTGGGAATCCCAATGGTTGGGCCACCATTAATCTAACATCACCAATCCAGTGGAATGGTGATATATGATTCAGGCCATTATTTAACCCCCCCCCCCCACCAATTCACAGTATATATAGTTTGATCTCATACATAACTAGAATATTTTAGTCCTTGTGGTGCTTGTTTAGCAATGTCGGCTGTATAAAAGAAATTGCAATGAGTCACTTGTAGCCTATAGCTAACCATTCTGATCAAGCAGGCTGCCTTTTTTCCTCTGTAATTATAAGGATTGGTGAAGGAAGTGGAAGTTACCAGTAAGTGGCAGTGCAGGAGCACAGAGTAAGGATACTGTGGATTATGCTCTTCTGTGTACAAAATGAATGGACACAAGCTCTATGTGTGGGCACAAGTGAGTGGCCTTATTATATGGGCACTAATATTTATTATTTGGACATATGGGACTTTTAATTGAGCACCGACTGCATTATTTGTGGCATATCAGTTATCACAGTGGCTCAGTGGTTAGCACTGGTGCCTTGCAGCACTGGGGTCCTAAATTCAAATCTGACGGAGAATATCTGCATGGAGTTTGTATGTTTTCCCGTGTTTGCGTGGGTTTCCTCCCACACTCCAAAGACATACCTATAGGGAACTTAGATTGTGAGCTCCACTGGGGACATAGTGATGCTAATGTCTAACATGCTGCAGAATATGTCAGCACTGTATAAGTGACAAAATGAAATAAAATATGTCGACATAATATGGCAATATTAGGAGGAGAATGGATGGAACTATTTTATTACAATCATTTCAGGGTCCCTTTGTGTCATAATATATGAAGGTTTAAGCTGCCTACAGGTGTAATGATAGCACTGTTGAATAGTTTATATAAATGCTTGTAGTATTGTTACCGCTTTGCACACAATCAATAACTGGAAATGAAAGCATTCAGGTTAATACTTAAATCACTAAGATTTCCTAAATCATGCTGCTTTCTTTCAAGCTGTGATTTGACTGTGAAGAGACGGCTTTACAATTTCCTTGCCGTTGTCTTTTATGGAATCGACCCAAATCCTAGTTTATAGGTCAATAATAATCATGTCTTCTCAGAACTTTTAACAGTTGTGTTTCATTATCGGGAGGCAGCAGAGGTTTTCCATCTTAGCAGAAGACAAATGTCCCTAGGGGAAGGAAATGAAATTTGCCTTATGAGTTCTGTGAATGCCATATCTAATGGGGATTATCCTCCCTTTTAAACAGTAGAGGCCCCCCCCCATGTTTCTGGTAGGGATCATCGTAGCCCTTGGGAGCCACATATTAGCCCATTCATAGGTTTACATTAGGCCAATGAGCCATGATCTTGAGGAAAGAGCTTGGTTACATGTTTGAGTAATGACTGAATATGAAGAGCCCTATTAAAGCTGCTGTTTAAATATCAAATGGATGTTTGCTATTATGCAGCAAGCCACTTTAACATTTAAAGAGGTTATCCAAGATCTACAATGCACCCCCCATATGCCCCTCACAGAGGTTGTACTTACTTCGCTCCACGGCATCCGCGTCACTTCTCAGGAAAGACAGGAATAGTACTTGGAAATGAAGGGTATATGATCACCTGGATACAGGTAAGTGAAGGTAACAGGACAGGTAGGGTTCTGGAAAATGAAGGTTACATGATTACAAGACAAGTAATTTAAGAAACCAGGACAGGTCTGTTGCTGGTGAATGATGGGCCCTCTGGGGTTTTGCAGGCTCAGTTCTCAGTATAGGTATACCTATCAGACATATCCTAGCGACTTGTCCCCAATGTCTGAGATGGGATAACTCCTTCAACGTAATATTTTGTTGCACAACTTTTTGAGGCAATCAAGCGGTTTCTGTAACTGTGAATGAGACTTCTGCACTTGTCCACAGGCATTTTAGCCCACTCATGAGTAAATGCCTCCAGCTATCTCAGGTTTGAAGACTGCCTTCTCCAGACTGCATGTTTCAGCTCCTACCACAGATGTTCAATAGGAACTAGATCAGGGCTCTTTGAAGGCCACTTCAGGATAGTCCAATGCTCTTAGCATACCTTAGTTTAACATGTCCCTACAGTCAAATTATTTTCAATCTTTTCTAGGGGTACCATCATTTTTTGTCCAGGCCAGTTTCATTAGTTTATTTTTTTCAATTATTCTGTTGAACCACAGTTTAAAATGTTTCATTAGCTGATTCTCAGTAAAGTTTTATTATTAGTTTTGTAAGTGTCAAGTTATTTCAGTGACCATTGTGGGTTTTTTTTATTTAATTTCAAAAAAGTATTTATTGGGTTGATGGCAAAAATGGAGAAATCGTAATTACAGTACAAAAATGCACATTTTAGGCAAACATATTTCTCCTATGGTTACATTCGTGTACAGAGTACAATGTATATATGAATCTATTGTATGAACGGAACAATTATATGACAATAAAAATTTATCAATAAACATGAGTTGTCTAATTCTGTCAAGACTATACCTGAAAGGAATGGTCCTCGGGACTCCCCCAGTCAGAGGTAAGAAGGGAAAGAGAGGGGGCAGGGATATATTATGTGGTCCCCATAGCTTAGATTATCCGGTTAGAGAGATAGGTAGTATTGTAGGTTAGGAGAGTTAGAGCAATTCAGCCAGGAGTTCCATACTTGCGAATAGCGTTCCCTAGTATCGTTTAGCATAGCATTTAGTTTTTCCTACAGTGCTATAGTATTAACTCTATGAATAACTGCTGACATCGAGAGAGAGGATGTACACCATTTAGATACTATGTGAATCCTGGCTGACATCAGAATGAATTGAAGGAGTTTATATTCTGTATAGTTGAATGCCGGTGGTTTAAGGCCTAATAGATATATAGGTGCTGACAGGGGAAGATCCCTCCCGAACACCTCAAACAACCCTCTTTTAATATTAGACCAGAACCGACATACCACCGGGCAGGTCCACCATATATGAAGGGTGTTCCGCCATCGCAGCCGATATCCCAATCTATTCCGGCGATTTTTGCCTCATAGACATCTTCCAAGATGGCGGCCCCGCCGGCCGGGGCGGCCCATGAAGTCACGAGCCGCAACAGCCCTGGATCCCCGACATCTACACCTGACTCCCCTCCTGCCTCACCCCCGCGAGACCTCTATCAGGACATCAGGCGTATGTTTAAAGATGAGCTGGCTCAAGCGGTCACAGAATTTTCCCGCCAACTCCAGGAGCTAGGCCAAAGAGTGGCTGACGTAGAGGCCCAAACTGAAAGCATGGTGGATGCCTTAACATCAGACAGGCAAGATATTGACAATCACGCAGCCCAAATTGAGGCTTTAGAATTGAAAATTGAGGATTTGGAGAATCGCTCCAGGAGAGCGAACCTGCGTATAAGGGGGGTCCCTGACACCGCAGCCTCACTGTCTAACATGGCCCTGGACTTGTTCAAGGCTTTGCTTCCTCACCAGGATGAGTCCATATTCCGCATTGACAGAATCCACAGGGCCCTGGGTGCTCCGAGAAATCCTGATATCCCAAAGGACATTGTGTTAAAACTACACTATCCTGAAGCAAGAGATCTAATTTTGGCGGCGGCTCGCAACCTCTCCACATTGCCGGGCCTACCACCTACAGCATGCCTTTACTCTGATTTAGCCCCTTCCACGTTGGGGAGACGCAGGGCCATGAAACCCGTAACCCTGGCCTTACAGCAGGCCCAGGTGCGTTACCATTGGGGCTTTCCATTTTCTCTAACCTTTGCGTTTAACTCCAGGTCCTACACAGTGCACTCGCTGGAGGAGGGCAAGGAGGCCTTGGACAAGGCGGGAATATCGGCACCCACTTCTGCTCCTCTGCCTCCGAGGACCCCAAGACCTGCTAGAATGTGGACCACTGTATCACGCTCATCGCAGAACACCAGGATGGGCCCCAAAACCTGATCACGCTACTCGTCCGTCTTACCTAGAGGATTCCTGTTTCCAGTCGGGTAGGATCATGTACTGCATTATCCAAGTGATCCCTCTCTCGTTAAGGACAGAACTCACTACTTTTTGGGGTGCGACCCGCGTCAACAGATTTTCTTCTTGTTACCCCTTTTTCTACTGAGTTTTTTTGCAGGACTTCCGAGCTTTTGACATTATTTTGGGTCAGCTTTCTGCAGACCTTGCAGTGGTAGGATTACCATGTTGCCTCGACCACGCTGGCCTGGGGGACCTTACGTCTGGTACTCCCATCCCAGATTCTTGACCATTTGTTGTTACCTTTACACCTTACTTAATTATTGTTCTTTAGTTACGTTTATTTGTATGTTGTGGTATTCTCTAAGATACCTCGCTATGTATGCTTTCTGTGGATCGGAGGGTTCTCCATGGGGGGGGGTGTGGTGTGGGACTGCGGTCTCTTGGGGGTCAGTATGCACTTTTGTCCAGTTCTCCTTATGTGTCGAGTACTATCGCATAATGTGAGGGGCTTTAACTCCCCCCTTAAACGCAAAAAAGCCTTTATTGATTACTTAAAGCACAACCCAGATATTATTTGCCTGCAGGAGTCGCACTTCTCCACCACGTCTTCCCCCGCTTATTTCCATCCCCGTTACTCAACTTTTTATACAGCTTCTCACACTACTAAAACGAAAGGTGTGGTTACTCTTGTTAAGACTAAGGCTACTTTCACACTAGCGTTAGCACGGATCCGGCACCTAAAGGGTGCCGACGGATCCGTGCTAACGCTATACATGTGTGGAGCCGGAGCAGCGCTCCGGCCCCACACATGACACACATTAAAACAACACACAGACTACATACAAACAAACATACAGACATACATACAAACATACAGACATACATACATACTCACATACTCCCGGGACGCCGGCAGAACGTCTTCACGCGCCTCCTGCGCGCAGTGATGACGATTCCCCACAGCGCCCTCTGCTGGGCGCAGTGGGGAAACGTCATCGCAGCGTGCAGGAGGCGCGTGAAGACCTGCTGCCGGCGTCCCGGGAGTATGTGAGTATGTATGTATGTCTGTATGTTTGTATGTATGTCTGTATGTTTGTTTGTATGTAGTCTGTGTGTATGTATGCCGGATCCGGAATGACCCCCCATTGGAAATCAATGGAGGACAGATCCGGATTACTGGTGTGTCCACACCAAACGGATCCGTCCCCATTGACTTCCATTGGGGGTCATTCCGGATCCGTCTTGGTGCGGATGCCTGGACCGGAGAGCAAACCGCAGCATGCTGCGGTTTGTTCTCCGGTCTGAAGACGGAACGGAATGCTTTCAGGAGCATTCCGTTGTCTTCAGTTCAGTTTTGTCCCCATTGACAATGAATGGGGACAAAACTGAAGCGTTTTTTTCCGGTATTGAGCCCCTTTGACGGAACTCAATACCGGAATTTAAAAACGCTAGTGTGAAAGTAGCCTAACTTCCCTTTTCAGATAACACAAACCTTGGCAGATCCCAATGGCAGATATTTGATCCTACTCGGGGTATTTCAGGATATGCCTATGTGTCTGGTGAACTCCTATGCACCCAATGACTACCCTATTGAGTTTTTTAGGTCCCTTGCGGAAAAGATTGAGCCACTTGTTTACCGTTATCTAATTTGGTGTGGGGATTTTAACTTTGTACTTAATACTACTATTGATAGGTCCCACACTTCTGATTACCATCACACCCGAGTGCACAAACAACTAATTGAGGACACGATACACTCACTCTCTATAGCTGACACCTGGAGAGAACATAATGGTCCTGCTAGGGGTTATACTTTCTATTCAGCATCCCATCATACCCACACACGTATTGACATGATATTTGTTTCAACACTTGCTCTCCCCTTCCTACTATATAGTAGACATATTGTCTTAGCATGGTCAGACCATGATATGGTTCTCTCTGTTTTTGACTTTGCTCCTAAATATTCCACCCCCTTTTTGTGGCATCTTAATGAAGCCCTTTTATCAGATCCTACGGTCCAATCACTAATATCATCTGACCTATCACAATTTTTTGTTACTAATAATAATGATGATACTTCCCCTCATTGGCTCTGGTTATCCCATAAGGCATATGTCCGAGGCAGGCTAATAGCAATTGCAGCAAAAAGGAAGAAAGATAGGTCAAGAGCCCAAACTGAGTTGGAGTCCAAATTGTCAAAGCTGGTTTATGCCCACCAACAACACCCCTCCCTATTTCTCCACCAGGCTATTAAGACTACTAAGATGCAATTGGACCTGGTTTTGTCCCATAGAACAGAGAAGGCCCTCTGCTGGACTAGGGCAAAGTATTTATTATAAATATGCCAACAAACCAGACAAACTTTTGGCCAGAAAACTCAAATCCCAAGAAATCACGAATAGGGTGATCAAGATCCAGACCCAGGAGGGACAAGTGTCTAGCAAAATCGTATTTACAACACCTTTGCTGATTTCTATCAAGCATTATATAAACAACATCAGAACCCTGGGCCTGAACTCATCTCCACCTTTCTCTCTAAAGCCAATTTGCCTAAGCTTACTGCTGATGCTTTGGATCAACTTAATAGAGAGGTTTCGGTGGTAGAAGTGGAGATGGCTATTCATGATCTCAAAATGGGTAAGGCCCCGGGTCCTGATGGCCTCACTGCCATTTATTTTAAGAAGTTCTCTTCTATATTGACTCCTTACATCAAATCCTACTGCAACCATATTCTGCAGGGTAACCCCATGCCCAAGGAATTCCTTGATGCCCTTATTACAGTAATCCCCAAGCCTAACAAAAATCCCCTCTCCCCCGCCAACTATAGACCTATTTCCTTATTAAATATAGACGCCAAATTGTTCACCTCCATCCTGGCCCACAGACTGAACCTCTTACTCCCCCACCTTATCCACCCTGATCAAGTAGGTTTTATTCCCCAACGAGAAGCACCGGACAATGTCCACAAAATAGTAAATCTTATTTCTTGGTCTAATCAGCATCATCTCCCTCTTACTTTGCTTTCCCTTGATCTAGAAAAGGCCTTTGATTGTATCTCCTGGGACTACCTGATATCTGTACTTACATGCATGGGTTTTGACGGCTCTTTTCTTACAGCCATAAAGTCCATATATGCTCACCCAACTGCCTACTTGAAAATACCCTCTACTATCTCCAGACCCATTAATATTTGCAGAGGTACTAGGCAGGGATGCCCCCTATCCCCTGCCCTATTTGCATTGGCCATAGAACCATTGGCTACCTTGATATGTAACACTCCTGCTATCCAGGGAATCACTATAGGGGACACGGAGTATAAGACTAATTTATTTGCTGATGACCTATTGCTCACCATAACCAACCCGGTAGTTTCTCTTCCCAACCTCTGCCAACTGCTGCAAGATTTCTCTACTGCCTCAGGCCTAAAAATTAACCCCACCAAATCAGAAACCCTACATTGTAACACCCCCCCCCACACCATAGCATTAATTGAGCGGGAAGTTTCCGTACTTGCACTACCAAATTGTCCTATCTGGGGATATTTCTTACCCCTCATCTTCATACTATGTATAAGGCAAACTATTCCCCCCTATACAAGGACATCAGGTCAGACTTAAGGAAGTGGGACACTCCATTGATTTCCTGGTTGGGTAGAATTCATACCATTAAAATGGTTATCCTGCCCCGTTTGCTATACCTTTTTAGGACATTACCAATCCCGGTCCTGGCCATAGATCTCCACAACCTGCATAGAGAGCTCTCCGCCTTTCTGTGGGCCCACAAAAGACCCCGAATTAAACTGGAAGTCTTGTTTCGCCATAAGCGTCTAGGTGGGACATCTCTACCAAATTTTCTGAAATATTATAAAGCAGCCAGACTGGCTCAGCTCTTCTTGATACACAGCCATAAAGCTCAGCCACTATGGGTTGCTCTAGAATCTTATATGTTGCCTCGAGGTTCATGGCATGCACTTTTTTGGTCTGTGTCTCCACTACCCCCGGACCTTAAGACTAAAGCAACATTATCATTTTATGCATTGTAGCTCTGGAGATCTGTGCGCTTCAAGGGGGGCTACCAGTCTAAGCCCGCACCCCTTACACCCTTTATTAATAATCCATCTTTCATTCCAGGGATGGATGTGGCTGCCTTCTCTTGGTGGACTGCTAACAGTCTACTGCGTCTTCATGACTTTTTGATACGGGGCATCCTTTCTACAGCCTCACAATTTCGCACTAAGTATAACATCCCCATAACTGAGGAATATAGATTAACGCAAATATTATCTTTCTGGAGGTCCATTTTGGGAAGTGCCCCCTCACCTATCTCCTGTTCTCCCTTGGAACGGTTCTTGTTGTATTCTTTTGAAAGGGTGGGACTTATATCTCGACTTTATAACTGGTTAAACACTCCGTCACCTGATGTTAAATTGCCATTCATGATTAAATGGGAGGAGGATATCCATAGCACTCTTTCTTCTCCTAGATGGAATGCTTGTTGTGAAGCGATCTCTAGAGGAAGTTGGCAGGTGTCGTTGGTGGAGACATCGCTGAAGGTGTTACATAGGGCCTATTTGGTTCCAGAGAGACTACATAGGATTTATCTGGCAGTGGATCCTCACTGCTTCCGTGGATGCCAAGCCATTGGCTCTATGTTCCATATTTGGTGGACGTGTCCTAAAGTTAGCTCATTTTGGTCTGGCATATGTTCTACAATTTCTAATGTACTGGGATTCACTTTTCATAAGACTCCATCTGTGTTTTTACTGGGTGATAAACCCTTAAGATTGAAATATGCTCCCTTTAAGTTAGCCCAGTTCTTCCTTCTGGCTGCGCGTATACATATTGCGACTAGATGGAGAACTGATGTCCTCAACCTCACAGAGGTCATCCAAAGAATGGACAGAATGGCTATCTATGAAAAAATTAATGCCACTTTAGAAGATAAAGTTGCTGCTTATTTAAAACTCTGGCAACCCTGGCTATCCTCCTCCCATTCGTCCCATACCTTTCAACTTATACAACTATAAATACCGGTAGGCCGGAATCTTCCTTCAATCTGGCACTTAATGTTTCCCTTTTATTATGACTAGGGATGTTGTCACTTGCATATAACCTCCGATCAACACTATATTAAAGTCTTGCTGAGGTAATTTTTGAGATCTACTATTGAAAATACCCGTTATCCTGTTATAGGATGTTATTGACTCTAGGACGTGTACTACTGTCTACCGATGTCCATTTTAGCCTCCTGCGTGAGGTATATATGCCGAAACACTGTCCATGTTTTATTTTTTTATTTTTTTTTTGTTTCTGTTTTCTTAAACAAAATAATAAAAATACTTTTTGAACCTTAAAGCAGAAGGGGGATACTGTTGGGTAGATAGTATGTAGTCTAGAGGGAACGAAATAGGCCCTATGAAGAATCTTCAAGGAGGTTTCCATTAACGTGACCTGCCAGCTCCCTTTACTAATCATAGTACAGCATTCAAACCATTGTTCCATGGTAAGAGTCTCTCCCAAATCGACCTCCCAGCCATGCATGAATGCTAATTTGGCATCGGGGGTAAGGCCTCTTTCACACTAGCGTTAGCATGGATCCGGCACCTAAAGGGTGCCAACGGATCCGTGCTAACGCTGATACATGTGTGGAGCCGGAGCAGCGCTCCGGCCCCACACATGACACACATTGGAACAAGACACAGACATACAGACATACATACAAACATACAGACAGACATACATACATACATACATACATACTCACATACTCCAGGGACGCCGGCAGAACGTCTTCACGCGCCTCCTGCGCGCAGTGATGACGATTCCCCACAGCGCCCTCTGCTGGGCACAGTGGGGAAACGTCATAGCTGCGCGCAGGAGGCACGTGAAGACATGCTGCCGGCGTCCCTGGAGTATGTGAGTATGTATGTATGTATGTATGTATGTATCTATGTATGTAGCCGGATCCGGAATGACCCCCCATTGCAAATCAATGGAGGACAGATCCGGATTACTGGTGTGTCCACACCAAACGGATCCGTCCCCATTGACTTGCATTCGTCATGCAAGTCAATGGGGACGTCATCCGGTCATTCCGGATCCGTCTTGGTGCGGATGCCTGGACCGGAGAGCAAACCGCAGCATGCTGCGGTTTGTTCTCCGGTCTGAAGACGGAACGGAATGCTTTTAGGAGCACTCCGTTGTCTTCAGTTCAGTTTTGTCCCCATTGACAATGAATGGGGACAAAACTGAAGCGTTTTTTTCCGGTATTGAGCCCCTATAACGGAACTCAATACCGGAATTTAAAAACGCTAGTGTGAAAGTAGCCTTATGCATTTAGAATAGAGTAAATAGAAGAGAGTCTTTCAAATGGTGTGTAGACTATCATATTAGTGGCTGGGATCTGGAACGTTAGGAAATGGAAGACCTGGGAGATTCTAAAGAGTTCAGAGGGTCGGGGAGAAAAAGTAGATATAAAGTATGCCCTGGACATGAGCTGAGAGCGGAGTACAAAATCACCAACACAGCGCAGTCTGGTATGTTTCCACCAAATAAACGCAGTTGGTGGTAAGCCAGATGGAAATAGGGGGTTTCTGAATAATAGAAGTAAGATAGGACTTTGCAATTTATATTTGAACCTAACCTTCCTCCAAAGTTGTAGCATAAGGTAGGGAATTTTGCAGCTGGATCAATCGTCCCCAAAGGGATGTCAGGTGACCATATCAATGCTAGTGGTGATGCAGGTTGTGGCAAATCGGACTCTAAGATGACCCATTGTGGGAGATGAGAAAAAGCATTAAACGAGACTAACTGTGATAGTCTAGCTGCAATATAGTATTTGTAAAGGTGTGGGACTGAAAGTCCACCTACACCCTTATGCAGGTGCATTATATGTCTAGCTATTTGTGGTCTCTTATAGGCCCATATAAAGCGCAAGATTTCTGTCTGTAGAGTCCACAGAGCAGAACCTGTTATTGGCATGGGAAGAGATCAAAACAGATACGGTATTCTTGGCAAAGTGACCATTTTGACTGTATGTATTCTAACCATGATAGAGTAGGGTAGTTCCAGTGAAGTAGATCTTGAAGAAGCGTAGGAATGAGATGAGCGTAATTCCATTTGAAAGTAGAATCCAAGGTTTTAGGTAAATTGACCCCTAAATAAGGCAGGTAATGATCCCTATGTGTAAATCCAAAATTAAGAGAAATTAAATCCCTAACTTGCTGTGGCTTGTTATAATGTAAAACCTCTTAAAAATTTTTGGCATTGATCCGAAGGCCAGAAAAGCGACCAAATGTACTCAGGGAATTCATTAAGTTTGGTAAAGTAGTCAGGGGGCGCGTGATAGTAAGGAGCATATCGTCAACAAAAAGGCTCACTTTATACTCGCGTGAGCCAGTCTGAACCCCAGCTATATTTGGATTGGTGTGGATCATTATGGCCAACGGTTCAATGGCTAAGGCAAACAGGGCAAGGGAAAGGGGGCAACCTTGACAAGTGCACAGTCATTATATGGCACCGATGGGCACGGGCACTTGGCTAGATAGACAACCTAGGGGAATGTTTAGATGTGGTTTCTGTAAAGCATGTGATTATATTTCATCAAATAAAACTATCATTTGCTCATCCACAAAAGAAACTGTAACAATCAATAACTTTGTCAACTGTAGAAGTAAGGGAGTGGAATATATATGCCAATGTACGTGCCCCATGGATTACATAGGGAAGACAAAAAGGGAGCTATGAAGGAGAGTCTGTGAACATGTCAATGATGTTATAAAGAAAAAAGATACACCAGTGGCCAGTCACATGAATGAGGTTCATGTAGGAAACCCTAAAATGATGAAATTCTCAGCTTTGGAAGTGGTTCCCCAATCACCACGCAAGGGGGACTGGGACCGGAGGATCCTACAAAAGGAAGCTGGATGGATCTATAGGTTCCGCTCCCAGTCTCCCTTGGGTCTTAATGAAAGATTAACATTTAGTTGCTTCCTATGATTTTTATGCCTAATTGAAGAATTGGCTGTTTTGTAGCTGAGCCAGTGGTGCGGGAAGCACCCAAATTTAATAAATTGAGATATAATGGACTGGAGGTTGACACCCATCCTTCTATGTTCCAAGTATACTGTTGTATCAGTGGGTATCACATTGACACAACCTTTGGACAACTATGGAGATATAAGTTTGACTTGTTCATATTTTTCACATTATTTTTGGATGTAGTAAGGTAATTTAGTGTCCCGGTCACATCTAGATGGACAGTCACGGATTATACTAGTTTATTTAAGATATCCCCAATGTATCGGGTCACCTCTACTTGGGCCCATCTCTGCGATAATAAACATGGAGTAATATATCATGATTAATGCGCTAGGGAATGAGTGGACATGCGCTTCATCATGGTACCTCTTTTTGATGGATAGCTCCGATCAGGTGATTTGTCATCGGATTAGATACGCTTTACCATTGCGTTCCATCACTGCAGTCTAATGGACATGGAGCTACGATCACGTGGCCGGACATCGCTGAATATGCGTTTCATTGATGCGTTCCACTAGGCTGGATGTCCTGGTCACGTGACCGGACATCACTGAATATGCATTCCATTGATGCGTTTCACTAGGCCGGATGTCTTGGTCACGTGACACCGGCGTTTGTACGCAAGCGGAGGGGGTCGGACATGAGGTGAGGCGGGTACTTAAGGGAACTTATGGCAGACATGAGACACACGTTAGGCGGACTATGGGATGAGCGTGTATCCAGAAAGAGACAACCTGGTTTGGTAAGTGTTGAACCTGGTAACTTTAACACTGCAGAGGCTACTGCTTGTTTTTCAGGCTTGCTGTAATATTGACTGCATTATGTTACAGGTAACCATTACTACAGGGGGACTATACCAACCAGGGATTGTATCCTTTTGCCCTCGTTTATCTGTATTCTTTGCTGGGGGGCTGCTTACCCATATTCATTGATATCCACCTTACATCTGTGTGTCGGTATTTGAAAATGTTTTGACTGGGATTTTACTGTACTACAGTCATACTTGTACTGAAGTGTGATACTTGAAAATCCTCCTGATGAACCCAAGTTTTGTGGGGGAAAAGCGTTGGGGATACAAGATTTATTACATCTGTCTTAGGGCGATATTAGGGTGTGTATAGGGGAGGTTGGAGGACAGGGAATCCCTACCATCTGGGGATGTCCCTGGGCTGAAGTCTATATAGGGGCCATATCAGGGCCAGATCTCAGTTACAATTATCTTAGCCATCCCCCCTACCCGGCTATTGTCACACTAACAAATATAACACCCTGATGGTGAAGGGTGTATACTCAGTATGTTTTTTGTAACTTTTGTGTAATTATATGAATTACTTGGGGTATTTTTTAACTGAATTAAATAAAATATTATAGTTTTAAGGGTCTTTCAATAGTGGTTTTGTAATTGATTTATATAATTTGAGACTCATGATCAACTGTGGACATCAACTATTGACTAGTAGCAACCTTGACGAGTGCCTCGGTTAATATGGATGGGGACGGGGTTATCAGTGGGCAATTAAAGAAAAGCCGTGGGGGTCGTATAAAGAGCCTGTTTAGCGCATAAAAATACTCCCGATATACCCATAGCAGACATGACCTGGTAGAGATAAGTCCAAGAGAGGTTATCAAAAGCCTTCTCAATATCTAAGGCTAATAACGAAAAAGGTCTAGATTTCGTATTTGCCCATTGGATAATATTACTATTACAGACCTTCCTGACATTGTCCGGAGCCTGTCTGGGATGAATCCCACCTGGTCATAATGGATCAGGGAGGGAGGTAATGGTTAAGGCACTTAGCTAAGATAGAGGTAAATATCTTAAGGTCTACATTAAGGAGGTAAATGGGGCGATAACTTGTGGGACATAGAGGATGTTTATTGGGTTTAGTGGTGACCGTGATCAACGCATTAAGCATGTCAGGGGGTAATTTACCGTTATGAAGGATATAATTACACAGGCTCTTGAGGTGGGGGATTAATATATCTTTAAATTTCTTAAAATATGAAGCGGAAAACCCGTCTGGTCCTGGCGATTTTCCCAATTTAAGAGACGCTGTAGATAAGTCTATTTCCTCTTCCATAACATCATGGTTAAGAGTTTCCCTAGCAGACAAGGGCAGAGTAGGGATAGGTAGGGAGGAAAGAAAAGAGGCAGTGTCCACCATGGGGGGATCCGAGGGTGGTGAGTATAGTTTTTGATAAAAAGCATGGAATTGTTGATATATTGTAGCTGGATTAGAAGTAACCCGCCCTCCTATATCTTTAATTTGATAGATGTTGTTAAAGCGTTGTCTGGCCCTAAGTTTAGCCGCTAACATTTTATTATTATTAAAATTTTTATTAGCTAATTTATAGAACTTAGCTTGTGTCCATCTCAAAGCCTTTACAGTACGGTGTAGTAAGATTGCATCAAGCTGGAGCTTCGTATCTTTAATGGCTTTGGTGAGGTAATGGGAGGGTTGTCTCTGGTTAGCTAATTCCAGCCGAAACAATTTGGATTCCAGGTCGGACTGGACTTTAGAGCGCTCCTTCTTCAATCTAGACGCCTCCGCCACGACTACCCCTCTGATAACTGCTTTATGTGCAGCCTAGTTAACTGCAGGTGTAGTATCTGAGGATACATTAACAGTAAAGTAATCTCTAAGAGCTGTAGCTATATGGTCTACATCAGAAGGATCAGTAAGGAGTGATTCATTTAGTCTCCAGGTAAAGGGGCACCTAGATGGGGAGTCCAGATTGAATTCTGCCAGCACCAAGTCATGGTCTGGCATACAAAAGGTGTGGGAGCAGCCGCATGGAAGCTAGAATCCAGTCAATCCTAGTGTAATGATGATGTACGGGGGAGAAGTAGGTATATCCCCGTTGGGGCCCATTATGTTCTCTCCAACAGTCAGCTATGCCCAACTCCTGCATAACCTTCTGAATAGAGTTCTTTGATTTGGAGGTTTTTCTTTCTTTAACGGAAGGGTACCAACAATTTTGTCCACATGTGTACAATCACTTGGATACAGGTAAGTGATGAGAAGATGAGAATAGGACAGGTAGGTTGCTGGAAAATAACGGGTATACGCTCACCTGGAAACAGGCAATGGAAGTGAAAAGGGCAGCTAGGTTGCTTGGAAATATAGGGTGCATGATTCCCTGACACAGGTACAATGCATTCAGAAAGTCTTCAGACTGTGGGCTTTTGCCAAAATTAAAAAAAAAAGTTTTCCTCCATCATTTTGTACTTAATACTCCATAATGATAAATTGAAAACAGAATTTTAGATTTTTTTTGCAAATTAATTAAAAAGGAAAAACTAGAATGTGTCATGGACATAAGTATTCAGATATTTTGGTATGACATGTGAAATTTAGCTCTGGGGGCCTCCCTTTTCTCTGGATCATCTTTGAGATGTTTCTGCACATAGATTGGAGAACACCTGTGGTAAATTCAGTTGATTGGACATGATTTGGAAAGACAGACCCCTGTCTATATAAGGCCTAACAGCTGACAATTCATATCAGAGCAAAAACCAAACTATGAGAAGAAAAGAAATGCCTATAGAGCGCAGAGACAGGATTGTGTGGAGGCACAGATCTAGAGAAGGATACAAAAACATTTCTGCTGCATTGAAGGTTCCCAAGAGCAGAGTGGCCTCCATTATTCTTAAATGGAAGACGTTTCGAGCAAGCAAGACAGGTAGAAAATTGGGAAAGGGTATATGATCTCTTGGAAGCAGCTAAATAAAGTGAACAGGACAAATTAGGTGCTGGTAAATAACATGTATATGATCACCTGGATACAGATAAAAGAATACGACAGGCAGGGTACTGGAGGCTGAATGGTATATGTACTTAGATACTGGTAAGTAAAAGGAAATCGAAAGGTAGGATGCTGGAAAACCGAGTGTATATGATCGCTTGAATGCAGGTAATTGATGAGAAAAGGATATGTACATTGCATTTTTGAAAGTCTTTAGACCCTTTCACTTTTTCACAAGTTGTTGCTAAAATCAAGTTTTCCCCCATCACTCTGCACTCATTACCCCATAATGAGAAAGTGAAAAGAGAATTTTAAAAAAATGTGCAAATTTATTAAAAAGGAAAACTAAAATTTTGCATGGATATAAATATCCAGACTCTTTGCTATGTCACTTGAATTACAGGTCTGACAGCTGACAATGCAAAGCAAAAACCAAGAATTGTCTATAAAGCTCATAGACAGGGGTGTATGGAGGCATCTGGAGAAGGATACAAACAATTTTCAGTAGTCTCCATAATACTTAAATGGAAGAAGTTTGGAACAACCAGGACTCCTCCAAAAGCTGGCTGCCCCATCAAACTAAGTAATTGTTGGGGAAGGGTCTTAATAAGAGAGGTGACCAATAACCTAATTGTCACTCTGGCTGAGCTCTAAAGATCCCACGTGCAAAAGGGAGAAACTTCCAGAAGGTCAACATCACTGCAGCACTCCCCCAATCTGGGCTTTATGACAGAGAGGCCAGAAAGAAGCTTCTCCTCAGTAAAAGACACATGAAAGCCTGCCTAGACACCTAAAGGACTATTAGACTGTGAGAAACAAGATTCTCTGGTATGATTAAACCAATTTTAAGCTTTTTGGCCTCAATTCTAAGCGTCACATCTGGAGGAAACTGCTCATCACCTGCCCACAACGTGTGCATTCCGCATCCGTATATTATGGAAGTTCTCCCGCAAAAAAAAGGAAACTATACTTGGCCGCAAAACACGTCCGTAGCCCCATTAAAGTCAATGGGTCCGCAAAATTACGGAACACTACGGAAGACTTTCCGTATGTCTTCCTTTCCGTTTTTATACAGACACGGAATACATACGGTCGTGTGAATGAAGCCTTAATCTGAAGGGACCCTTATTTGCATGCAGTGGACGGTGCTTGTACCCCATTTATAAAAGCATGTGAAGATCTTGACTGCACACAACACTCAGCATCATTGTATTTAATGAAACTCTGCAGAATAATTCTAGAATGTGGGGGGTTACTGTGAATTATTCTCAGACGGTTGCTAGGCGATGCACGTTAAATTGTCAGCAGTGTTGTTACTACAGGGACTGAATCTAAGAGCTCCTGAAACAGCCGAAACTGTCATCCCTCACATGTCACTGTATACTGTAACAGTCTGGGTGTCAAGGACATCTATCTTGAGGCGGAAGACATCTCAGACATTGTCTCAGACATTGCTTAAAAGGATGACAGTTTTTAAATCACAAGTCTGCTTCCCCACAACAGGACTGGAATATCCCTGAGTGTATCCCTTTCAAAACTTCTCCTCCAGAGTTCATGAGAAGAGTCCCTTCCTCTCTTAATCATCTTCTAAAGGCCCTTTTACACTTTGGCTACAGATGTTCTTTCCTAATTATTGCCTCAGGTACACATCCCACCGATCAGCCAACAAACAAGCAAACTCTCATTTGCCATCTGATGGCACCTTTTACATAAGTATTCATTTGTCAGCAGCATGACTTGCAAGGTTAAGAGGAATGTGGTAACAACAAATGCAAACTAAATGGGGATGATCGTATAAATGATTGTCCCCATGTAGTAGGATGATTGGTGACGATCATTGTGCTATATTGTCGATGAGCACTAATTCACCAGCAGATATTCTGTTCACGTATAAGGTCCTTTAAGCTGGGCTACACAGTAACTTTGTCCTCAACATATATCAGAAGGTCAAAGACCACAGGATAGGTCTGCAGCATCGCATAGTGAAATGAACAGGGTCACTTTGTGACTTTTCTAGGTTGCGGCAACTTGTGGGTCGCAACACAACTAGTTGTGATGCAAGACATACACAGTCGAGTCACATTATTATGACCACTTTTGACATCAGCAGCACATAGCTCATGAAGGAAGTCACATGTCGTGAGCTGGCTTGGTAGGTATATAAGTGTGTGATAGGCTGTCTACACACATATACCTGGTCGCTGTCACGCTTAAAAGAACCGCCTTATTTTGTGAGTTGCAAAAAGGGATGATTATTGGCTTTCATTGTGCATCATTGTGAATAAGTGATGTGGAAACTGATGAGCACCACATGCCATTCATGTGACAGTTAAATGTTGGTTATTAAGGTGCGCAAAGACAGACCGACATGCTCACCACCAAAATGAACCAGGAAGATATCAAACGTGTGTCTAAAACAACAGTTAAGCGTACCCAACTGCATATAGGGTTCTGAAGCAGATAGATGGTCACTGCATCTCTGCTAACTATGTTATTCAATTTTCACGGCAGCATCCGAAATTTTCTTTGTAAGAAGTATATACCTTTTGGGAACAATAAAAAATCAATGTGGATTAAATAGAAATGTAAAGAGGGCAATAAAAGACAGAAAGAAAGCAGTTAAATTACTAAATCAGGAAGGTAGTGAAGAAGTACTAAAAAAACTATAAGAAAAAAAATAGAATATTTAAGACAGATAAAGCCAGCCACGCTGGATACAGAGAGGCTCATTACCAAAGAGAGTAAAACTAACCCTAAAATGTAATTCAATTACCGTATTTTTCGCTTTATAAGACGCACCTGATGATAAGACGCACCCCAGATTTTAGAGTAGGAAAATAAGAAAAAAATATTTTTCATCACACCTCATATCAGACCCCCCATAAATTTCAGGACATCACATCAGACCCCCATATCAGCCCTCCATGTCAGAACCCCATCAGCCCTCCATGTCAGACCCCCATCAAACTTTAGATCAGCCCCCATATCAGCCCACTGTGCGCCCATAAGACCTCAGATCAGCCCCCATATCAGCCCACTCTGCCCCCATCAGACCTCAGCAAAATGTACCCCATGAGACCTCAGATCAGCAGAATGTGCCCCCATGAGACCTCAGATCAGCAGAATGTGCCCCCATCAGACCTCAGATCAGTAAAATGTGCCCCCATCAGACCTCAGATAAGCTTATTGTGCCCCCATCAGACCTCAGATCAGCAAAATGTGCTCCCATCAGACCTCAGATCAGCTTATTGTGCCTCCATCAGACCTCAGATCAGCAAAATGTGCCCCCATCAGACCTCAGATCAGCAGAATGTGCCCCCATCAGACCTCAGATCAGCAGAATGTGCCCCCATCAGACCTCAGATCAGCTTATTGTGCCCCCATCTGACCTCAGATGAGCCCACCCAGCCACATAAGGATAAAATAAAAACCTCTCTCGCCTCTCCTGCGCTGCGGCTCCGCTCCTGTGCTCCTCTGTCCTCTCCGGCCGGCACTGCACTGTCACCTGACTGCGTGCAGCGTCAGGTCATAGTGCGCGCACTACGTCCTGACGCTGTACGCGGTCAGGACAGTGCAGAGCCGCGGCCCGGGAAGACAGAAGAGCGCCAGACCCGGAGCGGAGCCGCGGCGCAGGACAGGTAAGAGAGGTTTTTATTTTATCCTTATGTGGCTGGGTGGGCTGATCTGAAGTCTGATGGGGGTCCTGGCACCTTCTACATACTAGTGAGCGCTTCCATAATGGAAGCGCTCACTAGTATTTGCTTTATAAGACGTACAGCAATTTTCCCCCTACTTTTGGGGGGGGGGGGAGTGCGTCTTATAAAGCGAAAAATACGGTATATAAAAAGTCTATGCCTGAAAGTGCTGGCCCATTAAAGGGCATCTGTCAGCAGTTTTGAACCTATGAAACTTGCGAACTGTTGCATGTGTGCTTGGCAGCTGACGGCATCTGTGTTGGTTCCATTTTCATATGAGCCGTTTTCCTGAAAAAAATGTTTTACTATATGGTGGGGGGGGGGGAGTTGGAGCAACTCTCTCTGCAACTGTCGCCCCTTCTCCACTTTGATTGACAGGGCGAAAACATTATCACGCCTGGCCCTGTCAATCAAAGTGGAAAGGGAGCGCCAGTGCGGGCACATACGAACATGGGACCAATACAGATGCCTTCAGCTGCCAAGTGCACATGTGCCAGTTTCATAGGTACAAATCTTCTGACAGATTCCTTTTAAAGAGTGAAAAGTTATAGAGAGCAATGAGGAGAATGCAAATTTATTAAATATTGCATACACCCCTGGATTCTAAGAGAATTTAAGTAATGTGATAAACCCTTATTTCTGATATTTAAAGACTCTATAATGAAAGGGTCTGTTCCGTAGTATTGGCGCTTAACAAATTTGGTGCCAGTATTCAAACAGTGGTCAAAAACAGAGCCCGGAAACTATAGACTGGTGTCACGCGAGGTCGGCGTCGCGCTCCCTCTGCACGACATCGCCGGACCTCTCTGCCCCCCTAGAGACGAGCAATAGGGAATTGAAGTGCTGGTCTTGTCAGCCAGCACTTCATGAGTTAATTCTCTGTTTGGGTTTAGCCATGTGGTGCTGATCACACCACATGGCTACTTTACATATTGTTTGGACAGCTTGCTCCGCCTCAGGTCATGTGATGCTGGCCACATCACATGATCCTGAGCGGGCTATTTAAAGATGGCAACTGCCTCACTCAGATGCCTGTGATTAGTTTATACTTTTGATCAGTGCTTGTGCGACCTTGTGTTTTGGATTTGCTATTTGGACTCTGACTTTGGACTTGGACCTCTCTTCTCTTGACCCCTGGTATTTACGCTATCTCCTGTGTTTGACCCGGCTTGCTGACTACTCTATCATTGTGTTTGTTCCGTCTGTGTTTTGTCTCTCCCTGTGTTCCCTTTCCCTCCCTCTGCACTTACCCAGTATAGGGAACGTCTTCGTGGTTGTCCGCGGCCGCCTAGGGCCGTTTGAGGCAAGTAGGTAGGGAAAGAAGGGGGGTTTCAAGTACAGGGCACACCTTCCCTTGTCTCCCCCGTGACAACTGGTAAGTCCAACATCTGTTGTAGGTAAACTGTTTGAAGGTTTTCTAAGAGATGCTATCCTTGAGTATCTGACTGAAAGTAAGTGTGTCAATAACAATATCAACATGGATATATGAGGGATCGTTCCTGTCAAAATAATCAGTTTCTATGAGGAGGTAAGTTCTAGAACTGGATTGGGGTGAGTCAATGGATGTCATATATCTTAAATTCTCCAAAGCATTTGATACTGTGCCACATAAAAGGAACATAAATTAAGAATGCTTGTACTGGGGCAAAATGTGTGTATGTGGGTAAGTAACTGGCTCACTGAGAGGGGTGGTTACACTGGCGTAGCTATAGGGGTCGCAGCGGTTGCAGTTGCGACCGGGCCCCTAAGCCAGGGGGGCCCAGAGGGCTCGCGCCTCTCAGGGCTCTCGCTTCTGTGTCCTGGCTGCCTGCAACGTCAGGACGTACAGAGCGCACTCTGACCTGACGCTGCAGGAGGTCAGGTGACTGCAGCGCGGGCCCTGAGAAGAGGAGACAGCCAGGACCGGGAGAGTGGCAGCAGGAGAGGTAAGTTTATTTATTGTTTTACAATCTTATCTAAGGTCAGATAGGGGCGTCTGAAGGGTCTAATGGCGGGTACTGGGGGTCTGAAGAGTCTAATGGGGGGGACTGGGGGTCTGAAGAGTCTAATGGGGGGGACTGGGGGTCTGAAGAGTTCTAATGGGGGGGACTGGGGTCTGAAGAGTCTAATGGGGGGACTGGGGTCTGAAGAGTCTAATGGGGGGCTGGGTGTCTGAAGAGTCTAATGGTGGGGACTGGGTGTCTGAAGAGTCTAATGGTGGGGACTGGGTGTCTGAAGAGTCTAATGGATGGGGACTGGGGGTCTGAAGAGTCTATGGAGGGGACTGGGGGTCTGAAGAATCTAATGGGGGGAACTGGGGGTCTGAAGAATCTAATGGGGGGACTGGGGGTCTGAAGAGTCTAATGGGGGACTGGGTGTCTGAAGAGTCTAATGGTGGGGACTGGGGGTTCTGAAGAGTCTAATGGAGGACTGGGGGTCTGAAGAATCTAATGGGGGGACTGGGGGTCTGGAAGAATCTAATGGGGGGACTGGGGTCTGAAGAGTCTAATGGGGGTCTGGAGAATATAATGGGGGGACTGGGGTCTGGAGAGGTCTGGTCTGATTTTGGGGGGTCTGGAGAGGTCTGGTCTGACATGGGGGGTCTGGACAGGTCTGGTCTGACATGGGGAGGTCTGGAGAGGTCTGGTCTGACATGGGGGGGTCTTGGAGAGGTCTGGTCTGACATGGGGGGGTCTGGAGAGGTCTGGTCTGACATGGGGAGGGTCTGGAGAGGTCTGGGTCTGACATGGGGGGTCTGGAGAGGTCTGGTCTGACATGGGGGGTCTGTAGAGGTCTGGTCTGACATGGGGGGGTCTGGTCTGAGGTCAGATATGGGGGTCTGGAGGTTTAATGGGGGTCTGATATTGCGGCAGGGTTTGATCTGAGGTCTAAAATTGGGGTCTTATATGGGGTCTGACATAGAGGTCTGGTTTGAGATGGGGAGGTCTCATTTAGGGTTTTATATGGGGGTCTGATCTGAAAGGAAGGGGGTATTTTTTGTACTGGCACACAATATAAAGGGGTGTTTTTGTCCTGGCGCACTATTTGTGTGGTACCAGTATTTTCAGGGGGACTGTTTCTGCAGGATAGTATTGGGGGGCACAGCGGACACAGTATTGCGGGTGGCAGGATGGGGTGTTGAGAAGGTGAGAGGATGATGGAAAAGTAAGAAAGATGTCTGTTTGTTAAACTCTGCAGAGACGAGGCGCGGCTGAAAGAAGTCACCATGGCGGTGGAGAAGATGAGGAAAGAGAACGTCTACATCAGAGGAGACATCACTGGATGTAAGAGGTACATATGTGGCACTGTGTTACTCTGTATGTTCTCTAAAGTATGTCTTTAAAGGCTTTTTTTTTTGTAAGAGCGCTGCCTTCTCTGCTCTGTTTACTGCTCATCACTGTAAATTCTGCGGCGAGCAGGTGAACAGAGCGGAGAAAGCAGCTGATCTGCGGGGGTGCTGGGGTACCCCGCCGATCTTATATTAATGACCTATCCTAGGTCATCCTAGGTAACATTAGGACTGGAGGGAAGGGGACAACAGAAAAGCTAGGTGCACCAGCGCTTAGTAGTGGTGGGGGTGGGGGCCCAAGCTGAACTCCAGGGCCCATTAGACTTTAGCTACGCCCTTGGGTGGTTATAATGGTACACACTCAGATTGGGTCACCATCACTAATGGGGTACCACAGGGGTCAGTATTGGAGGGGTCACCATCACTAGTGGGGTACCACAAAGCTCTATTCTTTACTATATATTTATTAATGATCTTGTAGAAGGTTTGCACAGTAAAATATCACTTTTTGCTGACAGTGCTAAACTGTCTAAAGTAATTAACACGGAAGTGGACAGTATACTGCTACATAGGTATCTAGATAGATAGGATGCTTGGTCAGAAAAGTGGTAAATGATGTTTAACACTGACAGATGTAAGGTTATGAACATGGGAAGGAATAATGCAAGTCACCAGTACATACTAATTGGTAAAACACTGGGTAACACTGACATGGAAAAGGACTTTTAGTTGACAGTATAATTTAACTGTAGCAACCAGTGTCAGACAGCTGCTGTCAAGGCCAATAAGATAATAGGTTGCATCAAAAGGGGCATAGTTGCCCGTGATGAGAACATAGTCGTGCCACTTTACAAATCACTAGTCAGACCACACATGGAGTACTGTGTACAGTTCTGGGCTCCTGTGAACAAGGCAGACATAGCAGAGCTGGAGAGGGTTCAGAGGAGGGCAACTAAAGTAATAACTGGAATGGCTGGACTACAGTACCCAGAAAGATTATCAAAATTAGGTTTATTTACTTAGAAAAAAGAGGACTGAGGAGAGATCTAATAACTATGTATAAATATATCAGGGGTCAGTACAGAGATCTCTCCCATGATCTATTTATCCCCAGGACTGTGACTGTGACGAGGGGACATCCTCTGCATCTGGAGGAAAGAAGGTTTGTACACAAACATAGAAGAGGATTCTTTACGGTAAGAGCAGTGAGACTATGGAACTCTCTACCTGAGGAGGTGATGATGGCAAGTTCACTAAAAGAGTTCAAGAGGAGACTGGATGTATTTCTGAAGGGTAACAATATTACAGGCTATAGTTACTAGAATTCTGGAGAAAGGTGGTTGATCCAGGGAGTTATTCTGATAGCTTGATTGGAGTCGGGAAGGATTTGTTTCCCATAAAATGAGAAATATTGGTTTCTACCTCATGAGAGTTTTTATGGATCACCTTTTTTGAGCCTTACAAAGTATATTACTATGGAACTGGAACTCCACTGATTGGCTTATCTGATGTGTCGATGTGACATATCACATGGCTAGAAATTTCTGACATTGGTTGGAAGAACATGACCAAGACTTCCAAGTGCTTCCCTGGCCCTCTAATTCCTCCAGTTTGAACCTAATTTAGCATCTGTGGGACCACCTTAATCGTAGCGTTCACTCTCCTAAGCCCCCTCCACCATCTGTGGGATGCACTGCAGTCAGCATGGCTCCAGATACCTGTGACAACCTACCAGGATCTTATGGAATCACTCCCAGCCCGTCTAGCTGCTGTCCGGGCTGCACATGGTGGTTACTCTGGATATTAGCTGGTGGTCATAATCATGTGACTCAACCGTGTAGAATCCCATGGGACTCCTCACACCTCTCTCAGCCAGTGCACATCTTATGTACAACTCTAAGGTTATATTCACATGATGGCACACGACCGTTTTAACAATGGTGGTCTATGAGGTTACTCACATGCCTTTTTTTTAATGACCCTTGAATAACGGCTGTCAAAAAATAGGACTATTTTGTCCGTTTTCACTGACCAACAGCCCCCATACTATTGAAGGGAATCGTTTTTGCTGTTTTTTTCACTCTTTGAGAATGTACCTTAAAAGGGTTTTCTGGGATTTTAATATTCAGGACATATCCTCTGCATAGGTCATCAATATCAGATTGGTGGGGGTCCGAAACCCAGGACCCCTGCCAATCAGCTGGTTGAAGAGAAGGGTGCGCGCTGTGCCAGCGCAGCCTTCCCGTCATAGTTTATCTGCTTGCCGACATTGCAGCATTGAGCAGATGTAATTACAAGCCGCCTTGTACACTGAATATACACTTGAATAGGAAGGAGCCATCCGGTAGAAGTGAACGGGACGGCTTGTAATTACAGCTCACCGCTGCTGTTGACGGCGAGCAGGTGAACAATGATGAGAAGACAGTGCTGGCACTTCATGCGGCCTTCTCTTCAACCAGCTGATTGGCGGGGTCGAACCCCCCGCCAATCTGATATTGATGACTTATCCTGAGGATAGGTCATCAATATTAAAATCCTGAAAAACCCCTTTAACAAACAAACCACCATGTAGTGTAATACAAAATGTCTTAGGGCAAAGTGGATTTACACTGCCCGATTGTTGGGCAGATTATGGTTTCTAAGAACGCTTGTTCACGATAATCTGTCTGTATAAAGGTGCCGCAGATCACCCTGGAATGTTCAGGGAAAAATGGGTGGTTTTGCACACAAGTTAAATCAGTTTTTTTCCGCAATTGCGTTCAGTGTGTGTGTTTGTCCATAGCAGACTGCATACGTTTTTCACACTTGTGAAGAAAAACTGAAGAATAACAATCTACATCTCCTAGCAACGATCAGTGAAAAACACATTGCATCCAGATTGCATCCCCATTGATTTCTATGAAGCCAGAGCTGTGTGAAAAACGTACAACATAGAAAATGCTAAGATTTTTCCTGAACGAAACAATGATACGTGAAAAACACGTACCCATTGAAATAAATGTATCAGGATTCAGTCCTGATGCTATGCGTTCACTACACGCATCGCATCCAGACGGATAACTCGCTGGAAAGTGCCCTTAGAGATGGAGCCTACGGGAGGGTAGCTGCTAAAAATTCCATATACAAGTACTATAAGGGCAGATATAATGTGACACCCTAAGGCTCGTTTACCTTGTATTTTCTGGATTGTTGTTCCAGAAGAAGAGAAAAAATGGAGAAAAATTACTCCAAATGATCTCCAATTATTTGGGTTCTTTTGAGCATCAGCTGTGCTCCGTTTGTGTCCGTACCATTGGGTTTCCATCATTTTTCATGGGATAAAAAGTGCAGTTTGCTGCTTTTTTTCCAACGGAAACATGACATGAAGAAGCTTTCTGTCAGTGACTGAAGTCAATGGTAGATACCAGAAATGGAAGGTGTTCTGTATGTATGTATCATGGACTTTAACGGATTCGTTCTGTTCCTCTGATGGAAGATAAATACAGAAAACACAACCCTGATCAAAACTTAATTGCTCAGAGCTGTCTGAAAGTGTAAGTGCTCTTTAACTGACCTCTCAGGAGATTATCCATATGTAGATAATGACTGAAAATCTGTGCATGTAACCAACCATCTAGGGGCAGATCTTGACCAGAAATATGTGTCCGGTGATTGTCCAGATGCCAATATTGACTGGAAATCTGTGCATGTGACCAGATGTAGAGCCTGATATTGAACAGAAATCTGTGTACAACAGACCAACTCCGGTGACTGCCCAGATGCCAATATTGCCCAGAAACCTGTGTACAATTAACCAAATCTGGTGACTGCCCAGATGCCAATATTGACCAGAAATCTGTGTATAGCCGACCAACTCCAGAGACTGCCCAGATGCCAATATTGACCAGAAACCTGTGTACAATTAACCAAATCTGGTGACTGCCTAGATGCCAATATTGACCAGAAACCTGTGTACAATTAACCAAATCTGGTGACTGCCCAGATGCCAATATTGACCAGAAATCTGTGTATAGCCGACCAACTCCGGTGACTGCCCAGATGCCAATATTGCCCAGAAACCTGTGTACAATTAACCAAATCTGGTGACTGCCTAGATGCCAATATTGACCAGAAACCTGTGTACAATTAACCAAATCTGGTGACTGCCCAGATGCCAATATTGACCAGAAATCTGTGTATAGCCGACCAACTCCAGTGACTGCCCAGATGCCAATATTGACCAGAAATCTGTGTACAATTAACCAACTCTATTGACTCCCCAGATGCCAATATTGACCAGAAATCTGTGTACAGCCAACCAACTCTGATGACTGCTCAAATGCCAATATTGACCAGAAATCTGTGTATAACCGACCAACTCCAGTGACTGCCTGATGCCAATACAGTGGACCCTGAAAATACATTGGTCTTTTCTGATCCATTGTAAGTTGTAACTAGACTGAACATACTATGCCTCAGACTCAGGTCCAACCAATCAAGGCCACTTCTCTGGTAAAATATCTGTATTAGTTACTAGTTATCAGCTGTTCCTGACTTTTATATGTAAGGACATGTTTTATCTGTCTTAGTTATCTGCTTTTTTTCTTAAATCTTCATTTTCTCTTATCTTGGATGACATTTTGGGGCTTTGGAACCAATTACTCAACTTACAATGGTTTCATCATACAATGGTCATCCTGGAACCAATTAATATTGTAACTTGAGGGACCACTTTATTGACTGGAAACCTGTGCGTGTAACCAGCTGTCACTGACCATCCAGATGTAGATATTGACTGGAAATCTACAAGGAACATTGGCTCATACACAGAATGACACATTTCACCTAGAGCTCTTTGACATCGACCCCATGGTGTGACATTTTGGGCTGCAGAAGATGATTTCATCCAACCTTTCAGTAAATAGAAGTCTAGCAGATATCTTGAAGAGTGCAGACTCCCTGTGGGTTGGTGACCTTCTCCAAGAACCCCGAATATGCTGTGATACTTGTTATTGCCCTTTACACTGATTAATGCACAGGTAATGGGATTGAACAGTTCCTTCCCAATCATTGCCTGAGCCTTGAGTAGAGATGATCTTTGCCTTTACATGCAGCAGTCACCACCACTGTATGGGGAAGAGCGATTGGTACTGCGATTGCTCTTCACCGCACAGATTCGCTGTTTGTCACTAGCAGATCCCAGTTTACACAGCATGATCTACGTTTTGCTTGTCTGTTGGTGATCTGTGGTATACAGAGATTGCCCCGATCCTCCGTGTCCAGATGTGGGGTGAAGTGCGCTGATTTCTGGGGCTGGATAAATTTAGAGAACATGTCCTTGTTTTCACTTGCATTGTAAATGAGCCAGCAGCAGGGGGCAGAACATTTCCTACATCATCTATAATCCAGAAATCGGCTACATGAGATCACCAAACCTTTAAGGTCCCATGATCCTGATCATAAACAAGGGGTTAATGGTGAGAGAGTGAAGGCACCTAGACAAAGCATAAAAAAGTGAGCTCCTGCACAACAAATCGTTGGATTTGATTGTATGTTGAAGTATTTGCGGTTCTGCTCCTCACAGGTGTACCCCAATATTTAAATAACCAGCGCTGGGCTGGTTGACAAAGGGGAGCAAGGGTGTTGATACATTGGGGTGCAGGGTGAAAGGGGCGTGGTCTGGATGTCCTGGGTGTGGTGCGGGGTGACCAAACAGATCACAGAGCGGCGGCTGCGAATTGTGCAGCAGCTCCGTTAGTAGGGGTGCAGCCCCCCCAGTCTTGTGCTCGTCTACACTGTGCCAGACCTGCAGGTCCCCATTACTGACCCCTGTGCCATAGGAAATGCGGAGATACATTGTAGCGGAACCGCTGGCGACAATAGGCTGAGACTTGGAGCGCACCTCCACCCTCCCCCATCCTGTGCCTGAGCAGTGAGCACAAGACGCTCCCAGCAGCACAGAGGAGGCTCCGAGAGGTTGGCAGCAGCACCCGGCAGCGGAGAGCCTGGCAGCAGCACCCGGCGGTGGAGAACCTGGCAGCCGAAACAGGGAGGAGAGCCCGGCTGCAGGGGGCATTACTGGGGGGGCACTTCGTCAGCAGTGCACGACTCCGACATCGCTATAAACTTTCCCCCCAAAGCCTCCCGCTGGATGCGCACTGCCCGCACTCAGCAGCGGACGATGCTTTCCCCGGTCCCTCCTGTGGAGAGCGCCCTGAGCTGTGCAACCGTGCAGGGGCAGCACTGAGCGCTGCTGCATCCTGAGCCCGGGTCATTATCGGACATGGAAGCCGAGGAGCAGGAGACCAACGCGGGAGGCAGCAGCAACAAGGACTCCGAGCGGCAGCTCCGGCTCCGGCTGTGCGTTCTCAATGAGATCCTTAGCACGGAGCGGGACTACGTGGGGACCCTTCGCTTTCTACAGTCGGTGAGTGGCGGCACATGGCCTTTGTGTATTTTTTTCTTGAAGCTTGCTATGTATGTTGCGTGCTCCGCCAGATGGAGCACACACCTGGTGTTTAGGTTGCAGGACGGTGCACATACAGGAAAACGCTCTGTGTGCTCCACCTTGCAATCTGAACACCTTGTGTGTGCTCCAGCCCAAAGCCTGACGGTGTGCTCTGTTGCCCAACCTGAACCCTCTGTGTGTGCCTCCATCCCCAACCTGAACACCTTGGGTGTGTTCTGTACTCCCCAACCTGAACTTGTATGCCCCACCCTCCAACCTGAACCTTGTGTGTGTGCTGTGCTCCTCAACCTGAATTTGTATGCTCCACCCCTTAACCCTGTGTGTGTGCTTCCAACCTGAGCCCTTAGTGTGGCTGCATTTCCACCCTCCAACCTGAGCTCTGTGTGTGCGCTTCCACTCCCAACCTGAACTTCTATTCTCCACCCTCCAACCTGAACCCTGTGTGTGCACTTTCACCCTCCGACCTGAGTCCTGTGTGTGTGCGCTTCCACCCTCCGACCTGAGTCCTGTGTGTGTGCGCTTCCACCCTCCGACCTGAGTCCTGTGTGTGTGCGCTTCCACCCTCCGACCTGAGTCCTGTGTGTTGCGCTTCCACCTCCGACCTGAGTCCTGTGTGTGTGCGCTTCCACCCTCGAACCTGAGTCCTGTGTGTGTGCGCTTCACCCTCCGACCTGAGTCCTGTGTGTGTGCGCTTCCACCCTCCGCCTGAGTCCTGTGTGTGCGCTTCACCTCCGACCTGGTCCTGTGTGTGTGCGCTTCCACCCTCCGACCTGAGTCCTGTGTGTGTGCGCTTCCACCCTCCGACCTGAGCCCCGTGTGTCCGCTTCCACCCTCCGACCTGAATCTTGTGTGTGTGCTTCCACCCACAACCTGTGTGTTCTGTGCACTCCAACCTGACCTTGTATGCTCCACGCTCCAACCTGAACACTCTTGTGAGTGCTTCCACCCCAACCTGAATTCCTTGTGTGTGTGCCCCAGCCTGAACCCTGACTGTGAGCTCTGCTCCCCAACCTAAGCCCTGTGTGTGTATGCCTCCACCCCCAACCTGAACCTTGTATGTGTGTGCTTCCACCAACAACCTGAACTTCTTGTGTGCTCCACCTTTAGTCGTGTGTGTACATCCTTCCCCAGCCTGAACCCTTTGTGTGTTTGTATTCTCCATCCTACAACCTGAACTCTGTTTTCTCTACTATTCAACCTGAACACTGTGTGGGTGTGGGTGCTCCACCCTACCACCTGAGCCCCCATATGTGTGCTCCACCCTACTGCATGAACTGTGTGTGTTATCAGCTCTACAACCTGTATCCTGTGTGTGCTCTACCCAACAACTTGAACTTTATGTATGTTTCCTTTCTACAACTTGAACCCTAGGTGCATCACTGTGCTCCATACTGCAACCTGACACCCATTGTGTGTGTGTATATGCTTCAACCTGAACCCAGTTTGTGTGTGTGTTCCACCATCCAACCCTGCTTGCGTGTGCACCACACCCTTCCACTTGACCCATGAGTCTGTGCTCTACCATCCAACTTGAACCCTGTGTTTGTGTTATCCACTGTACCACTGTATCAGCACTGCAACCTGATGCCTGTGTGTGTGTGCCACACTCCAACCTGAAACTTGTTTTGTTTACGCCACCCTGGGTTTTCTGAGATTTTGATTCTGATGACCTATCCTTAGGATAGGTCATCAGTATCTTATCGGTGGCAGTTCGACACCAAGGACCCCTGCTGATTAGCTGATTTGAGAAGGCATCAGCCCTCCTGTGAGTGCTGCAGGCTTTTTTGTGCTTAGCAGTCACAGTGCCATACATTGTATAGTGGATGTGAGTGGTATTGCGCTCAGCCCCATTCACTTCTAAGGCTAGTTTTGCACCTGCGTCAGGGTACTCCGGCAGGCTGTTCACCCGCTGGATCCGTGCTGCCGCAGGTGCACTATGCTCCGGCCCCATTCACTGTAATGGGGGCGGGCCACGGATCCGTCCGCATCACGGCAAATCCTGCCGAGAGGCGGCCGGAACAAAAGTACAACATGTCATCGGTATCAAAATTTCAGAAAACCCCTTTAAAGAGAACCATGAATTGCAGTGCAGTCTGCAGGCAGCATGTTATAAAGCAGGATGGGCAGTGCGGATTGGTATATAGTTTGGTTGGACAGATTCAGCAAAACTTGTAATTTATACACTTAAAAAATATCTGCTGTTTCTGAGTTCAAGTGGGTGGTCTTATCATTAATTCACCTCTATCTTTTTATGTACACTTATTCAGGAAAGGCTGTCAAACACAGATAATCCAGGCAACTGAGTTTAGACAGAGCAGAGATTTTAATGTATAAACTGTAAGTTATATAGAATCTTTTCCCACAAACTTATACATCGATCTGCTCAGCTCCTTCTGCTCTATAACATGCTGCCT
Source organism: Rhinella marina (assembly GCA_900303285.1). NCBI lineage: Eukaryota > Metazoa > Chordata > Amphibia > Anura > Bufonidae > Rhinella > Rhinella marina. Next base: position 159,135 of record ONZH01021784.1, read on the forward strand.
GCGGATTGCATTACATTTCATGGTAAGAGGTTTTCTTTACAAGAAAGCATGTGGATTATCCACTCTACAACCTGAACTCTGTGTGTGTGTTATCCACCCTACAACCTGAACTCTTTCTGGGTTATCCACCCTACAACCTGAACTCTTTCTGGGTTATCCATCCTACAACCTGAACCCTGTGTGTTATCCACCCTACAACCTGGACTGTGTGTTATAAACCCAACAGCCTGAATTCTGTGTGTGTTATCCACCCTACAACTAGAACTCTTTCTGGGTTATCTATCCTACAACCTGAACTCTGTGTGGATTATCCACCCTACAACTTGACCTGTGTGTGTTATCCACCCTACAACTAGAACTCTTTCTGGGTTATCCATCCTACAACCTGAACTCTGTGTGGATTATCCACCCTACAACTTGACCTGTGTGTGTTATCCACCCTACAACTAGAACTCTTTCTGGGTTATCCATCCTACAACCTGAACTCCTGTATGTGTTATCCACCCTACAACCTGAAACCGGTGTGTATTATCTTGAATACTTGAATCCTGTGTGTTATCCTCCATACAGCTGTGCATTATCCACCCTTCAACCTGAACCTTGTCTTATTGATCCTACAACTTGAACCTTGTGTGTGTTATCCACCATACAACCTGAATCTTGTGTGTATTACGCACCCTATAACTTGATCTGTGTGTGTTACCCACCCAACAACATGAACCATGTAGTCCAGATTTACTGTTCTGTTTGCGCCAAAAATCTCCTTAAAAAGTGCCACATATTGGCGTATCTAGGGTTTCTACACTTATTCCTGTTATGCTCAACAGGGGCGGGGCTTGCCAGAAAGGGGAAGAGCTTCCGGTAGAAGGGGGCAAGGCCTAATATGCAACACCATAAGCCAAGCCAAAGTAAGCCAACCAATAGTTGGTATAGAGAAAAGTGTATATCCTCTTGCACCAGGTTTATCTTCCAGCCTGAGCCCCTGTGATAAATCTGCTGCAGAGCTAGACAGATTATCCTAGTTTACACCATGTGTGCGTGTATTAGAATTCCTTCACATACTGCAGATTTTGTTGCAGAATTTTCCGTGCCTGAAATTCAGTTCCATTCATTTCATTGGGGGGGAGCAAGCCCCATTCAAATGATTTCTGCATGCCCCGTGGATATTTACAAGCCCTATTCAAGTGAATGGAACTGATTTTCAGCTGCAGAAATTTCTGCCACTAAATCCGCAGAGTGTGAATGCCCCATTTTATACAACCTAAACCCCTGTGTGTATGCCTCCCTGCAACTAGAACCATGTGTGTGTGCTCCATCTTACAACCTGTATGCTGTGCGTGCTTTTAAGAGGTGGAGGATTTTAGAACATACAGGTGTTGTAGCTCTGCTATGTATCATATTGGCTACATGTACCGTCCAGTGCATCTTCCTCTTTCTCTAGTCCGTCCCCGGAGATGGGATCTGTGTGGCGGAAGAGGGGGGGATGTTGTAATGCAAGATATTTCGGTGCATCTCAGAGTGTTAGGGAGTGGAGGAGTTCCTCACTCCAGGCGCACAGACTGCCGTAGATATGCCTAATTTATGATTAGGCGCACGTCATAAATTATGCGCATCCTCCTCCAGCACTGGGGGGGTCAGACAAAGACTGCCATAAAATGCTGGTCTTTGTAAATGACCCCCTCCCGTGTGTTAAGAGCTTTTCTTGGGGGTTCATAACTGGATTAAAGAGACAGAAAAACTGCTCTTGTGAAGTACTCAGGATTATGCGCCGTTTCCTCCATTTGTGAACCATGAGGTCACCAGGGATTCAGAGTAATCTGTCACTTCATGCAGCAAGAGCTGGGGTGCCGTTTTATTAACCCCAGCAGTGCTGGAATATTGAGGGTCCGCAATTAAGGAGTATTTGAGTTCTTGTTGGATGCCCCTATTGCAGGAGATCTCTTATAACAGTCCATGAGGAACCTCTAAACAGAAGCAGGATATTATATAGTATAATAATCGCTATATTAACTGGTGGTAACATGAAGCACAGTAAGAGGTGCAAGTATTAATATACTACAGTATGTCACTGAGTCGGTGCGTTCAGGGACTATATGTTAAAGGACTGAATAAAGTTCAGGAGGGAAGTGTTATTAATAAGAAACAGAACACAAGAACAAGGGGGCACAATCTGAGGTTAGTTGGGGGAAAAATCAAGAACAACATTAGAAAATATTATTTCACTGAAAGAGTAGTAGAAGCTTGGAACAAACTTCCAGCAGAGGTGGTTGATACATCCACAGTAACTGAATTTAAACATGCCTGGGATAAACATGTATCTATCCTAAGATAAAAACAAAAGGATAATAAAAGGGCAGACTAGATGGACCAGATGGTCTTTTTCTGCCTGTCAATCTTCTATGTTTCTATGTTTCTATGTTTCTTCTATGTTTCTATGTAACTACCAGAATAGGAGGCATAGCTGCTGATATAGGACCCAACAACTAATAGGACCCATTTTCACTCCAATGTAAGATGTAGTTAGAAGGTGGTGTAAAAAAATTAATCTGGCCCCGTTTTAAATTTTACTTTGGTTACGCCTGCTATACGCCTGTATTACTTCTCTGTGATGTTACTTTTTGCCTTATTATTGTGCTTGGATATTATGACTGTATTATACCTGTGTGTGTCATCATTGCTTGCTTTTTTGCGTTTGGCATGATGTCACATTTTGACCATTTGATATGTGTGATTAATGTGCTGGGATTCCATGGCTTTACAGTTTCACTGTACCTCTTCTTGTATAATCCAGGTGCTGTAACATCACTTAGTAGATTATTCCTGAACTGTGACATCACTGTAAGCATTGCCTTTGTATTCTGAGTTCTGACACAACTGTGTGCATTACACAGACCAAAATATTTGCAAACTTTTTTTGAACCTACTGCTGAAGCTGCTCTGGGTGGTGTGGGGTTCCATTGCAAATTTTCTGTTGGCACCCCATGGTTACTTGTTATCCTATTAGGTGCTATGATCACCTTGTCAGTGCGCCAGGGTGCTATGGTCACCTAGTCACTACATAGGGCAGCTCACTGTCACTGTCAGGGTTTACTGATTGGATATTTCTCCACAACTTCCACACGCACTTAGATCATCTGGATTAAAGGGTAAAATGCCTGAAAATATGTGCATACACCTCAGTCCATGGAGCTTAGGACCCAGCTGGTTCCCAGAATCCCATTAGAGTTCCTGAGATGGATTCTTCTCAACTGATGGGTCAGCTCCTGGTATTGAATTCTTGTAGATTATATTAATATGTAAAGGCATAAAGGATATTCCTTCACCAAGAGCAGATGGGTCTCCTTCCAGGCTCGGAGATTGTGCTCACTTGGTATTCTACTGCCCTCCAAGTCTAGGTCATCTTGGTCACTCATACTTGGTAATATTTTATACATGTGTGGAGCTGAACCGTCCGGTTGGGTCCCGTAGATTGTTGTTTCCTCTTAAATAGCCTTTGAGTGAAATATGCTGTACTGTGGTGAAATAACCTTTCTTGCCTAAGAGAGATCTTCTCAGGACTTCCTGTATGTGACATGAGGACACTGCGAATAGACTTCCTTCTAAAGATGCATTGTATTAGATGAGAGGAAACGTAAAAAGCTCACATTATGACAGACACAAAATCTTTTCTTTACATATAATGTGAATCTGACGGACTGGTTCAGCCACAAGGAACATTGATCCATCAGAATCCTGAAGACCCAGTCATATAGTATTGATACGGTCTCCCAAACTAAAAGTGGTGGGGGACCACTGCTATATAGCCCAGTAATCCATAGACAGGTCCTACTTCTCTTCATAGACTGTGGGTGCTGGTGGGTTTACCACCTTTCCCAATAATAAAATACTAGCCATGTTTACATGGGCAAACAAAGGGGTTGTGGTTTGGGTATGTGGCTTAAACATGGGTGTTATTTGACACCAATGGCTTGATCATATTCTGAGATTTGTGGCATTTTTAAAAACTTTTTTCCTTTTATTTTTAAAGGGAGTCTGTCACCTCATTTTCACCTATATAACTAACAGCACTGCCCCACAGAAGATTGCATACACATCTCAGACATACCTGTGTGCACTGGGTGTCTGTATTACATGTCAAGAAAAAACACTTTTATTCTGCAGGAAAACAGCTCCCAAGTGCCCGGCTGAAAGTGAAACTAAAAACAGCTTTCTCTCCTGACTCAATTTCTAACAGCTATATCTTCTGATATACTGGATATAATCCTGTGATTTTGGTATCATTTTAAAGCTTGGAATGTCAGCTTTCAAAGAAGGTCAGAACCATTGTTTTATCTGCTACTAATCCCTAGATATGAACAGCTAAAGCTGCCCTCTCCCCTCCAGTCTGGTTTGCAGCAGCAGCAGAGCCGGGCACTTGGGAGCTGTTTTCCTGCAGAGTAAAAATGCTTTTTCTGAACGAGGAATACAGACACAAAGTGCACACAGGTATGTCTGAGATGTGTATGCAGTCGTCTGTGGGGCACTGCTGTTAGCTATATAGGTGAAAATGAGGTGACAGACTCCCTTTAAAACCAAATGCAGCTAAAATGATCTCCATGTGTCAGAACTATATTAGATATTCCTCTCCAGTGATGATCTCTGTTGCTACAGCAGCAGTAACTGGTATCGCAAGGAAAAGCGTTCTGCATACATGATACCACGGGTATGAACAGAATAAGGACTGTGTAATTGTTATTAAGGTTTATATGTGTGATGTAAATGTTGGTGAGACTAATTTGACACTGTGATCCGGACGCTGGTAAAGTCTGGGTTGTGGGGTCAATAAGTGTCATAATTAATCACAGAGGTGTAATTAGATTTGCAAGCACTCGTCTGGTCGCTGCTGTTCTGGAAAAATATTAGACCCTCATGTGACAGTTAAGGTGGATTTAGACAAACCGATAATGGTCCAGATTATTGGAATGACCATTCCTGTGAACGCTTGTTACCGATAATCTGGCCATCTGAATGTGCCGACGATCACCCGATGAACAAGCAAAAACACTCATTCATCGGGGATCCTGTCGTTCGTGCCAGCACTGAAATGATTGTTTCTGGGCAGCAGATCATGCGGTCTGAACAGTGATCTACTGCCCAGAAACAGTGATTCTGTATGGGGACGAGCGATGGCTATGGGGATCCCTCGTTTTCATACTATGAAGGAGATCGCTGCTTCCTTCCCGACAATCAGCCACTCCACTGGCCTGTCTAAATCCGCCTTTAGAAAGCAAGTATGTTCTTTGATTGATTTTTAGGGGGCTTGATAACATGAACTAGTGAGGCTTCATTCACATGCATTTGGTGCCTCAGTCATAGATTCTGTCAAAAATATGGGGCAAAATAGCCAGCGATTTCTAATGGAAACCAGATCCCACTGCCAATGTAGTTCATCAGGTGGCATTTCTTTCCATCATTTGACAGAAATACTGCCGTTATTTTTGTTGTTATGCTCCAGTAATGGAGCAACACAACAGAAATAAAAACGCTAATGTGAACCCAGCCTAACCCCTTCCCTGAGGTCATGTATATTTACTCAGGGAAAGGAGCATCCATATCTGTTAGCACTTACCCCACTAGCCCTCCCTCTATTCCTCCTCCACACTGGCTGAGATGTCAGCCGGCTAAGATGGGCTGCTTCAACCTGGAATATCTCAGACTGCTAGTATCAAGAAGGTATCACATATCTCCTTGGTTACTGAAACTTACTTGCAAATAATGTTGCATTATCTGCACAGGGGTTGTTGTTGTTGTTCCCTGACCTCTTTTTTTTTAAAAAGAACCTGTCACCATGAAATGCAGTACAGTCTGAAGGCAGCATGTTATAGAGCAGGAGGAGATGAGCTGATTGATATATAATTTTGTCAGTAAAGATTCAGTGAAACATGTAATGTGTACATTTAAATCTGCTCTTTCTGAGTTCATTTGTACACAGGGGCTGCCTTGTCAGAGACTGATGGCATTCTCTGTATACGTAAGTATACATAGATAGCAATTAGTCACTGATAGTTGTGCACTGGGCGGTCTTAAAGGGGTTGTTCACCCCGGAGACGTTTTCTACAGACCCCCAGTGTGTCTGGACGTGTGGAGGTAATCATACTTACCTGATTCCCACCGATGGGTTCTGGCTTCATCTCTGCCTCACTGGCTGTGCAGGTCCCAAGTCACCTTGCTTCAGCATTCCTTTTGACCCATGCATCATGTGACTCAAAGATCTGACACATGGATGACACATCAACTACATCAAAGGGATGTTGTCGCTGGGAGACCCGGGACCTGCACAGCTGTTGGGGCAACGATGGAGTCGGAACCTAGCGGCAGGAATTAGGTAAACACGATTACCGCTGTGGGTCCACCCATGCTGGGGAGCAATCATCCCTTCTGTATGGCAAAAATACCCTTTGTATGGGAATGAGCAAACTGGATATGGGTCAAAAACAAAGAACAGGTGCAGATCTTTCGATTACACCTGACCTCTGTGTAGGGTTTACCGCTGGTTTCGGCTCGCAATAACTGACCAAATAACTGAAGTGTGAACTCAGCCTTGCCCTAGTTTCATATTTTGCATTGGCTGTGGGCAGGTATGACGTGCCCCACTGCATAATTCATGAGGCTCTGTAGATGTTATTTCTGTTACAGTACAGACCATATAATGGTGATTACCCTCTGGAGACCCCCTAGCATATTGTAAAGGGGGAGGGTTGGGGGAGTCACATCTGTGATCTTCACTTCACTTGGTACAAGAATCAAGTGACAGATGTAAGATGGTGCTGCACCTTTAAGATAGTTTCAGCATGGTGGTTTACAGGCCAGGACCTGGCTTGGCCCTTGTCTCATTCTGCCTGTTTATCTCGTCTCTAAAGCTGCCTCGCCCAAGTGGCACAGGGCCCTGCAGACCAGAGTGAGGAGCGGGGTTGTGGTTTCTGGTTTTCTGTTTCACCTACTTCTAACTCTCAACTCTAAAAACAGACACAAAATGATTTTTTTTCTTTTGCTGTGGGTGGTACCCCTGCTGTGATTCAGAAACTGCAGTCTATGGGCTGTATTACACCAACAGATTATTAATCATTGGTCAGATGGCCGCTTACACACACAGATCTTTTGTTATACATACCAACTATTGGTCTGATTGGACAGAAATTGGTCAGATAATCTGTTGGTATGATACAGCCTTATGACTGAATTGAGGCACTTGGTACCTTCTAATGAAAGGAAAGATTCTCTCCTTAAATCTTTCCATAATTCTCTGTCATGTTCTTGCTCCCTGGCTTATGGATTTTAAATGAAATGTGTGGCAGGTCGGACATGCATACTGTAGCTCCATTCATCTCTATGGGGGTACAGCACATGGCTATTTCCAGAACTCCCGTATGAGTGGATAGGCAGTGCGCATACTTGACCTGTTGCTCTGTTCATTCTAGGGGTTCCCCATTTTGGTGACCCCTGGGACCCCACCAACCTAGTAGTTAGCCCCTAGCTGTTGGATAGGGGATAAATTGTCAGAATATCCCCTTAAAGGGGTTGGGCACTAATTTTCAGACCTCTCAGTTTGATGGGACCTGTGTTGGTGATCATACTTACCGGATCCCCGGCTCTTAGTCCTGGCTTGTTCACTCCCTGGCTTGGTCCCTCCATGTATAGTTCCTTCTTGATAGCGCTGCAGCCAGTCACTGGCTGCTGCTCCCCTTTGCATCATGTCAAATGGTCGCATGACGCAATGGGAGAAGATTACCACCGTGGCCAGTGATTGGCTGCAGCGGCATCTAACTGGAAGTTTACATATGGAGGGACCAGAGACAAACAGTGGAAGCCAATGAGCCAGGACCCAGCGCTGGGGATCAGGTAAGTTGAATGCCGGTCCCGCCAGTCTGAGAGGTCTGGAAATTAGTGCACAACCCCTTTAAAAGTGGATGTACACTGTGATTAAATTTTATAGTGAATGGGTTAAAAAAGATGGGGAAAAAAGCATTGATCACCACATCAATCTCCTGCTGCTGCCATACCGTCACTTGGTCCACGCTGGTTTCCACCTCCTGGTCCCATCTCAATGCACAGGAATGCCCACTCAGCCAATCAGGGGCCACAACAGTGACCCACCTCTAGCAGTGATTGGCCATTTCATGTGAAACTGAAAGAGGAAACCAGTGGGGATTGGTGAGTAATGCTTCTTTTATTTATTTATTTATTTATTTATTTTTAATCCATTCTGTCCTTTCCCTCCAATGTAACGTCATATAGGAATGGAGAATCCATGGTTCTTCCAGATGTCAGTACTGAACAAGTATGACGCATTGCGCTCTTGGTCACACGGGACATGATTTTTTCTGCTTGTTTTTATGTTGCTCTCCTCGTCATTGACCCATTTTACTTGCAGCAAGTTACCATTGTAGTAGTATGGACATTCCAGGGAGGTATTTTCCAAGTGTGCCTTTTTTTTACATGGAGGATTAAGTGAGGATTATACTGCCGACTTTGGTGGAATTCTGTGATCTTTATCTGCCGGAGGCTGCATATGTTCTCATGTGCTGTGTGCACTTATTACTGTAGCGGGGGTGCAGTGTGCATCAACCACCCATCAGGATGTATGTGACCTAATATATATCTAACAGTATGGATCACTCCCATCATTCCTGCTGCAGTCTCACATAATTTTCTAGAAAGCAATTTATCTAATCATTATTAGTGGCTTTGGTTTGTACCCCAAAAAACATGGGGAGAACAAACCAACCTCATGAGGCACAGTGTAGCAATATAACAACGCTAACCACCCAGCCTTGAGGCACCTATTGCCTGTTTAGTTTTGTCCTAACTGCCTGGTCGTGCTTCCTCGCTTATTGCTGGTCAGGAAGACTAGAGCGGCATTCATTAGAGGAGTGTCCCCTTCATGAGGCCTCGGCTGTCACAAGTCTGGCTCGTTCTAATGACTTTTACAGATAAGAAAATCTGCGTAATGCTGGACGCTCCAGAGTTCTCTCATCTGTTTTTTCCAGTCAGGTGGAGACAGACAGAGTCACATTCTCCCTCAAGGTTTTGCTGGCTGTGGTTCTGCTTTACCCCATTGCATCATATACAGGAGTCTGGAGATCAATGGCTGGACAGATCCCCGGAGGTGACGAGCCTAGATGAGCTGCCAGGGTCACAAAAAAAAACCCCTCACATTGGCCACTACAGTCTGCAGAACTTTATGCTTTTCACATCAATGAAATAGGAACCATTGTGCAGTTTATCTGCTTGTTGCCTCCTATGTAATGTGTGCCAACCACCTTTAGTCTCCTGCAGGGCTGTGGAGTCGGTAAGCCAAAGCCCCGACTCCAACTCTGACTCCTCAATTTCCCCTGACTCCGACTCCCAATCCGACTCCCTCATAAATGGCGCATGTTTAAGTGATAACTTTAAACAAACTTTGCATAAATCAATAGTACAGATATGTAATGACAAAAAGAGTTTGTAATATATGTTTTACTAGATATTTTTACTCTGAACTTTCAGTATCAGGCTTCTCTGAGTACAGCTCACTAAGAGCCTGATGTATGAAAACTGTCTAGGTCTAAGACTTTCTTTGTTGCCCATAGCAACCAATCAGAGCTCCCCTTTCATTTCTCCAGAGCACTATATGAAATGAAAGGGGAGCTCTAATTGGTTTCTATGGTCAACAAAGAAAATTCTACACCTAGACAGTTTTCATACATAAGGCCCCAGGTGTTTTGCATCAGCAGCATATAGAAGCCATGAGAGCAGTTAAACTCTCCAAACATGAGCTCAGAGGAAAGCATAGAGAGAGAACATGCACTGGACAAGTGATTTATGCAGTTTATTGAAAGTTTAGATATACTAAGAAGTACTTGCCTTAAAGGGGTTTTCTCAGCACATTGAGTCACTGGCTGACATGTAGTTTGCACTTACTATGTCTCCTTGGGCCGTGTGTGTGTGTGGGGGTGTCTCCAGCAGTTATTAGCATATATTAACTTACTCTGACAGAGCAGGAGGTTGTGATCTCTAACACAATTATAGGTAAAGCCATCCTTCTTAGTCCTCACAACACATTTTGCTTACTGCAGGTAAGAAACCTGTGTACAGTGAGAGACCTGCTGAACTGTCTAAAGTTTATGACTAAAGTAAAATCTACTGATCACTGTATTTAGAAAATGTCATCTTTTAACTGTGCCTTTATGTTGAAAGCTAATCTTTGTAACTATGGTGGATGAGCCCGACATATTTATGATCATTTATATGCGCTAAGAGCTTCCACTTGATATACTTTATATACTACATAGCAATTGTGCTTTTTTTACTTCTTTACTCCTTTACATGTTCATTTCATGTTCATTTTATGTCTCATGGCTTATCTAGTGCTGCTGCCATTCTCTGTTTAGTAATCTTTGTAACTAGTGAGAAAACCCCTTTAATCCTGTTTTCTCTAGTAGCTCTGAGATGAGTGCAGCCATTCCTTCCCAGTGCCTTTTTCCTCTGATCTGTAGGAGAGGAGTTTCACTTCTGAGCATCTACATGAAGGGCAGCACACAGTCATCTCAACTGAAAGCCTAGATCCTTAGTTCAGGAATAGAACAGATAGGACATTTCATCATGTTCCCAAATTCTTATGAAATATATTCAGCACATACTGCACTGAACTAAATGTACCAATTTATTATATATTTTAGGAGTCGGTCCATTTTATACCGACTCCGACTCCACCAAAATGGTCACAAACTCCGACTCCACAGCCCTGGTTTCCTGTGTAATGTGCTTCATCCACCGGGTGTCTCCTATGTAACATGCGTCATTCACCTGTGGTCTCCTGTGTAATGTGCGCCAACCACCTGTGGTCTCCTTTGAAATGTGCACCATCTCCCTGTGGTCTCCTATATAATATGCACCATCCACCTGTGGTCTACTATGTAAAATGCACCATCCACCTTTGGTCTCCTGTGTAATGTGCACCAACCATCAGTGGTCTCCTATGTAACGTGCACCAACCATCAGTGGTCTCCTACGTAACGTGCGCCATCCACCTATGGTCTGTTATGTGACATGCGCTATTCACCTGTGGTCTCTTATGTAACCTGTGCCATCCACCTGTGGTGTTCTATGTAAAGTGTGCCATCCACCTGTGGTCTCCTGTGTAATGTATGCCAGCCACTTGAAGCTTCCCAGAGAATATTTGGAAAGCTTTTAACATGTATGCTCTTGTTATCAGTAGTAGTTCAGCAAGGTGCACGTCATGATTACCTCACTAATAGAGGATTCAAGTGTAAATGGTAATTGCTAGTGACAAGTGCTGGGGCCCTCTAGGATTTTGTTGCTCACGTATTACTTTAAAATCCACTTGTCTCAAAGGCTATGGACACCTTCTGGGTTATTTTTTAATGGTTGCATTTTACCAATTTTGAGTTAAAAGTAATTTTTCAATTGGTCTTTTTTAAAAATGTCAGCTGTTTCGTAGATACAAGGATTAAAAATTAGTCTGTTTGAAACTTGCAACTCTGTTACTTTCACTAGGGCTCATGTATAGCTTATCTCTGATCCCCTAACCTTATAAACACTCATTATAGTTCAGTTCTTAAAAAACTGATAAGAATATGGCTTAAATAAGTGTATATGAGGTCGGCAGATAAGAGATAAGAGCCACACATGAGCTGCTATAAAACATCTTGCAAACAAACTGCTTTTTAAACCCTGTATCTTAGAAACGGCTAAACATTGAAACATTGAACCCGGACATACCCTTAATTTCACCCAGGCAGCCTGCCTGATGTTAGCATCGGAGCATCTCATGCTCCGATGCCCTCCCTTGCCCTGCGCTGGATCGCGCAGGGCAAGGGCTCTTTTGTTTACTAATACACACTGCCGGGCGGAGGCTTCCGCCCGGCAGTGTGTTCAGTGACGTCACTGGCTCTAATGGGCCGGCTTTAGCGCTGCCCTAGCCGTTTTACTGGCTAGGCCGTGCTATAGCCCACCCATCAGTGCCGGTGACGCCACCGGGCTCACTGCCGGGCGGAAGCCTCCGCCTGGCAGAGCCCGGTACATCACAAGAACCAGGCTAAATGCTTTTGCCCTGCAAGCCGTGACCCAACCAGAACCCATACCTATACGTATGATCAGAGCTTCAATTTACCCTGCAATCCATTTGTCTAGCTCCTGTGTGAGCCTGCAGCACACTGAGAGTATAATGGCTCCTGATCTTCCCTCACAAAACTACAATTCCCACAATGCCTAGCTTTCCTGCTGTGAGTTTGTGCTTGTTCATGAGAGTTGCTGTTCACTGATTGGCTGCCTGACATTCCAGTGCAGACACGCCCCTCTACTCAGTAAGCTGCAGCACACTAACATTTAGCTAGAGAACTGATAGCAGCACACTGAGCATGCCTGACCTGACAAAGGCTCAGAACTACAGGTCGGTGCCATGGCAACTCATGAGGAAACACAGTGGGTAGTAAGAAAGAAACTACTGAACGGTGAATATGGAAAACTGACATTATATTAGGTAATTATTGATGATGAATTAGTCTAAAACATAAGTTATATTTATGGTAACCGGAATACCCCTTTAAAAAGGTCACTCTGAGCCAAGGTAACATTTTCTTTTTAGGAGGGGTGGCGAGCAGTTATGGAGAAATGTGGGGTCTATTATCAATCAGCCTTCCCCCTGCTGACAGAGGAGTGACATTCATCTGTTCAGATTGGTCCGATTCATACTGATGTAGCATCATGCATATAAATCTTGGAGGGTCGTGCAGTGTATAAATGGAGTTTAGGGTAAGAAATGCATAAAAGGTTGAAGAATATAGAAGTGCCCTCGCCCAAGAGCTTGCACTCTGAAGATGTCCTGGGTGAGGTAGCTCTGGATAGTAGGGAGAGGCATTTAAGGCAGTGCTATATCTATGCCATACATCATTTATCTAACTGAACTTGTGCCAAAACCAGATAAAAAGTGAAGATTGATTGAAGGAGGGTCACCAGGGGGTAATGGATCTGGTTACACACAGAAAGGAAACCAGGATCTTCCTTCTGTTCTCCATTTTACTTGGCTGCAGCAGGAAAGTGGAGGATCTGTCCATGTTCTCATCTGGGGGCAGAGTTTTATTATTGTCTGCTCAGTGTGGCGCCCCCTTCTGACACTGCAGAATAGTGACTGTGACCTGTTCTGATGGGTCCAGTCTAAATTGATGTGTCTTGTGTAATAAATGTTCTATAACCTACAAATGTGCGAGATGCTACAGAGCGTAACTATATTGTGAGTGCCTTCTATGTGAAGAGAACCTATTCACACCCGTCAGCCCCTCAACCACTAGAGCTGACACTCAACTAGAAGTTGGAATATAAAATATAAGTAAGAAAACTATATCCTGCAGGGACGGACTGGGAACTTAAAGTGGCCCTGGAAAAAATATGAAAAGCGGCCCCATTTTGTAGTTGGGTCCAAACTGATGGAAGGCAGGGCCAGCAATACCATATTGTGACACATTATAACACCCCTACAGAGCCAAATACCACAGTCCATCACAAAATATATCCCCAAAAACTACCACTGACCGGCCATAAGGAGGGCCCAGGTGGCCCCCTGGGCACTGGCCCACCGGGAAATTTCCCTGTAAAGTCTGTGGCCAATCTGCCCCTGATGTCCTGTAAGGTTTAATAATCTGGAGGTACCATCCCACAGTTGTCTCATAATGTCATGGAGCAGCATTTGTTTTCTCCTTACCCTAGCTTGAAGTACATGTGGCTGTCACTGATCCTCCTTCTCTGTGGCTGGTTAATCTGCTAATTTTCTAAATTCACTGTGAAGCTGGAGACTGTTACATGTAAACTCAATTTTGTAGTCTGGAGAATTGGAAGACTCTTAGAGAAACTAGGACACTAGCAGTAACCTGGACCTGCATGATCTCCACATTGTATTAAATGTCAGATCTTTATCAGTATTGGTGTTCAGTAAACTGTAAAGTCTCCGTCCTGGTGCCTTCACCTCCTGTTTATAAGGGTTGATGGAGTTAACCTAAATCTTCATATGCCTTCTACAGACTGAGGGCTCATGCACATGTCAATGGGGCCACAAAAGATGCGGAAGAGCACACCCGTGTGCTGTCTGCATCTGTATGTCTGTTCCACGGCCCCACAAAAAAGTAGAACTTAGTCCGTTTTACAGACAAAGATAGGACTGTTCTATTAGGGGACGGCCATTCCATTCCGCAGAATGCACACAGACGGTATCCGTGTTTTGCGGATCTGCAATTTGTGGACCGCAAAACAGCTAATGGTCGTGTGCATGAGCTCTAATAGGCTGGACTAACCTGAGGTTTACTGTGACTGCAGCAGTCCGCTTCTTCCACGCACATGTCATAAATTATTTATCTATTGTAAATCAATCGCTAGGTGATGTTTGTTGCATCTATCACATAGGCAGATGATGAAACAAATCCAAATACAGAATCAGTAATAGGGTCCTCCTGTCTGGTGTTCTCCTGTGTCCCTGCTCTCTGGTCTTCTTGCGTGTCCCTCCTGACTGGATGTCTCCCGTGTCCCTCCTGTTTGGCCTTTTGCCGTGTCCCCCCTGTCTGGCCTTCCCCTGTGTCCTCCCTGTCTGGCCTTCCCCCGTGTCCCCCCTGTCTGGCCTTCCCCTGTGTCCTCCCTGTCTGGCCTTCTCCCGTGTCCCCCCTGTCTGGCCTTCTCCACTGTCCCCCCTGTCTGGCCTTCTCCCCTGTCCCCCCTGTCTGGCCTTCTCCCGTGTCCCCCTGTCTGGCCTTCTCCCCTGTCCCCCCCTGTCTGGCCTTCTCCCTGTCCCTGTCTGGCCTTCTCCCCTGTCCCCCCTGTCTGGCCTTCTCCCCTGTCCCCCTTGTCTGCCCTTCTCCCCTGTCCCCCTTGTCTGGCCTTCTCCCCGTGTCCCCCCTGTCTGGCCTTTCCCCTGTCCCCCCTGTCATGCCTTCTCCCCTGTCCCCCTTGTCTGCCTTCTCCCGTTTCCCCCCCGTCTGACCTTTTTCCCGTGTCCCCCCCTGTCTGGCCTTCTCCCCTGTCCCCCTTGTCTGGCCTTCTCCCGTTTCCCCCCTGTCTTGGCCTTCTCCCGTGTCCCCCCCTGTCTGGCCTTCTCCCTGTCCCCCTGTCTGGCCTTCTCCCCTGTCCCCCTTGTCTGCCTTCTCCCGTGTCCCCCTGTCTGGCCTTCTCCCCTGTCCCCCCTGTCTGGCCTCTCCCCTGTCCCCCTTGTCTGGCCTTCTCCCGTTTCCCCCCCGTTCTGACCTTTTCCCGTGTCCCCCCCTGTCTGGTCTTCTCCCCTGTCCCCCTTGTCTGGCCTTCTCCCGTTTCCCCCTGTCTGGCTTCTCCCGTGTCCCCCCTGTCTGGCCTTCTCCGTGTCCCCCTTGTCTGGCCTTCTCCCCTGTCCCCCCTGTCTGGCCTCTCCCCTGCCCCCCTGTCTGGCCTTCTCCCCTGCCCCCCTGTCTGGCCTTCTCCCCTGCCCCCCTGTCTGGCCTCTCCCCTGCCCCCCTGTCTGGCCTTCTCCCCTGTCCCCCTGTCTGGCCTTTCCCCTGTCCCCTGTCCCCCTGTCTGGCCTTCTCCCCTGTCCCCCTGTCTGGTCTTCTCCCTGTCCCCCTGTCTGGTCTTCTCCCCTGTCCCCCTGTCTGGTCTTCTCCCCTGTCCCCCCTGTCTGGTCTTCTCCCCTGTCCCCCCTGTCTGGTCTTCTCCCCTGTCCCTCCTGTTTGGCCTTCTCCCTTTGTCCTCCTTCTTGCTCAGTGTTATTTACTACCTGTGTAAATCAGACAGAGAGACATCCATGATTTTGTGTGCCATTTTAACAAAGCTCAGTTGTTAGGACGAGTTCACACTTCAGTTATTTGGTCAGTTATTTAAATCAGTTATTGTGAGCCAAAACCAAGTGTGGGTCAAAAACACAGAATAGGTGCAAATCAAATCATTACACCATAGGTTTCATTACTGGTTTTGGCTCACAATAACTGATGGAAATAACTGACCAATAACTGAAATGTGAACTCAGCCTAAGGGGTCTTGCACACAAACTTATTTTTTGTCAGTTTTTTGCGGCCTGTATGCGGAACCTTTGGGATCAATGGTGCCGCAACAAAAAACGAAATTACTTTGTGAGTGTTCTGTGTCCGCATGTCCGTGCCGCAAAATAATAAAACGTCTTATTATTGTCTGCATTATGGACTGTTCTATTATGGGCCAGTTGTTCTGTTCCGCAAAATGCAAGACGCACAAGGCTGGGATCTGTGTTTTGCGTATCTGCAATTTGCGGACCGCAAAACAACAATGGTTATGTGCGTGAGCCCAAAGAGGGACTTTAGAGTTGGTGACTCCACCAGTGAGCCGGATCTCAGGGAAATCTGGACGTAGTGGGTGCAGTGCAACAGTTTCCTGGTGTAGTAAGTGTTTCGCTTTACTGGTACTGGCACTGGTCCACTGGGGTCAGTCATGTAGCATTAATGGTTTGGTGCTGTGTCCAATGATAATAATGGAGTAAAGAATGACTGGGCATTTCCTAGGCATCCCCCTAATTTTCCTCTCCGGCATCACAAAACTGCTTCCTTTGTTTCTGCTTTTCAAAGAATCGACTGTCAATTGAGAGCAGAACATTTGAAAATAAATACTCCAGTGTTTACATGGATGAAGTGTCCTGGAGCAGCACAGAGAGGGCAGGGTGGCTGGCGGGGGGGCGGGGGGTGGCTAGCCAGTGGGACGCTATCATCCGACCAGCAGAAAGAAAGGGATCATTGAGCAGCTCTCATGGATGGATAATTGATCGATTGATCCAGCTGGTCATATTATAGAATCAAATCTCGTACATTTGCGACCCCCACATCTGGTTCTCACAGATTACGTAGGGGGCTGGGCAGTATTGCTTTAAATATCTGCACTGTTCCCATATATTGTGTACCTCTGCTACATCTATGAGATGACACCTGACTCCCAACATTTTTAGAACATATATGCAGTGTGGGGGTTGTCAGCTCAGTGTCCTGTCTTACAGGAGGCCTTCTATGGTGACTTGGGGTGCGTTAGAATCCGTGGACCTGTCGTCATGTGTAATGTTCTCCAGATTTGCAGTGTTTCTTCACTCTGGGGCTTCAGATCATGGAAGCGAAGGTTTTTGTCTGGTGTCCAAGGGAAACGTCCATGGGGAGAGGGGTTGTGGTGTAAATAGGTCATCATATAAGTCTCTTCACTGCCTGCTGTGTCTGTATCTTAGGGGTCATTCACACGACCGTATCGGTTTTGCGGTCTGCATAACACGATTACCAGCCCTGTGCATCCTACATCTTGTGGATCAGCACATCCCACCTTTTGTTAGAAATGGCTATTTTTGTCCACAAAACGGGCAAGAATAGGACATGTTCTATTTTCTTTTTTTTTTCGGGCCACAGAAAGGACATACTTATGTGGACCAGCACACGGTGTGCTGTCTGCATCTTTTGTGGCCAAATTGAAATGAATGGGTCCGCATCTGATCCGCAAAAAATGTGGACTGACGGTCGTGTGAATGCCCCTTTAGGCTACCTTCACATATGCGTTTTTGCATTTTTTGGGACGAATTCTGTTATATCGAAAATGAACATGCTGGATCCGGCACTAAACCATTGTCTGGTTTTAGTGCCCCAAAAAAACTGATCCGGCACCATTGACTTACATGGTTTTTGGTACTGTATCTGGCATGTTCGGTTTCCTATGCGGCACACAAAAGCGCTGCTTGCAACGTTTTTGTGTCCAGCATGGGAACGTAGCAAACAGGAACAGAATGCATTCTGGTGCACTCTGTTCCAGTTTGCGGACAGAACTTTTTACCTCCGGTTTTGAGATCCCCTGCCGTATCTCAAAACCGGAAAGGAAAATGCAGATGTGAAAGTTGCCTTATGCTGGGAGAACACTGCACATAGCTACTCGCATATATTAAAGATATGAAGCCTGTGTGCAGCAAAGTACATTGGTACAACAGTCAACCTCACTGCAGTTCTGCCCACATTGAGCTGCACAGCAGTGTAAACATTGGGGATAATTCAATCAATAGCTTTTACTTTACAGTCGTCCTCCACTGTTTTCTTATGTGATTCACTTATGGAGATTCCATCTAACCAGCTTTATCCTGGATTATTTACTATTTAGTCCACCATGGATTAGTTCTGGTTCAGGTCTGTTTCACCATTATACACTAGCTGGATCCACTTGTCACTTGTGACACATGCTCAGGAACGTTCCACTAATAAGTGGCAGATAGACAGAGCATGTCTGAGTGTTCAGTGCTGTGGGGACAGGGCAGGTACAGAGCTCCCTCCACACATCCTGTAGGCTATGCTGAATTCTGCACGAGAAGGGCGCGGCACGTGAGGGGGATGTGTAGATGCAGCAGAACCAAAATAATCAACTAAAGAAAAGTTATCTGCAGGTTCAGTCTGGGCCCACTTAATAGGGTTAGCTCAGCAGGCAGTATCACGCATGATGGGCTTAGATACAGACTCTCATCAGACAGAATCCCATATGATAGGATTAGATTCGTCTGGCAGTATCACACATGATAGGATTAGATACAGTAGTTCTGTAAACAGTATCACACACAGGATTAGATACTCCAGCTCAGCAGAAGGTAATACACATGATGGGCTTAGATGTAGCAGCTCAGCAGACAGTATCCTATATATTAGGATTAGATACAGCAGCTCAGCATTTTTTGGTGGATCGGACGCTGACCCATTCATTTCAATGAGGCTGGATAAGATGCGGACAGCACACCGCGTGTCATCCGCATCTGTTTGTGCATTCTTTCGGCCAGCAAGAAAGTAGAACATGTCCTATCCTTGTCCATTTTGCAGACAAGGGTAGGACATTTCCACCGGGGATTCATGTTTTGCAGGTCAGTGGTGTGCGGACCGAAAATCACTTATGGTCGTGTGCATGAGGCTATATGCAGTTGCTCAGCAGAGCGTATCAAACATGATAGGCTTAGACACAGCTGTGTGTAGATAGTAGCACACATAGAATTAGATACAGAAGCCCAGCAGGCAGTATCACACATGTTGGGCTTAGATACTGCATCTTGGCAGACAATATCCCATATGATACAGTATCAGACATTTTAGGATTAGATACAGATATGATTAGACACGTTATAGAATTAGATACAGCAGAGTATCACACATGATAGAAATTAGATACAGCAGCTCTTTGGACAGTATCCCTCATAGGATTAGATACAGCAGACATGATCACACTTGATAGGCTTGGATACATCAATTCTGTCCTTGAAAGCTAATGATCATGAGAGCTTTGGACGCCACGGCTTTTGGGAAATAACTCTCTTGGACTTGATGTGTGGAAGTTAATTCTTAGTACTAAGCTGCGAGTTTTGCTGAAATGTGAAGTTGTATTTCCTCTTTTCTTCAGAACAGACGAGTCGTCACTTACTCATCAGAAACTTCTGTATTTTGTCGGATGTTGTGAGCGGTTGCTGCAGATTTCTGTCAATGTTTGTGGCAGTCATTTGGTCTCTGCAGCTGAGAGCCAGGATCAGTGTGGGGACCATCCTGGAGACTCAGAACCAGTGATGTCACTCGGTAGTGGGAGGAGCCTCAGCTGTCTGTCGTAGGTTCATTCCTTCTTTACCACAGGTAGTGTCTGGGGGGAGCAGAAAGCAGTTATGGGGTTCACCAATGTCATTTTGCTTGTCCAACTCCTGGTTTTACTTATACTTATCTGGCATCTGAACGCCCCTCCCCCCAATATAATGCTCAGGCAAAGGGCATCTCCCAGGGGTTGTTAGTTGAAGGAGGCATCTGACCCTTTCACACAAATGTAGTTGCTATTGAACTGTTGCAAGATTCATCTCTTAATGGTTCCCAGTGTGAGTATGTACAGTAATGGGATTAGTTATTCCGAGGGCTGTAAAATCCCATCCACGTGGTGGACTATGACTTATAGCTGACAACTACCTAGAATGGATATGTGTGCTGGAACCTGGGCCCAGAAATATAAGGGTGCCTGCAAACTGTATGGGTTACGCACAGAAAAAACACAGCACTACTAGCAAAGTGAATGAGACAAATCTCATCAACACTTTATTTTTCATAGATGAGGAAATTGACCATTTGTGTGGATTTTGAAATCTACAGCATGTCAATTTCTGTTTTTTGTTTTTGTTCAGTTTTCACCCTTTTCAATGGAAAAGTGAGATCTGCTGCAAAAAAAAAAACACACATCAAATCCACACCAAGAACTGCGATAAATAGTGTAGATTTATGTGCGTTTTTTTGTCTTGGGTACAGATTTCTTGCAGATCCTCTTTGCATAAATATCCACCGTGTGCTGGCACCATAAGGGTTCCTGCCCTTTCATTACCCTCTTCACTATTCGCCTCCATCATCCTCCTCTTCATCATCTTCACCATCCTCATTCGGTCCATCCTAACTCTTCCCCTCATCATTCTTCTCTTCATCTTGATTATTTTCCCCTTATATGTGGTAAATGTAGCAGAAAGTCATTTAGTGAGGCAGGAAAACCACACATAGGGTTGGGCCGGGCAGCTCTCGTCTGCTGTCACCTGCTTGTTTCCTTTTTATCTGCTGGCGCTTCCTCTGGGTGTTATACATCGGTTGGTGGCAGTGTCCTGAGATAAGGCTGGGTGTCCTGCTGGTGATAATTATCTATATATCACATTTGCACCCCTCATATGATCGTGCCATGTCTGTTACCTCTGCTTACCTACAACCTCTTTCCAGTGGCTTCTTGGCAATGATTTGGTGAACCACCACTCTCCTCAGCGTTCATGTCATTCTGTGGAACATGTTTTGCTTAGGCAGAAAACCCTGCAGATATACATTACTATTGAGCCAGAAACATGAGCAGCACTTGGGCAGCCGAGATTATCCATTTCTGAAATATTGAGAGTGCTCCTATTCACAGCATGCTGCAATGTTGACGAATTAAAGGCAAAGTCTGTTTGAAAGTGTGAGAGCTTCTGAGGCTGCTTACATACAACTGTGCAATCCTAATACTTTGGACCCCCTCCTCTCATGGAAAGTGTTACCAGGCTTTGTCCTCAGCTGGGGCCTGTGTCACCCTGAACAAACCATTTGCAGCTTTTCTGTTCCCTCTGGGAAAAATGATGGGAGTGGGCGCATCAATTGTTGATGAGAGCATGAGGAGCTATGGTCACCTCAGGGCGATCTTTTCCTTCCCCCAGTGTAGGGGTCCCTAGACAAAGCAGCCCGATGGCACTGTCTATCTGACTTATGTCCTGTGATGTGTCCACTGCTGCTTTTTTTCTTCTTGCATAATGATGACACAGTTTATATAAGGAGAAGGTTCTTCTTATCCTGCTGTTCTGAGCCCTTTGCTGGGTGGTTCAGGTGACACAGGGATGATCAGTCTGCAGGTTCTTCTGGATACCTTTCCTTTGTGTCCTCTGTGTTGGGTCCCTTGTCTTGCGGGGTGTGACTTGTGGTAGGATGTCCTTCACCCTGATGTCGCCTTCTAGCTCCCTTAATCCAATCTAATTCGTTTTGTGTGATTTCTGCAAGTAGTTTTTTCTTAATTGGCAAGAGATGAGAAATGTGAGCTTGTATCATCAGCCTAAATGATAGGGGTGATACTCTCTATATACCAATATCCATTCCTATGTTTATTATTGGCTGTACATGGTGTAAAATGCAAAAAATACAGAGGGATCAAGTCCTGGGAACCTAGATGCACGCCTCCAGAGCTGTATCCAAAAGCCCATTCATATGATCAGTATAGAAGAAGAGGAAGCTTCCAGCGAGTTGAATAATAGTGCTTTTAGGCTACTTTCACACTGGCGTTCTGTAGTTTTATTCCAGCCGCTGCGGCTGGACCTCCACGGTGGAGCACGGTGGACTCGTGGTAGCACTGATCCAGCAGGCTGTTCCCCCCCCCCCCACAGGAACAGTCTGCTGGAAAAGGCTACCGCCAGTGTGAAATGCTATTTCCAAGAAAAGATGGTACAAGCAACCCAAATATGCCCACATTTGGGTTGCTTATACCATCTTTTCTTGGATTAAAAAGCACTATTATTCAACTCGCTGGAACCTGCCTCTTCTTCTATACTGTCTGTACATGGTGGCCAAATTAGTTGCCCAGGAACAAATTCAAGTAGAAAACAACTGAATAGAACATTTGAACATATGGAGGACTCTATATTTATAGGGCTCCTCTCATTCCTCTGACTGTTTGTTATACTGGGTACAACTTTTGATGTACTGTATATAGTGCCGCTGCTGTCCTCCTTGTAGTTCTGGAGATTTCCAGTCATCCACAAAACAGCTTACATCCAGAGTCCTTTCTGATGCATAGGGTTCAGTGTTGAGGCTGAGCACTTGCTGCTCGGACAGACGTGGTACACTGGGTGCATGAGGTCTTATGTAAGAGTTGAATATTGAAACCTTCCAGAAAGTTCCTTCTTTTCTTATCTCAAGTAGGTCAGAGCTGGGCACAATGGGCCTTTGGACTACAATCAGGAAACGTCTCGTCTTCCCTGGGAACCACTGCTTGTTTTGTGCTGTGAACATTGGCTGCTTTATGAGCATCGAGAGTCGTCTGGGAAACCTGACAGAGAACTCGGTGGAGAAGTGAAGAGAAAAGAGGGCTCCATAGCATTTCTAGAGGGTCATGATCTGGGCATGTACTGTACCCCCTGTGTCTGGCAGGTGAATAGTTAAACAGACATTTCTGTCAAAAAGGGGTGTATTTTTTAATTGAATATTGATAGAAAACACTTTTTAAAGAATTTTTGGCTCTTTTTCATATTGGCAGTGCTATAACACTGAAAATAAAATTGAAAATAATTTCCTTCTGCAGCAGTCAGCACAGAGAGATAAAACTCCTACATAGGAGCCAAACTCCAGGCCGCCAAGCAGCATTGATCCATTGGCAGACAGGGGCCAAATGCAGCCCTTGGTGCTCACCCTGAGGCCCCTGCTCCCCTCTTCTTTCCTGTTGCAGTACGCTGGTAACTGAACAGGTGCTGTCCTCCTCCAGTATATGAGGCACTAAGGACATGACTGTAGTAGAGAGGACTGTGTTTGCTGCAAACTTTCCACATTACCTCAGAGGTACTGTGCATTCCTCAGGTGTTCAGGGCCACATCTGAAGGGCCCCAGTTTTATGACATTTTGACCACTATTTCCTCAAATGGTAACCTACTGTATCTGTGAGCTGGGGCCCCCCCATGGTCATGTACTAGCAACTGTGTCACCCTGTTGTAGTTAGAGAGCCTTTCTAACAGATGCTGGATCTGCCATTCCTTCTTTGGGGTGCAGGATTAATAAGGGAGGCACAGTCAATTCCTGTCAAGCTAGTGCTGCATCTTTTTACATGAACAGCACAGGAACCTGTCAGTACATGTCACAGAAACTCTCGCCTCCAAAGCTCAATGACATTCCCTGGCGTGGCACACCTATGAAATCAACCTCAGGAGAGGCCAGTACCTTAGAACCCCAAAATAAAAGAAGAACACTGTCCTATGAGATGTTAATATCTGCACAGGCTAGATGCTTTATACTCAGGTGCTGTAGTACCCCAAGGTTTGGGATGATTCACCAAGGTGCTTATACTTGCATGGGTCCTTTACCCTGAGCTCAGTAGTCACCACATGGTAACCACTATTGCCCCAGCAAGAAGAAGGTTCTAGCAGCATCAGGTAGCAAGTAACCTGATCAAATCTCATGGCTGTTCCCAATTGTCACAGTATGTGAGGGAACAGTGGATGCAGATCTGATGTACAGAACTAGCGAATGGACTATAGGGAGGATGACCCATCACTCACAGGAATCTGCTGAGATGGAAGGACTGTGATCTGTGATTGGTGTCCTGGCACCTGTGGTTAGTCATTGAGCTGGAAGTTTTGGCCCTCTCTGCAGGACCTTGACTCATGAGGAGGTTCACTGCGCAGCAGCCGAGTCCACGATACTAAAGAGAGAAGTTTCCTTGTCTTGGCCGAGCCCAGAACAATGGAATCCACTCTGAGAGGAGAGACTTGTTTGTTTCAGTGGGAAATCCCTCGACTGGAATTTTCTCCCTGATCGTGTGGTTCCACCTCTCTAATTCAAGAGGACACTGCATTATTACAAAGACAAGCCTTCAATCTGAGGGTGTAGTAACTCCTCCTCCATCTGCGGGGTGGTCAGACTGCCCACCCGTGCACATCCAGGACACTCGCTGATTCAACTTACGGCTTGTTACATGTAGCAAAAATGCTTATATCTGCAGAATTGTGTCTACAGCTCTGGATGTGACTTGAGTAGAAAAAATTCACTTAACAGTGGTGGAGCTCTGGATTTGACTGGATTGCAAAGCTATATAAAGGAAGTAGAATGATTAGGTCTCTCTTTATCGTCGTACTTGCCATTTTTTGGATGTCATGTAAAAGTAGCATGCCACATATCCTGTCAAATGTTTTTGGCCATAACCCATGACTCCACAGACCAAACCTCCTAACAAAAATACAGCCCCCAGGACAGCCTGGCTGTACCTGCCCTCACTGTGCATACTAAGTTCTTGCCTGCAATTCCTCCACTGGAACAGAGTCCCAGGGCAGTGGGAACATCAAGATGTTGAAAGCACCAGCCGATTCACACTACATCCTGAGGCTGGTCAGGTGGGTTAGGCTACAGTATGTGTGGCACGGTACGGCACCCAACTTGTCTGGAGCTGAAGAAGAAGCGCGGCCACATTAAGGCCTCATGCACATGGCCGTTTCCCGGCCGTGCCCGTATTGTGACCCATTCACTACTTTTTTGCGGTGCGGACAGACCACGGATCCATCTGTGGTCCCCAGTGCACGGAACGGCCAAGCAACGGCTGTGTGCATGAGGCCTAAGACGGAGTTCAATCAGTTATTGTGAGCCAAAACTAGGTGCAGAACAGGTGCAGATCTTTCCATTATACCTGATCTCTGAGTAAGTTTCACTACTGGTTTTGGCTCACAGTCACTGATGGAAATAACTGACCAAATAAGTGAAGTGTGATCTCAACCTAACAAGTGTAGTGATTTGGGATTCGGACTGCTTCTGCTGTGCTTTTCAGCTACGGCGCTGCCTTCCATGAATTTGAGTGCATGCAGGAGACTTAACAACTACTTATGGGAGTCTCCTAGACATTTGGGAATTGTTGGCAAGCATGTATATAATTTGGATGTGAACTAATTGCAGTGATTGTCAGTGCAAAATGATTGTTTACTGCGGCTGTTCATGTATTTTTCTTGATTGTTAGCCACACTTTTGTTCTACACATCAGTAGTGCGATCCTTCATCCTATGTACATAGTTGTCTTGATATGTGTCCATCTTGTATGGGTTTTTTGTGTCAAGGTTGTTCACGATGTAGAAGATCTTTAACCTTTCCTTTTCGGCATCTTGTGGTCTTGGTAACTGGGGCAGGACCTCTCCTGGATTAGTTTTTTTTTTTGTGTCTGCCTCCTTGTGTGTGAAGTCTGCTCCTGCCGTTGTGGTAGCTGTTAATTGTAGTGAGGTCGCACGGCGGCATCTGTCAGGTACGTGTCATCACAGTCCTCTCCAGGAATTTCACAGCTGACGTACCGTAAATGATTGAATAATCAGCTCCCAAACATCGTTGGATTCGGTTGTCTGCAGAGCAGTCGTGCTGGGGATCTTCACTGGCACCCTGCATGCTTGGTGCAGGGGTTGTCATATCACTGTGTACTACAGAGAAGGGTCACGTCACTGTACTTTGCAGGGGGAATTTTTGGGGCATTTTCTCCACTGCAGTCGGATGTGCAGTGATAGGGTATAGTCATTTATGATGTAGTCGGTGTGGTTCCTGTAGTTACTCTTTAAGAGCTATATGGACTGCACATATCTCCATCTGACACCTCTGTCAGAACAGAACTAGTTGTCGACATTACAGGATCCAAAGGACTAGTCATTCATCTAGTCCTGAATGGTGGATCTGTATAGCTAAAGATACATGGCCCTTCTCCATATAGCTGCAGTAGTCAACTCCTGTGGGCGTTGTGGTAGCTGCCATATTAATTGTCATCCAGCTTTCCCCAATTCTTGACAGAGGGGTAGTCCAGAACACCTGTTTCCTGGGGCTCTTTGGATGGGGTCAGTTATTGACCTCGTACACTGTGGATGATGTAGTGCAATGTATATAATTTATGGCGGTGCCTTTGGGACGGTTGTGATTCTGTGTTTATATCACGATTGTTTTATATGAATGTACAGTAGACCCTGATGCAGGTGTTTGCAGTCTGGTGGTGGAGATGATGATCCTTCCTATTACTGTGCCACTTTCCATAATAATGTTTTATAATTGACATCCAGTCTGCGGCTCATATGATGTCATGGTAAAAATAGACGTGTGGCTCAGGTTACTGAGCGAGATCCTACAGGCAGCCAGTGCCAGATGCCACGACCTGCTCTGGATCTGTATCACCGCTTAGACAACCACAGCATTAGCTGACGTCACGTAGCTGTGACCACGCCGATTCTCTACGAGATGCTCCACATGGGTCATACGCTGCATCCTCCTATATAAATAAAACGTAATCATTGTAGAATGAGGATTAATGCGACTTTATTATTAGTCCTCAACATTTACATGATCTCTGCTTGTTGTCAGTGACAAGGAAATGTGTTTACATCCAGAAGCTTGAAAACCCACCCTGACCACGTGTCACTCACATAGCCGATGGCCAGTGACCTCATAACACATAAAATGCACCCCACATCTCTTCATTAGCAGAAATAAGTGGGGTTCATATATCAAAGACCAGCGTTTTACCCCCTGCGCTGCCGGGGGATGCACTTAATTGATGATGAAACTCATGCCTCTTCATAAATTAGTAGATTTCAGTTGTCATATACGCCTGGAAATTGCCCTGGTCCCTGTCATGCTCTCACCAATCCCCAGTAGTGAGCGAGGCGTGAAAATGTTGCGTGTGCCTAAATTTAGCTGGCTGGGCATTTAGAAAATCGCAGAACTGGGTCTTGTAACTTTATAACACAAAATGGTGTAGTGGGTCCCAAGGTCAGCATGGTACTTTTTAGGGGTGTCACAACCTCGTAGGTCCCTCCACACTCTGCTTAATCTTTTTTTCTCACAGCAACCCGTATATAGTGTATAGAGACCAATCTCTTTATACATTTCTGCTGTATAGACCTTGATTAGGCCGTCCTCTAGACTGACTTCAGTAGGAGGTAAATTTGTCAGGTTGTCTTCTGTACACTGCATAGATCCTAGTCAGGCTGTCCTCTGTGTACTACGGAGGGAATTTATCATTGTAGGTGTATTTGAGCTCAGTTTTTAGATTGGAGTTGCTGTGCGCTTCTGCGACAAATTTATGGAAATGACGCACAGTAATAATAAACATGGCGCCTGTTTCTGTAAAAGTACGCCTGGGGGATGCCTGGCGTGGAGTTGTGACTTTTTAAGAAGTGACATTTCATAAATGTGTTGCCAAAGTGATTTCTGAAATTCTGGCCAAATTTTCACTTCAAATCTGTAGGCAGGGAGGCACATTGCTCAAAAAGTTGTAAACTTTTTGCGCAAATGACCTAAAAAATATGCAAAGTCCCTACTTGTGACTTTTATATAAAATTCTTTTTAATTCAAGGTTGACAAGAAAGGAGTTGCACACATGGCATTGTATAGAAATCAGAAGCAAAGGTCATAAATATGCAGTCACAATATAGGCAATCCAACTCCATCAGATCACATTTAAAGGGACCCTGTCAGCTTCGAAACACCCCCTGAAGAGATGTATAGTGTAAGTGGTGCTGAATCCGAATATGTAAGTTTTATCTTCATACTCACTTCCATTCTGATGCTGTGCTCCCACAAACCAGCAGTAAAATACATTGACAGGACTCTTCTTTGAGTCCTCTCCATTATGTGAGTGAGCACCGGAGTCCACTGAGTGCATTTTACTGCCGGCTTGTGGGAGCACAGAGTCAGAATGCAAGTGAGTATGAAGATAAAAATTACATAACCGAAATCGACGTCACTTACGCTATACGCCTCTTACTCTAGTTCAGGGGGTGTTTCAGAGCTGACAGGTTCCCTTTAAGAAACATCCAAAAGAAGCCAACCTGCTGACCATCGCTTTTTAAATAAAGAAACTAGCGTAGGGAAACGATATCAGGGAAAGAGAGGAGAGGAGAAAAAAATTTAAAAAGGGGGGTGCTATAAGAAAGAGCAAGGGAGAAACAATAAGAACAGTGAAGTCAATTGTAACCTTACTGTCTGCAGGTTGCTAAGTGTTCCGAAGAAAAGCCGAGAACCAACACGTTTCCTCCAATGACACATACCTCAGCATCCCCATTAAAGGATCAACAGGACTTTGTTTTCCATCCAGCATAATGGAAACCAGACGGATCCGTTATGCTTTCCCATAGGCTTCTATTATGACGGATCAAAACGGAATGCCTCTTAAAGGTGTCCGTTTTGATTTCCATCCTATGGATTCCGTTTCTTTCCGTTATAACGATGTTATAACGGAAAGCCTGAACGGAATCCCTAACGGTGATGTGAAAGAGCCCTTACATGTGCGCTTGGCAGCTGAAGACATCTGTGTTGGTCCCATGTTCAATCTTTTTCAATTGGTCTTTATTAAAAAATATTGAGCTATGCTGTCACAAAGGGTTAGCTGTTTGTCTAGCTGTGACAATTATACATTTTATTTTCACTTTGTGTTGGTCATCTAATAAACCTTATATCTAAATTACTAAAAGGTCATAAACACTTATTTAAGCCACATTCTTATCAGTAAGGTAAGAATTGAGCTATAATGGGTGTTTAGAAGGTCAGAGATAAGGAGCCCGTCAGCTGAGCTGCTTGACAGAATAGAGTGAAAATTCAAATCCTGCTACTAGATAAACTCAAGGTTGCACTAAGACAGTGGTTCAACATTTTTAATAAAGACCAATTGAAAAAATATTTTTAGCTCAAAATGAATACAAAGCAATAATAAAAAATACCCCCAAAGGTGTACAAAGCCTTTAATATCTACTGCTTACATGCCAAATACAACAGGACCTTCAAGATCTACTGCTTATGTGCCAAATACAAATGGAGCCTGAGAGGTTTTATGGAGTTGATGCCTCAATGACTGAGAGCTGATTTGGTGGTACCTACAATGTTAGACAGCTGGTTTTATGTTATGGTGGTTTGTTGTATGTTTACACAATTATCCATCCTTTGTATTTTGTATATTTGTATAAACCTTGGTCAGGCTACCCTCTGTATACACTATATACAGAATATATAGACTCTGATTTCCTGTGATTGATGTGGTGATAATAGAGGGCTTTTAGGTAAGTACTTTCTTCTCCTGAGTAATTATTTTGCCTCTTGTTCTTCTGGTCTTTGTAAAGTTGGGTCTCTCCACTTTCTCTGCCATCAGTCAGACTCATGTCTGAGAGTCATGAAGAGAAAAAGGTTCAGGACAGTAGAACCTCCTGTCCTGTAGTGGCGCTGCAGCTTCTAATGAACAGCATGGATATTACAGGGTAACACAGGTTTAATGTGCTCTCTGCAGGGAGCAGACATTCCTATTACTTCTAGAATTTTAAATTTGTTGTACATTTCCTCTTAATTAAAATCTAAGACCAGTTTTCTGAAGATTTCCTGTCTCGTTTTCATATTGTTACAGAGAATTTCGTATAAAATCCAGATTCTGGCTGATAAGGGGTTGGCTGTCATTCATACATGAGTGTGAACCCTTACCAGAATTGTACTTGATCTATAGGTGTATGGGTAACATCGGCCAGACAGACCAGAAATCTTCAGTTTTGGATCCAATAATAGGGAGCGATTGCTCCATGCTTGGTGCATTGGTTTTAAAATAGTAAAGGTCTTCAGTGTAATTGGAGCTCTCTTCCATTGAGAATACCACTGTCATTACAAAATCTAGGGAGAAAACTTGCTGTTCTCCAGGGTCCCTGACAAGTGTCCTTCATTCCTTGGCCGTTTTAGTCCTCCTTACAAGTCCTTAATGCAGCCATTGTCGAATCTGGCCCAGCTGTTCCCCACACCATAAATCTTCCCACAGCTGTAGGACTGCACATCTGCTGTGAGCCCGCTCTTGTGCACAGCCCCTGTGCTGGTTTGGTTCTTGCTATATGATTAGTGATCCTCCATTCAACAAGAACCCCTCCCCTTCCCCCCGCTTCTTTCCAGTCATTCATGACCCCAGCTATGCCCGTGTGATGTCTTTTCCAGTGGCAGAACCCAGGATTACACTGTACAACATGACCCTGTAATAGGCTTCACTTTGCAGACATGAGGTCCCTTCTGGTAGAAGCGGTCTGCAGAAAAAAGTCTCACTTCTGTTGATGGATCTATTCCAGGGGCGGATTGGCCATAGACCTTACAGGGAAATTTCCCAGAGGGCCGCCTGGTCCCTCCTCACGGCCGGCTATTGGAAGTTTTTGGGGATGTATTTTGTGCTGCTGCCAGTATTTTGTGATGGACTGTGGTATTTGGCTCTGTTGGGGTGGTATAATGTGCCACAATATGGTATTGCTGTCCATGCCCTCCATCAGTTTGAACCCAGCTACAAAACGGGGCCACTTTTAGTATTTTTTCCAGGGCCACTTTAAGTTCCTAGTCCCTGTTCTATTCCTATACTATTCTTATTCTTATTTTTTTATCTGGAAACCATTGACAATCTGCCATCGGCATAGCTGGAACTATATAACTTAGTTTTTTACAATTAAACCATCAGCTGGCTTATAGTATTTTCTTCTTAGAGATTGTTCACACTTTGCATTTTGATGTACTTTTTCTTCATAAGACAATGGGGGAAAACATGGTAACAGACTGATCATATCCGTCTGAGGTCCACATTTCTGGTTCAGTAACTGTCCTCTGATAGCAGAGGGCACTCCACCCCTTTTATAGGTCACAATCCCGTCGACACACACCTGATTTTCTTTTAATCAGGACTCATAGGGGTTTTCTTGTCTATAGATCAATGAATCCGGATCGTCCATCGTTTTACCTTCCCCACTGTCCTCTTATCGATCCAGTTACCACATGCATATTCTTTGTTTCTCACATTCACTTGTGCAGCTTGTGGTATATGCAGAGGACAGGTCCATTTTAAAGCTGCTTTTCTATGTAATAATCCAGGTATGGAGAGATGTGAAAATTTCATATATTGTGCAGTGATTAATGCCAGTGTGCTGCAGTGGGCGGGATGTGTGGGATTGTAGGAACAGACATAGAAATGTTAAGAGATTTCCTCCTCAGGTGGGAGATGTAATTGTTGTATGTGCGTCATATCTGTTTGACTGACGGGTGGCGTGTTGGGCTTCTCGGAGCAGGACGCAGGTTAATTCATGAACTGCATGGTTTGATCAGCTTTGTTGCTTCATCCAGTGATTACTGTACACAGTGCATGTTCCCAGGTCATTGCTTTATGTTCATTAGACATTTCTTTGTCTAATGTGAATTGAAAGCGGTTGAAAGAGACGTAGAGACTTGCAGCCAATCAAATTAGAGCTCAAATATTTATCTGTTACTGATGGTCTCATTATTGATAGTGCTGTATATTTTGTGTAGGGGTATTAATATGGAAACGGTTGATCTGAGCTGCTACTTAAAGCTAGACACGTCTCAACTGAGGCCTACACTACCACATTTGTCCCACCACAACTTCCCCCAATAGAACTAAATAGGAAAGAGGTGCAGTACACTGGCACAGCAGATCTGCATGTTCTCTCTTGGATCTACTCTGTATGATCCAGGCTCTTGGCAGTTATTTAGGTTCTGTCATGGATCTTCTTTGTGTAGTCTTGAGGCTCTGAAGATCTGCAGGGTCTCTCATGGATCTGCTTGGTTTTGTCTGGGGTCTTCTCAGATATACAGGTTCTCTTGTGGATCTGCTTTGTGTACACCAGGGGCTCAGCAGATCCACAGGTTCTGTCATGGATTTGCTTGGTGTATTCTGGGGTCTCAACAGATCTGTAGGTTCTCTTGTGGATCTGCTTTGTGTGCTCCAGGGGCTCAGCAGGTCTACAGGTTCTCTAATGGATATGCCCTGTGTAGTCAGGGGCCTACTATATCTGCCGGTTCTGTTATGCATGAAGCAGATTTTCTCCTTATACTGGTCTGATTAATATTTATTACTGTGGGTAAAGGAGCCACTTCATTTCTGATAAGGTTATATGAGATGGGGAAGCCATATGTCAAGCCCCTCTTCACGGCTGTCTACAGCCTCTGCATGATGTAGAACTGTGGAAACCTCTGACCAGCTACTCACACTAATTAGTATTTGTTCTTCTTTTCAGGCATTTCTGCAGCGCATCCGGCAGAATATCAGTGAGAAAACGGAGAGCTGCATCTCTGAGGAAAATGTCAAGGTAAGATGCTAAAAGTGGTTCACAGGTAAGAGCATGTGACTGGTCAGGAGAAGGATATTATCCCGTGATAGGTAAGAGAGCAAACGCAGAACCAGCAATCCCTGTGAGATATTCTGTCATTGTGTTAGGACAGTAGTCCAGGGATCTGGGGGCCATAACCAGAAATGCAGAGCTGACAGACCAGAGCCATAGCACAGAAGCAGGAAATCCCAAAGGAGACTACCGGATTCAGTACCCTTCCTCCACCTCCCGGGAAATGTCTGAGGAAGGAAAACACCGTCGGCTTCTGAGAATGGTCTCTGGGCAGATGGAATTCTGTGCTGCTCCTGATAACTTGTGTGTTACACTGTGACTATATTCCACATACTCCACAATCACCCATGGCAGGGTGGAAGGAATGGTGTCAGGATTGGAGAAACACGGTGCTGAGCAGAACCCTATGTGAGAACTGCATAAATGATGGAAATCCAGGGCCAATTATCTCCATAAGTCGTACGGCTGTGGTAGTAACGTGACCCAGAATATCAGGGCCATAGGGGGGCACTAAAAGCAGCATATCATTTGCAGTACTACTTTCCCCATTGTCAGTACTTGGAGACTGCTGCCCAGCAATGCTGATGATGACATGTACTCTCATGTATGTGAGAACGTTGCCTTGTGCCCAGTCATAACCAGCATTGCAAGTATGAAGCTCAAACAATATCTGGAACTACACCGCTCTCTGCCAGATTATTATCCTTATCAGTCTCCACCTCATTGTCTTCATTCCTGTCATAATCTTCATCCTCGTCCTCAGTATCTTCATCCTCATCTTCTGTACCTTAATCAGTATTCCTATTTAACTTCATCCTCCTCACCTCTCATTATGAGTCTATCTCAGGTCTGTACAGTCATATATGATCCTTCCTCTCACCTCCTGGACATCTCTGCTTCTCCTTCCCTTCCAGGACATCGCTCGCACCCAAACCCTCCATCAGAGAAGGACGTCACCTATCATAAGTTTCACTTCCTTGCCGCCTCTGCTGTCTAATCCTGTATACAACTCCTACATCCCCCACCTCCGTTCTCTCCCTTATACTTCTAGAGAGTAAGCTCCTGTGGTTAGTACTCTCAGGTGACGGCAATAAATAACTAGTAGTATTAAAATGGAGTCCCGGCAGTTGTAGAGCTCCAGTTTCTTTCCCCCTTGAGTTTGCTCTCCTCTGAAGCACATTTCATATTCTGTGCGTGAACAGATAGCCCTGTGTGCTGTGCTGTGAATGGGGGATGCGCAGCCTCGCACCGTGGAGCCTTTATGAGCAGCAGCTGAGCTTTGTGCCTTCAGAAGAGTCTCCCAGCTGTCTCCATCTTACTGAAGCCCCATTCAGGGCGGAGCTTTTATGGGGAACGCGGCTTGAAGCCACATGAGAGGCATCAAAGGCTCCACTGTCAGCAGCCCTTCCTCTGCCCCAGCTCTGAGGTTAGGAGTCTCGAGCATGTGCTGATACAGCCTGATCCTAATTAGTCCCCATGTGACCCTGCAATGGTGGGATGCCGTGAAGAAGCGGAACTGATTTCAGTGACAATCACTGTCTTTGAAAAGCTTGGTGACCCCTTTAAGGTTCCTGAATATGATGACTGGTGTACTACCCATATAATAATAGAGTGTAGAATATAAGCTCTTGGGGTCATCTCTCTCGTCTCTAAGTTAGAAACTTTGCTGGGATTCAATAATGTGTACACTGTTTAGGTAATTATATTAGATACGGTACATTCTATTGGAGGTCGACCACGCGTTTTACACCAAATAACCAAATTAATAAGCATTCCCCCTTCATTTCAGAATTTGGCTGAGTTAGGCATTGAGTTACACTATATGAGGCCATACAGTTCTCTAGCATGAAAGCTGTAAATTGGGGGGAGGGGCTGTTAATTATAAACTGCTTATTAATAAGTGGTGTTCTATTATAAAAATGGCAACTCTGCCTGATAAAGTCGTTCACGCAGAGATTCTGTACATGGGGACTCCCACATGTGTACACTATATGATAGAATTACTGAACCTCTTATGGACTGTCTCCTATAGAATGGCTCCTATAGTTTATACTGACTCATGTATATTTACACCGCCTCCTATGGAAATGTCACCTATATGATTACACTTCTTATAGAATGTCCCCTATATCATATAATTAAACTGCCTCCTATAAAATGTCCCTTATAAGAATCTTGTATATTGCGGCTCCTCTTTTCATGTGATTCTCTTTTTTTTTTTTTTTCCAGATTTTATTCTCCAACCTGGAGGACATCCTGCAGGTTCACCGCGACTTCCTGGCAGCGCTGGAGAGTCGCCTACACCCAGAGCCTCATCCGCAGCATGAGCTGGGAAACGTATTCCTTCAGTTTGTGAGTATGAAACACCGTGCTGCTCTTTGCTGCCAACATTTGTGACATATGACTCCTCATGTAGATGGGTAACCGCATCGATGATAAATGCGGCGCTGACAGCAGCAAACCACAAGCCACGTTCCCGTTAATCAGGACCTTAGGCTACTTTCACACTAGCGTTTTATAATTCCGGTATCCTTCATAGGGGCTCAATACCGGAATAAAACGCTTCAGTTTTGTCCCCATTCATTGTCAATGGGGACAAAACTAACTGAAGACAACGGAATGCTCCTAAAAGCATTCCGTTCCGTCTTCAGACCGGAGAGCAAACCGCAGAGGGTGCTGTGGTGAATCGTCCTATGTGCGCGCCGTTCTGCTCCTCCTGCAATGTGGAGACCTGCCGAGAGCATGTAAGTATGTATGTGTATTTGCATGTGTGTGTGTATGTACTGTGTGACATGTG
Source organism: Rhinella marina (assembly GCA_900303285.1). NCBI lineage: Eukaryota > Metazoa > Chordata > Amphibia > Anura > Bufonidae > Rhinella > Rhinella marina. Next base: position 194,330 of record ONZH01021784.1, read on the forward strand.
TGGGGCCGGAGCGCGGTTCCGGCCCCACACATGTCCCTGCGGCAGCACGGATCCAGCGGCACCCTTCATCTGCCGGATCCGTGCTGCCGCTAGTGTGAAAGAGGCCTTAGCGGCACATTACCATAACCTTCAACCCTGACCTCACTATAGTGTTACCATTAACCCTGACCTTTTCAAGGTGTGACTGTGACCTTACCTGCTTGGCCATACAGGACACCCAATGGATGACTGCAGATGCAGCAGGCTGCAAAGGAGAGGCATGATGGTGGTATTAGTTACTTGCGGTGGCAGTCCTCACCCTGACTCTCCCTAGGGCTGTGCAGTGCTGGGAATGGCGCACCTTATCTTCTCTTCAGTGCACACCTGGTTTTGGGGCACCTGCCTAGTGTTAGGTGTAGGTGGACTTTGAGGTATAAGGCAGGGCCCCAGTATAGCAGTGCAATACAAGCTATCACCAATGTAACAATGCAGGTGTTTGTGCATGCAATGACGAGTCCGGTGTTAATGCAAACAGATAATGGTTCGTTATTGAAGACAATGATGACAAAGTGTACATACAAGTATTCACAGCAGTTGTCACAAGTCAGACTTTGCATGGACCGGCAGATGTTACACAGCAATTTCCACAGTTCTTTCAGCTTCACAGGCTGTGAGGGTGGTTTAGGCGAGGTTTTCCTGCATCAGTACTTTTCTCTCAAACTCAAGCATCCACACAACATGTACAAAACAACATTTTAATCCCTTTAGCAGTGGAGCATTGCACAACCTCCCACACCAAACACAAGGACTTTGAGGTGTGACTTAGGACTACAGGGAGTTAGGCTAGATTTGTGGTGTGCTGCATGAAAAATGTGAAGCGAGTATTGTGGTGCACGTGTTTACCTGTGCAGTTCCTCCGTTGGGAGGGTCAAAGGTGGAGTCCTAGCAGCTGTCCAGGACCATGTGTTCTCTCCGCTAGATCTGCACCCGCCAGATTGTTTTACATTCCTGGCTCTGAAAATTGCCAAAACTCTGCAACATTATTGATATCCTCTCTTTACCCACCATACGGGGGTTCGACACCCGGCTGATAAGCTGTTTGAGAAGGTACCTTGCATTCACAGTAGCACAGCAGCCTTCTGTCCGCTTTCCATAGACCATGTGATGTCACATTCATCGGTCACGTGGCCTAAGAGCAGCTTAAGGCTTCGTTCACATCACCGTTCAGCCATTCCGTTCTCCTGCTCCGAACGGAACCTAAGCACCCCATAGACTATAATGGGGTTCGTTAGGTTTCCGCTCAGGAGATGATTTTGGAGCAGAGACAAAAGTCGTGCATGCAGGACTTTTGTCTCTGCTTCACAAATCTTCCTCTGAGCAGAAGCCTGACGGTCCCTATTATAGTCTATGGGGTCCTAGGGCTCTATTCGGCTCAGTTTTGTGCCAAATCTGTCCTTTCCATTCACCTGCTCCTAAACGGAGCAGGAGAACGGAAAGGATGAACAATGATGTGAATGAAGCCTAACCCCAATAGAAATGAATGGGGCTGAGTGCAGTACCAAGCACAGCCACCATCCAATGTACGACGCTGTGCTTGGTGAGCACAGAAAAGGCTGCCCACCAGTTCCTTCTCAAAACAGCAGATCGACGGGGTTACTGGGAGTCAGACCCCTACTGATCAGATACTGATGACTTATCCAGAGGATAGGTAATCAGACAACTACTAATAGACATGAAAACGTGCTAAAAACACAAGTAAGGCTAGTTTCACACTAGCGTTAAAATCTTCCAGCAGGCTACTCCATCAAAGGAACAGCCTGCTGGAAGATTTTAAGTTGTGTAAAACTAGCCCAAGGGGAACGGCTTGATGACATCACAACATGCAAATACAGAGGAATAAAGGTTGAGAAGAACAACGTGGACATACTGTATAACCCACACAACATCTACTGGACCAACAACAATAATCCAGAAGATTTAAAAGCACTGACAGATAAATTAATATCTGGTGCCAGTGGTGTCTGTGAAATGCTAGGACATATTAGGCAGCAAGTGGACCTCGTGCTTTGGACGCAGGAGCAATGGACAGATGTAAGGATCTGAGTGACAAGAGCAAGGAAGTGCAACCAGTGAACCAACAGCAGGGTCATGGGTACGTGGGGAGTGACGGCTATCTGGTCTGATTCCACAAAAGAGCTACTGTAGCACAAATTGAAAAGTTATTGCTGACTATGATAGAAAGGTGTCACACCAAGCATCACAGCTTCCTGCACATGGGGCTGTCTAGTCGTAGTCCAGTCAGAGTGCCCATGCTGACCCCTGGGTATCGTAACATAACTGCAGTAGAGTATCGGCATCAGAATTGGACCATGGAACAGTGTAAGAAGGCAACCAGATCTGATGAATCACATGTAATTTATAGCATGTGGGTTGCATGCACGTGTAGGTTTCTAACATGCAGAAGAGATTGCACCAGGATTCACTGTGGGAAGAAGGCAAGCTGGCTTCAAATTCCTCAGACCCTAATCCGATTGAACACCTGCGGGATGTGCTATAAAGTAAGACTGATCCACAGAGATCTCACCTTACAACTTACAGGGCTCAAAGGGGCGACATAGAGACATGTCAAAGGTTTAGATTGGTGGGAGTCTGAGCTATGAGACCCTTACCAATTCCTAGAATGAGGAGAAAGAAGCCAGCACATTATTACGCTCCCTCTCCTTGCTGTACGAGAAGGGCTCCATATAAGTCTGTGGGTCCATCTCTATTCCGTCATCGGCAGCAAGAGATTGCAGTATGCACGTACTTCTTCAAACTTTTGATATGTTTCTATTTTCATACGTTTGTATTAGGGAAGTGGGAAAAATTATTAATCGGGTGGAATTTGAAAAAAAATGCAGTTGTGCCATGGTTTTAAAGGTTTTTTTTTTTTTTGTGTGTTCCCTGTGCGATAAAAATTACACATTGGCCCTGATTTATCAAAACTAGTGTAAAGGACAACTGGCTTAGTTGTCCATGGCAACTACTTTTCATTTTCTAATGGAGCTGCGATACATGAAAGGTGGAATCTGATTGGTTGCTATCAGGGCCATTACCTTTATTCTTTTTTTAGTCAATATGATTATGGCGATGACAAATTTATATACTTTTTGTTATGTAATACTTAAAAAAGACTTGTAATACTTAAAAAAAATGCCTTTGCATTGCCATATTCTGACACCAATAACTTTCTTCTATTTCCACCTATGGAACTATGTAGGGGCTCTTTTTGTTTTCACAGGGCAATCTGTAGTTTTTATTGATACCATCACGAAAGAAAAAGTTGTTTCAGCCATTTATATATTTTTTCAGTTACAGCAGTCATCACGTGAGATAAACACTTTTATATTTTAGTAATTCAGGCTTTTTTTCGGACACTGTGATGATGCCAGTGATGATTATTTTTGTATTGTTTATTGGTATATGTAAAATTGGGAAAGGGGGTAATTTGAATCTTGAATTCCATTTTTTTTTAATTTTGTTAAAACTGTTTTACTTTTTTTACTTTATTTTTGACCCCACCCCCCTTTACCCTAAAGGACTTGAACATACGATCATTAGGAAATTGCTATTGCTATGTTGCTACAAGCCTTATTATGGGAGCTGTCACAAGACTCCTGGCTGCCATGGCAACTAAACTGCTCCTTTTGACCTCATTGTGAGTAGGCATTCAGTCACCGAGAGCGGCCCACTTCTGGTAAAAGACTGCTCAGATGCAGTGGTCACTATTGACTGTGTCTTATGAGGGGTTATATGTTTATGGCAGGTACGTCTTGTGTAAAAAGCGATGGCTATTGCGAGCCCTCAGCACTTGAGCAGCCACCATTTTAAAAAACAATGTTTGCACAGCTCATCCAAAGTCCACATTGTCTTCTAAAACCTCCCAATAAGTAGCAAAAAAGCCTGCACAGTTGAGTCCTCCAGATCTGGGTTGATGAGCAGCTTTGATTTCAAATTTAAATGGATCCAACACCTTGAATTAAAACATAACTTTTATTCAGGTCAGATTATAAACTCCATGGTGTCCTCAGAGGGGACATGTTTCGTGCATATCGTGCTTCATCAAGCCCTTCATATGCTTTAAATCACAAGCTGTTTCCTCTTCTACTCTGTATTGTTCTCTTCCCATCCTTCTAATACAAGTTATTCGGGTCTCACTCATATCACTAGGAAATGGCACTACTGTCAAAAAGGTACAGATCCCACCTCTGGGAACCACACATATCTCTAAAACAGGGCACCCAAAGTGAAGGAGAGTGCAACCACGCATGAGTGGAATACGCTATGTTCACTTCTATGGGAGTTTTGAAAAGAACCAAGCACGCTTGGCTATTTATGGAACTCACCTGGGCCGTGCTGTGATGGGAAGAGTGTACCTTTTCTTCCCTTCGGGGCACTCCCTGGCTTTGCAGTTCTCCTTCCTAGTGTTAGTTGGGGTGCCCTTGGTGGAGATGAGTTTTGGTGGAGATGAGGTGCAAGGCAGAGGTCCCAGTCCTTACCGGGCAAGATGGTACTGTGTTGATGCACACAAATGATGAGGCCGGTGTTAATGCAAACAGTTCACTATACTGAGGCAGTTAGGTAGATGATTCACACAGGCTCTCTCTAATACAGGTGGCCTCAGGCAATTTTATGTAAGAGGATAGGCAGCTTAATAGTCTCCTCTGAGTCCTTTCTCTCTAATCAGCTTGTACAACCTTTTTTCTCTGGCCTAAGGGGTGCACTTTCTCTATCTACAAATCTACAGCAGGAACCAGGCAGCAGTCCTTTTAAAAATTAATAAAAAGAATGTTTGCCATCGTATGGGATCTAAATTCAGGATCCATAAATATAACAGGAAATATCTTGAGAAAGGTCTTGTGACGGGGCTGAAATGTCGCGTTGACATTGGTGAATAAAGTTCTCTTTTGCACATTATTCTTGTGGAGTTCTGTGGGTTTCCTGTTATATCTTCAGATCTATATATCAATAGTACCTTAAAGGGAGTCTGTCACCTAATCTGAGTGTTTTAGACCGCTCAGATTAGGTTATAGACTCTTTGACCCTCATTACAATGGCGCTTTTCTTTTCTGTGTCCATCGTCGAGATCATGAAAAAGATACTTTTTAAATTTATGCAAATGAGCTTCTGCAAGTGTCCATGGGCGGCATTACTGCTGCCATGTGCCCAGAAAAACACACCTCTTTCAGCCCTCTGGCCCGCCCTTGTTTCCTATTATTACCACCTCCTCTGCCTCCCAGATGTCGCACACACCTCTCCACAGTTGGCCCGCACCTGCGCACTTCTCTGCCCATTATGGGCAGAGGAATTTTCATATTGCGCATTCGCTGTCCTCTGGTGCCGCAGTGACTTCTGGAGGCAGAGGAGGAGGTAATAATAGGAAACAAGGGCGGGCCAGAGGGCTGAAAGAGGTGTGTTTTTCTGGGCACATCGCCGAGGGGCCTGGGCACTTGTGGCAGTAACGCCGCCCCGGGCACTTGCAGAAGCTCATAGGTTTAAAAAGTGTCTTTTTCATGATCTCGACAAAAAAACGGTCAGATTAGGTGACAGACTCCCTTTAAGGCTACATGCAGACGACATGTGAAAAACAGAGATGTGATGGACATTTTTTAACGGTGGTCACACATCCGTTTTAAGAACAATGGTAGTCTATGGGGTTATTTACACACTTTTGTTTTTTGACGGCCAATGAATAATGGACGTCAAAAAATAGAACATGTTCTATCATGTCAGTTTTCACTGACCGACAGCCCCCATAAAACTATTGTTAGCGTCAGTTTCTTAGAAAGGCACCCTTGAAAAAACGCCCATTAAAAATGGACAGTTTATCTGTTTTTAATGCTGTTTTTTTTTGCTGTCGTATGCTTGTAGCCTTAGCAGGGTGCAGTCTTTTCCAGCAGGTGGCCAGTCTGTACTTTTAGTGTGGAAAAGGCCCTGAAGTATATTGTCCTAACAACCATGCAGGAAAGTCTATAGCCCAAAATGCAAGCGTTACCATTTCTGACATATATTTCCAGCACTTTCCCTTTGTAGTGGCTTCTAAACGCTCTGTTATATCCGGCAGTTCTTTCCCTCGGGGGCGGGCTCATATACTATAGTTCTGTTGGATGCACACAGTTTATTTTTGCAACTGACTCTTCTTGTTGCTGCATTTTTCTCAAACCGGCTACACACAACTGAACCACTTAACCCTCTCGAGGTAGTGGTTGCAGGAGCCGGGTTCTGCGGGAATTAAGAAAATGAAAATACTTAAATATTACTTCATTATAAATATATTCCCAAATACCTTACATTAGTTATAATGGCTCGTTTTGTCTAGGGAGCAATCATTAGGAGAAACAAAATGGCCGCTGTCCTATCAGTACACACAAAACCCCCTGGAGAACCCCTTTAAGGGACTGGGCTGGCAAGTTAACCTACTACAACCCTTACGATACAAGGTGCATAATACTACTACATTAACCCCTTCTGCAGTGGGCACCAGAATACTGCATGCGTATAATATATATTACATACACTTCAGTCTCTTTCCTGTTCATTTTCCCTCTTTCATCTCTTTCCTGTGGAAACAATGACAGCGGCGCCGATATGAAGAGGCCGCACCATCAGAATTCCCCTGACCCTCGAGCTTGACTCTGAGCAGGAAACCTGTAAATGAGGAGGTGACGTCGCCTGGATGTGTCTTTCCACACGTTGTCTTGTCCAGGCACAGCTGTCACATGTTCTGCCACCCCTAGGTCAGCGTAAGGGGCTGTACCCTAATCTCGAGTATCGATACATATATATATGGCTCTGAAGCCTGAGATGTTGGCCATAATGAGGCGCCGCAGAGGACTGAACAATGACACATGGAACCATAGCACAAACCTAAAATGGTTAATTACAGGGAGAGCACCAGCAGCATCCTCAACCCCATGCACGTTGTATCATCAAGTCTCCACATCCCAGGACATGGTTGTAACAGTTGTGCCTATGCCCTAGGTCTGTCTTTTTAATTTTCCCATTCACTGACAGCAAGCTGAGACCTTGAAATTAAGTCTATCAGAAAGCTGCTGAACGTTTTATAATACAAGCTATATATGATCTTGGACTGGCCCTTTAATTACTGCAGGGTGATGCTCTTAGCCCCGGGGCCGCTCAGAGCAGTCTCAGTGTAGCTGCCGTCTTCTTGGAAAATAATCCTTGAGTATTGATCAGGAGACTTACGAATTTACTGGATCCCATGCCCAGATCAATTTCACTTTTGTAATTCCTATACCCCAACTCATAATTTATAATACATTGTATTATTGTGCTGATGGCAGGAACGGGGAAGAGTGCACAGCGCCTTAGTATAAGGAGAAATAACCTCCCCAATAATATAAACCATAAATTGTCCTCTTCTGTCTGTGTCATGTTCTGTTCACCCCTATGGCCACCAATTCCCCAGAGGTTATCACCCAGCTTTTCAAGACTGTATGTGTGTGGGGGGGGGGGGTGAAGGGGGGGTGACAGGTTCACTGTCACCTGTTCCCCTAGATCTTAAGTTGTGTATTTGTCTTGGTACTGATGTTTCTTTTATGTTTGTCCTCTCAGAAGGAGCGTTTCTGTGTATATGAGGAATACTGCAGCAACCACGAGAAAGCCCTGAGGCTGCTGATGGAGCTAAACAAAGTCCCGACTGTCCGTGCCTTCCTGCTGGTGAGTTCCACACGTCCACAGTACATCCGGGGTCTGGCCAGTGTATGATTGTGGTCCCCAGCGCCATTTATCTGCCATTTTCTCTAGACTGAGCTCCTGTATCCCATGGATTATGAAGATAAGGATTTAGCCTAATAACATGATGGAAGGGCAGGTTTTGAATGTTGGGCGTGTAGACCACAAGAGGACTCCAGTGTCTGCAGTCAGCTTCAGGTTCTGAACACCTTCCCCTCTTATCATTATTTAGTGAAATGGGTTGGTAGCCATTAAACATTTGGGGTTGTCAGGGTCCCTCTTTAACCACCTTTACTGGTTCCTGGTCCTCGGGTCTCATCTGGTAAGTGCAGGGTCATATCCAGGGGCGTAGCTATAGGGGGTGCAGAGGTAGCAGACGCTACCGGGCCCAGGAGCCTGAGGGGGCCCAAAGACCCTTGTGCCGCATAAGAAGACACACAAAGCACTGAGGAAAGGGGGGCCCAAGTTGAACTCCTGCACCAGGGCCCATGAGCCTTTAGCTACGCCCCTGGTCATATCAGTGTGTGGTGATCACCGTGGTCAGGGTTGCTCTGAACGGGTCACACGGAGTCATCCGACAGGTCAGTAACCAGTGGTTTCTGATATCTCATTATTATCTGGACTAATCTCAAAAGGTAACTGCCTATATGTGTATGGTTCAATTAAAACATAACTTTTAATTAGAGATATTTAGAAAAGTAGAGATATATATAGTCAGAGATAAGTTCCCTTATGAAAGATATAAACAAAAATAGCCGTTCACCTTAGTACCTTTGATACACCAAGGATACTAGAATACCAGTTGAAGGCAGGCAACATCCACACCTTCATGCGTTGGTCAAAATACTATTAGTGCGCGGCGGCGGCACTAAATCCAAAAGGACTAAACCAACAGTTCTACCGCATCCGTGCAGGTGAGTTCGATAGTCCTTTGATTAGTCTTAAGCTCCAATAGAGGTGATCCGGTATGGGTGTGCAAGGAAAATGGTTCAGGGGAAACCTATAACCATCCCTAGAAAGCCCTATAGGGGGGTGCTACTGTGGCCCTGATAAAGCCTAATCATGGAGCATTCGTCTTGACAAGGGTGACCCCATCCGGAACCTGTCCCTCCAATAGGAGACCCTGGATTGCCCTATAATAATTTCCCTACATGCACGTTTCGCAAAAGAAAGCTGCTCATCAAGGGAAATAAACTTATTAGTAGGGTAATAAGTGGCCCAGTAAAATACATATACTGGAAGCAAAAATAATGGGGAGCGTCCAAGGATGATGCTGGAGACACTAATAGATAATGCTGTCCCCCAAAAACGACTTAGGTTGGAACTGATGGTGTCCAAACTAAAGTTAGGAACAATCTCCGGTAAGGACTGATGATGTCCAAACCCGAGTGTGGGGCTCCCAGGGGGCTAGTCAGCAGATACTGTCAGCAATTGCTTACCTAGAACACCAGCCTAAAGAAGCCCCGCTGCCGGACTGCTTTTCCCGCGCTACTGACATCAAGTGACGTCCAGAATACGGGCGCAATCTACAGCATGTTGCTAGGAGACCGGGACGCGTCTCCATGCACCTAAGAGACAGCATCCCAACTGTGGGAGCTGTAATAGGTAAAAATCAGGCATTTAAAGCAGTGTATACAACCTATAAAGTGATTTCTAGCTAGATAGCATGAACACAGTGAACTAGATCAATCCCTCAAATGTCTCCAAAAGACGGACACGAGGGATCAGTCCACCTCTGATAGGATAAGGTGGTAACTTCAGGAGGAAGGCAATATGGGGTGCTGTAACACCTATCATGGAGTCATCAGTGCGATCTGTTGATAGACAAACAATAATGGAACCTTGTCAGAGGATTAAATAAAGCAACCAAAACTTAATTGGTCATTTAGGCCCATAGGGATAGTCGTTTTAAGTAAGAAAATCCATCTTGCCTCTCTCTGCAAGATGATGCGGTTCCAGTTGCCGCCCCTACCAGGAGGTTTGACAAGCTCAATACCAGTAAAACGCAAACATCTAACGTCTCCATTATGCTCCTCATGTATATGACGGAAAACAGCCGTATCTTTGCGGTTGTCAACATCGCATAGATGTTCCCCTATGCGTCTACGAAATTCCCGCTTTGTTTTGCCAATACACTCCATATTACAGTGGCATGTTATTTTATAAACCACTCCCCGGGTACGGCAATTAATAAAGTCTTTGACCTGAAAAGTACAACCCAGGTTGGAAGCTGTGGAATGTTTTGGTCTGTTCCAATCTCTTTATTATCTGGGATGCACTGAAGAATGTTTTGATGGTTGCTGCCCCTTTAAATAGTGTCCTCTCCCTTTTAGTCCCTGCTGATAATTTATCAGATTTAGATAACTGGTGACATCACCCCAGCAGTCAGCACTGATCCTGGTATTAAATTATATTGCTCCATGCCTCACATTGTTATATGGCCGCTGATATCACATGAATCTAAATAAGATCCATGTGCTGGTCCTCATCGCTGAGTGGACTGGGTGATTTTTAACCGTTTTGTTTTTCTTTAGATTTTTGCTCCTGATTCTAACATAATTATACACAGGAAATGATAATATGATAAGCATCGCAGCAATAACTGGAGAGAATGCCATTCACGGCACCCAACCAATCAGATTCCAGTTTTCATAGAACGGATCTTATTGGTTATTGTGGCCGATACTGGTTTTTATGCATGGCTCAGTGTATTATTTTGCTCAGTGTTAAGCCATTATTTCTGTGCACGATCTGTTTTCTGGCCCTGTATGTGATGTCTGTGTCATATTTCTAGTCACTGACTGCTATGTGATGAAGACTAAAATAAGATTTGTGACCCCCATAAAGTCATTATGGTACTTTATCTCCATTAGAGCTGCATGTTATTGGGCGGCCGCAAGACTACGGACATTCCCCTGGAAGGCTACCTGCTGACCCCTATCCAGAGGATCTGCAAGTATCCGCTGCTTCTCAAGGTAGGGCACTGAGCCTTTCTCCTGAGTGATAATGTAGAGGTTGGGGTGCAGTATAATGTGAGCCCCTGGGTCGTGTGATGCAGCTATTGATGATCTCTGTATTATCCACGTATATGCTATTGAGCTTCCTTTAGGTAAACCTCCACAACAATGTGAAGCCACGGACAGGCATAACATTAAGTGGAATTAAGGGACACAGCTGCTGCCACCCTGACTGCCGAAGCATCATTTGATTAGGAGGCCAGTGACCTTGTGTCCACTGATGGCATGGCCTGGGCACAACTTAGTCCCATTCAGGTGCCATGGCCTCCTCTAACATCTGATCAGCAGGAGTGTCGAGTATGGGACCATTGCCGATCTACTGTTGATGACCTATCCTGAGGTTAGGTCATCAACATCAAACACCTGGAAAACCGGGATCCAACTGAAATAAAGAACAGGTAAGTACCTGCCTCACAGATGCCGTGCCGCTGGTCTGGTTCTCTCACCCGGGATCTATTTACCCGGCTGCAGCGTTGACATGACTCGCATACGGGATCTATTTACCCGGCTGCAGCGGTGACATGACTCGCATACGGGATCTATTTACCTGGCTGCAGCGGTGACATCAAGTTGACAACACATGATCACAACCCATTTAATTTTTCCAGTGAGCTGTGTGAGGGCTTGTTTTATGCAGGAGAAGCTGTAGTTTTATCATATTGGAGTAAATTAGACTTTTTGATCACTTTTTATTCCACACATTTGGGGGCAGAATAAACAAAACAAAAATACTGTAGTTGTTTTTTTTCCCTACATGGTTCACCGTGTGATATAATTAGCATGTTGCTTGTGGTCTGCGAGTCAGTATGATTACAGTGGTACCAAATTGAAATAGTCTCTCTTTAAGTTTTATCACTTTTGTACAACAAAAATCTTTTAAGAATTTTTTTTGTGCCTTGAGAGCCATAATTTTATTTTTTCTTCTACATGACGTATTTTTTAGAGGAATGACTTGTAGTTCTCATTGTTACCATTATGGGGTGACTCGTGACTTTTTTATCACTTTTTTATTTTTCGAGGAGAGCTGAACAAAAATTGTGATTCTGGATTTTTATTTTACGACATTCACAATATAATTGACATGTTGGCTTTTTCTGTGGGTTAATCTGATCATAGAAACACCAAACTAATAGTTTGTTTAATGTCATAGTACTTTTGTACCAAAAGATCACTTTTTTAAGAGCCATAACTTTTTGTTTTTCAAACGATAGAGCTGTGTCAGGATTTTTTTTGCAGTATGAGCTGAAATTTTTATTGGTCTCATTTTTGGTCCATTTTTTTATTGTGTTTTATGAAAGGTGAGATGAACCCAAAATTTTGCAATGCATTTTTGCCATTGTTGTTTTTTTTTTTTTTTAATTTCTTTATGGCATTTACTGTGTAACTTAAATGATGTGGTACATTTATAGGACAGGTCATTACTGATGCTGCGATACCAAAATTGTATAGGGGTTTTCTCCCATAATAATAATAAAGGTTCTTTTATTGCTAAAAAATAGATTTATTTATTTTATTTTTTTATTATTTTTTTTTACACTTAAAGAGTTTTTTTTTGAACAAGTAGTCTTTTGAGGATTTGAACAAGTAGTCTTTTGATCACTTGCATAAATCACTCCATTACTTGTTTATAGCTGACAAGTAACCTATAAGAGTTTGCGTCCTGCCTCCTAGGGCTTCCGTACTTGTACAGATTCCATACAGTTTCCACAGTTGCTGGTGACTGTGGCATCTAAGAGGTTAAGCTTGAATCCTAGCCATTGCAGCGGGTGCTCAGCTGTACTCATTGTGCATTCTTTGTGCCCCACCATCCCTGTGATGAAACTGTATGTCAAGGTGAACAAAGTTAGTCTTTAAATCAAGGTGCATGAGTTAAGGATGATGATGCTCAGTGAGTTGGTGGGTGGGGCTCACAATAATGTGCCAGCCCCTGAGGATCCCTGGTATGTAGCAGACCAGCAGTGACCATGTGATGGCCCATGGAACCTCTGTATTCCATAGATTTAGTGTATGTGGGGTTCACTGCTGGAGACAGACCTATTAAGTGTCTGTGTAAACCTGCAGATGACAAGTTCCCAGAGGTCGGCTGTCAACGCATGTGCATTAAAGAATTTTTAGGAATCGTCCGCCCCCAGAGGACCATGGCTCCTCGTAGTGTCATTAACTGGTGACATTGTGTAATCCTCCAGTTCATGGATCAGAAACGTTCCTGCCTTTATAAATAAATCACAGGAAATGAGGTCGATTTCGAATTCCATCATGAAGAAATTCTGCTTTTCTAATTCCTGTTTTTGCTGCAGCACGGCGGCAGCACAGCTGTGTTTATCAGTGCTGATATTTCAATCTGTTACACACAGGAAACATTTACTGTGGTTTGTGCCAAATATTAACGGAGGGGAACCAAACACAGGTGGCTGAGCAGGAGCTGGAAATGCTGGAATCACTACTCCAGTCACATCCAGAGCTGCAGTCACAAACTGTTCTGCTTGTCACTGGAAAGTACCCCTCCATGCTTTCTGACCTCCCACAAATCACTGCACTGCGGCTGTGACAGCAGTGCTGCAGGTCATTGTTGTGTGGGATGAACTTCAGTATATGTGGACTGTAATGTGAAAATTTACAGGGCAAGCTTTGTAGTATCCCCATCACTAGATTATTCGGAAAAATGACTAAGTACAGTGAACTGTGCAGGGTGAAATCACTTATCACTTATTTATTACAGGAGTTGGCAAAGAGGACTCCATCAAAACACCCGGACCACCAACCAGTCCACTGTGCCCTGCAGGCCATGAAAACTGTGTGCACCAACATCAACGAAACCAAGAGACAGATGGAGAAGCTTGAGGCACTGGAGCAACTGCAGTCACACATAGAAGGATGGGAGGTCAGTAACATATACGAGAGGTGGAAGAAGTGGTACTGAGCACTATCCATAGATACAGAGCAAAAGAAATTGTCGATTTTCTGCAATTCTGGAAAATTGTGGATTTATTCTCAAGTGTCCATAAACATGCGACTTTTCAGCTCCCACCTGGAGCATTTTACAAGCATATGCTTGAAAAGTCGCATGTGTATGGACACTTCAGAATAAATCCACGATTTTCCAGAATTGCAGTTGGATTGCGGTGAACTGTGGATTGGGGTCTGGATTGCAAGCCCCATTTGTGCACTTTTGTAATCTCCAGTCCTGCTGCTGTCTTCATTCTTTTTACACACATACATATATATATATCTTGAGATGTGAGACTTTGTAGTTCCCACAATACTGTATAGGAGTGAAAACTGTGAATCACACCCAGTATACAGGACAAGAGAAGTGGTACTGTGCAGTGTCCATATATACAGAATAAGAGCAGATACTGAGAATTACACCCAGTATTCAGGACAAGAGAAGTGGTACTGTGCAGTGTCCATATATACAGAATAAGAGCAGATACTGAGAATTACACCCAGTATACAGGATAAGAGAAGCGGTACTGTGCAGTGTCCATATATACAGAATAAGAGCAGATACTGAGAATTACACTCAGTATACAGGATAAGAGAAGTGGTACTGTGCAGTGGCCAAATATACAGAATAAGAGCAGATACTGAGGGTTATACCCAGTATAGAAAACGAGAAGTGGTACTGTGCAGTGTCCATATATATACAGAATAAGAGCAGATACTGAGAATTACACCCAGTATACAGGACAAGAGAAGTGGTACTGTGCAGTGTCCATGTATACAGAATAAGATCAGATACTGAGAATTACACCCAGTATACAGGACAAGAGAAGTGGTACTGTGCAGCGTGTATATATATATATATATATATATAGAATAAGAGCAGATACTGATAATTACACCAGTATACAGGACAAGAGAAGTGGTACTGTGCAGTGTCCATGTATACAGAATAAGATCAGATACTGAGAATTACACCCAGTATACAGCACAAGAGAAGTGGTATTGTGCAGTGCCTATATATACAGAATAAGAGCAGATACTGAGGATTACACCCAGTATACAGGGAAGTGGTACTGTGCAGTGTCCATATATACAGAATAAGAGAAAATTCTGAGAATTACACCCAGTATACAGGACAAGAGAAGTGGTACTGTGCAGTGTCCATATATACAGAATAAGAAAAAATTCTGAGAATTACACCCAGTATACAGGACAAGAGAAGTGGTACTGTGCAGTGTCCATATATACAGAATGAGGGCAGATACTGAGAATTACACCCAGTATACAGGATAAGAAAAGTGGTACTGTGCAGTGTCCATATATGCAGAATAAGGGAAGATGCTTAGGATTACACCCGGTATATGGGACAATAGAAGTGATACTGTGCTATATATATATATATATATATATATATATATATATATATATATATTATATATATATTATATATCATATTCCACAGTGGTTTACAATCGGAGGGTTCATGTACAAACAAAATCATACATTACATTACAACAAACAAGTTAACATTTAAAACAATAAAAAGAGGAGTGAGAGTCCTGCTCACAAGCACTTACAGGCTCACAAGCACTTACAGTCAATGAGGAGATAGGGGTGGCACAAAAAAAGTAAAAAGCGCTTTTTGTGTAGAATGGTTCAGCCATTCCCGGCCAGTGTCTTAGTGTATAGTGATTAATGTGATTTGTGTATAATTGATAACTGACAAATGGTTTATGCTTTTTGGGTGCAGGGCTCCAACCTGACAGACATCTGTACTCAGCTTCTCCTGCAGGGGACACTGCTTAAGATATCAGCTGGTAATATCCAAGAACGCATGTTCTTCCTGTTTGACAATCTGCTGGTCTATTGCAAAAGAAAATCCAGGTGAGAGAGGGTTAAAATCTGTAGAGCCCACCATTCACATGTGTGTGCCTTAGCTAGGTGTGTACAGTTACATCAGTGGCAGCTGCTTATCTGCTAGAAAGAGTCCAGAACATAGTGCATCAGCTGATCCCAGTAGAGGGTTCAGTCGACTTTTATCTCATCTGTCTGACCATCTTAGTATATGACACAGGTACTTTTGTAACAAACCAAAGAATGCTCCTGTTCATCAACAGCAAGTAAAGATTTTCAAATTTACTGTATTTTTCGCCCTGTAATACGCACTCATTTCCACCACCCCCCAAAGTAGGTGGGAAAATGTCAGTGCATATTATGGGCGTGAATACTAATGAGTGCTTCCATTATGGAAGCGCTCATTAGTACAGGAGGATCAAGAAGCGGTGAATGCAGCACTCGCCAGGCTCTATACTCGCCACTCCCTGGTTTGCTCCTGCATGCTCTTCATGCTGTGCTGTGACCTGCTTACAGTGTGAGGACGTTGGTGCTCTGTGACCTCCTGGTGTGAGACATTTGGCATAGCGTGGCAGGAAGAGCTCTGAATGTTAGGAGCTGTGGCAGCGTCCAGGGCAGGAGAGGTAACTTTTGTTTTCTCTTCTTCTCTGAGTATGGGGGTTTGAATGGAGGTCTGAATAGGGTCTTTCACAAGAGGTCTGTTTTGAGGTCTGAATGGGGGTCATTTACATTGGGGGTCTGATCTTTAATCTGAATGGGGGAGTCTTATTCACATTGGGGCTCTGATCTTAGGTCTGATTGGGGGTCATCACATTGGGGCATTGATCTGAGTTCTGATTGGGGCTCATTCACATTGTGGTCTGAGCTGAGGTCTTATTAACATTGGGGATATGATCTGATGTCTGATTGGGGGTCTTATAAACATTGGGGGTTTGATTGGGTGTCTTATTTACTTTGGGGGTCTGATCAGGGCTCGAAACTGAGGTCTGATTAACGTTGGGGGTCTAATTGATGGTCTGATCTGAGGTCTAATAAAAATATATTTTTTTCTTATTTTCCTTCTCTAAAGGTGCGTCTTATGGGCACATGCATCCTATAGGGCGAAAAAAACAGTAATATAAAGTCAGTCTATTAGAAAGTTGAAGAACACTATATAGTTTCTACATAGGACTGCACCGACTTTAAAATAAGCAGTGACTCCTAATACAAGGGAGTGAATCTGTGAGGTTTGGAGTAATATAGGAGATAATGATGTTTTGCAGTACCTCCAGTCAGGCCCTGCTCTGTGTGTGATCTGGTAATGCAGATCGTGGGTTGCTCAGTGCTCCTGTTGTGTTCATAAATTTCCCTCAAATTAAGTTGGGGCGGCTGCTAATTTGTTGATTTCTCAGTCTCTGACTTATCCACTTTTTTCTTCCAGGGTTGCTGGCAAGAAATCCACAAAGAGAACCAAATCCTTTAATGGCTCATTGTATATCTTCCGAGGAAGGATCAATACAGAGGTTATGGAGGTGGAAAACGTGGAGGATGGGACAGGTGGGGACCATCCCAGGCCTATAAAGTAGTGTATAAATTGTTTGAACCCCAGTCCCTGCAAATAGACAGAATTTGATGGCCACTTCCATGGTTGTGGGGCTCATGGGATTAATTTTCATTGGTGACAGCATTCTAGAGTATAGACAAGGCAACCTAGTAACTACAACTTGTAACCAGTAATAAATTAATTCTCTATCCACAGGGGATAACTAACTGATTATCAGTGGGAATTCAACCTCTGGGACTCCCAGAATACTGAGAACAGCACTTGGCTATTTCTGGTAATCCCATAAAGAATGAATATAGTGGCAGGGCACATGCTTGACCTGCTGCTCCATCAGGACGGGGGAATGGGATCCCCATTCTTGGGATGGACTGGGGGGTCCCAGCAGTTGAACACCCACCAATGTTTAGTTATCTTCTATCACCTAACATGGCACAAGCCCTTTAACTCTGTGCTTAATCCAGTATGAAATCGTCCAGACAAGTGTAGATGAGGACAATGAGCAGCTTCTCATGAGGCTTTATCATTCTCATCTTCTCCTATACAGAGGTCACCTTACAGACAATTAGCACAGTCCTGGAAAAGATGACCCTTGTAATATGTGATGTTTGAGCTCTGCTGCCATGATCGACCCTTTCACAGCTGCAGTGGGTCACTTCTTGGCTCAAGTTGGAGAGCTATAAAAGTTTGACATTCAGATGTTGTACATGTAGTGGTTAAAGCGGGGATGAGTGCAGTACTTGTGGTCTGTTTTCTAGCATATATTTTGCAGAAGTTGTGGCACCCTTTATGGGTCATTTCTCTGGGTTTTTGCTCTTTGTGCTCAGGATCCCAGCAGAAGGTGGAGGAGTGTGGAGATTTACTGACAGATCTGCACATGTAGCAGAAACACTGCATCATTCTCATGTATTCCCACATTCATATAGTCCTTAGAATAGAGTCTGGTTCTGTGGGAGCTCACAGAGGGTGAATGATGTGTTCTGTGCATAAAGAACTTTATATGTTGACTTCACATAGCAAGCCCTGGCGCTAGTTCACATGCCAAACACATCATACTTTACAGTGTTACCATTAGCCAGATTTGGTGCATTAACTCTGTGGAGGTGGAACAGAGTAACTATTCCCCTCCTCTCACTCCACCCCTGAAGATTTAGTTTGTGTTGCATTCTTTTCTAAGGAAATCAAATGTGAACCCAATCATCCAGGATAATTTATGTATTCCAGGGCTTGAATAAATATGGATACACAATATAAACAGTGGTATGATGAGGATGATGGTCACAGTGAGGTTTTGTTTCCCAGATATAGTTTGCGTGTGTGGCTGAAAAGCTGCTATTTCTTGTGTATTAGTGAATATAACAGAAGGAATGTCCCCACACCTGTTGATATACAGCCCCCTCTTCTCAGGCTGGTCTGTAAGCATAGCGTCCCCACTCATTGGGAGGCTTACACACTTAGGGGGTCATTTACTATCCAGAAATATGCCTATATTTTGTGTATTTCTGGTGCAGATTTTGCTGCAATCTGCGACTTAACCCACTCACCCCAGGTCTAAAAAAGTGGGCAGGAAAGGGGAGGGGCCAGCAGGCCCGTCTCATTCATCGTTTTCTATGCCTGTTTTAGGTGTAGAAAATGGTCTAAATGTAAGACAGCAAGGAAGCTTACATTTCGATTGGCGCTGGATACAAAGAAGTTATGTAGAGGCCGGCGCTTCTTCATAACTTCGGCGGATCCAGCATCAGCTATAGGGGTTATTAAGACCAGCATCTAAAACCCAGGCCTTAACAAATGACCCCCTTATTGCTTTGGTCCTGATGTTCTTGTCTTTGGGCAGCTGATTATCACAGTAATGGTTACACTGTCACCAACGGCTGGAAGATCCATAACACTGCCAAAAACAAATGGTTCGTCTGCATGGCGAAGACCCCTGAGGACAAGCAGAAATGGATGGACGCTGTCCTGAAAGAACGAGAGCAACGGGAAAGTGAGTATGTCCTGCAGATTACTGGAAGATGTCCAGCTGAGCCTTCTAACACACCGCCCGAAGATGTAGTAATGAGCAAGGATGATTGGATGAAGCTCAGAGGAGTTCAGACTGGTTAGGCGGTGCAGGAAGCCATATTTCTAGACTATCTCTCCCTCTAGTTTCATTACACTAGATGTATTGATTATCATCATGCTCAGTTACAGTCACATCAGATGAAAAATGTAATAATAATTTATATTTAATAATAATTTATATTTATGGCAAGACAAAGATGGGGGTTAGAGGTACCTCAAAGTTCTTCCTATTTTATTACAGTGATTTGCTTAGGTTACTGTGCAGCCAGCCTTTGTGGCCCCCCCAGGCATGAGCATCCTCTGGGTGTTGTGGTTCCTCACTGGTAGCTCATTATAATCCTCTACATTGTGGAGTGCAATTCCAGGGCGGCCTTGGCATCTCTACTGTGGAAAGTTCCAAATGAGCTGTTCCTGCAGAGTCAACATTCTGTGGAGAAGCTCCTGATCCATTGCATTAACCGTGATCCGTAATGTTTATTGATTGGAGCAGATACATAATTAATGCTGCAATACAAAGCGAAGTGAACAAGCAGTGTAATGTTCCCAGCACGTTACGTTATCTTCTGCAGATTGTTACCTTGACTCGTGGAACATGCTGCAGAAGTTTATCTAAGGAAATGTCAATTAATCTATCGCGACCTGTTTAGCATGGAGATGGAGCATGTGGAGTGTGTACAGAGCAGGGATCCCATATGTGGAGTGTACAGAGAGAGGACACAGCATATGGAGTGTATAGAGCAGAGACTGGGCATGCATAATGTATACAGAGCGAGGACAGGGCATGGGCTTCAGAGCTGTTGAACTGTCAGTACACAGTGATGCGACTGTGGTTGTGTCCAAAGTTTATTCAGAACACCATGACTGTCCCTGGCCCTTGGAGTGTCCAGTCTACAATGAGTGTTGGAGATGTGCAGCCTGTGTGTGGCGTTAATGTTGTTGTCCTCTTTGTAGGTCTGAAGCTCGGTATGGAGAGAGATGCTTACGTCATGATTGCAGAGAAAGGGGAGAAACTCTATCACATGGTCAGCAAGAGGTCCAGTCTCATCAAAGATAGGAGGAGAAAGTTCAGCACCATCCCCAAATGCTTCCATGGAAAGTAAGTTCTGCAGCTGAAAAGCTCCATTCATGGCCGTGACCTGAAAAGCTCTGCAGGGTGGTGGAGCCACTGTGCTGTGCATATGAAATTAGCCAAGCTTTGACAGGCCATCCCATTCATCCCTGTGAGGGATGATTCCAGAAAGGACCCTTCACATAGAGACATCTCACTGATCATCCCTTTCTCTGTGTTGTCACCCTCCAAGAATAAAACCACAACAACAAAATCAAGAGCCTACATCACACATCAACACTTTCTACTGTGCCCCCTGTCCCAACAGGCACCTGCAAGGGAGGCGTCGTCAAGATTGTAGAACCAGCATCCCATCATTGGAGAGGTGCCTTAGTCTGAATACACTATGGGTGACACCACATTGGCTACATTTGTCAGTCCCCTCTGTGTAATTCTCATCAGTTCCTCATGAATTCCTCCCTCTCTGCTTGCTTGTCAGTGAATGGGAATTTTGTAGTTTACATCCATACTTACACACTCATTGACAAAATAAATAATGCACCCAGATAGAAATATCCGATTGCTGCAAAACTTGGCATGCTTGGTGAGAGATTGTTGACTGCTAGACATGCCTCTACAACGCACTCAAAGACATCTCGCCCAGAGAAGCCCTGAGCTGTATGAGCAGGACTGGATGTGATTTCAGCCTCTGGATACAAACCGGAAAGGTTTTCAAGATCTTGATGAAGAAATGAAACAGAAAGTCTATTAGGAGGTTGCAGAACGCTGTACAGTGATGAAGTTTGATTTACATGGACCAGCCTTTTAAATGACTAGAGCCGCGTACTCCAGAGCTTAGATGTTGACTAGATAGAGATCATTGATTCTGGAAAGAGCGATTGTATGGCTGGGTAATGATATATGGATGTAAAGCTCTAGGGCTCAGTGCAGGTGATTATATGGTGACATTCATTATAACATGTTCCGCTGTTGGCTGCTGCTAAGAACCTGCAGGACACTGCTCCCATCCCCCAGGTTGCTTTGTCGGCGCTGTGTATGGGCAGACTGAACATGTCGAGCTGTTGATCTGTTTCTCATTCTCTCTGTGGAGAATCGGTAAAATGTTCAAGGAGCCGCAGCAGAAGGTTCGTCCCATTATGTGTATGACTCATGAGGAGTCCGGACTGTGAGTGGCATGAGAGAAAACAGATGAGTGCAGAAACACCGCCATGCTATGTGGATGTCTGTTCCTCTCGTGTCATCTGTACAGTTAACCCCTGCACAGACGTATGCCCAGGACCAATACCCCAGAAGAACAGACTATGAAATAAGTGGCGGGCATTGTATTTATAAAAGATGTGCCAGATTTATGAGCTGCAGGCACCGAATTTAAAGACGTGCGAGATCTGAGTGAAGGGCACGATGATTATGAAAAAGATGTGCCAGATTTATGAGTGTCAGGCAACATATATATGAAAACGTGTGTTTTTTAGTTTAGCGGAAGATGCAATTTGCTAAAGTGAAATGTCTCATTTTACAATTGTCTTGCTGTGCTCCAGTGTTTTCAAGTAATGCCCCTGAGCTCCCATAATGCACTGCTCCCTTCAGTAATACATCTTGTAATTAAAAAAGTGCAACAAGGTAATTATAGTGTTACCTATACCTGGGGCCAATACATTGGTAAATACATGTATACCTGTCTGTATTTATGATGTTGTCACCTTCCACCTCTTCCCCACATTCTGTTGTCTTGGGGATTGGTATTTCATTATCTCTTGTGATGGAGACCCCATCATCTACTCTTGATTTGGAGGCCTTGTCTGTGGTGGTGGTCCCATCCTTTCCTCTTGCAGTGGGCTCCCCGTTCTCTTCCTCTGTTGCTGTTTCATTTCAGTTTGCAGCTTCACATTTTTTAGCGTAGCTTACAGCCTTACAGCATGTTCTGTGCAGACATTGAACCAGTAAGGGCATGCCAAACAAATGAGGACCAGAGACAGAGCCCCTTTATCCTGCTGTAGTTTCCTGACATTTGGGACTTTCCTGTGATTGTAACTCACAGACAGTATTTAGATCATGCAGTTACCTCAAGGTGTCCTGCTGCTCACTCCTGTCTCTTTCTGTTGCAGTGAATTTGTCTCTTGGCTGATGGAGAACGGAGAGATCAGTAAACCTGAAGAAGGCATCAACTTGGGCCAGGCCTTACTGGAGAATGGGATCATCCACCACGGTAAGATGGCCACCTGGTGGGAGGGGCAGTGCACAGGACACAAGTCATTTGTGTCTTAGATAAGGGTGGAATCAGTAGGTTAGGGTCATTGAGAAATAGACACACTAAAGTACACAAAAGTAGGAAACTCGGGTCTCTGAATGAAAATCTAGTTCCTGCTGATTAGTCACTGACTTCTGTATTCTTCACTTCCCTCTCAGAGGACAATTATAGACATTCAGTATCGTGGTGTCTCTGCTGTGTACAGAGGACAGTGAGTGATTATACACAGGCAGGGTGGCACTCACGCTGGACAATGTTGGTGACTAATGGCATCCTTCATTCACCGCAGTCTGACTGGAAATCTTCAGCCATGCCACTCATGGCACAGACAGTAGATACATAGATAGATGTGTATATACACATACACTCTGAACAACCACACACACTGGGTTCAGTCTTACACTAGGTCCTGTTCACCTCTTGTTTTTGGCTACATTGGGAGTATATGTCCAGTATGTCCATTGGCCCCCTTACACCAAGAGTATGGCAGATAAGTGTTTTATTGTCATGTACGTTGCCTTTTTTCACTGTATAGAAAATAGTACTCTATCATGCCTTTCTGTGCAGATAGTTGGATACGTTGCATCCTTCCTTCGGAAGTATGCATCAGGAAATCCTCCCGATGTATACCTCCAACATAGGCTCAACACAGGATGTGAACAGAACCTTATACAGACCTAGTGTATACTACATTCACATTATACACATATACAGTCGTGACCAAAAGTTTTGAGACTGACACAAATTTTCATTTTCGCAAAGTTTGCTGCTTCAGTGTTTTTAGATCCTTTTGTCAGATGTTTCTATTTTTAACTTTTATTGCCAAATTCATCAAGTTTAAGCAAAGACTCGTTATTTCCAGTGTTGTCCCTTCTTTTTCAAGACTTCTGCAATTTGTGCTGGTCCTCTACATATCAGCTTCTACCCTTGCTTGGCTAATTGGAGCAGTGGCACAGGCAAGAAATTGTGAGTGGGGTTAAATGTCCGGCCCTGTCAGTCTTGCAGCAAGTGGGCCCTTCTTCATTTGCAGAGACAGCAACCCACAGGTAGAAAAGTCCTGCTAACAAGACAAATTGATTCACTCATCTCTTCAGTGTTCTTAGGCAAAATTGTGAGTGAGCCCATTCCCTTTGTTGAGAAGCAACCCTACTTGTGAATGGTCTGTTAGCATGACACAGGACTCACAGTAGAACTCGCCTTTTTTCTCTGGAGAATCATTTTTCCAGATGTTCCAAACAGTCTAAAGTGGGCTTCATGAGAGAAAATAACAACCCTCTGCAATCCAATCCCTGTTCTTCCTGCAGAAGTCTGACCTTAATCTGTTTTTGTTTTTTTTTTTTTGGAGAGAAATGGCTTCTTTGCTGTCCTTCTTGATACCAGGTCATCCTCCAAAAGCCTTTGCCACACTGTGCATTTAGATGCTGGCTGCCATTCCTGAGCAATCTTCTTATCCAATGGAGTGGGCTCACAAATAAGAAATGGTCTCAAAACCTCCTCCAAGAGCAACTTCTTCCATCAATTCAGGGGTGATTTGGTGATGAACAGTGTTTTTTTTCCAGTATGACGGAGCACCATGTCACAAGTCCATATGTTCAAAACTTTAGATTAATACTGTACTGAGAGCCGTCTCCGTACAGTATTAAAATGTATGGGATCCGATGTGCCTAAGTCAGTTATTCGCAAAGTGGCGCAAGACGGCTCTCCGTACAGTATTAATCCGAAGTTTTTAACACAGCGACTTCGGATTTAGCATTTCGCATAACATTTCGCTCATCACTAGTTGCCATCTGTCAGGATTTGACCAAGAAGCTGTAGCATGCAGGGGCAAATTGCAGAAGTCTTGAAAAAGAAGGGTAAACACTAGATATATTGAGTCTTTACAAAAAATCTGATATATTTGTCAACAAAAGTGATAAAATCTTATCAAATGCTTAGAATTGTACTTCAGTATACCACAGAAACATTTGACAAAAATATAAAAAAACACTGAAGTAGCAAAAACCCATTGTAATTACCTGGATTTCTATGTTGATTATTAATATAATGTGTTCTGATTGGTATAATAGTCACAATTATGGACAAACTCAATCTGACTAAACTAATAACACACAAATAGTTGTACCATTCATGTCTTTTATTGAGCACATTGAGTAATCATCTACAGTGTGGGGAACAAAACTAAGTAAACCTCTGTGTTAAAGAGGGTGTTCGCATTTTTCTATTGATGACCTATCGTCAGGATAGGTTATCAATATCAGATCGGCGGAGGGGGCGACTCCCAGAACCCTCGCTGATCAGCTGTTTAAAGAGAAAGCAGTGCTCGTACAAGTGCTGTCTTCTGTTTACCTGCTCACCGTCGCAACCGCAGTGACAAGCACTGTAATTACAACTATGGCGTCCCCATTCTCTTCAATGGGGTGGCTTCTGTCTGTTCAAATGAATAGGACGGAGCCGTCTCATAGAAGTTAATGGGTACGCCATAGTTAACATTGAACAGAGAAGAGAAGGCAAAGCTCGTATGAACACTGCTTTCTCTTCAAACAGCTAATCAGCGGGGGTTACCTGCCAATCTGATATTGATTACCTATCCTGAGGATAAGTCATCAATAGAAAAGAGCAAACAACCCCTTTAATGTCTTCTCCAAGAGCTAATTGGGAATTGTGGGTTTCGTAGGTGCTTTGCCCTAATGAAGGCACATAAAACCTGGTTGCTGACAAATCTATTTTTTCAAGAAAGATTGGTTAGTGGGAACCACACCTCATTGTTAAACAACTTTCAGAAGACGTCAGGCATGTTAAGCTGGATTTGAAACCGGCTATAAAAGCATTTTAGACCTGGAGGGTACATCAATCCACTGTTAGACAAATTATCTACAAATGGAGATCGCCCTGTTGAGATCACTACAAGAGCAAAGCAGGTAATCCTGAAAGAGGCAAGATAGAACCAAACCTTAACAGCAAAAAGACCTACAGAAGACTCTACAAACTGCAAAAATTTCTGTTCATGTGTCCAAGAAAAACACTAAACAATAATGGTGTTCATGGAAGGACACCACAAAGGAAACGGATTCTGTCCAAAAAAAACATTGCAACACTACACATGAACTCCAAAGCCTCATCTCAACTATGAAGCATGGTAGAGGGAGCATCATGATTTGGGGCTGTTTTGCTGCCTCAGGGCCTGAATGCCTTGCAATGAATTGTAAGGTGTATCAAAACATTTTACAGCTTTTAAGGACAGAATTCCATGACCATAAGCTGAAAAGACATAGGGTGATGCAACAAGACAATGACGTAAACCACACAAGATAATCAAATAAAGAATGTGTGAAAAAGAAGATTTCTGTTTTGGAATGGCCAAGTCAAAGTCCAGACCTTAACCATATTGAGGTGCCATGAAATGACCTGAAGACAGATGTGCACGAAAGGCTATTAAAAGGGTTGGCCACATTCTGGCTATTGCTGACCAATGTGTTTGTGAGATGATTATAATATAGATGATTTCTAATATAGCCTTTGTTAAAATTCTGCACCATTTTCTGCATTTCCTAGGTATGCCCCCTTGTTTACAAAGTCTTTTGTGCTGTCCACACAGAGGTCCTGTCCATAAGATGGCTGCTTATGGAAAACTACCTCCATGTGATGTCTCCTTCATTCATATACACTGCACCCATACTAAACTCCCAACAGAACAAGTACAGATGGCAGGTGCAGTGTATTTGAATGGAGTAGGCATCACTTGAAGGCGATTTGCTTGGTCACATAACCGTCCATCAGCGGCCATCTTACAGACAGGATCTCTGTGTGGACAGCAAAAAGGACTTTGTCAAGGGACAAGGAAGTATACCTTTATAAAATATAGAAAATGGTGCAGAATTTCAACAAAGGCTACATTAGTAAGTAGCATATAATCACCTCACAAACATATTAGTCAACAATAACCAGAAAGAGGCCAACCTCTTTGATGAACATAAACATATTTGCAGAGTGGAATGGTCCAAATTCCTCCTCAATGTTGTACGTATCTTATTTGTAAGCATAGAAAACATTTGGTCTGGGGTGATTGCTGCTAAAACGGATTAGGGATGTACAGGTTATTGAATTCAAGGGTTCACTTACTTTTTCTATGCACTGTGGATTTTTACTCGAAGTGATCAAGAAAAAGACATGAACAGTACAACTATGAATGTGTTGTCGGCTTAGTTACATAATGTTTAGGCTGTATTATAATTCCACTTCAAAAATTTATGCAGAAATACAAAAAAAATTCTGAAGGGTTCACACCCTTTCAAGTACCACTGTATCTTACAAATCTGTATATAATATTTGTCTTTTTTTATGATGATTTTTCTTTTCACTGTTCCTTCTCTTTTGCCATTAGTGTCAGACAAGCACCAGTTCAAGAATGAGCAGGTTCTCTATCGATTCCGATATGATGATGGGACGTACAAGGCAAGGAGTGAACTGGAGGACATCATGTCCAAGGTACGTTCCCATCTTTCTTGTAGGTTCCTTCACTGAGAGGTTGGTGCCATTAGCTTGATAGTTGAGTTAATAAAAACATGCAGAACAGCTGATCCCCTTCCTTTGCACAGAAGACACCTCCCCATCATCCTGTTTCCATGTCTGCAATTATTACTATATTCGGACTCCTTCAAGCAGAAGAAACAGAAGCATCTTAAGTAGGGCTGCAGCAAACGATTATTTTAGTAATCAAGTAATCTATCAATCAAATGATTAATCGAGTACTCTAATAAGAAATGACTAATTAAAAGAACGTTTACCTTTATAAAAAGTCATGAGACCCCCCTTCCCCCATTCCATCAGTCCTATATGCCATCAGCTTCCCTATGCCATCAGGCCCCCGTGCCAGCAGCTTGCCCCCCAGTGCCATCAAGTGCCCTCCAGTGCCTCCAGCTTACCTCCCCAGGGCCACCAACTTGCCCCTCCAGTGTCTCCAGGTTCCCCCCAGTGCCATCAGCTTGCCTCCCAGTTCCACCATTGCCATCAGTCCTATATGCCATCAGTTACCCCCAGTGCCATCAGCTCCCTTATGCCATCAGGCCTCTGCCAGCAGCTTGCCCCCCAGTGCTTCCAGGTGCTCTCCAGTGCCACCCGCTTGCCCCCCAGTGCCACTAGCTTCCCCCCCCCAGTTCCCCCAGCTTGCCCCCCAGTGCCACCATCTTCCCCTCCTAGCCATGTCCCCGGCACCAGTGAAACAAAATACTTACCTCTCCTGTAGGGGCGCTGCTCCACTCCTCCTTCTTCTTCGCCACGCGCTGCACTGTTGGCCCGACGTCACGCAGTGTCAGGTCATAGTGCACGCACACGTGCAGTATGTCCTGACGATGTATCAGGGCTGAAAGTGCAGCTCGCAGGCCGGCGGGTGACCACGGACCGGTGAGTAATAGCAAGCTCTTCACTCCCACTCTGTGGTCACGTGACACAAACGAATCCTCGATGCAAAAAATTTGCTTTGAGGATTTTTTTGTGTCAAATTACTTGATTACATCGAGTTATCGTTTCAGCCCTAATCTCAAGTGTGATGGTGGAATTGAAGGAATTCAGACATTAAAGAGGATCTGTCACCTCTCCTGACATGCCAGTTTTAATAGCTTCATGCATTCCCCATGTAATAACAGTTCTGGAACATCTATTCTATGTTGTGCCATTCCTTTATTATTTCTACTAGAAGTTATGAATGAATGGCTAGCAGTCTGCAGTAAGGGTACAGAGGGTGGTAACAAGTTGGGGTGTGTACCTGCACAGATTGAAAATAGCAGCACTGATTGGATAGAGTGAGACTGTACAGATGCACACCCTCAACTGGATACCTCCCCTCTGTACCCTTACTGCAGACTGATAGCAATTTATTCAGAACTTCTAGTAGAAATAATAAAGGAATGGCACAACATACAGACATAAGAATAGATGTTCCAGAATTGTTATTACATGGGGAATGCGTGAAGCTATTAAAACAGGCATGACAGGAGAGGTGACAGGTCCTCTTTAATGTCTGTACACAAGCTTACTGTTTCCAGTAACGACCAGCAGAATACTGTGTACAGCTCAGAATCATTACAGTATAAGTAATGCATGTTCATAGCGAAATAGTGACTGCAGCTGTGGAGTATAATACAGAATGTACACAGTGACTCCACCAGCAGAATAGTGAGTGCAGCTCTGAGTATAATACAGGCTGTAACTCAGGATCAGTAAAGGATAAGTAATGCAATGTATGTACTTTTGTGACTTCACCAGCAGAATATGGAGCACAGCTCTGAAGTATAATACAGAATGCAACTCCAGATTAGTATTCTGGAGAGTAATATATGAAACCAGCAGAATACGAAGTGTAGCTCTGGAGTATAATACGGATTGCAACTCTGGAACCTAACAGAAAAAGTGATGTAACATACAGTATGTACACAGTGATTCCATGAGCAGAATAGTGAGTGCAGCTCTGAAGTATAATACAGGATTTAACTCTGGATCAGAACAGGAAAAGCAACGTGATATACCTTGAAAAAGTATACATACCCCTTTGAACTTTTCCACATTTTTTCACATTACACTTACCAAGGATGACATACCCTCTCTTTTACCTTATTACTGTACATGACATTTTAAAGTACTAAAAAAGTTATGTTTAATGTTGAAATGAAAAGAAAATGATAGATGGTTTTCAAAATGTTTAATAAATAAAAATTTGAAAAGTGTGGCGTGAATTTGTATTCAGCCCTCACATAAAATCCCAATACAATACATTAAAGTTTGTGGGTGTCACGTGAAAAAAATGTGGAAAGTTCAAGGTGTAAGAATACTTTTTCAAGGCACTGTATGTATATAGTGATTCAGCTAGCAGAATAGTGACTGCAGCCCTGGAATTATGTGCACAGTGAAATCAATGTATCGAAAAATGTATCATGTACCGGTTTGTATAATTTGATCAGAGATGGAGCTGAGCATGAAAGGGGTTGTCTGGGATTTTAATATTGATGATTGGCCATTAATATTAGAATAGTCAGGATCTGACTCTCAAGATTGATAAGATTTTTTTTTTAAAAGGACCAGACAAGGTACTGTCCATTTTATAGCTTCTTGCTGCAGCTCTGTCTCAATCAACTGAATGAGACCGAGTTATGCCACTTCAAGGAGCTAAACACTGGAGCTGTTGAGTGTCAGATGCACACTAATCTGATACTAATGGCCTATCCTATGGATATGTCATCAATATGTAAATCCCAGAGAGCCCCTTTAAGGTTCAGATGTAAGTGTAATGCTGGAGGTGACTCCACTCTTTTCTTTCGCAGGGTGTCAGACTTTACTGTCGTCTTCACAGCCTCTTTATTCCGATGATCAAGTAAGTGAGATGTCCGCTGGTGTCACCTTGTTCATTGGGTCAGGGGGCTCCAGTAATGATGGGGCTGAATCGCCCTTTTCACTGTCATGATAACATGCTGTTTTTACTTATGCACCAGGGCTTCTAAGCTGTATTTCTTTAATTTTTAGCAGTTGCCGTTTCTTGGGTTTTCCAGAGGCCTATGCATCCACCAAACCTCCCTGCCTCCTAAATAGTTGCAAGATTTTCTTTTAAATCAACCTTAAAGGGGGGAAAATGTGAATGCAGCTCTGGATGTGCCTGGAGTATAACATGATATATCTCAGCCTTGTAGTTTTACTGCAGCTCACAGTTTCACATGTTCTTGACCTGTCATATGGCGATAACATGTAAGGGTCAACCATCTCTCATGTCCTCCTTCCTCATGGCTGAACACAGGCAGAGTTTTCACCTTCAGACTGCCCTCTCCCGCTTGTTCACAATATAACTGGGGGCACTCATAAGGTTGGATGGGGGTCATAAGGATTTATCTCCTGGGAGAGGCCTCATAGCTGCCAAGACCCTCAGAAGATCTTTTTTTATCATGTTAATTACTTCTTCTCCATCATAGTGATTGGATGAGGGGAATAAGGCGCTATTTAGCAGTAGCCTCTGACACGCGAGGTACAGGACAAGAGGCCCCTAGACAACCCTCTTGTGCAGAGTCTTCTTATATTCTCTGGGCACAGGATTTGAGGTTTGGCAGTGGATTAGTTTGTTTTTGAGGCACATTTTGTCACAGTCGGCAGTCATGGTGTCCAGTCAGCTGACACCTTCATATACACCACAGATGATGCAGCAGCTTCTCATACTTCCTGTTTGGGTTAAATAAGTAAAGATCAGGGATTTCTGTGCTGAGGTTTCCCTGCACCTGCACCATACAGACTGGTCTGTGACTAAGCCACCTTCCCTTGTTAGCTGCTCCTCAAGCCGTCTTTATTGCAGTGGTGGTCTTGGGGAGCATTCATATAGCATTGCTCTTTATATGACTGGTCCTCTGGGACACCCTGTGTACATTGGTCTTGCTGCCAGGCTCCATGAGAATGCTGTGTATGTATTCGCTGTTCTGTGGCTGCCCTATTGTCCTCATATTCAGTGTGGATTATATCTGCCTGATGTACTGACCGTTTGCATACCGTACACAACATTGTGATATCATTGCTGCTGGGGGGTCAGTCAAAATGACATGGCATCAAGTCTTCTAGGATAGAGGAGGGGACATGTTGTCTTGGTGTTATATATCACATGTTGGATGTGTGCCATGTTTACTGCCACCTTACTATATATACCCCATGTTCCTGGCACCGAGATGCTGCATCACATGTGCTTACTGGTGACCCTTAGTGAATAGTACTAGAATACAGAGTACAGAGTCATGTCATTGTTATATCACTGTTTCATTGTATCCACAGATAACGACTTTCTATTGTGTCTTCTAGAGACCGAGATCACCACCTGAAGACTTACAAGTCCGTCATCCCAGCCAGTAAGCTGGTGGACTGGCTAATATCACAGGTAACAGCCACAACCTCCGTTACGTACCGCGGGAATAGCCGAATAACAACAGACAGACTCATGTGAAGTGGCCTAAAAGGGATTGTGTCGCTTCAGCAAATGGCATTTATCGTGTAGACAAAGTTAATACAAGGCACTTACTAATGTATTGTGATTGTCCATATTGCCTGTTTTCAGGGGTTACGACCACCATGCAATCCATCAGCCATGGTCGTGCTTGCACACTATAGGAAAAAGTGTCGGCCTCTCCAGTGGGAGCTGGGACCATGGGTGTGAGCATAGGCATGAATGCACAACAGCTCCCATCCCTGCCGCCTTGTATCTGCGCTGCAACGGTGGTTGTAACCCCTGGAGACGAACAGTGTATAACAATGGAAAAATGAATCAAGCCAGCAAAGGAGGCAATATGGACAATCACAATACATTAGTAAGTGCCTCTACGTAGTAAACTTGCTCAAGTGAGACAACCCCTTTAAAGGGAGTCTTTCACCTGTTTTTCACCTATATAACTAAGAGCACTGCCCCAGAGAAGATTGCAAAACATCCCAGACATACTTGTGTGGACTGTGTGTCTGTATTACATGTCCAGGAAAAGCACTTTTATACTGCAGGAAAACAGCTCCCAAGTGCCCAGCTCTGCTGCTGCTGCAAACCAGACTGAAGAGGGGAGGGCTGCTTTAGCTGCTCATATCTTGGGATTGGTAGCAGATAGAAAAATGGTTCTGACCTTTTTGAAAGCTGGCATTCCAAATGTTTTCAAATGATACCAAATCACAGCATTACATCCAGTATATCAGAAGATATAGCTGTTAGAAATCGAGTCGGGAGAGAAAGCTGTTTTTACTTTCACTTTCAGCTGGGCACTTGGGAGCTGTTTTCCAGCAGAATAAAAGTTATTTTCCTGGACATGTAATACAGACACACAGTGCACACAGGTATGTCTGGGATGTGACGTGTAATACAGACACACAGTGCACACAGGTATGTCTGGGATGTGTCTGCAATCTTCTGTGGGGCACTGCTCTTAGTTATATAGGTGAAAGACTCCCTTTAAGGCCCTTCTACACTGGCAGAGGATTGGGACTATTATCGCGGATGAGCATTTGCTCCTTCATTGGGTGATCACATTTGTTATGCGGCACATAAAATCATCAGTACTGTATACTAGTCTTCTCTTTGTGGGATGTGGATCCACATATACTGTACTGTTTACTAGTCCCAGGAGACTGATAAATGTATTTTATACTTGTTAAATTCGGCAGATATATGTGTTGTATACTAGCTCCAAGTGATTGATGCCTGCATTATCCAAAGAGACTGGTAACTGTATTGTATATAGTTCCAGAAGACTATATGTATTGTATATTCCCAAGAGACTGATACCTGTATTGTACACTAGTCCCAGAATACTGATATATGTATTGTATTCTCTCAAGAGACAGATATCTGTATTGTATACTAGTCCCAGAATAATATCTGTACTGTATTCTCCCAAGAGACTGATCTCTGTATTGAACCCCAGCAAGAGACTGATATGTGTATTGTATACTAGTCCCAGGAGACTGATATGTGTATTATATACTAGTCCCAGGAGACTGATATGTGTATTATATACTAGTCCCAGAAGACTAATATTTGTATTGTATATAGTCCCAGAACATTGATATCTGTATTGTATATAGTCCTAGAAGACTGATATAAATCTTCCAGGACTATATACAATACAGATATCAGTCTTCTGGGACTATATACAATACAGATAATACATGTTCTGGGACTATATACAATACAGATATCAATCTTCTGGGACTATATACAATACAAATATCTGTCTTCTAGGACTATATACAATACAAATATCAATCTTATGGGACTAAATACAATACAGATATCTGTATTGTATATAGTCCCACAAGACTGATATCTGTATTTGATATAGTCCCAGAAGACAGATATTTGTATTGTATATAGTCCCAGAAGATTGATATCTGTATTGTATATAGTCCCAGAACCTCTTTGGTTCAGTGGTATTCTTGATTGATCTTGTCGCCTCTTCTGCCTTTTTCTTTTCCACCTCTTGTGGGTTTTTTTTAATCTTATTTCAATTTTGTCTTTCTGAAGTTTCATAAACAATGGGTTTGATTTGAACTTCAAATTTTGCCAATTTTCCAAATAAGACATGGTACAGACGTGAGTGACAATGGCTGACTCCTCCGCAGCCCTCATTCATCCGTGAAGCCCAGGGACACGCTCTTGAGGAGATAATCAGGATAATAGCGGCTTCCGTCTTAGATTCAGTACTTTGCTCGGAGATCTATGACGTCCGGTGGCAGCTTCCCTGCTGATATTTTGTGCATTTGGCTGCTCCACTCGAAAAACTAAACCCAACAATGGCCGTAATTGCCTGTAAATCATGAAGACTATGAATAGTCATGTGTCAGCCGGCAGCCATGCTTCCCACATGAGCAACATATGGAAACTTACAGAAATAGGAGTGGAGGGTTTTTATGGAACTTTTTGAGCATTGTTAGCACCCTGGGTGTATTTGGGCTGTTATGGACATTATTTGCTACATTTTGATGATCCTACTGAACCGCATTGGGTAGAGAAGGTGCCGAGTGACAACTCTCCGCAGCCTCAGCAGTAAAATATCACCTGGTCAGATGTCCTATATTGTAACACGTGAATCCACCATAATACCAAACCAAACACTTCTTTTTCTTTTCTTCAAGGGAGATTGTCAGACAAGAGAAGAAGCTGTCGCACTTGGCGTTGGACTGTGCAACAATGGATTCATGCATCATGGTAATTACCACACTATCGTGAGCGCTCCAGGGTGCTGATATATTCCATAACTTACCACAGTAACTCAGGTGACAAGGTCCAGTCCCAGAGCAACTGGGAAGTGGTGGTAATGTAGATGCTTGTACTCTCGATTGCATGTAATTGCTCTGCATGGACAAGATGTATACAAGGATCTCTATTGATGTCATATGGCAGATATAGCACATGACCCAGCACCCCTCCTGAAGGCCTCGGTGTTCTGGGGTTAAATAAAGTTTGGCCCCTTCCCACAGTATACAATCATATATAACCACCAGATTAAATCTATTCTGCTCACTTGTGTTACTTCTGTTTTTATAGTCCCAGGTCATTAGAATGAGGCTGTTGGGGGTTTTGTGCTAGTCAGTGTCCCTGCTCCTGTGCCGTTACTTCCAGTACTGCCCTCCTATTTTAGCAGCTGTGTAGTTGGGGGACTCTGGGTACTGTCCGTAAGCTCTGTGTAGCCTGTAATTTAGTTTGTGATGAGCAGAGGCGGCTGCGGTTGTGTCAGCCCTAAAGACATTACACCCATACTCAGAATAAGGCTCCTCCACCACCTTTTCTGCATTCCCACTGTATGATGGGGACTTTCTAATAGATATTTTGTTTCAATTCCTCATTTTCCACACTCTTGCTTGCTTTCAGTGAATGGAAGCAATCATGGTCTACATCCAGAGGCTGACTTCATAATTTTATTGTCCCCATGTATAACCTTTTGCTCATATGATCGTACCCCCTTCCCCTCATCTCTGCTTATAACCTTCTCTTTTATTTCTCTCTCTATTAGTGTTGGAGAAGAGTGAGTTTAAAGACGAGTCACAGTTCTTCCGGTTCCACTCAGATGAGGAGATTGAGGGAACCAACTCCAAGAACAAGAAGATTGATTTCAAACTCGTGGAGAACATCCTGGCGAAGACGCTGCTGGTGAGGATTTGGTGGTCAGAAGCAAAAGGGCTGGAGGGGGCACTGTATAGAGATCTACAGGTCACTGCACATCTACCATCTATCATTTGGAATAAATTACAATTACACTACTCACTAAAAGTTAGGGATATTTGGCTTTCAGGTGAAATTTATGGAAAATGTATAAAGTTCACGCTACAGTGATATATCATGAATGTAAGGCATTTAAGTAGAAGCATGCAATGGTGATTTCCTCATCTCAAACCTTGTATTGAAAAAAAAAAAAAGCCAACAACTGAGGCGAGAATACCCCCACAAAAATGTCAATGTCTCAATAACTTGTCATGTGGCCTTGAGCATTAATTACAGCTTGACAACAACATATCATGCTGTTCACAAGTCGATGTGATATTGTCTGCTGAGGCATGGCATCCCACACTTCTTGTAAGGTAGCCATCGGGTCATTGAGGTTCTGGGGTACAGAGTCACGAGCCTCTACACGGCGACTCCCTTATGGTGCAACCTCGAAGATGAAATTAGGACTGTGTTATTTATGCAGAGGTACAATGACTGGATTAATGATGTTATTCAAGTAGTATGGGCTTGTCACTGTTCCATTCACAAAGTGTAGGGTAGTTCTGTATTCAGTAGACACACCTTCCCATACTGTAACACCATCACCAACAAAGGCTCACCAGTGGCTGATGCATAGTGTTCTCCTTGACATCTCCAACATCATTGGCGGCCATCATTTCTGATCAGCATGAACAGCACTGAGGCCCACTGGTCCCTCGTTCAGCATAGATGCTCCCTGACCCATGCAAGACAATGACACCTATGCCTGGTGGTGTGGTCAGGTATGCTTGCAGGTAGTCTAGCTTGCAAATGGTTTTGAATTGTCTGACGCGACACTTGGGTGCCTCTTACTTCCCTTAAATGTGCCTGGAGTTGTGTGGCATATATCATCCGGTTCTGCAGGGCATTGTTCACGTCCACTCCTATGCCTTTGTGACTCTTTCAGTCTCTCTGTATCTCTGTTGCAACCTGTTGATGACGCTCTGTGACACTCTAAGCTCAGTGGCCACTTCCGTCTGAAAACATCCTGCTTGAAGCCTCGCAATGGCGAGGTACTGTTGATTAATTGTTACGTGTCCATACCTCCCAACTTTCCAAAGAGTGAAAGAGGGACAAAAGATAAAATTTTTTGAAGATTAGGCCACGCCCATGCCACACCCCCAGTACACACCCATTTCCCGCCCACTAACACCAATTCATGTTGCGGTTTGTTCTCCGGTCTGGAGGCGCAAGTGAACTGAACGGAATGCATTTAGGAGCCTCCGTTCTCTGTTTTGTCCTCATTGACAATTAATGGGGACAAAACTGAAGCGTTTTATTCCGGTATTGAGCCCCTATGACGGTACTCAATACCGGAATAAAACAATGCTAGTGTGAAAGTAGCCTAACTTAATATAATTTATAGTTCTTTCGGTACTTCCACACTAGCGGCAGCATGGATCCGGCGGTTGAAGGGTGCTGCCGGATCCGTGCTGCCGCTGGTGCACGTATGGGGCCGGAACCGCGCTCCGGCCCCATTCACTGTAATGGGGGTGGGCCACGGATCCGGCCGCAGCACGTTAACCCCCGCTGAGAGGCAGCCGTAATTTGTATTTTCGCTCCGGCTGCCTCTCATCAGGGGTTAACGTGCTGCGGCCGGATCCGCGGCCCACCCCCATTACAGTGACCACAGGACAGGGCAGCAAGGCTCCTCCAGGCTCCCATGCCCCTCTCTTCCACCTGTTTTATGCCCGTCCTGCCAGGACTGTGTCTCAGTCACTGATGTCACTAAGCCAATGAACTGAGCGCAGGCCTGGCCTGATGGATTGTGCCTTGCTGTCAGTGTCCTCTACTTTGGCTACACGGCCCCCCAGAGTGCTGCACAAGTCAGGCTGTGCGGCACCCGGGGCACATATGGCCCACCCCACCAATCCCCTCTCATCGCCCCTTTGAGCCAGCCACTTACCATGCGTGGAGGTCTCGTCTAGCGCGTCTCTCTGGACGGGATCCGGCGAACAATACTGTTCTCGCACTCCACTTCCGGTTCCTGCCTGTGATGCAGGGGGCAGTGTCACCCACATGACCCGCCCCTTCCAGATCCCGGGCAGAGGAGGGGACAATAGTGTCAGACGGAGCTTCGTCACGCCGGGGCTTCCTCACAGTGAGTGAAAGGTCACTGCCTGCATGGCCCGGCTGATGGTAAGCCAGGACATGCAGGCAGCCGCCTGGGACAGCAATGAAAAAACGGGACTGTCCCGCTGGATCCGGGACGGTTGGGACCTATGCGTGTCGTCTTGGTCTCATGATGTTAAAATGTGAGCAGCATGTTGAGGAGGTCACATTAAGTTCACCTGTAAAGATTAGAGTGCATTTTAGGTTCATCCTGAAATTTCACCCACAAATGTCCCTAACTTTTTGTGAGTAGTGTATGTGAATGTACATATCTATAGCACAGGAGAGTAATGCAGTGTGCTAATACATATGCAATCTTATGTCATTTGTCTGTTTTTTAACATTATAGCTCCACCTTTATGAGAAGACCACATCACAGTCCCTGTGTTTTTTTCCCACTAAAGTTAAAGGGGTATTTCCATCTCAGACTTTTATGGCATATCCTCAGAATGTGCCATAAAAGTCCAATAGGTGCAGTTTCCACCTCTGGGACCCACATGTATCTCGAGAATGGGGCCCCATTTCCTGGCTGTGGTGTATGGAGAGGTGGCTGCACATGCAACTGTTCTCAGAAATTCCTATAAACGTGAATGAAGATAGCCGCAGATGCGTGTGGTGAGACCTATCTTTATCTGACTTTTTATCCTGTGGATGTGCCATAAAAGTCATAGATGGGAATACCCCTTTAATGAAAATTCTATCAAGCAGAAAAAAAATGTGCAAACACTAAATGAAAGGAAAATAACCCTTCTGAATATGTTTGACACGTGTTCAATCTTGGCAGTGTATGATTTGTGTTCTTGGCCATGTGTGTACAACCTCGGCTTCAAGTGTCGCGTGTACAATGTCAGCTGTGTGTGTCCAACTTTGGCTCTGTGTGACCTTGGCCACATGTGCTCTGCAGTGCATTGCCTTTTGATGGTGCGCTGGAGGAAGGCTCTGTATTGGCTGTAGGATATAAGTGTCTTTGCTGTACATAGGTCTCCAGCCACAAGTCCTCCACATGTTCTACACCTCAGGAATGTCATAGACTCTTATGTGGACATAAATACATCTGCTGCACTCACACATTCCACACACTACCGACCACCAGCACAGGAATAGAAACACCCATCCCCCTATCCCAGGGATGAAAACAGTGATCACAAACTGCCGGGTGATACAAGAGGTCGACCAGGGAGATTACATGGACAGGTCAGAGAAGACAGATAGTCAGCTCTCCTGGACAGAAATGATAGGAGTGATAGGTTGTATGTGAAACAGCAAAATTTGATTCTGAGCTCCTGGGGGAGTGATATGGGGGTAATGTATTGGACAGGATAGGGAAATTAGATTGTTTACTCCTTGGGCTGGGGCTAATGAGAGTGACACACAGTGTAAGAAAGGGAGACTTTTAAATGTTTCCACTTTTTTGAAGAAGTGTATAATGCCTGAGGTGCTGGCGCCTGGCACAGTATGTGAGATGTAAGACTGGTTAATTACTGGGATTTGATGTTTTGTACTGGAGCCTTTTGGGTCTGTGCTTGAAAATTCCCCCGTCCTGAGACTCCTGAGTTGTCCTCTGTGTTGGGCTGACATGGCTGAGTTTGGCCAGTTGTTCAGTCATATGGATATGTTCTGTCACTATCCAGTGAGGAGTAATAAAAAGTCTGCTGTCCTATCTTCCCATAGATCCTACCTCAGGAAGAAGATTACGGCTTTGACCTGGAAGAGAAGAATAAAGCAATTGTGGTGAAGTCTGTCCGGAAGGGGTCACATGCTGAGGTAAGAAGCATCAGGCGGAAATAAGACCAGGATCACGTGGGTTGGCAGATGGTAGTGGCGTGTAACCACCCACAGTACCCCACTGTCATGAATGAGCCCAATGCCAGAGCTAGAACCCTGCATTAAATGGGGTTTCCCACCGTAGACCTTTCTGTATTTCTCAGTGACTGTGTTGTGAAGACTGTGCTCTTGTGTTCAGGATTGCTGGAGTGTCAGAGGTTGGTCAGGGAAACATCAAAAAGTCAAAATCTTGTGAAATATCCTTTGATGAATGTAAGATAACAATTATCTTTATGTCTGACTGATATTCTGTCATTGTAGCAGTTAACGATCAAAGTGGAAAATCCATGGAGACCTTGTTCCTAGAGTTAATAGCGAGTTCTGATGATCTTTCCTATCATTCCTTGCAGTGTCTGCAGTTAGACTTTCCAAAGTATGGTGCCAGGTTATTCATAGTCCTTGCATCTCATAGTGGCCCATTGAACTGACACTAATCGGGGGCCGTTGCATTTTTAGTCATCGATTATCATTAGAGATGAGCGAACGTGCTCGTAACGAGCACTGTATCGCTCAGCTCCCCTGCGCTCGCATGGGCGCAGGCAGCCGCTTCTGTCGGGTGAGGAGGACGGAAGTGGCTGCCTGTGCCCATGCGAGCGCAGGGGAGCCGTGCGGTACAGTGCTCGTTACGAGCACGTTCGCTCATCTCTAATTATCATCATTGTGTCTGTAGATTAGTGAAAAGTTTATTGGTTTATTTGATCCATCTATTTCTTGGCACCAGTGGAGCTACAATATAATTGAACTAATTCCTGTTCCCTCCCATTGTGCTTCTGTCGGGTTAGTTCGATTTCCTTAGCTTATTGTAAGATTGTGG
This sequence comes from Rhinella marina, assembly GCA_900303285.1. Taxonomy (NCBI): domain Eukaryota; kingdom Metazoa; phylum Chordata; class Amphibia; order Anura; family Bufonidae; genus Rhinella; species Rhinella marina. The sequence continues at coordinate 234,264 of ONZH01021784.1, forward strand.
TTGAATAGCTAACTGAAAAGATGATGACAAAATTGCAAGCTTTCGAGGCTACTTTGGCCTCATCGTCAGGTGTCTCTTAAGACAGTGTCTGAAGATTCACAAATTTATACACCAAAGTACATAGGAGTAATGAGGTAGATGAAACGAGTGATGTAAAGCAGATCAGTATGAGTTGTAACAGTAAATTGTTGGAGCAATCCTACTCTATTGTGGCATTCTTCTTGGTGCAGTTAGATGTGTGGTAACCTGGAGAATTTCTCCCCTTGGTCTCCCTGTAGATGGCTGGATTGCAGGTTGGACGGAAGATCTACACTATTAATGAGGACCTGGTCTTCCTCAGACCCTTTTCTGAGGTGGAGATCCTTCTGAACCAGTCATTTTGTGCTCGCAGGCCAATCCGCATCCTTGTGGCAATCAAATCCAAAGAGTAAGAATCTTTTAATACCCAGGAGCTGCAGCAGATGAGATCTGTTGAGGATTGTCTAGTCTCCATACAACCAATCATACAGCAACATCCAGTCACATATACTGTATTCGTCACATGAGGGTCTTTCTCTTGCTGCAAGGGTCAGAATATCGATTTATGTGACATCTACACTGGATGCTGCGGTATACGAGGGGTTGGTAGTGTTGTGTGAGAATTGATTGTGATCGGGTACTGGTATAACCAGTGCCTCTGCCACCTAACGCTAACCTCTCTGTACATGTATAATCGTCTTGTTACTTGTGCTGTAGGATTGTGAAGATCCCAGATTGTCCGCAGTCGTTGTGTTTCCAGATCAGGGGTTCAGCTCCGCCTTACGTTCATGCAGTAGGGAGAGGTAAGACCTGCTGGTGGGATGATGTTTTTTTTTGTTCCCTTCATTGCATGAAATAATCTATGAATCATAAATGAGACTTGTTCTTATAGCAGCCCAGTACGACTACATATAACTCCACACCCCTGGAGTTTTTAAATCATTTTACAGGTGATTGGATGATGCTAGTGTTGAAGGTATGTGTGGATAGAGTGTTGGTATGTTGTATATATACAACTATGGTAGACAGATCCAGTGTGGAGAGTCCTAATGAACACATAGTAAGTGTATGCAGACTTAGGATAGAACCACTGTAAACCATTGACCTGAAAATGTCGTAGTCACCCTCTGTACTGTGTAAATGTCTCACATGTTACCGCTGCACTGTGTATGCACTTGGGGGGGGGGTCACACCTTTCTGCAATGAGACGAGCATTTCTTGCGTTCTTTCTCAAGGTGTAAAGGCCCCTTTACATGGCGCAATGTAGCAAGCGATTATCAGGAAGGAATTGCTTGCTCATCAGTGGAGGAGACCGCTGCATTTACATGCAGTGAACCCCTTCACAGTATAAGGGGTACGATCGCTAGTGCCATCACTCGTCCCCATACGGAATCATTCTTTGCTGGCAGCAGAAGGCTGTTTAGACGGCATAATCTGCTGCCAACAAACAATGATTTAGGTGACTGGACCAACGAACTATTACCTGATGAACAATCGTTTTGCTTATTCATTAGGTAATCGATGGCACCTTTACACAGATTATTGCTAATGAGCGTCGATACAAACGCTTGTTAGCGATAATCTGCCCAACATCGGAGCAGTGTAAAGGGCCAGGGTGGGTTCACATCACATTTTATGCCTCTGTTTGATGTATATGTTACCAAAAAAATGATACAAAAACGCAGCACACCACGTTCTGGTATACTGCACACTAGTATAGGGTTTTTTTTGTTGTTTTTTTTTTTTTAAATGTTACTCTATGGAGAACAGATGCCACTGTATGGCATCAGTCTGAGGCATCCGTTTAACATATACGTTTTTTGTATACGTTAAAAGGATGAGAAAAACGTGATGTGAACCCAGCCTTAGTCTGTTTCACTTGTGTAAGGCTCAGACTTCATGGTAAACACTTCAAACGCCTTGTGTAATGTCAGTCATAGCTGATGAGTAGTGTTGAGCAAACTTCTGTTTTCAAGTTCGGTGTACAAGGTTCGGGTTATCTAAAAATTCTATTATGGATTATGCTTCTACAGACCATAACTTATGGTCCATGGTAGCGGAATCCATAACAGAATTCTTAGATACCCCGAACCGTGTACCCCGAACTTGAAAACAGAAGTTTGCTCATCCCTACCGGCGAGCACTCGGCATTAATGTGCAGAGAATATCCATCGTGTCCTAAGTATCTACAGATGTCAGCAGAACACTGAGGCTGCTCTGACATCTGGTGTGCAGGAGCGACAGACATCAGACTGGTGTATTGGCCCCCGAGGTATTAATTCACTTTTATGCATAAAGCCTAGTAGATTTATTATTATGGGAAAACACAAACTACAGAAAGTGTAAATGTGTCATTACATAGAAATAGAACTGTATGCAAACTTTATGGTATGGGTATGTGCGGTGTGGGTATATGTGAGTACTGTTTACTGAGTGCGTTGTGCATGTGTATATAAGTGTGTGTATTTAATAGTATGAATGTACATATGTGTGTGCAGTGTATGGTAGGTATGTTAAAGAGGACCTGTCACCTCTCCTGACATGTCAGTTGTAGTAATTACTTGCATTCCCCATGTAATAACAATTCTGGAGCATCTATTCTCATGACTCTATGCTGTACCATTCCTGTATTATTCCGGCTAGAAGTTTACAAATAAACTCCAGCAGTCTGCAGTAAAGGTACCGTTCGGTGTTACCAGTAGGAGGTGTGTCTGACTCTGTCCAGTTAGTGCTGCTCTTGTCACACTGTGCAGGGATCACACCCCCAACTGGTAAAACCCATCTGTACCTTTACTGCAAGTTGCTGGCAATTCATTCATAACTTCCAGAAGGAATATTAAAGGAATGGCACATCATAGAGACATAAGAAGAGATGCTTCAGAATTGTTATTACATGGGGAATGCAAGTAGTTACTACAACAGACATGTCTGGAGAGGTGACATCTCCTCTTTAAATACTGTAGTTAAAAGGTTGAAAAATACACAGGTCCATGAAGTCCAACATAGAAGGCAAAAACCACCATGAGGCAGATGATAGTTGTCCCATATTAGAAACCTAGTACCTATAACTTGTGTAACTTTCAAGAAAGATATCCAGGCTCTTTTTAAACTTGTTCAGTGCATCAACCTTCACAACATCCCATTGCAGAGTAGAGAATCCCACAGTCCCACTGCCCTTACAGTAAAAAATCTCTGTGTTAATGATGAAACCTTTTTTTTTTCTTAGGGCTCATGCACACAAACTTATTTTCTTTCTGTGTCCATTCCACTTTTTTTGTGGAGCGTATGCGGAACCATTCATTTCAATAGGCCTGCAAAAAAAACGGAAGTTACTCCGTGTGCGTTCCGTTTCCGTGTGTCCGTTCTACAAATAAATAGAATATGTCCTATTATTGTCCGCATTACAGACAAGGATAGTAGTGTACTATTGGGGGCCAGCTTTTCTGTTCCGCAAAATACAGAATGCACATGGACATCATCCATATTTTTTGCAGATCCATTTTTTGCGGACTGCCAAATACATACGGTCGTGTGCATGAGCCCTAAGTATGGAGGATGCCGCCTTATCATGACTTGGTATAAAAAAAGATTGTTAGAAATAACTCTGTAATTACATATTTTGTTAATTGTAATTAGCTTCCTTCTTTCTGAACTGAATATCGTCAGATTTGATAACCTGTCTTGCTACTGCAATCCACCCCTTCACCCTCTTCTGCACCCGCTCCATTTCAGTCACGTCCTTTTTACACACAGTTGCCCAACGTTGTACACAATATTCCATGTGTGTTCTGACTAGTCTTTTGTCATGAGCCTCTTTTGATGCATCCAAGGATTTTATTGGCCTTGGCAGCAGCTGCCTGGCATCGGTTGCTTAGGTTTAATGTTCATCAATGTCCCATCAATATCTGAGTCTTTCACATAATTGTAGAGCTTTGTTCCCTCAGCCCAAGTGCATGACTTTACATTTATCCATATTAAGGTTGACACCTCTCCGCTCAATCTCCCAGTTTACTGAAATCCCTCTGTAATATTTATCGCCCTCTGTGTTGGTTACTTTACAGAGCTTATCTGCAAATATTTAAATTCTATTCTGTAAGCCCTGTGCAGTGTTATTAATAAATATAGTAATAAGAAAAGGGCTCAGTACTGACCCCTGTGGCACCCCACTGGTGACCCCATCTGTGGCTGTACCATTAATAACCACCCTCTGTTTTCTGTCACTAAGCCAGTGTCTAACCACATTAAACATATTATCATTTATTCCCAGTATTCCCACATTATGGACCAGCTTTCTATGTGGCACAGTCCAGATACACATGTACTGAAGTATCCTGGTTCAGTCTGGAACTTCCCTCCTATAGAAGCTGATCAAATTACGCTCTTTTCATACTGCGTCCGTAGCGTTTTTGAGCTTCTCTATAAAGCATCCTAATGGAGGATGAATGAAAACTTACCATGTTGTGGTCACTATTACCCAGGTGACCCCCGACCTTTAGTTACTGTTTGGTCTATTGTTTAAAGGGACATTACCATAATTTTTTTAATTACTTATTAACAGCCTGTATGTTTTCATAAAAAAAACACGTGAATGGTTTTGTGGATTAAATTCCATGTATTCTACTTCCTGTCCTGGGTCTTTAAAGAGGACACAATGAAATACAGTGCAATCTACTTGCCAAACATTATAGAGCATAAGAAGCTGAGCAGATTAATATATCATTTTCTGGAAAAAGATTCACCAAAACTTGCAATTTATACATTTAAATCTCTGCTTTTTCTGAGCTCAGCTGTACACGGGGAGGTCTTATCAGTGATTGATAGCCTTCCCTGTGTGTGTATACAGAGATAGCTGCCACTCAGTAATAGTGGTGCACTGGTGCTGTCTTGTCAGTGATAGCATTCTCTGCGTAGGGGCTCATGCACACGACCGTTGGCTCTTGTGCGATCAGCAAATTCCGGATCCTCAAAACTCAAATCGGCCATATGTGTTCCACATTTTGCAGAACAGCTGGCCCCTAATTGAACAGTCCTGTCCTTGTTTCTAATGTGGACAATAACATAATAATGTTCTATATTTTTCAGCACGGTCATAAGGACATGGAATTCACACGGAGTGTGCATGAGCCCTTGTGTGTACACATAGCTGTCAGTCACTGATAGTTGTCCACAGGGCAGTCTTAAGTTCAAAAAGAGCAGGGGGTTAAAGGTATAGATTAGAAATCTTGCAGAATCTTTTCCCACAAAACTATATATATCAACCTGTTTATCTCCTCCTGTTCTATAATATTCTGCCCACAGATTGTACTGAATGACAGGTTCTCTTCAACTTCTTCATTTGTTTGGCTTTTTATCACAGCAAACATTCTTGCTTAACTTTTCAGTAAGACCATCAATGTGACCAGAGTAGGACGGGGGATGAGTGACTCAGTTAGCGCATCCCACAGTACACTAATCAATGCAATGCTCTTCTTTGTGCAACTTGATCTAGGCCTATGAAGAGAGCTTTCATACTCTTATCCCAATTCTACACCTACTATTATCATGAGGACTGCCCTTCAGGTAACATTTTCCCCTCACAGCAGTAGTAAACAACAATAGATTATAGAAGGACAATATCTTTTTCTATTGCATAGTACTGCCAAAATGAAAAAGCCAACAATTCCTTTCTCTCGCTTTAAGATTAAATCTAGTAGCGCCCCCTACCCTCTTGTTTGGTGCTGCACTAGAAAGTTAAAATCTTATTGTCAAAAACCTGTGTTGATCCTGTAGGTTTCTGCCTCCCAATTTATATCACGATAATTGTACCAGCAGATAATCGTTGACGGGCATTCCTACGAATGCTTATTAGCGATTATCTAACCACCGTAATTCTCGGCCAGTGTAAAGGGACCTTTACTAGGCCTTGGGGGTCCTGTAGTGTTAGAACCTGGAGCTCATAAATTATCCCCATTAATAACATTCTAGCCACAGGTGGTCTGCAGGTTACAGGGTCTCGGCAGCCAAAGTAGGTTACTGTCCCTATACTGTGTTTTCTGAATAGGTGTCCAAGTGCGTAATGTTATGGATTACTATTCTGTATACATTCCCCATGTAGCAGTAGCATGATCCCTTCTCCTCAACTATACAGTGTCGTCATAATGCAGAGTATAGGTGTGAGTGGGGCTGTATATCCAGAAAGAGGGATCTTTAGCTGCCTCTAGATATAGATGCGGTTTAGTGATCATTCTGTCCCATGTCTACTTGTTTTCAGGGTCACAGGCTGCTGCCGTAGGTCTCCATCCTGGACAATGTATCCTCAAGGTGAATGGAACAAATGTCATACACGACAGTCACATCGAGGTCCTAGAGCATTTCACTGCCTACCGAAAAAACCCACAAAACCCCCTGGTAAGTATGAATCAGGAACTACAATTGTCAGCATCCACAGTTATTAAAAAAAAATTAATTATCAAAATATATTCTGAAGTAAAGCTGAAACCGTAGAGTTTAGGATCGGGACTGTGAATATGATACAGAAGATGGCTTCTTCCTGCCAGTGATGACGCAGCACCTCATGTGTTCACTGTACATGCGGTTTATCATGAATGGTGGGTGCAGGTAGATGTGTATATATAACGCCATCTGGTTTCAGGGACTGTTCCAGTGGATCTACAGAACACACGAGGATGTAGAAGAAGGCCGAGAGCAAAGATGTAAACCTGATGAGTGTCTGAACGGCAGCCCATGTGAAGAACGCAGCGCCGTCTTCTTGCTGGACCCAAGTGTCCCTAACAGACAAGCAGGTAACGCATCACTAGTCTCATCTCCTGTGGTTTAGGACAACCTGAACATTGAAGAAGTATCGGGGACAGGAATATTACCACCATAGGGTTAAAGTTCTCCAGCTTTCTATGGCTCAGATTTAGTCTAGGGTTACATGGTGATCTTGGCCACAACACCTGTAGTGCGACCTACATTGCAGCCTACTGATGGAGAATGGAGTCCTATTGCAACTCGATGGAATACAGCAACAATACTGATCCAGATACAAATCCAGCTGTAGTGTCGCGGTTGCAGTAAGTTGCAAAGCAACCGCATTCACTTTCCCTATGCTACCATGTAGTGCAATCTTCGGATGTACGACGGGTGTTGCAGCCGCGATTGCTGTGTAACCCCAGCCTAATGATAACTATCTACACTCACCGGCCACTTTATTAGGTACACCTGTCCAACTGCTCGTTAACACTTAATTTCTAATCAGCCAATCACATGGCGGCAACTCAGTGCATTTAGGCATGTAGACATGGTCAAGACAATCTCCTGCAGTTCAAACCGAGCATCAGTATGGGGAAGAAAGGTGATTTGAGTGCCTTTGAACGTGGCATGGTTGTTGGTGCCAGAAGGGCTGGTCTGAGTATTTCAGAAACTGCTGATCTACTGGGATTTTCACGCACAACCATCTCTAGGGTTTACAGAGAATGGTCCGAAAAAGAAAAACCATCCAGTGAGCGGCAGTTCTGTGGGCGGAAATGCCTTGTTGATGCCAGAGGTCAGAGGAGAATGGGCAGACTGGTTCGAGCTGATAGAAAGGCAACAGTGACTCAAATTGCCACCCGTTACAACCAAGGTAGGCAGAAGAGCATCTCTGAACGCACAGTACGTCGAACTTTGAGGCAGATGGGCTACAGCAGCAGAAGACCACACCGGGTGCCACTCCTTTCAGCTAAGAACAGGAAACTGAGGCTACAATTTGCACAAGCTAATCGAAATTGGACAGTAGAAGATTGGAAAATTGTTGCCTGGTCTGATGAGTCTCGATTTCTGCTGCGACATTCGGATGGTAGGGTCAGAATTTGGCATCAACAACATGAAAGCATGGATCCATCCTGCCTTGTATCAACGGTTCAAGCTGGTGGTGTTGTCATGGTGTGGGGAATATTTTCTTGGCACTCTTTGGGCCCCTTGGTACCAATTGAGCATCGTTGCAACGCCACAGCCTACCTGAGTATTGTTGCTGACCATGTCCATCCCTTTATGACCACAATGTACCCAACATCTGATGGCTACTTTCAGCAGGATAATGCACCATGTCATAAAGCTGGAATCATCTCAGACTGGTTTCTTGAACATGACAATGAGTTCACTGTACTCAAATGGCCTCCACAGTCACCAGATCTCAATCCAATAGAGCATCTTTGGGATGTGGTGGAACGGGAGATTCGCATCATGGATGTGCAGCCGACAAATCTGCGGCAACTGTGTGATGCCATCATGTCAATATGGACCAAAATCTCTAAGGAATGCTTCCAGCACCTTGTTGAATCTATGCCACGAAGAATTGAGGCAGTTCTGAAGGCAAAAGGGGGTCCAACCCGTTACTAGCATGGTGTACCTAATAAAGTGGCCGGTGAGTGTAAAAGAAAAACTGTTTGTGCTGCCCGTAGCACCCAAACACAGTGCAGACTTAATTTTTCATGAGCAGAACGCGAAATGAAAACTATGCTGTGATTGGTTGCTGTGGTCAACGTGAACAGTTTTTCTTTTACACAGTCTCGTAAATGTCTTTGTGTTTTGGTTCTTCACCATTTTCAACATTTATGCTTGCTGTTAGCAAACAGGAACTAATTTTTTCACACTCCCCCGTATCACAACTGAGGGTTTGTCACAATTGGATCCAGTCTTAACAATCCTCTGTGAGCTGCACTGATACATTGTGGCAAAGTATCCGGGCAGGGGAGTGACTTGTGCTGCTGCTGTGCTCAGCTCACAGAGGCTTGCCTATACTGAAACCTTGTAACAAGCCCTAGTAATATTAGGTTTGTTGTGGTTTTTTAGTCCCTGGGTGATTTAATTCAGTGACAGCAAGTACAGGTAGTGAAAATGGTGAGAAGTTGAAACACATGATGCATTGGAAACTCTTGGGGCAGCCAATAGAATATAGTGTACATTGGTGCACAGGCAGCTGCTTCTGGCAGAGAGTGGGTTAAGCCGCGGCGCTCACTCTTCTGACGGACAGCCGCTCATTTATTATTAACATTTGCAACCGCTTCCCAGAAATCTCCAGCACTTCAGGATCGCTCGCCTTCATCTGTGAATTGTGGGTGGAGGGGGCGGGTGCAGATTGTAGTTCAGCATTCCAGGGAGCGTCTCTCACTGCTAACATGGTTTGGGGGAGCAGTCTGGAGTGTGGGGTCCCCAGTGCTAAAGTGGATGATCTCCTCCTCCCTCCCATGTTGTACTCTCGACTCTGCATAGAAGTTGCACAATTAAAAAATAATAATAATTTGTGGTTCTTGGGAAAGATTCGTGAAACTGTCCAAAAGGAAAATGCATTTGTTGCCCATAACCAATCACAGTACAGGTTTCTCTTCATATTCTGCTCTCAAAAAATGAAAGTAGCTTTCTGGTTGGTTGCTATGGGCAACAAACAGTGGGGGAGGTCTAGCAAAACTGGTGCAAAGCAAAACTGGCTTAGTTGTCCATAGCAACCAATCAATTTCTTCCTTTTACTTTTCTGAGTGTTCTGAGTGCCTTTCCTTCCTCCTACGGCAGTTTTCCTTTTCATCACTTTTGATAAATCCCCCCCCCCCTTCCTGTTTCTTTTAAACATTAATCTGCCCCATTGTCCCTTGGCAGATCTCTCTTCCTGCACTCCCTCACCTGTAATGGAGGACGCTCCACTTATTAACCTGACAGTGGAGAACGTCCATCTTGAGCACGGTGTGGTGTACGAGTATGTCAGCACAGCGGGGATAAAGTGCTACGTCCTGGAGAAGATGGTTGAACCTCGTGGCTCCTTTGGGATCACTGCTAAGGTAAGGGGGATTTGTGGGTGAGTATCCTATAAAGGATGTTCTCTATTTCTGGAAGCCGCTCTCCCTTTCACAACGTGGATACATTCAGACATAGCACTGAAGGCTGATTTACATGGAGCATATGATGCTACCATTGATCTGGTGACGCAGTGATAAGCCTCCAGATTGGCTGAATGACTGAGGTCTTCAATCAGATCTTTAGTGGATATGGGATAGGGCCACTTGACTCTGTGGGTTATAGGCGAATAGGCCCCTCAAGCCACCTGAATCTCATGTTGGTGTCTCCTCAGATCCTCCAGGCTTTTATTGCTGATGATGTTCAGTTTGTGAAGAATTGTACAAGACTCATCGCCATGAGCAAATCAGTAATGACCATGCCGCAGTATGAATTCCGCCAAATCTGTGACACCAAACTGGAGAACATCACTCGTAGGATCAGCAGCTACACGGAGGTAACGATTCAAGATCCTATCCCCCCTCATAACCTTTACTGTATGTGTTTTCAGGTTAAATTTATGGAAAACATAAAAAGTTTACACTACAGTGATATTATATCATGAAAGTAAGGCATTAAATGGTGATTTCCTCATCTTAAACAATTTATTGAAAAAAAAAAAGACAACACCAGTGTCTCAATAACTTGTCATCTGGCCTTGAGCTTCAATTACAGCTCGACAATGACATCTCATGTTGTTCACAAGTCTGGATTAATGATGTTAAGTAGTATGGACTTGTCACTGTATCATTCACAAAGTGTAGACAGTTCTGAATTGACTAGACACACCTGCCCACACTGTAACACCACCACCACCAAAGGCTTATCTGGTGACAACAGTAGCTTATGCATGGCATTTTCCTTTTACGTCTCCCAACGTTGTTGGCGGCCATGATTTCTTTTCAGCATGTATGGACTTTCATCAGTGAACAGCACTGCGGCCCACTGGTCCCTCGTTCAGCGTAGATGCTCCCTGGCCCATGCAAGACGATGATGCCTGTGCCTGGTGGTGTGGTCAGGTATCCTTGCAGCTCATCTAGCACGCAGACCACACCCATGTAAACTGTTTTGAATGTGACGCCACACTTGGGTGCCTCTCACCTCCCTTAAAGGGTTTCTGTCACCACTTTCGAGCCTATTAAACAGGATGACATTTGCAATGTGCAAAAGTCACCTGATTCTAACTATGTCATTTATTTTATTATCACTACCCCCGGGAGCCTGGCAGCCTGCTGCACTCACTTCGCCTGCACCGAATGAAGGACGCATGGCGCAGGCACGCGATTTGGATCGGACAGGGCCGGCAGGAGATGGAGCGAGCTGCCTGGCCCTGTCAATCAGGACAAAGGAGGCATTTCTGAAGGTGGGCAAACGGAGGCTCTAGGAGCAGGGGTAACGCCCCCTGCTCCTAGGAGGCTAATTACCATATTATAAATGTTTAAATTACACAAAAACAGGGGCAGTGATAATAAAATAAATTACATAGTTAGCATCAGGTGACATTTGCACATTGCAAATGTCATCCTGTTTAATAGGCTCAAATGTGGTGACAGAAACCCTTTAAATGCGCTTGGAGTTCTGTGGCATTCATCATCCATTCCGCAGGGCATTGTTCACAATGAAGCGGTCATAAGTGTGGGATGTGGCCAAAGGAGGTCCACTTCTACGCCTTTATGTGACACTTTCAGTCTCTCTGTATCTCTGTTGCAACCTGCTGATGACATTCTGTGACACTCTAAGTTGCCTCGTCCGTCTGAGAACATCCTGCTTGAAGCCTCGCAATGGTGGTGTAATGTTGATCAATTGTTAGGTGTCGTCTTGGTCTCATGATGTTAAAATATGAACAGCATTATGAGGAGGACTGTTTAAATACCAATTCTAATTGAACCAGGAAATTTATTGGGCAATTCATGGATCAAACACCTGTTGTGAATTTTGCCGTTAAGCTCCTTGTTAGAGAACAGCAAGTTGTGCAAAAAGTACTGAAACATTGAACAGTTGGACATGGGCATTCAATAGTTTAGAGAAGGTCATATTAAGTTCACCTGTAAAGGTTAGAGTGCATTTTAAATTTTAAATAAGTGCATCCTGAAATTTTACCCACAAGCCAAATATCCCTAACTTTTTGGGAGCAGTGTATATTGACCACCACTAATCCTTATACCCGTTTGTCGTGCAGCCTCAATCTTCCTGTCTGCATCCCAAGGCCACCTCTTCCCCATCCTGTGCTCTATCCTCTTGCCTGGATTTGGCAGGCATCCCTCCACTGTCCTGTACCCTGCAGCCTCTACTTTACTAATACGTTGTATTGTTTCAGTTTTCTGTTCCTGCCTTTTTCACCCTGTGACTGGCATCTTTGTGATTGCATTTTTTGTCATCTCTCAGTTTGCAGATGAGCTCCGGATAAAGGTCAGTCCATCCTTTAAACACGCTACGAGTGAGCTGCACCCCCTGCAGAGCATGGACTTTTGCCCGACCAATTGTCATATCAACGTGATGGAGGTGTCATACCCTAAAACCACCACTTCAGTGGGGCGCTCCTTCAGCATTCGCTTTGGTCGGAAAAACTCCTTTTTTGGCCTCGATCCAGATCAAGGTGAGATGAGATCATATGACCAATGAAATGCTATGTATGTACACCCTGACTCTGTCAAAAGAATAATGAGTGCAGCTCTGGAGTATAAAGGTACTTGCACACTTTGCTGATCACAGTTTTTCCGCATAGATTTTCCTGCAGAAAAACCTCAGCGTAATACAGTACCAGCAGAGTGAATGAGATTTTCCAAATCTAATGTACACGTTCTGTATTTTGTATGCACTGAAGTTTACCTGCCGCATGGATTTTAAAGGGGTTTTTCCGGGGGGGGGGGGGGCTGGGGGGTGTTTATTTATTTATTTTTTTTACTGATGACTTATACTCTGGATAGGTCATCAGTATCTTATCGGTCCAATCAACTGTTTGATAAGCAACCAGCACTCACAGTAGCGCCATGGCCTTCTCTCAGCTTACCAAGCACAGTGCCATACATACTATAGTGGCACTGCTTGGTAGCGCAGCTCAGCCCCATTCACTTTAATGGGGCTGAGCTGCGCCTAGGCCATGTGACCTATGAACGTGACGCTACATGGCCTAGCAAAAGCTGCGAGACGGCCGCAGCGCCACTGCGAGTGCTGATGCCTTCTCAAACAGCTGATCAGCAGGGGGTCCCGGGTGTCAGACCCCTTCCAATCAGAGACTGATGACCTATCCAGAGGATAAATATATCGGAAAACCTTTTTTAAAATCCACATCATGTCCATTGTTTGTGCAATGCCGCACCTTATGTATAGTGATTTTCCCCTTAGACTTCAATAGGATTGTTAAACAGAAAATCTGCGCCAAAAGCCACACAAAATTTATCATGTAGCCAAAGGCACTTCCTAATGTATTGTGATTAGGGATGAGCAAAGCTCGCTTCAGATCGTAGTTCTGAAGTCGCTTTACTCAAAGATCCCTCTCTGTACAGCCTTGAAATGTATGGGCTCCAGTAAGGTGAAATGAGATATCACCAAAGTCATGTATTTGGCATTTGATTATTAAACTGGATAACCATTTTAAAACAGATATCTGAAGTCTGCTTCGGTACCAACTGGTACCTTGGTACTGTAGCAGACTTCCGAAACAGGTTTTAAAATGATTTTCAAGCTGAAAAATAAAATCCCAAAGTTATTCACCAAAGTCCCGCGAGACTTCAGTTATAACGAATTTACCCCGCTGGAGCCCATACATTTTAATGCTATACGCTGATGAATCGCCGTACAGCATTAAAACGAAGTTTTACAAAAATTGTATAATATTAAACAAAAGAAACTTGGGAAAACATAAAGGTGTTGTCCATTTTCAAGAAGACACCGGACAACTAATGGAATATTTCTGCAAAGAAGAACTGAGCTTTACTTACCTGACATATCTGCACCGCACCTCCAGTTCTCTCAGTCAAGCTCTGCTTACGTGGCTGCAGCGATGACTACATGTGACCACTGCAGCCAATCACTGGCCTGTACATTGCTAAGACCAGTGATTGGCTGTGGCAATAATGTCACTGCTGCAGCTAGGAAACCAGAGCCTTGTCAGGAAAACCATAGTGGTAGCGCGGGATCTGTCAATGAATTAATGCTTTGTTTTGGTTGCAGAAGGATCACACGTGTTTCTTCATGAAACTGGACAACCCCTTTAATTATGAATAAGTTAAATTCAATAATTTAAATAAATTAAAAATATTTTTTTCTCCCTTTCGTCACCTTTATGTCAGCATTCGGGAGGAGGGATGGACGGGGGGGGGGGTGTTTTCTGGATAAAACATGGTTATGTTAATGTAAAAAATATACCGTAAAGTGAAGTGATCAATAACGATGTAGGACAGTAATTACTGGTGCGGTGCTCCCGTCAACTTTGCGCTCACATCTCATCTATCTGTTGTCTTCTCAGTTGGCAGCTTGAATCCTATGACATACTCCCAGCACTGTATGTCCAGTATGGTGGCTCCAGCCTGGAGGTGTCACAGCATAAAAGACGATAACGGGATGAATGGAGGATGCCTGGACAGCAACTTCCCGCAGATGAATGGGGGGATCAAGAGTGAGGAGCGAGGACTGAGCCATCTACTGAAGCAGGAAGACACAGAGATTCAGGATGCCTACCTGCAGCTCTTCAACAAACTGGACGTGGCCGTGAAGGAGATGAAACAATATGTTACCCAGATTAACAAGTAAGGCTACTCCCTGGGTCATGTGTCTGAGACCGCCATAGAAATCACAGCAAAACTCTCAGTGCCCAGCCCCCACTAACTGCTATGTGAGCACACAGATCTATAGATCGACCACAAGCACCAGGACAAGTGGCATCATCTCAGCCACAAGTGAAGGACAGAAACGCCCACCAAAAATAGACTGGACGGTAGAGGTTGCCAGGATTGGGTCAAGTCAAGCTGAAGTCAGATCCATCATTTTGTAAATTAAGCATCATCCGTTTTTAAGACATGTGCTTGCTATTCAGTTTAGACCGTTCTCTATGAGCTAAACAACCTAGACTCCAAACTGATACCGATGCATTGTAGCAATGCACCAGCATAAGAGAGAAATTTGTGCTGCTGATGTGTTCACCTGATATAGAATGGTCTAAACTGATACTATATAATAGACGTTTAACACCTGTACAGTTTTGCTCAATATTTAGATTCAATGACAGCAAGCCGAGATCTTGGAAACACACAGACCCAGATTTACTAATGTGTCTGCACCAAAAATCTGTCTAAAAAGTGGAGCAATTTGGCGCATCTAGGCTTTCTACACTTTTCTGACTTGCTCGGCAAGAGGTGCGACTTACCAGATGGGTGGAGCTTAGTTATAAAAGTGAGTGGACCTAGGATGGGTGATTTGTGCCAAAAGTTTGGCGCAATTCTTGCGTAATAATCTGTCTCGAAGTATTATTTGGTATAAAACTAGAGAAAAGTGCCTGAGACCCTGTGATAAATCTGGTGCAGGTCTCGACAGTCCAAGGGACAAGGTCTATTAGAAAGCAAGCTTCACTTACATAGGACTGCGCTGGTTCTTAGGTGATATGAGTGTGACATAGTTTTAGAGCATGAAAGAGGCTTTCTTCTGTAAAATCAAAAACTCCTAGCTGCCCACGTTCTCATATTCTCTTCTGCTCCTAGTATGGGAGAGTCGGGACCCATTGGAGTGACCTCTAGTGTTTGACTTTCTGCTCTACTCCTTCTACAGGCTGCTGTCCACCATCACTGAGCCCCTGGAGCCTGAGCCGGTGTGTGAGGCTGTGTCCACCAACATCACTCCCCCCTCCTCCCTGGTGACAGATGATGTTGATGGTGACAGAGGGGAACCTGGAGGCATAAAGAAGGTGTGCTTCAAGGTGTCAGAGGAAGATCAGGAGGACTCTGGGCATGACACGGTTAGCTACAGAGATTCCTACAGGTCAGTTCTGGTTTCATGTTATATCTAAGTGGACCTTATAGTTATATGGAGGATGTGGTCATAATCATTGCAGCAAACATGGCTTCAAGAGGAAGGTCTGTGACCTATAAGGTTAAAGGGGTCACTGCATGAGCGGGTCCATCCATCACAATGTTTTGTGTAGTGTGATAATATATGTAACCTCCATTGAGGGACTCCTCAGGTCCTGGTGGCAGGCCCTAGTCTTCAGTGTCATGCCATGTAATATCTTCATGACATCACATATCGGATCAGGGACCACAGAGGCTGGAGATACAGCTGCTTAGGGTATAAGAATATGGGTTACTGGTCACTGCAGTCTTGTCATCTGGAATAAGTAATGTCTTCAACAATGTCACATGACTATATCTCTCAGCAGCTGAGTCACTTGGGGGGGGGGTGTTCGACCTCGTTTTTCTTTCGCTACTTCCTCTGACAGACCACAAGGGCTATGCTATCGGTGCAGTGACAGGATGTGGCATTTTCACTGCATACCTTGCTGCACGCTGCCAGGAGACCGCACTTGTGCTTTAGTATGTGCACCTTTTCCTGGGTCGTATCTGGCTGCCCTGTGGGTTAATGTTCTGTTCTCCTGTGTCCCACAGTGAGTGTAACAGCAACCGAGACTCTGTCCTGTCCTACACGAGTGTCCGCAGTAACAGCTCCTACCTGGGCAGTGATGAGATGGGATCAGGTGACCAGTGCATCCTGTCTACCCCTGTACCCTCCGCTATACCTGCACGTATCTCCCCGTATACCCCCCCATACCTGCATATATACAGTATCTCCATGTTTTGATTTATATCCTCATATATTCATATATATCCCTTTATACTCCTATATCCTTTTATAATCTTATATATGCTTATATAGCCCTGTATATATCCTTGTATAGCTTTATCTTATCTTGTATAGCTTTATCTCTTGTATATCCTTTATAGCCTTGCATATCCCCTATACCCGCATATATGTCTTGCCCAAATACCCCTGTATATCCTTTCAATACCTGCACATATCTCCCAATATCCCGATGTATCTCGCCTTATATCCCTCTATGTTTCCAGATATTGTAAACCCCTATATACCCTGTATCCCCAGCTCTGTATGTCTAATAAGCCTGTATTTGTGTTCCCAGGGGACGAGCTGCCGTGTGATATGCGGATCCCCTCAGATAAACAGGACAAACTGCACGGCTGCCTGGAACATCTATTCAACCAAGTGAGTGATCACTCCGTGCCATGCCTTTCTTATCTATTGTAACCCACCGCCACAGTAACTGTATATGACAGGTATAGAGCACCCCCTGGTGGCTGATATCAGAGTCTACACATGCTTATGTATCACACTGAAGTAACCTTTATTCCGGCGCTTACTCGTGTACAGACTGTAATGCAAATGGCGCAGTGCGGCTCTGTTCTCATTTGTTTCTTCTTGGTTCTTCTTCTTGCAGGTAGACTCCATAATAACACTTCTCAAAGGAAAAGTAATGTCCAAGGCTTTTGAGGAAACAAAGCACTTTCCCATGGAGCACAGCCTACAAGGTGACTGACAGTGGCAGGTTCACATGATAACTCCACGCGACTGCCACCTGGTCGTGAATAGTAGATAGCGGGAACTGAACTGGCAACCAGTTATATGGCAGCAGAATAATAAAGTCCTGCTCTGTTGGATGCCAGGCTCATGTGTTAATCAGCACCAGTCATAATTTAGCTGCTGCTCTCTGGACACAGTGGAGGTTGATGCCTCATGTTTTCTGTTTCCCCTCATCCATCCCGTCAGCCTGACATCTGCGCAGTCTCTGCTCACGTCACTAACCCTGGTAACACCTCTCATCTGCAGTCTGGTGCATATGAAGAGTTTCTGGATCTTCTTCACTCAATGCTTCTTCTGAAAGTTTGTTTCTCCCTTCAGAGTTTCAGAAGAAGGAAGAATGGACTATTAAGTGCCGCAGCATGATCCAGATAAGCGTCAGAGAAGATCCATGGAATCTACCAAACTCCATCAAAATCCTGGTGGAAAGCATCCAGAAATATGTGGAAGGTCTGTAAATACCAGAGATTCAGCAGCGTAGTGGTCGTTCTCCATGGGGGTGTCCATGTTTTATGCACATAATGCAGCAGGTATCTACTCTTTTCTGTCTCTGTTCAGATGGGAAGAATCAGCTCCTGCTGGCCTTGCTGAGATGCACAGGTAATCTCATTATAACAGTCCCGTCTCTCAGACGTGAGATGTGTAGGTGATGCAGAGCTGGCTGTAACATTTTCCCCGTCTTTCAGATACTGAGCTGCAGGTCAGAAGGGATGTGATCTTCTGTCAGACACTGGTTGCTGCTATCTGTACATTCACAGAGCAGCTCATGGCCGCCCTCAACTACAGATACAACAACAACGGCGAGTACGAGGAGAGCAGCCGGGATGCCAGCAGGAAATGGCTGGAACAGATTGCAGTGACCGGCGTCCTTATCAGCTACCAGTCTCTGCTGTTACCCAACGTGGTAAATATCTATCCACATTAGGACTATATGTGTATGATGGATGCAAGGCATGGTCTGTATGATAACTATAAGCCCCGTCCATGGTGGAACGTGAGATCAGGCTCCACCCACACAACGCCACACATGGCTGCCCTGCGTTGTTATAAGCTCTGTGATCCAGGAACTCTTGTGTAATGGGAATAATTGTGCTTCTAAGCAGAATTTTTGATCCATCAGTGACCTCTAGTGGTCACCTGTAATACTGCAAGTAAAGGCTCAGAGAATGTGGTTTTATTGAGAGCAGATACTGCACTCTGAGACTGGAAGCTGACAAGATTTGACCAACACCCGAATAACACCAATGTCTCCGCCTTACAGAAAGAAGAGCGTGTGATGCTGGAAGACATTAAGGCGACGCTACAGGATCTGGACAAAGTGGTGTTTTACTTCAAGCAGATGGATGAAACCCTTGTAGCCAGTAAGAGGCACTGAGGCACATTTATTAAGCTTTTTAGGACACTTTTGTGGCAGAAAAAAAAGTGCAAATTATGATGCACAACATAATTGCACTATAATTTGCAACTTTTTACTTTTCTTGCCACTTTTCAAGTGGAGAGAAAAGTGCGCATGGCAGGAGGAGACATGGCCTCACACAGTGTGCAGATTTACCATCATTTACACCAGCTCATATCTTGGCATGGATTTTAATTTCTGGTGCATGGACTGCAGTACCAAATTTAATAAGAGGTCTGTGAGTCTTGATAAATTAAGCGGATTTTGCGCTGATGGACTTTATACTAACACTGGTGTCTGTAATGTCAGTTTATATCAGTTAATATCATAACCCTGACCAATATCATGAACTTGACCACTGTCATCACCCTGACTGCTGACTGATATCACTTTGACTGCTGTCCGATGTCATCACCCTTACTGTTGTCTAGTGTCATCAGACTGATACCATCACCCTGAATGGTATCATCTTACTGTCTGACATCACACGAATTACTGACGAATATCATGACACTGACCAGTGACTGTTGGGATTCCACATCTTATATGATGTACATAGGCTAGGACTTACCTGGCTAACCCTGGACAGATCACACAATAAGAGTCCTTGCACTTGACATTCTGTCTGTGTCACTGACCTGTTAGCACTTCCAGTTTAGTCATACTATGAACCTCATATTCTGACGGATATTATAGATTCTCCTATATCCACCTCCCTCGTGCCATAGGTAGGCAGGTATAACGTGTTGGTGTTATTTTTTTCAGACACGGCTGTCTTCCACCACATAGAAGGATCTCGCCAGTCTCTCAAGGTCATTTTTTACCTGGACAGTTTCCATTTCTCCAAACTACCAACTAAGTTTGAGCATGGTGGATGCTTGAAGCTTCAGTCCGTTCTCTTCACACAAGGTAAGCAGACATCAGTCATATGCTGTACAATTACTGTAGCATCCCATGACCTGTAATGTGTTCCGCTGGTCTGAGTATACAAGATGGAGGACTAATAGTAACAGCACCCAAGTATAAAGTATTAGAGGTGGGTGAGGAAACTGCTTCATATATAACAGCAGTAAATCTTTGTAAAGAAATCTTCACTTTGACACATTGAGGAGGACTCCTGTATGTGCTGTATTTACTGACATAAGTTGTCATTGCAGCTCTGGACAGTGTGGAGGGTCAGCTGGGCAGTAATGTCTCCCCGGAGGAGATTCAGCAGCAGATTAACCAGAATTCCTTGGAAAAAGTACAGAATTATTACAGGAAAATCAGGTAACACTGAGGGTGGATGTTTCTCACTATAACTGATTCTGGAATCAACGCCACAAAACTTCACACAAAAATTCTAGAGAATTGTAAATTTGCAAAATAAGTTTGACCCAAAGATTAGCCACTGTGTTTAAAGGGGTGTAAGAAATATGTCTGCCACCAAAAACCACACCTCCTTCTGTCATGGATGATTTCAATATTGAAGTAATTAGAGATGAGCTGCAATAGCTATGGACAGGAAGAGGTGCTGCGTTTAGTGGACTATATATACAGTGCCTTGCGAAAGTATTCAGCCCCCTGGAACTTTTCAGCCTTTTGCCACATTTCAGGCTTCAAACAAAAAGATATAACATTTTAAATTTTTGGTGAAGAATTAAAAGTGGGTCACAATTGTGAAGTGAAAAGAAATTTATTATTTATTTATTTATTTATAAATTTCATTTAAACTTTTTTTGTAATAATAAAACTGAAAAGTGGGGAGTGCAAAATTATTCGGCCCCCTTGCATTAATACTTTGTTGCGCCACCTTTTGCTGCAATTACAGCTGCAAGTCGCTTGGGGTATGTCTCTATCAGTTTTGCACATCTAGAGACTGAAATTCTTGCCCATTCTTCCTTGCAAAACAGCTCAAGCTCTTTGAGGTTGGATGGAGAGCGTTTGTGAACAGCAGTTTTCAGCTCTTTCCACATATTCTCAATTGGATTCAGGTCTGGACTTTGACTTGGCCATTCTAAGACCTGGATACGTTTCTTTTTGAACCATTCCATTGTAGATTTTGCTTTATGTTTGGGATCATTATCTTGTTGGAAGATAAATCTCCGTCCTAGTCTCAGGTCTTTTGCAGACTCCAACAGGTTTTCATCCAGAATGGTCCTGTATTTGGCTCCATCCATCTTCCCATCAATTTTAACCATCTTCCCTGTCCCTGCTGATGAAAAGCAGGCCCAAACCATGATGCTGCCACCACCATGTTTGACAGTGGGGATGGTGTGTTCAAAGTGATGAGCTGTGTTGCTTTTACGCCAAACATATCGTTTTGCATTGTTTCCAAAAAGTTGGATTTTGGTTTCATCTGACCAGAGCACTTTCTTCCACATGTTTGGTGTGTCTCCCAGGTGGCTTGTGGCAAACTGTAAACGAGACTTTTTATGGATATCTTTGAGAAATGGCTTCTTGCTACTCTTCCATAAAGGCCAGATTTGTGAAGTGTTCGACTGATTGTTGTCCTATGGACAGACTCTCCCACCTCAGCTGTAGATCTCTGCAGTTCATCCAGAGTGATCATGGGCCTCTTGGCTGCATCTCTGATCAGTCTTCTCCTTGTTTGAGATAAAAGTTTAGAGGGACGGCCGGGTCTTGGTAGATTTGCAGTGGTCTGATACTCCTTCCATTTCAATATGATCGCTTGCACAGTGCTCCTTGGGATGTTTAAAGCTTGGGAAATCTTTTGGTATCCAAATCTGGCTTTAAACTTCTCCACAACAGTATCACGGACCTGCCTGGTGTGTTCCATGGTCTTCATGGTGCTCTCTATGCTTTAACCCCTTCCCGACCAGCGGCGTACATGTACGGCACTGCGGGAAGTGACTTCCGTACTAGTACGGCGCGCTGATCGGGCGGGTGCAGGAGCTGCTCCGCCCGATCAGCTGCGGGGGACCGGCTGTGCCCAGTAGCCAGACCCCTGCTGCGTACGCCCGCATCGGTGAAAACACCGATGCGGGTGTATTACCTCTCGATGTGCCGCGGTCAGCGCTGACCGCGGCACATGCGATGCGGGAGGAAGGGGAGTCCATCGGGTCCCCGCGCTGCTGTGACGGGGACCCGATGGCTTGGATAGCAGCCCGATGCCTTCCTTAGGCATCATGGCTGCTATCCCTGCTTGCCTGTGCGATCCAGCCCGCCTGGATCGCACAGGAAGCAGGCTGTAAGTGTATTACATTGTAACAGTATTGTAATGCATTGTAAAGGGGATCAGACCCCCAAAAGTTAAATAAAGTGACAAAAAAAGTGAAAAAAAATAAAAAAAATAAAATAAAAATTTCAAGTAAAAAAAAAGTACACTTTTCCCAAAATAAAGTTAAAAAAATTGTAAAAAAAAAAAAAAGGGGAAAAGAATACATATTAGGTATCGCCGCGTCCATATCGACCGGCTCTATAAAAATATAACATCATCCACCCCGCCAGGTGAACGCAGTAAAAAAAACACAAAAAAACAGTGCCAAAACAGCCATTTTTTGGTCACCTTCCCTCACAAAAAGTGTAATAGCAGGTGATCAAAAAGGCGTATTTAACCCAAAATAGTACTAATCAAACCGTCATCTTGTCCCGCAAAAATGATACCCTACCCGAGACAATCGCCCGAAAAATAAACAAAATATGGCTCTCAGAAAATGGCAACACAAAAAAAAGATTTTATTCTGTTCAAAAATAAATCTAATGTGTAAAACTTTCCAAAAATAAAAATGTTATACGTATTGGGTATCGCAGCATCCGTAACAACCTGCTCTATAAAAATATTACATGAGATGGCCCCCCAGGTGAATGCTGCAAATTTTTTTTTTTTAAAATGATGCCAAAACAGCCATTTTTTCCCTCTTGCCTCACAAAAAGTGTAATAGCAGACGATCAAAAAGGCGTATTTAACCCAAAATGGTACCAATCAAACCGTCATCTTGTCCTGCAAATATGATACCCTACCTGAGACAATCGCCTGAAAAATAAAAAAATTTGGCTCTCAGAAAATGGCAACACAAAAAAAAGATTTTATTCTGTTCAAAAATAAATCTAATGTGTAAAATTTAATAGAAATAAAAATGGTAGACATATTGGGTATCGTAGCGTCCGTAACAACCTGCTCTATAAAAATATCACATGATTTGCCTCCTCAGGTGAATGCTGTAAAAAAATTTTTGCCAAAACAGCTATTTTTTTTACCTTGACTCACAAAAAGTGTAATACCAAGCAATCAAAAAGTCTTATGTCCCCCAAAATGGTACCAATGAAAACGTCACCTCATCCCGCAAAAAATGAGCCCCCACATAAGACAATCACTCAAAAAAATAAAAATCAATGGCACCCGCAAACCAATCCATCAAAATCTGTTCTGCAAAATCCATATGGCGCTCCTTCTGTTCTGAGTCCTGCCATATGCCCCCACAGCAGTTTACCACCACATAATGGGGTGTTGCCTTATTCAGGAAAAAATGGGGAACAACTTATGGGGTGCGTTTCTCCTGTTACTCCTTATGAAAATGAAAAATATGGGGCTAAAGCAACATTTTATTGGAAGAAATGAAACTTTTGATTTTCACAGCCAAGTGTTTCCAAATTCCATAAACCGCTTAGGGGGTCAAAGTGGTCAGTACCCCCCTTAATATATTCTTTGAAGGGTGTAGTTTCCAAAATGGGGTCACTTTTTGAGGGTTTCCACTGTAGGGATACGTCAGGGTCTGTCAATTACAAAATGGTGCCTAAAAACCATTCTAGCAAAATCTGCCTCCAAAATTCGTATGGCGCTCCTTTCCTTCTGAAAACTGCCACAAACCCATAGAGACGTTTACCACCACATATGAGGTATTTCTGTAAACTGCAGAATCAGAGTAATGTATATTGAGGTTTAGTTTGCTGTTAACCCTTGCTGTGTTGCAAAAAAAAAATTATTAACATGTATAATCTACCAAAAAAGTGAAATGTTGAAATTTCACCTGCATTTTCCTTTAATTCTTGTGGAACACCTCAAGGGTTAACAAAGTTTGTAACAGCAGTTTTTTATCATTTGAGGGGTGTAGTTTCTAAAATGGGTGGTTTCCATTACATATGCCCCTCAAAATCACTTTATATCTGTATAATGGTTTTGAAAATTTGGTTGAAATTTTGAAAAATTGCTTCTAAACTTCTATGCCTTCTAACGTCCGAAAAAAGTAAAATGACATTTATAAAATGATGCCAACATAAAGTAGACATATGGGGAATGTAAAATAATAACTATTTTTGGAGGTATTACTATGTATTTTGAAAGTAGAAAAATTGAAAAATTTTTATAAATAAAAATGAAATATTTTGCCACAAATTTACTACTGTCGTGAAGCACAATATGTGACAAGAAAACAATCTCAGAATGGCCTGGATAAGTAAAAGTCTTCCAAAGTTATTACCACATGAAGTGACATGTCAGATTAGCAAAAAATGGCCTGGGCAGGAAGGTGAAAACAGGCCCGGGGTTGAAGGGGTTAAACAGAACCCTGAGACTATCACAGAGCAGGTGCATTTATACGGAGACTTGATTACACACAGGTGGATTCTATTTCTCTTCATCAGTCATTTAGGACAACATTGGATCATTCAGAGATCCTCAATGAACTTCTGGAGTGAGTTTTCTGAACTGAAAGTAAATGGGCCGGATAATTTTGCACGCCCCAACTTTTCAGTTTTATTATTACAAAAAAAGTTTAAATGATCCAATAAATTTCGTTCCACTTCACAATTGTGACCCACTTGTTGATTCTTCACCAAAAATTTAAAATGTTATATCTTTTTGTTTGAAGCCTGAAATGTGGCAAAAGGTTGAAAAGTTCCAGGGGGCCGAATACTTTCGCAAGGCACTGTATGTATATGTGTATATGTGTGTATATATATATATCTGTATATAACCATCAGTGACCAGTAGCCTCAGTATCCTCATTCCAGCTGCGTTATGTAATACCTATACCTTTATTTTAGGGCGTTTTACCTAGAAAAGTCAACAGACTCCAACACAACAGCCATAAAGATTGACCAGGTAAGGATAAGCGTCATCCGATGGGGTCATGTGGCGGTGCTGGGGGAAAAAGGGGTAACTTTTCTCATTGATAGTTCTCTGGTTCTGTGTCCTCAGCTGATTCGCCCTATAAATGCCCTGGATGAGCTTTGTCGGCTCATGAAATCGTTCATCACCCCAAAGCAGTCACCGTCTGAATTCTGCAAGAACAGTTTGTCTGGGGCTGGAATTCTGTCCATCTCCTCAGAGCTCTGCTACCGCCTGGGGGCCTGCCAGATAGTCATGTGTGGCACAGGGATGCAGAGGTAAGTGATGTTGTACTATGCTATGATCTTCCATACATGTACAATCCCTCTACACCCTTGCATCCTCCATGGGTGGTTTCTTGTACACATCCAAAAGCTAGCAAGTATTCAACACTCATATTACTCAACTATAAAAAACATAAAAAACTCAGATCCTGAGAGGAGCAGTTGAGCTGAACTATCTTGAACTGTTCCTTGTACACAGGTGTACACTGAGCGTGTCCCTAGAACAGGCAGCCATCCTGGCTCGGAGCCATGGACTGCTCCCCAAGTGCATCATGCAGGCCATGGACATAATGAGGAAACAGGTAAGGCATTAGGTTTATGGTGTATATGACATGGTTTACCTCCCCTAATTTCCTGGTTTTATTTCAGGGTCCTCGTGTGGAAATCTTAGCAAAAAACCTAAAAGTCAGGGACCAAACACTGCAATCTGCACCACGGTGAGCCTGTGCCTCCTCCATCCTCCCTCAAACTACCACTGTTCAGGTCCCTCCTCCTTTCTCTGCCATATGCAACCCCTGTGCAGGGCCAACCTTAGATACTTTTCCCCACCGTTTGGCTTTTTTTTCCTGTCCTGTGTTCCCCAACTTCCCAGATACTGTCCCTGCTAAGTACCACACTCCGCTACTCTACCCCTGTTCAGAGCCACCCTCCCCTCACTGCCAAATACTACCTCTGCTCAATTCCACCTTCCCCCCAATTGCCAAATACTACCCCTAATGCCTCCTCACCCCTGCTCAGGTAGCACCCTTTTATTCACCAGGCACCCTACTGCTCATGATTCTGATACTTATTTCTCTGCTCCGCACCTTGTGTCTCCTGCAGGATCTACAGACTCTGTGTTCCACCAATAGATGGAGATATGTAAATCTTCTGCCTGGAACAGCTCCGATGATATGAAGGGACCCATTGGAGATAGAGGGGCTGGTGCCCTTTGTGACTTCCTCCTGGGAGGGTAAAACTCCCATACTGGGCTTGTCTCCAGGTTTCCTGGCACATTATGGACATTGGACGTGTGCAAGGTATATCAGTGTTATCATGTGGCTACACTGGAGGCCGAGCATCGGACTGCAACGTGACGCTCCGCTGCCTGCCAATAAGCAACGCCACTGCCGCCAGTATTAGCAACCAAGCTGCACTTTCCGACTTGATGGCACAAAACTATTTATTATGACTTGTAGATGGTTTCCCCACCCTGCTTCTGCCCTCCAGGGGGAAGTTTTATCTTTTGGCTTTTATTTCAGATTTTTATGTTCCGGTGTTTTATATGTGGATATTTTACTTTTATAATTAAAGAACTTTCTATAGGAAACATCCAACGAAGGAAGAAAACCTTGAGATTCTGATTCTGGCAGTTGCGCTAAACTGGAGCCTTGCTCAGAACCTTGTTTTCTGAAGCTGAGGCCTAATGATGTCATAACCTGGGACCAATCGCCTTCAGTCCCTTTCCAGCCCACTCTTCACACAGAAGGTTACACTGTGCTAAGTAACATTTATGGCAGATGTAATGTCATAATACTTAGGACATGGAGACATTAGTTCCTACCCATTTTGCTCTGCAAAGGACATTCTGGACCCTCGGCACAGTTTAACTTGAAAGTATATAGCAGCCTGTGGAAAATAATTGGGTAATGGGTTGGGTAATCCATCGTCAGAAGCTGTGGTCAAGTGTCCAAGTGATTGTATTAGCCTTAGAACTGTGAGGAGAACCTTGTCTTCAATACAAGGGCCAGTAATGACTATCACAGGTGGAAATATCTAAGCGCCATGTTCACCACCATTGGCTCCTTGTGTGACATTAGTGGCTCTGTAATGTAAGTTGTTGTCTTATGACCTACCTAGTACAGAAGTGTGGAATAATGGTTGTCAGGGTAATCATTTACTTTATATCAAGCATTGCTTACAGTGGGAGTTGCTGTATACAGAGAGGGGGTGCAGAAGCTCAGGGCTGGGCCCATTGAGATGCAGCATATGTATTGTGGGGGTCCTCCTTTGATGATAGTCTTTTATGAACCTGACTTTCATCACATATTACGCCATCTCTACCTTTTACCCAGAATTCTTAGTGGGAGTGCACAATCCCAGTCATTGTTCATCTGGAAGAAGCAATAACCTCTTGAGAAGTGACCTTACAACAGTAGTGGCTGCACTCTCCAGAGTCATTAGTGATACCATCGCCTCTACTGCATTCTTCTATCCAGTCATCTGTGACCAGGACCCCAGCAATGATGGGAAGTGACTTTCTGCAGTGTATGGGGATTCAGACCTGGATGTCATCACCACTCCTTCCCCATCAATATTACACATTCCTCCTACTTGAATACATTATTATTTTGGGGTCCTATATGGTGGGTGTTCAGTATCTTTATCTCCTCCTCACAAACCTTATAGTTCAAAACTGTCACCACGAGTTCTGTCAGATGAGATGGCGTTTCTCCTAAACATCACCGTTCTATAGAAATCCATCAACTGGGACATTCTGTATAGGATCTTATTTTGACTTTACACATGAATTGTCTATGGTTTTATGGAGGCACCACTTATTGTACAGACCACTTTGTCATTTTAACTGTGTCAGAAATAAACAATTTCCATATAACGTGTAAAGATCTCTTGTAGTGCCCGGTGACCCCTAGTTTAGATACACACCACATCTCCATGACGGTGCGTTATATAATGGCATCACATGGAGTATTTATGTAATATCTCTTATCATCAACTCAGTCCTGAAATTGAATACAAAAGAATCCATTTGTCTCCTGAAGTCTCTTAACCCAAGAGAACAGTAAAACAGGTAGAAAATTAATCATTTTTGCAGCTAAACCATACATCACTGCTATCCTAGCTGCCTGTTCCTGCTTTGTTTTCCTTTTTTTTTTTTTTTTTGCGGCACACAGGCAAGACCATGGGTACAGCAGCTGACACTAGGAGGCAGACACTAAGCAAAAAATGTTGCCTCCTTCCACCTGCTGTATCCTTCCTACAGGGACTAAGCTAAAGCTGTTTGAGTTTAGTGTCTGTAGAAAGGCAGACATTCCTGCTTTGTGTGACAAATAATTTTTTTAATTTTTACTTGTTATTTTCTTGGTTACCCAAGTGGTCGCAGCAACCTGTTACCTCAAGGTAGACCAGTGGGTCGTAACCTGACACCATTCAGGTCTCCTTATCCAACAAGCCCTCCTCTACTAGCCTAGCTTTGCTCTCCAAGGGGCAGCACACTAAAGTCTGTGTGGTCTCCCCCACTCTGGCCCCTCACCTTTATTAGAGAGCTTGTCATTTTTAAATATTTTTTTGAGAGATTGTTGTGTGCAAACTTTTGCAAATGCATTGTTTGGGTGCAAGGTGCACCCTTAAGACTGCTTTAGAACATCACATTGGTGAGACACAAGTGAGAAAAATGAATTTTTGTACTAACGTAAAATCCTTTTCTATTCTGTTCATTGAGAGGACAAGGTTCTGACCCAGTTAACTTTTCCTCTGTTTTTGAGTTTTTTCTGACTTTGCCGATTGCTTGCTTATGGGTTTTTGCATAGTCCCTTCATAGTTATGCTTCTCCTGCTGCTTTTGTACAAACCATTTTAGCTTAGTCCCTGCAGGAAGGGTCTCTAGATGGTGGCAGGAGCTAACACTTTTTGCTTATTGTCTGCCTCCCAATGGGAGCAGTTATATCCATGGTCTTGCCTGTGTCCCCAAATGAACAGAAAAGAATTTTACATTAAGTACAAAAATCCATTTTCACACTGCAATTGTTGTTTATAAGAAGAGGCTCAGCAGGAGGTCAGTACATGCAAAAATGATTTATATTAGGATCTTTCACATGACATATTGGGCACATACTACAGATAACATTATAATATTGTATTTCTATGATAATGTCATCAGTTGCAGAAAGTAGCGCTGGTGGTCAGGGTTCAGATCCTTCATTCTTCTGCACTAAATAATGAACATGCATCAGATCTCTCTTCCCAGTAATATAGGGTGCATTACAATATATGTTCCACCAGAAGCTTCCCTGATGTAGTGGGCCTCACAGGACCTGGATAGCGCAGTTATGACTCCTCCTGACATCAGAAGTTTATGGGGGAAATTCCGTACAAATCTACATGACAGACTAAACCCACTAGAGAAGGAACAAGTATAAAAACAGGAATCATTATGCTGCAGTGTGCCATACTATGTTATGGATGTCCAGTATTTTCTTGCCGTTGCTTTTCTCCTTTTTTCTGGTTGTTGTTCTCACTTGTGTCCAGAAGGGGGCGCCTTCGGTTTATGGCTTATGTAACTGACATATTCCACACCACCGTACACAATATGAGGTGTTAATTATGTAAATTATTACTCTAATGGCCCCAGAGCCAGCAGTGACTTGTGTTGTATGTGATGACCTACTGATGCAAGTGGACTTCACCAGGAACTGGCACTGACTCCTCATCATATCAGAGTCTCTGTCACCTCATAGAATCCTCCATTAAAGGGGTATTCCGGTTGTGTGAAGTTATCCCCTCTCCACAGGATAGAAGGTACCATAACTATTAGATAGGTGTGGGCCCTACTGCCGGGACACCCACCAATCGCAAAAACAGGGACTCCGTACCCTGTGAAGTCCCCAAAATAAAGAGAGCAGCCAATTGGGCATGCTCGCTTCTGCTCCATTTATTTCTACTTCCAAAAATAGCCTAGTACAGTGTTCAGCTATCTCCGGAACTCCCATAGAAATTAATGGAGTGGCAGTGCACATGCTCAACAGGCCTCTCCATTCCCTTTAAAAGGGTTGCCTGAGATTGCTGAAAATTTTGGACAAAATAGCTTAAAGTAAAAAAAAAAAAGATATACTCACTACTTTGTGGTGTTCAATTGGTGCTGCTGCTTGATTGAGGTTCCAATATATACAGCACATGACCACTACCGTAGAGGACTGTGACTGGCTGCAGACGTCTTGTGCCACATCCCTGCAAGTCACCAACACAGAAGAGTAATTGACTGCAGCCAGGGGTGGATTGGGAACTTGTGGCCCTGGAAAAAAATGCTAAAAGTGGCATCATTTTGTAGTTGGGTCCAAATTAATGGATGGCAGGGCCAGCAATACCATATTGTGGCACATTATATAACCCCAACAGAGCCAAATACCACAGTCCATCACAAAATACTGCTGCCAGCAGCACAAAATACCTCCACTAAAACTTCCACTGGGAAATTTGGACACACAGACTGTTGCCTAGTTTACAAAAACAGATAAATGTGCAATTTCACTGCAATTTTTCCCTGTTGCTAAATCAAGGCTTTAGTGTTCAGACTCCCGCTGAGGCCCCAGATGCAAGAGGCCGGATATGGAGCCTGAGAAATGTCATTATCGACAGCTTATCAATTAACTAGCAACATGGTGTTCAATGAAAACAACTGCAATAATAGGTCAGCTAGATCCTCAGCAAACATGTCAAGTCTCATCCCTAACCTCAGGAGACCCCACTCTGATCTTCTCATCTCACACAAAATGTATCACTCCCATCATCCCAGCTCTTAGGAGATCCTTATAGAAGTGCTGAGCTGAGATGGACTGTTTATGATAGTTTATTCACCTGATCTTCTCAATACTTGTGTTACAAAATCACTTACAAGCTCCATCAACAGTTTAAAAGGGGTCATAGGGGATCATCTTAGGGCCTGTTCACATCTCGTTTTTGCTGTATTTTAAAGGGTTTCTGTCACCAGATTTGGGCATACTAAACAGGATGGCATTTGCAATGTGCAAATGCCACCTGATGCCCAATCTGGTTTTCTTACTGTAATCAGATCAGCTGTTTTGTTAAAAAAAAGCACTTTTATAATATGTAAATTAGGCGTACTAGGTGCAAGAGGCGTTTACCTTGCACCTAGTAATCGCCGTGTTCCAACCTCTAGTGCCGCCTCCTGCTTCCTGATTGACAGGGCCAGGCAGCTTGCTCGATGAGCTGCCGGCCCTGTCCTCGCTCGAAATCCCGCGCCTGCGCCGTGTAGGCTAAATTCGGCGCAGGCGCAAATAGTTCACCCGGCCGCCCGGCTCCTGCCTCTCTCACTGCGCCTGCGCCGTGCGGAGTAAAAGCGGCGCAGGCGCAGTGAGTTCCGCCGGCCGCCTGGCTCCCGGGTCTCTCAGTGCGCCTGCGCAGGCGCAGTGAGAGAGCCGGGAGCCGGCGGAACTCACTGCGCCTGCGCCGCTTTTACTCCGCACGGCGCAGGCGCAGTGAGAGAGGCAGGAGCCGGGCGGCCGGGTGAACTATTTGCGCAGGATAAAATGGATACATTTAACAGATAAAACATGTCTTACATTTCCATTCACCTCCTATTCTTCACAATGTAAAAAAAAAGTATGTTTCTATTTTTTTATATTTTTTTGCAGGACAAAAAGCGTGATATGCTATGCTATTCAGTCTTGCAAAATAACAAACATAAATAGTGACAAACTGAGGCAAAAATATGCACTTTTGAAGTACTTTTCCCCAATTATAGTCTATGGGTATGTGGAGTCATACGTTTCTATACGTTTATTGTTTACAAATGTATCCGTTTGACGTACAGCAAAAACGAGATGTGAACAGCCCCTTAATGTGAGAAGAGAGGAGCCACAGCTGCAAAAGCGTCCAGTACAACTAAACAAGGTTCCTAAACAAAATCTACTGGCGAAGTTCATCACTTGAACAAAAATTAACAAAGGCATTTTAAAATAAGACTGCTGGAGCATCTTTTTATAACACTGTACATTGCGTCATTCCTCCGATCTTCCTACTACAGCCTGTGCAAAACTTACACCAAATGACACTCCATAGTGAAGGACCCTCAAATAAAGGTAGAAGTAAGCAAGGTCAGTATTGCCCTCACCAGAATGGGTTGTGTAGCCAGGTGCAACACTGGGCAATATATGTTAAGCTCAACAATCACGGACATCCACAGCCTCACCTGCCAGTCATCCAGGAGATTTCCAAGGTATGCAGAGTAACAGGTAGGTAAAAAGCACGCTCAGATGGGTGCAGGTGTCCAAGGAGAAGATATATTAATGAGGACATAGTATAACTTGTTTCCAGGGGCATAGCTAAAGGCTCATGGGTCCTGGTGCAAGAGTTCAGCTTGGGCCCCCCTTCCCTCAGTGCTCTGTGTGTCTTCTTATGCAGTACAAGGGTCTTTGGTCCCCCTCAGGCTCCTGGGCCTGGTAGCGACTACTACCTCTGCACCCCCTATAGCTATGCCCCTGGATGACACCCTATACACACACACACACACACACCGCACTATATAGAGGACACCCAATACACACTGCACTATATAGATGACACCCTATACACACACACACACACACACCGCACTATACAGAGGACACCCAATACACACTGCACTATATAGATGACACTACACACACACACACACACCACACTATACAGAGGACACCCAATACACACTGCACTATATAGATGACACACCACACACACACACCGCACTATACAGAGGACACCCAATACACACTGCACTATATAGATGACACTACACACACACACCGCACTATACAGAGGACACCCAATATACACTGCACTATATAGATGACACACCACACACACACACCGCACTATACAGAGGACACCCAATACACACTGCACTATATAGATGACACACTACACACACACACACCACATTATACAGAGGACACCCAATACACACTGCACTATATAGATGACACCCTATACACACACACCTCACTATACAGAGGACACCCAATACACACTGCACTATATAGATGACACACTACACACACACCACACTATACAGAGGACACCCAATATACACTGCACTATATAGACGACACACCACACACACACACCGCACTATACAGAGGACACCCAATACACACTGCACTATATAGATGACACTACACACACACACCGCACTATACAGAGGACACCCAATACACACTGCACTATATAGATGACACACCACACACACACACCGCACTATACAGAGGACACCCAATACACACTGCACTATATAGATGACACACTACACACACACACCACACTATACAGAGGACACCCAATACACACTGCACTATATAGATGACACCCTATACACACACACCGCACTATACAGAGGACCAGTGTTCCCTCTAAGACTTGGCAGCTGCTAAGTGGGGTCGGCTCAGAGCTGGACACAAAGGGCCATCAAAGGTGGGCGATATGAAAACCTAAAATAATTGTCACATCAAAGACATACAGTATAACCCCTGCGCCATCCCATACAATACAGTATAATCCCTGCACCCTGCTGTATAATATACAGTATAATCCCTACACCATGCTGTATAATATACAGTATAATCCCTACAGCATGCTGTATAATATACAGTATAATCCCTACAGCATGCTGTATAATATACAGTATAATCCCTACACCATGCTGTATAGTATACAGTATAATCCGTACACAATGCTGTATAGTATACAGTATAATCCCTACACCATGCTGTATAATATATAGTATAATCCGTACACCATGCTGTACAATATACAGTATAGTTCATACACCATGCTGTATAATATACAGTATAATCCCTACACCATGCTGTATAATATACAGTATAATCCCTACAGCATGCTGTATAATATACAGTATAATCCATACACCATGCTGTATAGTATACAGTATAATCCGTACACCATGCTGTATAGTATACAGTATAATCCCTACACCATGCTGTATAATATACAGTATAATCCGTACACCATGCTGTACAATATACAGTATAGTTCATACACCATGCTGTATAATATACAGTATAATCCCTGCACCATCCTGTATAATATACAGTATAATCCGTACACCATGCTGTATAATATATAGTATAATCCCTACACCATGCTGTATAATATACAGTATAATCCGTACACCATGCCATACAATATATAGTATAACCCCACAGTGTAGGTTTTATACTGTATATTGTACGGCAGGGTGTATGGATTATACAGTATATTATATAGCATGGTGCATGGACTATACTGTATATTATACGGCATGGTATACGGATTATACTGTATATTATATGGCATGGTGTAAGGATTATACTGTATGTTATACAGCATGGTGTACGGATTATACTGCAAAGCACTTATGGCAAGGGGGGCCCGGTTGCAGCTGCGACCCCTATAGCTACACCAGTGCTTGTTTCTGAGGCATGCTACCTCCTACAAGAAGGAAGCAGCATGTCGCCAAAACGCATTACATTGTATCCACATTGTTTTAATAAATCTTCTCCTTGGACTCCTGCACCTGCTTTTTACCTTCCTGTTACTCTCCCTGCACAGTCTGACACTGGCAGCACTGATTGGAAAATGTTTTTATGCAAGGGCATGCATACATGGTGATAGGGTGGCCAGACGTCCGGTTTTTAAACTCCTTGTCCTCCATCCGTCACAAGGCCAGGACGGCCGGCCAGAAGTCGGCCTTTTTTTAGTTAGGTTGGGAATTTCCATAACAGGGAGCAGGACCTGGCAGAACGTCTGGAGCAGGGGCGGACATATGCGGGGCAGGGGAGGGAGAGGCGTCTCCCTTCCCCATTCATCTGATAGGCGGCAGGCCTAGTGCCTGAAGTCTATCAGAGGCCGGCTCAGGTGGCGCGATGACGTCATCGCGCCACCTGAGCCGTACAGCACGGGACACAGGCCAGAAGAGGCCTGCATCGCATCGCTACCAGCTCCATGGAGGTAATTATAAGTGTTTACTTTTTTTATTTACAATATGCTAATGGCCTTGGAGCACAGTGGGAGCCTATGGAGGGGGGAGGAGCACTATGGGGGCAATGTATGTATATACTGGAACACAGTGGGGGACCTATGGAGGGGGAGGAGCACTATGGAGGCAATGTTTGTATATATTGGCGCACAGTGGGGGACCCATGGAGGGGGAGGAGCACTATGGGGGCAATGTATATATATACTAGTGCACAGTGGGGGACCTATGGAGGGGGAGGAGCACTATGGGGGCAATGTATATATATATATACTGGTGCACAGTGGGGGACCTATAGAGGGGGAGGAGCACTATGGGGGCAATGTATATATATACACTGGTGCACAGTGGGGGACCTATGGAGGGGGAGGAGCACTATTGGGGCAAT
The DNA here is from genome assembly GCA_900303285.1 of Rhinella marina. Classification (NCBI taxonomy): domain Eukaryota; kingdom Metazoa; phylum Chordata; class Amphibia; order Anura; family Bufonidae; genus Rhinella; species Rhinella marina. The sequence continues at coordinate 269,513 of ONZH01021784.1, forward strand.
GTATGTATATACTGGAGCACAGTGGGGGACCTATGGAGGGGGAGGAGCACTAAGGAGGCCCTATTTTATATACTGGTACACATGGGGGCCCTATGGAGGGGGTGGAGTACTATAGGGGTCATATTTCATATAGTGGCACACATGGGGCACTATGGAGGGGGAGGAACACTATGGTGGGCCCTATTTTATATACAGGCACACATGGAGGGCACAATGTAGAAGGGGAGGAGAGCAGCACTATTGGGGTCCTTATACTGGCATACATTATGGGGGCATTATGGGGACATTGACTCTACTGGTGGCACTAATTATTTCTATTGGGACTTTGGGGAGCACTATTATTGTGGGGGGCACCCTGTCCCGCTATCAGCTTAGCACAGTTATTTTTGGGGAACATTTTGGTTACACTTTAGTAGCGAAGTTATTTTTTTTAGAGCACTGTGTGCCAATAATTACTAAGGGAAGTACTATCTGTGGAGCACAGTGTCTGAGTATTGGGGGTGGCAGGATGGGGTGTTCAAGAAGGTGGGAGAATGATGGAAAAGTAGGAAACTAAGATGTCTGTCTGTCAAATTCCGCAGAGAGAAGAGATGGCTGAAAGAAATCATCATGGCGGTCTGGTCTGAATGGAGAAGATTGAGGACACAGAATGTCTACATCAAAGAAGACGTCACTGCATGTAAGAGGTATGTGGCGCTGTATTAGGCTACTTTCACATCTGAGTTCGTGATTCTGGCAGGCTGTTCCAGCAGAGAATGTACACGTTACATGGGCCATTCACAGGCAGCCACCATTGCCTTCCTTTGCAGTGGCATCTGAATGACAATGTATGGGATCCACTGATGTTTAAGTTCGATTATGGATGCCTGGTGGTGAGCGCTTCAATCATGCTTAGAGCAGAATACTGCCCAAACTGCTTGTGTGATGATCTGTGGAGCCATCGCATTTGACAGTCGGTCAACACTAGTAGTGATATGAGGGACACTAACATCTCAGCAATATGTGCAGGGCATGTGTTGCTTCTCCTGGTAGGACTTCCAACTGGGTTTTCCAGGAATGTTTTCACCAGATGCAACACTTCCTTGGCCTGCCCCGTCACCACATATAACACTAATAGAGCATTTAGGGGACAGTCTGGGCACCAGCTTTAACAGCCTACAAGTGCGTAGGATCTACAGGCCGAACTGCAAAATCTGTGGATAAATATGCCCGCAGGATACTACATGGAACCTGCATACCTCCATGCCGAACTGTATCTTATATCCAGACAAGAGGTGACCCAACAGAGGACTAGAGCCTCCTTTCACTTGTAGATTTTCACCAATAAATGTATCCTTTCGCTTTAATGTTGAAATCACTTACATATATCATTGTTACATTTAAACATATAAAGTTTAATTCAATTCCAACAACTCTTTCTTGGTACTTTTTTTGTAAATTAGTGTAATATATATATATATATATACATACATTGGACTATACATACACAGAATTTAGAACAAAGTTCTGTGATCTAATTAGCATAAGTAGGTGATGTAAGAGGTCAGGGTGGAATGGGACATGTGGTCACTCCAGCACTGACAGGGCATAGGCTGAAGTATGGTGTCCTTTATAAATATTTATACTTACCTTTTGTTTGTATTATTTATGGTGAAAATCCTGACGAAGACTCCAGTCCAGTCTTGTAATTTGTAGAAGTCATTACACCATGAAAGTTAGTAACCTGCATGGACCACTTTGAATTCTTCCATCCAGCCGCACCATGAAAGTATCTCCATTATTTTTCTGCTGCATATTCATAGTAATTCACATGCAGATCAGACACTGGAGATGGACAACACAGCAAGGCCTGGTCACGGACCCAGATCTAGACATTATGAGGTCACTGTCTAGATCTGTGACGCCCTATGCAGCCTACTGAATGTTTATGTTTTTGCCGCTGCCCTTATGAGGCAGGAGTGGTTCTCATACAAATACAGCAGTGTCACCAGGGTGGAGCTGCCATTCTGCCACACACATTGGCAAATTTGGCACCCCTCCCTAGTCTTCTGGCTGCAGACATTGTTTTCTTACACAAATCAATGAATAATGGCACATTCATGGCTGCTTGTTAATGAGGTTTCTCTGTTTGGATTCCATGCTGGTTCTGGGGTTATTGCAGGTTGTGTAGTATCCATAAGTTGTGTGGGAGGATTCTCTGGATACACCAAGATTCCCTTTGTCTCAAGCTAGAAAAAGAAAACATGCGAAAAGAATCGGTAGACAAATGGTCGCAGTGGTTACAGAGGAGAATACCCAACAGCAGATCCAGAGACATGAGCCACACAAAAAAGGTACAACTACAAGAAGATAGTGCATGATCCAACATCGGCACAGATGAGGATGACACAACTGTGGTGAAGGGAACATGATGGTACATAGAAACTGAGTTTAGGTGTGTGAATGGCATTACTGTCCATGTTGATAACATATAGTGAAGTGGTCTGTACCCTGTACAGTGAATGGTCACAGCCAGCAATTCATTGTCACAGCCAGCAATTCATTGTCACAGCCAGCAATTCCTATATTCCACTAGGTCTGTGATGGCTAACCTCCAGCACTCCAGCTGTGGTTAAACTACAACTCCCAGGATGCACACTTGCTTGGCTGTAGAACTCCATAGAAATTAATGGGGCATGCTGGGAGTCATAGTTTCACCACAGCTGGAATGCCGGAGGTTAGCCATCACTGCACTAGGTGTTGAAATGGTTCTGAAGGAATATTAGCCCATGAGGACAGGGAGTTGTCACAAATTACATGGAGATGCTGACATACCCTGAAGAGCCCATTCTACCTCATCCTAGAGCAGGGGCGGACTGGGAACTTAAAGTGGCCCTGGAAAAAATACTAAAAGTGGCCCCATTTTGTAGTTGGGTCCAAAATGATGGAAGGCAGGGCCAGCAATACCTTATTGTGGCACATTATTCCACCCCAACAGAGCCAAATACCACAGTCCATCACAAAATACTGCCAGCAGTACAAAATACATCCCTAAAAACTTCCACTTGCTGGCAATTAGGAGGGCCCAGATGGATCCTTGGGCATCGGCCCACCGGGAAATTTCCCTGTAAGGTCTATGGCCAATCCGCCCCTGTCCTAGAGATATCCTATAGGATTAAGATCTGGGGACTATGAAGGCAAAGAAAACTTGCTGTCAAGTTTTCAGAACCAAATTATACGAACCCTGGTGTCATGGTGCACTGTCCTGGTGAAACCTCTGCTATAGGACAAACAAAGGACCATGAAGGGATGAATGTGGCCGGCCACAATGCTTAAGTAAGTTCTACAGTTCAAATATCCATCCACAGGCATTAGAGGACCCAGGGTGTGTCAATAAACGTTCCCCACACCATTATACAGAGAGAGGTAGGGGAGGCAGAGAGGATTGGAGTACTTGGCTGCTGAACTTTCTGTAGAACTTCCTCCTGGAGAGGAAGGGGTGGTACCAGCCCTACCTGTTCTCTAGTAACCTCCCACTGCTCTCTCCATGCATATCCTATGGGAAACAATGTACAAAATACTATGCATCAACACCAGCAGTGGGATACAGTCATTAGTCCACCTCCGTTATCCTGAGCTGTTGACATATGACAGGAAGAGTTCATCTATTCAAATTTTAACCCTGATGAGTGAAATTATGCCACGAGCGAATGGCTGGCTGGAGGCCACACACCGTGTGGGCCTAGTTCAGACTGTGACCTATAAAATAAAACAGAGTGTGCACTGATGTGTCATCAAGGAGCGCAATGATAAGTCATCATACCGTGTGCCTGGCTTTCTCTTAGGCCGCACCACTGGCCCTTCTAAGCAAGAAAACTATGCTGCTGCAAAGCAATAAAAGCGGCACTGATCAGGTGCTGCATTGTCACAGACTCTGAGGCACATAGGTATTTTTTATTTTTTATTTTTCAGTTTAAGGGGTTGTCCAGATTCAAGACTGAACCTGGATACAAGCTCCCTTTCACTCCTTTACCATGTATGAGTGGAGCATCAGAGCATTTCCTTGCTCCAATGCTCTCCTTGCCTTGTGGTGCATCACGCAGGGCAAGGTCTATTTGCTGTGAGCCGGTGACGTACTGGGCTTCACATCAGTATGCTAGGCAGAGACTTCCTAGTGATACCCGCCTCTAAAACCACCCTGAACAGCGATATACCCCGCCCATTTGTGCCAGTGACATCACCACGCTCCCTGCTAGGATGAAGTCTCCACCTAGAATACTGATGTTAAGCCCGAAACGTCACCGGCTCACAACAAACAGACTTTGCCCTGCGCGATGGAGCACAAAGCAAAGGGGGCATCAGAGCAAGGAATGCTCCACTCATACATGGTAAAGGAGTGAAAGGGAGCTTATATCCAGGTTCAGCCCTGAACCTGAAAACCGCTTTAAGAGGTGCATCCAGCGGCCCATAGAGAGAGCTGCCAGTGCCCAGCCATGGGAATTTTTACATGAAGTAACTGTATCAATGAGGCTGGCAGGGAGCACATGCATTTGACACTACCACATAAAAGGTTAGTATATAAAATGAGAATGCTTGGACTAGGAAGAAAATGTCAGTATGTGGGTAAGTAACTGGCTCAGTGATAGAAAACAGAAGGTGGTTATTAACGGTACACACTCAGATTGGGTGACTGTCACTAGTGGGGTACCACAGGGGTCAGTATTGGGCCCTATTCTCTTCAATATATTTATTAATGATCTCGTAGAAGGCTTGCACAGTAAAATATCAATTTTTGCAGATGACACTAAACTGTGTAAAGTAATTAACACAGAAGAGGACAGTATGCTGCTACAGATGGATCTGGATAGACTGGAGGCTTGGGCAGAGAAGTGGCAGATGATGTTTAACACTGACAGATGTAAGGTTATGCACATGGGAAGGAATAATGCAAGTCACCAGTACATACTAAATAGTAAAACACTGGGTAACACTGACATGGAAAAGGCCTTAGGAATTTTAGTGAACAGCAAACTAAGCTGCAGAAAGTGCCAGGCAGCTGCTGCAAAGGCCAATAAGATAATGGGTTGCATCAAAAGAGGCATAGATGCCCGTGATGACAACATAGTCCTGCCACTTTACAAATCACTAGTCAGAACACACATGGAGTACTGTGTACAGTTCTGGGCTCCTGTGAACAAAACAGACATAGCAGAGCTGGAGAGGGTTCAGAGGAGGGCAACTAAAGTAATAACTGGAATGGGTGGACTACAGTACCCAGAGAGATTATCAAAATTAGGGTTATTTACTTTAGGAAAAAGATGACTGAGGGGAGATCTAATAACTATGTATAAATATATCATTGTCAGTACAGAGATCTCTCCCATGATCTATTTATCCCCAGGACTGTGACGAGGGAACATCCTCTGTGTCTGGAGGAAAGAAGGTTTGTACACAAACATAGAAGAGGATTCTTTACGGTAAGAGCAGTAAGACTATGGAACTCTCTGCCTGAGGAGGTGGTGATGGTAAGTTCACTAAAAAAGTTAAAGAGGGACCTGGATATATTTCTAAAGTGTAATAATATTACAGGCTATAGCTACTAGAGATAGGTTGTTGAGTATTCTGATTGGAATTTTTCTTCCCCTAAAGTGCGGAAAATTGGCTTCTACCTCACAGTTTTTTTTTGCCTTCCTCTGGATCAACTTGCAGGATAACAGGCTGAACTGGATGGACAGATGTCTTTTTTCAGCCTTATAAACTATGTTACTATGTTACATGAGGCCTAAATAGGGATTGGGATTGGCTTAATAATGGAGGATTATTACTGTGGGGGCCCTAAATCGAGTCTGCACAGACAGTACTACTAGTGAAATTCCTATGAGCCTGCTGTGCAGACTACACTTAGGCCCCATTCAGACGGCCTTATTATTGCGGACTCGCAATAATACGGGGGCCGCACAGCGTGTGTTTTGCACGCTCAGAACACACGCCGGGCGGCCCCATTCAAAATGCCTATACTTGTCCATGCGTGCGGACAAGTATAGGACATGCTTCATCGGAGCCACGGCACGGAGCTAGCTCCGTGCGGCGGCTCCAAGCTCCATAGAGGTGAATGGGGCCTCAGGCCCGCCTGATAGTAATAATCCTCCTTATCCTCCTTAATCCATTCCTGATCCTCATTTAGGCCCCATGTTCCTGACCAACCCCACTAAGCATCCCAATGGTCACTGGGAATTTTGCATGTACTACTCTCAGTAACGTTGGTCAGGGGTATAGAATCTAAACGAGGATTAGGAATTAATTAAATAACCCCTGTGTGACCACTGACATAATAGCACATCAGTGACTCGCAAAAGGTGTATGGATCTGTGCAGTCAGTTGGCACCTAGCCTCAATGCTGATCCTACTCATTTAACCCCTCAGATGCCACAGTCAATAGCGACTGCAGCATCTGAGTGGTTAGACAGGTATAGTCATGCCTGCAAATGTCCGAACAATTAAAATATAAATATGTTGTTCCTGCACGGTGAATACTGTAACGTAAAAATGCATGATTCATAATTTTTTTTTGTCACATTGGCCCTCCACAAAAAAGTTATTAAAAAGTTATATGGTATGTACCCAAAAATAATAAAAGAACACTAGAGCTCACCCTGCAAAAAAAAAACAGACCCTCACATAGCTCTGTAGACAAAAACATAAAAAGTTATGGGTGTCGGAATATGGTGATGCTATGAAAATGGTAATTTTTTCAAAAATCTTTTTAAAGCAGGCGATTTTAAATGAATCAGTTGGGAGAAATCATCATGGAGGTTTGGCCTGGATAGAGATGAAAAGAGAATGAAGAGTTCCAGTCAGAGTAGATATCACTTAGAAGTAAGTGGATTTAGATACATTGTATTCATTGTATGCACTTGTTTCGTTTCTGCTGCTATATGGCCATTGTATGGTGGTAACATTGGTGGTTGTATATCATATTATATGCAGTATCGATATATGCTGATGTTATTGATAACAGAATAATACGCCACTTTTTGGTGGCACCATTCAATAATATGCAAAACAATGAGTGACATCACGTCACTCACGCTATCAGCAACAGGATTTGAATTAAAACTTTTTTGAAAAAATATGCAAATGAGCCTCTAGGAGCAATGTGGGCGTTGCTGTTACACCTAGAGGCTCAGATCTATTAACTGCTGGGTCATCTGCACTTTAATTGACAGAGCCAGGTGTGCAGAGGGCGCAGCAGTTGCAGAGAGAGAGATGATCCTGTAGGTGTAATGATAACACCCCCGTTGCTCCTAGAGACTCATTTGCATATCCCACAACATCATTTTTCTCAGCAATACAGGCACATATGAACATGGGACCAACACAGATGTCTTCAGCTGCCAAGCGCACATACAACAGGTCAGCCAGTTTCATAGGTACAAATCTGCTGATAGATGCCCTTGAAATACAAATCTGATTTGTGCAGAATCAATTTGCTCATCGTGTATAATCTTCATTGTTTATAGTTGTTCCTAGTTGGTCCCAATTATCCCTCATGGACTCAATTAGTTATTAAGTGATATTTACATGAAGCAATCATCATGAATTATGGGGACGTACAATCATTAATACGATCATTTGTGCCCATGAAGTTTTTACATTTGATGGCATCACATCCTCTTTTTACAAGCAGCAAAGTGCTGCAGACAAACAGTGATTTTTAGAAGTGCATATTAAATGTTATCACCCAACAAACAAGCGAGCCCCATGAAAATATGTTCATTACACTTATGGATATTTGACCAAATTCTGTCCAATGAGACTGATATCATTCTGAATTGGTAAGAGTAAATGGCTCATTGATCCGAATGAAATTGGTCTCATCTGCTAGAAAACTGATCTGATGTGTGTAAAAATGTTTCTGCCAGTCACAAGGATGGTGAATCAATTCTGAAAGGTGATTGAAGGAGAACATCATTATAGTACAATCATAACAGATGAAGAAGATGAGAACTGGTTCAACCTAACAAAATATCTGTATATGTGACCGGCCAACTCAGAACAATTTTATCATCTATATGAGCTATCTGATGTGTGTGCAAACCCAGCTTTTTGGCATCTGATTCATTTGTGAGATTGCTGCCATGTGGACATCTAACCTGCCATGTGAAGAGGGCCTTTAGATATATAGTCACCTGTGTGAGTGGACTCATCTGCTACCTGCTCCACATATGGATGTGGCCCCTTAGGGCTCCTCTGTATACCGGTCCACACTGCAGTCTCCCACATCTGACAGTACTATTTCTGCATGGATTTATATCAGATTAGTCGCCTGGTAAATCCTATTATCTGAAATCCACAGCGTCACTGAAACCTCTTATATCTGGTTATCTGGATTATCCGGCTGGACGCTGCAGCCTGACAGATTGATCTCATTGTGAGCAGATGATCCATGGCGCCTGTGAAATGTCGCTCCCTCAGCAGATGAGAACCTAGAAGATGCGACTTCTGATGTACTCCAAAAATGGCACAATGATCTGAGAGATGATTCAACAATGGGGCGTAGAACTGAGAGATACTCAGACAATGGCGCACGGATCTAAGACATACTTAAATCTTGATGTACAGATCCGAGAGATAATTCAATGTATGGTGCACCGATATGAGAAATAATCTAACAATAGTGAGTAAGGGGGTCCAAGCTGTGCCCCCTTACAGAAGATGAAGGGTCCGAGTGGTATGCATGGCTGAAAGATGTTTGGCAACAGGAATTAGATGGACAAACTTGTAACTTAAAAAAATCAGTTTTGACTTACATTGGGTAACAAGCTTATGGTTACAACAGTTTTTGACAGGCAACAGGCTTAATGGTTACACTCTTTCAGTGAAGGCACAGACTTAAAGAGGACCATTCACCGGTCCTGACATTACAATCTAAATAGCTAGCAGGTTAGTGCATACTGATGGTGAGATCACTTACTATTTTTTCTATGCGCTGCTCTGTTCTCCCGCTGTGCCCTCCATTCTGGTTTCCATCCCTGTATGTAAATCCATACCATTGGTAAAGGGAGGAGGAGACGACCGTGCTTCTCAAGAGGCGTCTCACCTTCTCCCTGGCTGTGATGCGCTCTGCTGCCATTGGAAAGTTCACAGCTTCACAGGGAGAAGGAGACACCTATTGTGAAACAGGGCTGTCTCCTCCTCCCTGTACCAATGGTTTGAATTTACATACCAGGCGGGAAACCAGAACTGAGGGCACAGCGGGGCAACGGAGCAGCGCATAGGTATAATAGTAAGCGATCTCACATGACTTCAGTATGCCCTAACCTGCCATGATAATGTCAGGACCAGTGAAAGGTCCTCTTTAAAGGGGTTGTCGGGTTTCAGAGATGAACCTGGACAAATCCACTTCCTCCCCCACTACACCCCTATGAGCAACCGAGCATTTCATGCTCCAATGCTCTCCGTTACCCTGTGCTGATTTGCACAGGGCAAGGGCTTTTTCATTAGATCCCGTGACATACCGGGTTTCTGCTAGGCGGAGGCTTACACCTAGCAGTGAGCCCGATGGCGGCACCAGCACTAATGGGCGGGCTCTAGTGCTGCCCTAGCCTGTAAAACAGAAGCCTCCACCTAGCAGTGTAAAAATCTAAACAAAAAAGCCCTTGCAGTGGGGGGGCGACGCCTGACCACGCTAAATGGCGGCTGCATGGGTTGGGAGCTCCTGCCAGCAAACTCCTATAGAGCCCTTTCTCAGCACTACCGAGGCACGATGGTGAGGACACAGCACAAGTAGAGAGCTAAGGACGCGGTGCACACCCCAAAGGTGACTAAACAACAGCCGGAGATGGAGAAATGCTTACAGAAACCAGCTATGTAGTCAGACATGCGGACACCTAAAATGGGAGCGCACAACATGAGCTAGTGACCTTCGGGGAGGCTGTTAAGAGAGTCCAGGGAAATCACAGGGAGACAGTGAACAACTCTTTATTACTTATGGAAGATCAAGAGAACAGGAATAGGAGAAGGAATATCAGAATTAGAGGCCTCCCTGAAGCAACAGACAAGAAGGACTTATTCAGCTTTATGAGGTCATTGTTTACGCAGCTTCTGGGCCCTGAAAGAGAAAGCAATGTAGTGGTGGAGAGAGTGCATAGAGCCTTACACCCCAAACCGTCCCCGTCAGAAAACCCGAGGGATATTATATGTGGCCTATTAAGCTACAGAGACACAGAAGCGTTATTGCAAAAATCGAGAGAGCTGGGGGTGGTGACACTAGAGGGCATCACTCTACAGATTTTTCAAGATTTGGCGCCTTCTACTTTGCAGAAACGACGGCTCTTGAAGCCTCTCACTGATACACTGCGTGCCAAGATCCCCTACAAATGGCTTTTTCCATTCGGGCTTCTGGTCACAGCAGGAAACAAGAGAATAGGCATACGCTCCCCGGATGATTGTCACGCTCTGGTGTGGGGGGAAAAGCCACACAGAGCGTATGAGGGATGGGAACAGACAAAACCAGGGAACCGGTCACCTCCTGCAGGGGACCCTGAGACTAGGCCCTGGCTGACTACCAGTATGAACAATCCTGGGTTGTAGGAAAGTTCATACACAGGAACCTAATCTAAATGCACCCTAGGAAACCCTGCAGTCTAGTGACACAAGAGAGTAAACCCGTCCCTCCAAGCGTAAGGAGGAACAGGAGACTCCAAAAGGAAAACAACAAAAGGAACGGAAGAAACTTAACTTAAGAAGATAAATCAGCAACTGGATCTCAGCCGAGATCCACACCACTCTCAACCAGGTAAGCAGAAGATATAAACCGCGAGGGATACTGGGAGAGGAAGGGGTAAATAGGAGAAAGCTAATTGCCAAGCGGCAACAGCTGAGGGGAAAGGGTGTGGTGAACAGCACCGAAAAACAAAGGGAATAGCCTGTCAGATATGTCACTTAGAAAGCCGCGCAGAACGTCTGATTCCAGACGCAAGCCTACTCGTGACAATGATCTACATCACATATGGGACACTGTACAGCTGTCTCTGATGTCCATACCATCATGGCTGCCCCTCCCGGAGGAGGAAGATCTCCCGCCACTCCCAGGAGTTTTGGCCTGGTCGCTGGTGAAAAAAAAACCATAAGTCTCCGAGACAAAAGAGATGCTCCGGTGGAGGTGTGGTGAACCACAGGTTCTATTGTATTAGGAGTTTGACTGATCAGGCAACCGCAGATCGGAAACAAACCCCCACCACCACTCCTTAGGGAGTGTGATCTTAGGCAATTTTTCGAGTTGATACCTCTTATGTTTTTCATGTTCAAGGCATCGTATTATCCTCTAATGTTATATCATGCTTGCTAAAGATGCATACTGCCTCAAATTTGCCTCTTTCAATGTTAACTGGTGTAATTCACCAGTAAAAAGAAGCCACGTTTTTCAACAATTGAAATGCAAATGCAGATGTTATTATGCTCCAAGAGACGCATTTCGGGGCTGGTAGAGTTCCTAATCCCAATACCTAATACCAACGTTGGTATCATGCGGTGTATGACAAATCTGCCTCTTGAGGCATAAGTATCGCATTTCATAGAAATGTACCTTTCTTGAAGTCAGCAGAACTGATTGATCCAGAGGGGAGGTACCTGCTGCTAAGAGGTTTGATAGGAAACGTGGAAGCTACTATTTGCAATTTATATGCGCCTAATCTGCGGACAGCTGGTTGAAGAGAACCCTGAACATTATCTCCGCTTTTGCCTCTGTTGTAGTGGTGATAGGGGGTGATTTAAACCTTGCCTTAAATCCTTTGCTAGATACATCTTCTCAGAGGTCAGCTATATCGTACAGAGCTTTGAGAGGAGTGCAAATTGCATTAAAGAAACTGAATGTGAGTGACATTTGGCGCGCGTTACAAAGATTGGATTATTTCCTGTTGGGCAACAGGTGCCTCTCAGGGGTTGTAGACGCAGATATCCACTGTATCACCACTTCACACCACGCACATGTAACTTGCACGATAGCCTTCACAGCCTTATACAGGCAAGAGTGGACATGGGGGCTAAATCCCGCCATCCTATACATATCACAAGAGGTTGCTTCTATAGCTGGTAAAATAGATCAGTTCTTTGCTGAAAATGATTCCCCAGAGGTATCGCAAGCTTGTGTCGGGTAAACACCCTGAGGGGAGAGGGGAGAATTAATTGCATTGGGCTCCTATCAAAAGAAGTAAAGAACTCGCCAAATAACGAATTACTATCCCAAATAGCAATATTAGAAAGTGCACACGAAAGATCGTTAGCAGTCGCAACTCATGTGAAGTTAGTTAGCAATTGAGATCCTCCCTTAAAGACATACTTAATGCTAAAGCTGGGGGTGCATATTTAAAGGTGAAACATAAACATTATGCACATGGAGAAAAAGGTAACAAGATCATGTCTGCCTTAATAAAGAAAAGGCTAGATCAAACATGTTAGGCAACTTAAAGGGAGTTTGTCACCTATATAACTAACAGCAGTGCCCCACAGAAGATTGCATACACATCCCAGACATACCTGTGTGCACTGTGTGTCTTTATTACATGTTCAGAAAAAGCACTTTTATTCTTCAGGAAAACAGCCCCCAAGTGCCCAGCTCTGCTGCTGTAAGTGCCCAAAGCAAACCAGACTGAAGAGGGGAGGGCTGCTTTAGCTGCTCGTATCTTGGGATTGGTAGCAGATACAAAAATGGTTCTGACCTTTTTTTGAAAGCTGGAATTCCAAGCTTTCAAATTATACCAAAATCACAGCATTATATCCAGTATATCAGAAGATATAGCTGTTAGAAATCCAGTCGGGAGAGAGAGCTGTTTTTAGTTTCACTTTCAGCTGTACACTTGGGAGCTGTTTTCCTGGAAATGTAATACAGACACAAAGTGCACACAGGTATGTCTGGGATGTGTATGCAATCTTCTGTGGGGCAATGCTGTACATAGTTTTTTTAACGTTTTTAAAGTTACCTGTTCTCTCACCCGCAGACATTTCCAGTCTGCATGCTCCTATTACACTAAAGGAAATACAAGCTGCTTTGAACTCGACCCCTAATGGAAAAAGCCCATACTATAAAAAGTTCTTCTCGGTCCTTGGTCCTAGGTTAGAAAGATTCTTCAATACACTGCTAAGAGGAGATGCCCCAATGCTGCAGATACTTGAAGCTCATATAACAGTTCTGCCCAAACCAGGGAAAGATTCAGAAGTCCCATCGAGTTATAGACTGATTTCATTACGGAATACGGATATGAACCTGTGGGCGAAGGTTCTTGCATCAAGAATCTCTCCTCTTCCTACAACACTAATTTCACCTGAACAATCTGGATTTGTAAAGGGCAGAGAAAGCAGGGATAGTACCTTTTGGGTAATACAGGCATTAGAATATGCCAAACGCACAGGCATCTCAATGGCTTTTCTCTGCACTGATGCCGAGAAGGCATTCGATAGAGAAGATTGGTTGTTTATGGAACATGTGTTGAATAATTTGTCTCAGCAATAATGTCATTATACTCAGCTCCCCATGCCAAAGTCAGAGTAAATGGGAATTCTTTCCCCAACCTTTGATATAAAAAAACGGCACTAGACAGGGATGCCCCCTGTCCCCTACACTATTTATATTGTGCATAGAGACCCTGATACAAGCCATGAGACAAGACACAGATATCAAAGGCTTGATGGTTAATTCAGTCACCCACCAATTAGCAGCATTTGTAGACGACATGTTGCTTTTCCTTAGAGACCCAGCTGAAGCCTTTCCAGAATTATTGCGGTTGTTTGACCTATTTGGTCGTTTATCTAATTTTAAAATAAATCTAGCAAAATGTCAAGCTCTACGGGTGAACATGACCAATATGGCCATATCTTTTCTGTCCCATACATTCTCCTTCCAATGGGTGACATCATCTATGTTCTACCTGAAAGTAAATATCGCCAAAGACCCATCCTCATTGTTCCAATTAAACCACCCTCCACTGTTAGCAGCCATTAGGGCACAACTACAAACATTAGACATCCCCTATATGACCTGGATGGGAAGGAACAAACTTAATAAAAACATATATAGCTCCTAAGCTACTATATTTACTGCAAAATGCTCCTATTTATGTCCCAACAAGCATTTTTCTTTCTATTAGGAGACTTTTCTCACAATTCATATGGAAACAATCAAAACCTCATGTGGCACATGAAATACTGGTATTACCAAAAAATCTAGGTGGGTTCGGATTATCTGATATATACACATACTACAAAGCCATCCAACTTAGGCTTCATTCGGAACTAATTAATACGTCTTCCCCCAAACTGGGCTGCCAGATAGCTTTGGAGTTAAAGAATGCAGAACTAGCACAACTGTGGCGAGTCCCTAAGACACCCTACTCTGCAGTAGGGTTACCAGACTCTAGTAGAGGAGCCATTACAACTTGGCACATTTAATACCTTACGTGCTTGATAGGGAATATGAAGATGACTTTGGGATATGGCCCAGGTTTCGAGGAGTGGCCACTGGTGATCTACTATTGGGGAGGAAAGTACCTGAGTTCAATACACTGAAGGGGAGATACCAAACTGGGTGCTGGACAGAGATCCATTATTCATATTTCAGGAGAATTTGCCATCAATTACTGAAAGAGCTGGCAACAAACTGTGCAGATTGTGTGATCCTGCACCATGTGGTATGTGTGGTGATAGTGCAGCTAAGTCCATCTACATGGCTGCCATTCTGCAGAGACCAGAGACAAAGTGTTGATGCCAGAGGGAAAGTTTTATCTCTTTAAGGGTGGGTTCACATAATGTTTTATGCCTCCATTTGACGTATACATTAGAAAAAAAAGAGTTTGGTAAAAAAGAAAAAAAAGGAAAAAAAAAGGGTTTTTTTGTTGTTGTTTTTTAACAATGGAACTCTATGAACGGATGCCATTGTATGGCATCAGTCTGAGGCATGCAATTAACCTATAGGTTCAATGGATGGGAAAAAATTGATGTGAACCCAGCCTTAAGGACAGTGTCATATTTGTCTCTTGACACTTAAAGAGGCGGTGTACTAAATTATTCAGTTGACCATAACTAATGGTGGATTTAGGTGAACCAATAATCGTTCAGTTTAGCGGGAACGACTGCCCCTGCGAAGGCTCGTTACTGATAATCTGGTCATCTAAATGTGCCACTGATCACCCGATGAATGAGCAAAATGCTTGCTCATCGGGTGATCCTGTTGTTCATTCAGGCACCTAAATTATTGTTCCTTGGCAACAAATCGTGCTCTCTAAACAGCGATCTGCTGCCCAGAAACAATGCAGCTGCATGAGGACAAGCAATCGCAATAGTGATCCCTCATCCTCATACTGTGAAGGAGATCGTTGCTTGTAAATGCAGCTTTCTCCTTCACCTAACAAGCAACCGGTTCCTTTCCGACAATTGGCCCATCCATCAGTCCGTCTAAACCCACCGTAAAGGGGTGGATGGGGGTTCAGAACTGAACCCGGACATATTCCCTTCTTCCTCCACTCAGCCCCTCTGACATTTCATGCTCTGATGCACTCCCTTGCACTGTGCTGTATTGTGCAGTGCAAGGGCTATTTTTTTTTTTTTTTTGAGAATCTTTATTTTCATTTTCTTCAGCATGTACATAGCATAATTATTGTACAAAATATACATGAAATTATAGATATCTGATTCAATAAACCAATCAACTTAGGGTCCGCAAAGTATATCATACTAAATCAGGGTTATACAAGGCAATTGTAAGTATCAATCATGTAAAAGATGAATCTTCGCTATTAGTCTAAGGTGCCTTTGGTCAGGACGCAGCCTTTGCTAATTATTTTGTAACCATATCTTCCATGCGTTCCACATCTTATTGAATCTATCATGAGAGTATGTTTCCCAACTGGTGGTCTTCCATCCTATAGATTTCTTGAACCTTTAATTTCCAATTCTCCAGTGATGGGTTTTGTCACTTAGCCAGTGAACAGGGATAAGGAGTTTAGCGGCCATAATAAGAGGGTAAAATGAGCCTTTGTAATAGTACAGGAATCATTGGGCAAATTGAGTAAGACCAAAGTGGGTGATGGTTTTATATTAGTGGAGCAAATGCGATTAGTGGTCTCTAAAATAGTATTCCAATAGTGAATTATATTTTTGCAGGACCACCATATATGTAGAGAAGTACCCACTGACTCATGGCATCTCCAACAAACTGCTGGCATTATGGGAGAAACCATATGTACAAAGTCTGGAGTGCGATACCACCTGGTAATCAGTTTATAAAAATTTTCTTGCATCCTAATACATCAAGGACTTTTGCAAGCTCTTCATTAGTGAGAGTAATATTGAGCTATTTTTCCCATTGTTCAATAAATATCAGTTTCTTAGGTGTGTTATATTCTAATATCTTATTATAAAAATTGGATATCACCCCTTTATTCACCATGGGTGCGGCTACAGACATCTCATACCAAGATGGATCACAGTCTTTAACAGGCGCTCCCAGGATGTGGTATTGTTACAACCACTGCACACCCACTATTTTATTTTTTGTGTATTGCGACACACAGTAAAACACAGTATTGCACAGTCACTCACATAATATTGCTTACAGGCTGGCGGGTTTCTGTTACAAGCTTGTCTCTCTTACATGCCATGGCTGCTTTCTGGATGAATGGACTATGTGGTTCTCTTTAACCCTCTGCTCCCTCACAGTAGCAATGCCCATATTCTTTTCCTCATAGTGGTAGTGCCTACATTGTGCCCCCTCACATCAGTAATGCCCACATGTGCCGTGTCTCAGTAGTTATGCATAGATGTGCCCTTTCATGCTAGTTATGACCACTTGCCCCCTTCACAGCAGTTATTGCCACATGTGCTCCTTCACAGGAAGTAAAAAAACAAAAAAACAGTAAATACTCACCTAGTTCCTCCGATGATCATCACAGCTCACCCTGCTTGGGTTACACAATCTGCTGCTGTTCTGTATAGGAGGAGAAGAGGCTGATTCCTGGGCCTGCACGCTCCTCCTACACAGTCCAGAAGATTAGAGTGCCAGCAGCTGAGCTGACGGCGAAAAGGGGAGCAGATGGCTTCATGCTGTACCATTAAAAGCAACTGTCTCTGTGTCCTATGAGAGCATGACATACCTCAGCCGTACCAGGACCGTGTGACAGCCACTAAAATCCGGGACTGTCTCTCCAGACACTGGAGACTGTTGAAAAGTATGCATTATATAGTGCCATATACAGTATATACAGTTAAGTCCAGAAATATTTGGACAGTGACACAATCTTCATAATTTGGGCTCTACATGCAACCACATTGAATTTAAAATGAAATAACTGTGAGGCAATTGAAGTTTATACTGTCAAGTTTAATTCAAGGGATTGAACAAAAATATCCTGTAAAACGTTTAGGAATTGCAACCATTTTTCTACAAAGCCTCTTCATTCCAGGGGCTCAAAAGTAATTGGACAAATTAACATTACCATAAATAAAATGTTAATTTTTAATACTTTGTAGAGAATCCTATGCAGGCAATGACTGCCTAAAGTCTGGGACCCATGGACATACCAAACGCTGGGTTTCCTCCTTTGTAATGCTTTACCAGGCCTTTACTGCAGCTGTCTTCAGTTGTTGCTAGTTTGTGAGTCATTCTGTCTTAAGCAAGTGAAATCTGGGGATTCGGCCATTGCTGAATATTCCATTTCTTTGCCTTGAAAAAAAAACCTAGGTTGCTTTCGCAGTATGTTTTGGGTCATTGTCCATCTGTACTGTGAAACACTGTCCAATTAATCTTTCTGCAGTTGATTGAATCTGACCAGTAAGGATGAGCGAATCATCAAAAATTTGCTTCGGTGAATAATCGATGAATTTATGACAAGATTCGTTCTTAATACGAATTTATTCGGTCGAATTTATTTGTGTTAAAAAATAATCGTTGTTTTGCGAACATTACTGCACAAATTACGAACATACAGTCTAATCATTGTTAAAAGTACGCTACTGAATTGAATGCGTAAGCATTAGCATAAAAAGTGCATACGGATCCTTAGTGTACCAGTGACTCGCGGTTGCGTCATATGCACGCACGCACATGGCTAGGCCGTGGCGTACAGTCCTCAGAGGCAGTCAATATGAGGTAGAAAAGTAAGGTGCTCACTGTTAGCTATCCGGCTAAGTGCATAATTTACTAAAAACACCATACAATAAGTGCATAATAGACACATTGCAGTATCTGAAAAAGAATACACACAATAGGCTAAAGTGCTTGAACGTTGCTGAACCTGTAAAAACATTATTGCTATGCTAAAATACAACAAAGGCAATTATGCAAACATTTTAGTGCAATCAATTTCACATTTGCAAGCATAAAAGGCTCAGATATACGTTTGAGTCTCTCCTCATAGCTGCTTGGCATAAAACACTGGAACACAGCCCAAAATTCAATTGTAATCCATGTGAGGTAATTTTGTAATCCAAACAGGTAAAGTGTAATCCACATGGATAATATAAAATAGCAGCAAATAGAGAACCCTTTTTGCAGGGTGGGCTTCCAAATAACCTGAGAAGGGAGAAAAAGGAAAATAGGCACGCTTAGGCGCAACTGGGAATTTTCTGCAGAATGGGGGGGGGAATGGGGAGTAATGACAAGCCATGTTCATCTGGGTGAGAGTCACATAGGGGGCAAGAAAAACAACATAAACTAAGAACAAGTGCCAACTAGCTCTCACCCAGGTGCAGTCCATGTTGTGGCTCCCATAGGTCCAGAGGTGTCCTTTAAATCAGCCAGTAGAAGGGTTCCTCAGATGAGGGAGCTGAAGTCCTCCTCGCTGGAACTGTCCTCCTCGCTGGAACGGCCATCCGATGACTACTGTAGGCAGCACACGCATCCTGCGCCTGCTGGTTCCTCTGGCCAAACTCCTGGTGGTGATGCAGGTACCAGGGGCTTAGACAATAAGGTAACCCCGGTAGCAAAGGGGCCTTGTAGGGATGCCATGGGGGTATATTCCACCTGATCCCCCACGTATAGGTTGTGACGGGGTTGGGGCAGGTACAGCTGTTTCACAGACCTGCGGCCCACAAAGTACTCCTTGCCGTCCTCGTCGTCCGCAAGGAAGCCACAGCCTTGCTCCACTGAAAACCATAGGACGGTTCCCTTACGCCGTTCCAGTGTAGGGTCTCCTGGCCTTGGATGGTCCAGTACTTGGATGACCCAGTCCTCCACCACATTCTTGTAGCCAGGGACGCCGGCGGTTTGCTCTCCGGTCCAGGCATCCGCACCAAGACGGATCCGGAATGACCCCCAATGCAAATCAATGGGGACGGATCCGTTTGGTGTGGACACACCAGTAATCCGGATCTTTCCTCCATTGATTTGCAATGGGGGGTCATTCCGGATCCGGCTACATACATACAGACATACATACAGACATACAAACATACTCACATACTCCAGGGACGCCGGCAGCATGTCTTCACGCGCCTCCTGCGCGCAGCTATGCGCTGTGGAGAATCGTCATCACTGCGCGCAGGAGGCGCGTGAATACGTTCTGCCGGCGTCCCTGGAGTATGTATGTATGTCTGTATATTTGTATGTATGTCTGTATGTTTGTTTGTATGTATGTCTGTGTCTTGTTTCAATGTGTGTCATGTGTGGGGCCGGAGCGCTGCTGGATCCGTGCTAACGCTAGTGTGAAAGAGGCCTAAGTCCATATATTGTTTGCATCTACTGTTTTAGTGCATTTTTTCAGTGAATCTCTAAATTTAGCCTTGTACATCCGAACATTCTACTATCACATGGTGCAGGATGTTTGTATCTGTTTTACGTAAATATTTTTTGTCTCTGGAAGGTGTAGCACCTTCTGGTGTGAATGCGCTCCTATAACCAGGGGAGTAGCATTCATGTGCACTTTTGCCCCACCTATCTAAGAGGCGACCTTGATTAAGGTGGTACATATAGGTGTGTGTGCTCCCCCTCTCATTGGTTGCTGATGCACACAGAGGTAACTAGGAGCAGCACACTATATGTGCAGGGTCTACTCACCTAAACATAGATGCACAACCGCATAGGAAGGTTTAGCGTAGGACCTGCCTGGACTGAGACCACCGTGGCGCTGGGTAGGTGGGCACAGATGTATTTTGATCAAAATGTATTGGCTAAGAGTCTCAGATTTTATCTATAGAGTGAGGGCTTAGTCCATATATTGTTTGCATCTCCAGTAAGAAATGCCCCAAGTGCCCCATGTGCCAGTAACAAATGCCCCCAGTGCCCCCATGTGCCAGTAAAAATGGCCCCAGTGCCTGTAACAATGCCCCCAGTGCCAGTAAAAATGCCTCCAGTGCCCCCATGTGCCAGTAAAAATGCCCCCAGTGCCCCATGCGCCAGTAAAATGCCCCCAGTGCCCCCAATAGAGCTCCGGTCCGTGCTACAATAAAAAAAAAAAAAACACTAATACTTACCTCCATGGAGCCGGCAGCAATGCGATGCAGGCCTCTTCCGGCCTGTGTCCCGCGCTGTACGGCTCAGCGGCGCGATGACGTCATCGCGCCGCCTGAGCCGGCCTCTGATAGCTGGCCAGAGGAACGGGCAGGGGAGACGCCTCTCCCTCCCCTGCCCCGCAGTAGAATACAGGCATCTGTATCGCCGTCCTGAGGACGGCGATACAGATGACTATGTAGATGAGCACTTCCACAATGGAAGTGCTCATCTCCCTCTGCCCTGCCGCCGCCCCCATCCCTGCAAGTGGCAAGGGGGGCTCTCGGGGCCCCCCTGGCTTAGGGGCCCGGTCGCAACTGCGACCCCTATAGCTACGCCACTGAGACAAACTCTAAAAGACTTGTAGTTATAATTGCAGTGAAAGGTGGTCCTACAAAGTATTGACTCAGGGGGGCTGAATACAAATGCATGACACAGTTTCCAGATTTTTATTCAATTCAATGTTTTCACACATACTTGCTACTTTGTGTTGGTCTATCACATAAAATCCCAATAAAATATATTTAAGTTTGTGGGTATAGAGTGAAGAAATATGGAAAAGTTCAAAGGGTATGAATATTTTTTCAAGGCACTATATACTGTTCAGATCTACCCCACACTGCATGATAAATGTTAATTTCACGGGTCGAGGTGCAACCTATTTTCTCAGATGAGAGATGCTCGACCCTGGAAGATAAAATCCTTCTTCTCCTGCTGCTGTGATGTCTCTTCCCTCCCCCATCATCCACACATCAGACAAGACTGTAATTTTTTCCTCAGAATGCACTCATTTCTGGACATTCTGCATTTCAACAGCAGAAAGGTCAAAGAAGATTCAGCCCCCAAGGTCAAATCTTTCCACAAGGTGAAGGGGAAGAGAGTGACAAGAATTGCCAGACGTGGACAGGAACTGTGACCAGGGTCATACAGGACACTGCCTCATCGGAGATAATCTGCAAGAAACACACACGGAACCACAGGAAAAAAAGAACAAACTCCATGAGGTTGTGTTCCTAGCTGCCTGAGTCCTAGTGCTGAGGGACTGTTGAGGGTAGTGCCAGATATCTGTGGAACCACATTAATGAGGGCCTAGTACATACTGTAGAGTCACAGAGGCTGGAAACCATTGTGGAGGGGTCAGGTTCAGGCTTTGTGGTTCAAGAAGCTCAGATCATAGAGGCAGTGGCGGCTCCCATTATTTAGGTCATAAAAGGACTGATCAATGTCAACAGATAAGGCCGGTGCAGATTATGTTCACACCGCCTAAATTTCAAATGGATTTCGGTATTTTATTGGATCTGTGGCAGGACAAACTTCTTGACAGAAAAATGATCATAAATAGATGAATGTAGTAATGATGCAGCATGTGTGGTTCCTTTACTATTAGTGGAGTATAGTAGCTTTTGATGGAGCTCAGGTCTCCTCAGACATTATTGTCAAGACAGCTAATGTACTACAACATTGTAGTACTGTATTTATGCACCTGGAGAGCAGAGCTGTAGGTCTCTCCCAGGTAAAGGATTATGAGGGACATGCAGAGAATGCGGTACTGCAGTTACAGGTCTCTTTCTGTCACACTCTTCTGTAGATTGGCACAGTTGGTGATGTGTGTGTACACTATAGCAGTGTCCTATGTGACAGATGGGCTGTATTATGAATAGACTGAATGATAAGAGGCATCTAAGGAAATTACCATCTCAGAGAAAGGGCGCAGTGTCTTGTGAATCCCCCCCCCCTCCTTTGTACGCAGATGATTCTGTTAGGAAACTTGTGTTTGGTTTTATTGACATGTTTTCCCCAGATTCTTTGGGCTTTTTTCGGAGTCATTGTGTGGGACAAAGGAGGCGTCGCCTTTCTAATACTAATCAGCACAACATCTGCCACCACATCTTCGTCTCATCCCCTGACCACCTCACAAGGCTCTGCCATTCAGGAGGATGCATTGGAGGGGGGAATAGATGCTGCCTGCTCTGAATGGATATTGCTGCCTTGCCATAGCCTGAAGCAGTCACGTGTTTGGCATGGCAGACGACAACAGAACCTGGAATCAAAATTTCATCATCTCCGCAATGTCAGCTCCTAATACAGTAGCAGCATCTTATGGGGGTGATCTTCAGCATACATCTGTATGATAATGGAGGAAAGATTCTCAGTATCCACATCAAAAGGTTAATTTCTCATATTAAAGGTGACTTCCATTTAGTTAAATCTGCAAGTAATCAAACAATGAATTACTCCATTATTCCGAGAGCTGATGATTCTTGGAAAACCAGGAACAAAAATATTCTGGAAGGAGCTAAGGCTACTTTCACACTTGCGTTGTTGTTTTCCGGTATTGAGATCAGGCAGAGGATCTCAATACCGGAAAAAAACTGATCAGTTTTGTCCCCATGCATTCTGAATGGAAACAGATCCGTTCAGGATGCATCAGGATGTCTTCAGTTCAGGCAGCTTTCAGTTTTGTGACCGGACACAAAACCGCAGCAAGCTGTAATTTTGTGTCCGGTCATAAAAACTGAAAGAAACTGATCAGGTACTGAAACCAATGCAGGTCAATGGTGACGGATCAGTTTTTTTAGGAGACTTAGGCTACTTTCACACTAGCGTTTTTAAATTCCGGTATTGAGTTCCGTTATAGGGGCTCAATACCGGAAAAAAACGCTTCAGTTTTGTCCCCATTCATTGTCAATGGGGACAAAACTGAACTGAAGACAACGGAATGCTCCTGAAAGCATTCCGTTCCGTCATCAGACCGGAGGACAAACCGCAGCATGCTGCGGTTTGCTCTCCGGTCCAGGCATCCGCACCAAGACGGATCCGGAATGACCCCCAATGCAAGTCAATGGGGACGGATCCGTTTGGTGTGGACACACCAGTAATCCGGATCTGTCCTCCATTGATTTCCAATGGGGGGTCATTCCGGATCCGGCATACATACACACAGACATACAAACAAACATACAGACATACATACAAACATACAGACATACATACATACATACTCACATACTCCCGGGACGCCGGCAGAACGTCTTCACGCGCCTCCTGCGCGCTGCGATGACATTTCCCCACTGCGCCAGCAGAGGGCGCTGTGGGGAATCGTCATCACTGCGCGCAGGAGGCGCGTGAAGACGTTCTGCGGCGTCCCGGGAGTATGTGAGTATGTATGTATGTCTGTATGTTTGTATGTATGTCTGTATGTTTGTTTGTATGTAGTCTGTGTGTTGTTTTAATGTGTGTCATGTGTGGGGCCGGAGCGCTGCTCCGGCTCCACACATGTATAGCGTTAGCACGGATCCGTCGGCACCCTTTAGGTGCCGGATCCGTGCTAACGCTAGTGTGAAAGTAGCCTTAGGCTACTTTCACACTAGCGTTTTTAAATTCCGGTATTGAGTTCCGTTATAGGGGCTCAATTACCGGAAAAAAACGCTTCAGTTTTGTCCCCATTCATGTCAATGGGGACAAAACTGAACTGAAGACAACGGAATGCTCCTGAAAGCATTCCGTTCCGTCTTCAGACCGGAGGACAAACCGCAGCATGCTGCGGTTGCTCTCCGGTCCAGGCATCCGCACCAAGACGGATCCGGAATGACCCCCAATGCAAGTCAATGGGGACGGATCCGTTTGGTGTGGACACACCAGTAATCCGGATCTGTCCTCCATTGATTTCCAATGGGGGTCATTCCGGATCCGGCATACATACACACAGACATACATACAAAACAAACATACAGACATACATACAAACATACAGACATACATACATACTCACATACTCCCGGGACGCCGGCAGAACGTCTTCACGCGCCTCCTGCGCGCTGCGATGACATTTCCCCACTGCGCCCAGCAGAGGGCGCTGTGGGGAATCGTCATCACTGCGCGCAGGAGGCGCGTGAAGACGTTCTGCTGGCGTCCCGGGAGTATGTGAGTATGTATGTATGTCTGTATGTTTGTTTGTATGTATGTCTGTGTCTTGTTTTAATGTGTGTCATGTGTGGGGCCGGAGCGCTGCTCCGGCTCCACACATGTATAGCGTTAGCACGGATCCGTTGGCACCCTTTAGGTGCCGGATCCGTGCTAACGCTAGTGTGAAAGTAGCCTAAAAAAACGGATCCGTCACCCATTGACTTTTAATGTATTTAGTGCCTGATCAGTTTTCTTCAGTTTTGATTTCACACCGGATCTCAGTACCGGATCCGGATCTCAGTACCTGAATTAACAACGCAAGTGTGAAAGTAGCCTTACCTCTCTACATGTAGAACTATACTTATCAGTGTTGTCCGTAACAGGGGGTGGGGCTGTGACAACTTCTGTCATGATATATTTTCTACAGTGGCAGAAAAGGCCCTGGTCTATGCAGACTTATATGCCAAGATAAATCAACAGGTTCCCAAATATCAACTGAGAAATTCCAATGACATCACGTCTCCTTCAATCTCCTGTCAGGCGCTGCTTTGCTATGGAGACCTGTTGTACATCTAAATCACCATCACAATACATCAATATTTATATTTTTCCCTGCCTGAATATTGCCTTTTATCTAGTTATATGTGTGGACATTGATGTTTATGGTCACCATGCAACACATAGGAGACATGTCATCAGAATCTCTCAGTAGTATAGCCTCAGGCTTTAGGCCTGGAATTTCATGTGATCAAATCTGTGTGAAGAATGAAGGGATTAACCATGGATGGACTGGGCCGATGCCTATAGGGCTGCCCAAGCTCTCCAAGCCCAAGTACATGAAGATCTGATGCTCTGAGCATTAATTAATGTAGGAGCATCAGGCACTTATGTACCTGGATAGCAGGTGCCCTCCTGAATTCAACTGTTCTGGTGTCCTCAGGATGATGAAAGCACTGTGGTATTTGGTTCTGCTTGGGTGGTATTTTGGTCTGCAGTATGGTATTGCTGGACACGCCTACAACATGGGGCCACTTTTAGTTTTTTTCCAGAGCCATTTTAAGTTCCCAATCCAACCTTGGGGTTAACACACTGATAATAACATAATAATTACATTGGGTAGTCAAATCGCAAATGATTGGTGCAGACAAAGTGGGTGCTGCTATAAAAGACTGCAATGTCTGTTAAACAATATAAGGTCAAATCAGGAGCAGTGCTCCTGCTACTTGCAACAACGCAATAGTTTTCTCTCACGAGAGACAGAGTGCTTATAATAATTACACTTGATTCACGTGGATGTATTTTCTGTCTGTGTGCTTTTCAAGCGTGCAATGGACAATGGCTCAATTCACACCTCTGTCTTTTCCACTGGTCTGTGCCAACAAACTTGCAGCATGCAATATTGTTGTTTGTTTTCCCATCCAAGATTTATTCATTCAAGTGTACGGGTGCAGAAAAAACTGACGTACATGGAAACCATATGGACGTCCACACGGGATCACATGCATTCATTTTTTGCAGATGTAAACTGAAACATTAGGCTTAATTAGACCTAACACAGTAAAAACTCATAGTTTTGCAGTAGTAGGAGTTCCAAAGTGTGAGACCGTCCCATCCATGAGGCAAGTTGAGCTTCTCGCCTCAGGTGGTGCTCTATCACGAAACTAGGAGGGTTGCTAATTTAGGCTCCAACCACCGGCGTAGCTATAGGGGTCGCAGAGGTCGCAGCTGCGACCGGGCCCCCTTGCCATAAGTGCTTTGCTGATTACCTATATTACCTATTCAGGGCTACGAGCTGTACATAGCAAAACATGTAGGACCTTTGGTGATGTCACAGTCACCTGATCAAGGTCCTACAGACAGCAGGGTACAGGAGGAGGACTGAACTTGGTGTGAAGAGGGTAAGTGTCATCTGTGTGTGATGTGTGTATAGGGTCATGTCTACGTGTGTGATGTGTGTATAGGGTGCCTCTGTATAGTACGGTGTGTGTGTATATAGGGTCTCCTCTGTATAGTGCGGTGTGTGTGTGTATAGGGTGCCTCTGTATAGTGCGGTGTGTGTGTGTATAGGGTGTCCTCTGTATAGTGCGTTGTGTGTTTGTGTATAGGGTGTCCTCTGCAGTGTTCCCTGTAAGCTGCCTGTTCCATTGGCTAAGCCCTGCTGTGGTGGGCTCGGAACAGGCATACACCATACTGCCCTTAACGTCCTGGCGTTAGCTTGTCAGGATGTTCCTGTGCGGCACTCCCAGCTGGCCCCGCCTCCTCCCTCATGCCCTCCCTCAAAGAGGGGAAAAGAAGGCCCCAGCCCCCTCCAAAGTGTTGCAGTGGAGTCCAAGATCCCCAAGGGCCAAGTAACTAAGTTTTTATGCGTTTCATGTATGTGAGTATGCATACACTGTGCCACACAATATACAGTATACCTCTACCCTGTATAGGGGTTATACTGTATATTGTCCAGCATGGTGTAGGGATTATACTGTATATTGTCCAGCATGGTGTAGGGATTATACTGTATATTGTACAGCATGGTGTAGGGATTATACTGTATATTGTACAGCATGGTGTAGGGATTATACTGTATATTATACAGCATGGTGTAGGGATTATACTATATTGAATGGGATGGCGCAGGGGTTATACTGTATGTCTTTGATATGACAATTATTTTAGGTTTTCTTATCGCCCACCTTTGATGGCGCTGTGCCCAGCTCTGAGCTGACCCCGCTCAGCAGCTGTCAAGTCTTAGAGGGAACACTGGTCCTCTGTATAGTGCGGTGTGTGTGTGTAAAGGGTGTCATCTATATAGTGCAGTGTGTATTGGGTGTCCTCTGTATAATGTGGTGTGTGTGTGTATAGGGTGTCATCTATATAGTGCAGTGTATATTGGGTGTCCTCTGTATAGTGTGGTGTGTGTGTATAGGGTGTCATCTATATAGTGCAGTGTGTATTGGGTGTCCTCTGTATAGTGCGGTGTGTGTGTGTATAGGGTGTCATCTATATAGTGCAGTGTGTATTGGGTGTCCTCTGTATAGTGCGGTGTGTGTGTATAGGGTGTCATCCAGGGGCGTAGCTATAGGGGGTGCAGAGGTAGCAGTCGCTACCAGGCCCAGGAGCCTGAGGAGGACCAAAGACCCTTGTGCCGCATAAGAAGACACACAGAACACTGAGGGAAGGGGGGCCCAAGCTGAACTCTTGCACCAGGGCCCATGAGCCTTTAGCTACGTGGTGAGCGCGCTGACGTCACCAAAGGTCTTGTTGCAGGGGAAAGAAGACACCGGCTGCGCGAACAAGCAGAAAAGGTGAGTTTTTTAAAATTATTTTTAACCCCTAAAGGCTATTTTAACTGTTATTTTCTGTTATAACCATGTTATAACGGAAAATAATAAAGGGAAGTTCAGGTGCCCATTCCCTGGGGTATATGTAATGATTGACCCCCCCGGAAAAAAAGGGTGTCCTCCTTTTAGGAATTTCAGATCTGGTCACCCTATACACCATGCTGTATAATATACAGTATAATCCCTGCACCATGTCGTACAATATACAGTATAAAACCTACACTGTGGGGTTATGCTATATATTGTATGGCATGGTGTATTAACTACACTGTATATTGTACAGCATCGTGTACGGATTATACTGTATATTATACAGCACGGTGTATGGATTATACTGTATATCATACAGCATGGTGTAGGGATTATACTGTATATCATACAGCATGGTGTAGGGATTATACTGTATATTATACAGCATTGTGTACGGATTATACTGTATATTATACAGCACGGTGGATGGATTATACTGTATATCATACAGCATGGTGTAGGGATTATACTGTATATCATACAGCATGGTGTAGGGATTATACTGTATATTATACAGCATGGTATAGGGATTATGTATAGGGTGTCATCTATATAGTGCAGTGTGTATTGGGTGTCCTCTGTATAGTGCGGTGTGTGTGTGTATAGGGTGTCATCCAGGGGCGTAGCTATAGGGGGTGCAGAGGTAGCAGTCGCTACCGGGCCCAGGAGCCTGAGGGGGACCAAAGACCCTTGTGCCGCATAAGAAGACACACAGAGCACTGAGGGAAGGGGGGCCCAAGCTGAACTCTTGCACCAGGGCCCATGAGCCTTTAGCTATGCCCCTGGCTCCAACCATGTACTCTTGCACATCACTGCATACATTTGTGTTTTTAGGGAATAGTCCATAGATCTATCAAATTTGCCAACTCTCCCCAGAACATCTGGGAGGCTCCCGGAAAAAAAGGGAGACCTCTTGGACTCCTAAAGGAGTCAGCAAATCTCCCAGGACCAGCAAAGGAGGACTGGTGTCTCCTGTAAAGCAGTCCTCCATGTATTTTAACTGTATGTTATGCCTGGGTAATTGGATGCAGCCACGACACCCAAACATGTATTTAGGGGGCCAAAGTGCTGTAAAAACATGTGGCATACTGCACAAAAGCGTGGAATTGTGTACAAAGAGAGCAGAACCTTTAGAAACGAGGCGATGCAGCCCCTATTTTTACTAATGTCAACTAAGAAATGATGGCATGTCTGAGATGTATGCAAGAGAGGTTGAAAGACCTTTAGAAATTTGAGTACAGGACAATCTCTTAAAGAGGTTCTCTGCTAATAATGAAATTTTACTAAGTGCCACTAGCCTGCTACACTAAGTTAATTTTTCATACCTGCTTGCTCCTCTGCGCTGCCTCTGGTGTCTCCATGTTATGATTGCTGCAGTGTATACTTCCAGTGCAGCATGGGCATAGTCACATGCTCCACTGCAGCTAATGACTGGCTTCAGCGGTGATGTGGCCACTGTACCACTGAAGCCAGTCCTTGGCTGCAGCAGAGCATGTGACCATGCCCATGACCATGCTGCACCAGAAGTAAATACTGTGGGGACTGGAACATGACAGGACTGGCAGGTAAGTGTGAATAATTATTGTAATGGGTTAGGTCCCTGGCACTTGTTAAAATTTCATTATTATCGGAGAACTCATTTAAGGTTTTTAAGCCTCTGCAGGGTTCCCATGAGAATTAGCCTGTTAGACAGCGTAGGTAAGTGGTGTGTGCTGTTTTTACTCTGTAAGTACCACTTCTATTCTGTATGCAGGGACACTGCACAGTATCTCTTCTCATTTATACATGGACACTGCCTACTACCACCTATCTTCTCCATACAAGGACTCTGTCCTGTATACAGAGACATTGCACAGTACCACTTCTCTCCTGTATACAGAGATACCATCCAGTTCCACTTAGGGACACTGCCCAGTATTACTTCTCCCCTATATACAGGGACATCAAACAACACCACTTCTCTTATGTACATAGACACTGCCTAATACAAATTATTTTCTCCTGTATACATGGGACACTGCACCATATCACTTGTCTTTTCTTGTACACTACATGGGTACTGCAAGTACCACTTTTCTTTTCTATACACGGACACAGCAAAAAAATCACTTTTCTTCTCCTGCATATGCAGTACCCCAGAGGGCTACTGCAAATGGTTTGCTACTTAAAGGGGTTGTCCAGGTTCAGAGCTGAACCTAGACATACCTAGAATTTCAACCCCCCCCTCCTTCCCCCTGATGTTAGTATCGCCGCATTTCATGCTCTGATGCTCTCCTTTGCTCTGTGCAGGGCAAGGGCTTTTTTATTTACCATAACACATTGCTAGGTGAAGTCTTCCGCAAGGCAGTGTGTTCAGTGACGTTAACGGCTCTGATGGGCTGGCTTTAGCGCTGCCCTAGCCATTTTACAGACTAGGGCAGCGCTAAACCCCCGCCCATCAGTGCCAGTGACGTCACCGGGCTCAGTGCTGGGCGGAAGCCTCCCCCTGGCAGCCCTAAGGAGAGCCTGGTACGTCACCTGATCTCCTGAAAATGCCTTTACCATGCGCGATTCAGCAGGCCGCACATGATCAGTTTCATCGTTCAACTGCCTCCTGAGCTGTGATAGGGAGAGCATGGACACGCCTCCTGAGCTGTAGCAAAAAAGACACTCCCGTTGAGCTTTCAGTTTGATATAAATTTAGCAGAGCTGGTTCTAGATTTGTTAGGAAGAGGTTATACTATATGATATCTGATTTTCACTTTTATGGGATAACCCCTTTAACGTGTATGAACAGCCTATTATGAATGTTATTTTCTTTTTTAATAAAAATAGGTGTATGGTTTTCTGGATAAAAGTTTTTTTTTTAAGTCACTTCATGTATTTACTTACTTCCTGCCCTGACTGTTTTACTTTCTCCTTTGTATGGACGTTTATCACGGCAAACAGCTCCTCTTGTCTTCCTCAGTCAGATCATTTTTCTTAGGCTACTTTCACACTTGCGTTGATCATTCAGATACTGAGATCCGGCAGAGGATCTCCATACCTGAATTAAACTGATCCGTTTTGATTTTGCACATCGGGATCAAAACTGAAAAAAACTGATACTACGCCCCTGGATTCCACAGTGCCACACACCCTTGTGCCGCATAAGAAGACACCAGTATTATAGAAAGGGCATGTTGGTCAAGTTACACCTCTGGCTAGAGGGAAGGGGTTAGGTCAAGAATTTGGCTTGGGAAGGGGGGGGGGCGCCATTTTAGTTTTTGCCTCAGGCAGCATGAAGACTATGTGCTTCCCTGCCCCGGCCACAAAATACTGAGAGAAGGGGGGCCCATGCTGAACTCTTGCACCAGGGACAGGGGGCTTTTAGCTACGCTCCTGGATTCCACAGTGCCAGACAACCTTGTGCCGCATAAGAAGAAACCAGTATTATAGAAAGTGCATGTTGGTCAAGTTACACCTCTGGCTGGAAGGAAGGTGTTAGGTCAAGAATTTGGCTTGGAGGGCGCCATTTTAGTTTTTGCCTCAGGCAGCATGTAAACTATGTGCTTCCCTGCCCCGGCCACAAAATACTGAGAGAAGGGGGGCCCATGCTGAACTCTTGCACCAGGTACAAGGGGATTTTAGCTATGCCCCTGGATTCCACAGTGCCAGACACCCGTGTGCCGCATAAGAAGACATCAGTATTATAGAAAGTGCATGTTGGTCAAGTTACACCTCTGGCTGGAAAGAAGGTGTTAGGTTAAGAATTTGGCTTGGGAAGGGGAGGGGCGCCATTTTAGTTTTTGAGACTATGTGCTTCCCTGCCCCTGCCACAAAATACTGAGAGAAGGGGGGCTCACGCTGAACTCTTGCACCAGGGCCCTATCCTAAGTGCCCTTAGCACCCTAACAACATATGAATAAATAAGTTAAGAGCTCATGCACACGACCGTATGTATTTTGCGGTCTGCAAAAAACAGATCCACAAGAAATACGGATGACGTCTGTGTGCATTCCGTATTTTGCGGAACAGAACAGCTGGCCTCTAATAGAACAGTACTAGCCTTGTCCGGAATGCAGACAATAGGAGGACATGCCCTATTTTTTGGCGGAATGGACATGTGGAAACAGAATGCACACGGAGTAACTTCTGTTTTTTTGTGGGCCATTGAAATAGATGGTTCCGCATACGCTCCACAAAAAAAAAAAAAAACGGGACACAGAAATAAAATACGTTTGTGTGCATGAGCCCTCATTCTTGCCGTGGAAGGCACAGCTGATCACACATACATGGATTTGAATTTATGCCATAAATTCCACGGCAAAACTTTGTGAACATACCTTTTCATAATGATCATCATCATCAGTGAGTGCACATAAAATTAGACAGCAAGAACACAATTAAACAGTGGTACATGAGCATTGTAATAAATAGTCTTCCTACCCAGCATCAGTCCCTTTTATCATGTAAAACTCCATAACATTTGTGTCAATTAGTCATTAAAAGTAAATGGATTAATATGAAGTGATCATAATAAAGTGTAAGAGTACGACCACATGGCACGGTCATTGGGCCTTCGGGATGTGGCTGTGCTGCCATCGAGTACTGGGAGGGCAATTGGGCCACAGCTGCCTCTTATTTAACTAATGAAGACTGCACTACAGTTGGTCCTTCAATACCATGTGGCCATTAGCAATACAGACTAACTGAACAGTGTGGTATCAATAGTTTAATTAGAGTCAGCAGACAGCATGACCACACAACAACTACAATGTGTGGTTGTACCTTAACCCCTTCGCGCCCGGAGCTTTTTTCGGTTCTGCATTTTCGTTTTGCGCTCCCTGCCTTCAAACAGCCATAACTCTTTTATTTTTCTGTTCACATAGCTGTATGAGGGCTTGTTTTTTGCGGGACAAGTTGTACTTTCCAACGCCACCATTTAATATTGCATACGGTGTAGTGGGAAGCGGGAAAAAAATTCCAAACCGGGTGAAATTGCAAAGAAAACGCTATTCCGCTACAGTTCTACGGGTTTCTTATTTACAGCGTTCGATGTGCATTAAAACTGATCCGTTACTTTCATTCTACTGGTCAGTACGAATCCGGCAATACCTAATATGTATAGTTTTTCCTGCGTTTTCATAGTGATAAAATAATTAGAAAGTTGCCCTTTTTTTTTTTTTTCCTTGTCAAATCTTGACCCCTATAACTTTTTGGTATTTATGTGTACAGAGCTGTATGGGGGCTCATTTTTTGCGGGACGATCTGAAGTTTTTATTGATACCATTCTGGGGTGTGTATGACTTTTTGATCACTTTTTATTTAATTTTTTTTAGAAAAAAAAAAGCGACAAAAAACGGCAAATCGCCATTTGGACGCTTTTTTCCGCCACACAATTCGCCGTATTGGAATTTTTTTTTTTATATTTTAAAAGTACGGGCGTTTTCGGTCACGGTGATACCCATGATGTCTATATTTATTGTTATTTAGGTATTTATTTTTTACTTATACGGAAAGGGGGGTGATTTGAACTTTTACATCTTTTTTATTTTTTATATATTTTTTAACATTTTTTTTTAATTTTTTTTTTACTATTAGAAAGCTCAAATATGGGCTTATAAATTGTGGCTTTTTTTTTTTTCTTTATGAGCAATTCTGGGTTTTATAGACTCAGAAATCCATCAATTGCTGATTTCTTATCCTGGCCTGCCATCTAGTGGCCAGAATAAGAATTGCACTTTGAAAACTGTAATCCTCACCAGCGAGGATTACAGTTTTCATATGCTGTACAGACACCCCGATTGGCCACACGGGGTGTCTGTACACCACCCGGAAGCGAACGCTTCCGGGTTTAGACGCAACTAGATGCCATGATCACGTGTGATCACGGCATCTAGTCACCCCGGAAGACGCCGCCGATGGCGGTAAGTAGCGGCAAGTCTCTGCTGTTAGAAACAGCAGAGACTTGCCGGCCATGACGCCCGCCGCACCCGCGAGCGGGCGCCATGTGCCCGCATCGCCCCAGCGCCGTACATGTACGGCGCTGGTCGCGAAGGGGTTAAGGGTTACCTGCACATGGGTGCGGATTTAGAAACAGAATATCCGCACAGATGTTTGTGCTGGTTTCTATGCATTTCCACACCAAAATACTGTTACTTGTGGTTTTTGTTGCGTATTTGATGCAAATTTGCAGCAGATCTTACCCTTTGTATTGCAAATGGTGACATCCACACAAACAATTGACATGCTGCAGATTTTTCCTCTAATTAGGAGAGGAGCAGATAAGGGTTTGTTCACACATCAGTTATTTGATCAGTTATTTCCATCAGTTATTGTGAGCCAAAACCAGGAGTGGAGGCTACACAGACATAAGGTATAATGAAAAGATCTGCACCTGTTCAGTGTTTTTGACCCGCACCTGGTTTTGTCTCACAATAACTGATAGAAATAACTGATCAAATAACTGAAGTGTGAACAAGGCCTAACTTGCACAGAAGTCTGTTACTTGTCCCCGTGGAGTCATGTACAGTAGTTACACAGGGAGAGGAGGATCTACACATCTCTCCTCCTCTCCCTGCAACCTGTTTCAGCTAAATGATACAGATAGCACTTGCAGAGTGGAGAATGCAATTTTAGGTGGGACTGGAGTATAATATGCTTTTATAAAGCGTCCTGTGCCCAAACTGTGGCATCAAAAAAGTTGTACATTTCTGCAAAGCCCCACTTTGCACAAAAAATTGCCCCTTTTCCATCTCGCCCACCACTTTTGTTAAAAGTCAGTGGGACATGGGTAGAAAGTGGTGAGACCTAATCAATTTGACGCATTTACCAGTTTTCTGGCGCAACTAATTCCCAAACTGTAACCTTTGTTCCGGCCAATATGCACCAAAATTGTTAAGAGATGTGCATCTCATTCCAATTATAAAGAGTTTTGCATCTCACTCCATTTCAAATGTTACAAACCCCAGTCTTGATAAATCTCCTCTTTAGTTCCTAGTGCAGTCAAGGCCAGAATAGAAGCAAGGTGATATCTTTCTACTGACCAATTAGTAGGCCAGAATCCTGGTTATCCCTCCCCCCTTTCCTTTCTCCAACAATCCATCTATATCCAGGATGTTCCTGCAGTGCAGCGTTAAGCAAGCAATAAATGAGGAGACGACTAATCAGCAGTATGCAGACAGCGACCCCTCCCCCACGCTAATCATCATTCATCCCGACAGCAATCTTAATTAAAATTTTACACGGTAGGTCTGTTAATTCGCTGCGCACTCGGCGCTATCAATATTTAGCAGGATAATTGTATGAAATGACTGTTCAAACCAGCAGCAGGCGACAATTCATGGAACAGCAGGCGCCTATTCAAGCGCACTGCACAAGATGGCCGCTTTTCAGTAATGTGCGCTCCACATGGGGGATCTGGATCATTCTGCCGCATACTGTGTTGACAACTCTTCGTAAACTGTTAAACACCACAAAGATGACCACAGAGAATCCAGCTCATGAGTCACCAAAAGCAGTAAAGGTGGTAGATTAGACGCCGTGGAATAAACTAACAACAGTACAAATATACAGAGGAATCACATTTAAAGGGCATCTGTTAGCAGATTTGTACCTATGAAACTGGCTAACCTGTTGCATCTGCAGTGGCTGGGATTGGGGTGGCCTCAATGCTATGCTGGGTCCCCCAGACACTGTTGAGGTCTCACCACGTGTTTCTACTCTCTGAAAGGGATGGTCAGGCATGGTTCATCCCAATGGAAAATAACTCCAGAGAGTCAGGGTCTGCAGTT
The DNA here is from genome assembly GCA_900303285.1 of Rhinella marina. Taxonomy (NCBI): domain Eukaryota; kingdom Metazoa; phylum Chordata; class Amphibia; order Anura; family Bufonidae; genus Rhinella; species Rhinella marina. The sequence goes on from ONZH01021784.1 coordinate 304,990, forward strand.
AACCAGGGTGCTTCTTTCCTGGAGGAATTCAGGTGCAAAATAATACAGACGAGGCATAGGGCTGGCTTCTCCAGTCTCCTCCCTGGCAGAAGAAGGGTTTGATGCTGAGGAAAGGCTCGAGCTAGCTCCCTCTCTCTCTCTCCCTCTGAAGGCTGTTACACTGGCCATAGCTGGTGATCTAGGGTCTGTGGCAGAGTACAGTGCCTTGCGAAAGTATTCGGCCCCCTGGAACTTTTCAACCTTTTGCCACATTTCAGGCTTCAAACAAAAAGATATAACATTTTAAATTTTTGGTGAAGAATCAACAACAAGTGGGTCACAATTGTGAAGTGGAACGAAATTTATTGGATGATTTAAACTTTTTTGTAATAATAAAACTGAAAAGTGGGGCGTGCAAAATTATCCGGCCCATTTACTTTCAGTTCAGAAAACTCACTCCAGAAGATCATTGAGGATCTCTGAATGATCCAATGTTGTCCTAAATGACTGATGAAGATAAATAGAATCCACCTGTGTGTAATCAAGTCTCCGTATAAATGCACCTGCTCTGTGATAGTCTCAGGGTTCTGCATCATGAAGACCAAGAAACACACCAGGCAGGTCCGTGATACTGTTGTGGAGAAGTTTAAAGCCGGATTTGGATACCAAAAGATTTCCCAAGCTTTAAACATCCCAAGGAGCACTGTGCAAGCGATAATATTGAAATGGAAGGAGTATCAGACCACTGCAAATCTACCAAGACCCGGCTGTCCCTCTAAACTTTCATCTCAAACAAGCAGAAGACTGATCAGAGATGCAGCCAAGAGGCCCATGATCACTCTGGATGATGCAGAGATCTACAGCTGAGGTGGGAGAGTCTGTCCATAGGACAACAATCAGTCGAACACTTCACAAATCTGGCCTTTATGGAAGAGTGGCAAGAAGAAAGCCATTTCTCAAAGATATCCATAAAAAGTCTTGTTTACAGTTTGCCACAAGCCACCTGGGAGACACACCAAACATGTGGAAGAAGGTGCTCTGGTCAGATGAAACCAAAATCCAACTTTTTGGAAACAATGCAAAACGATATGTTTGGCATAAAAGCAACACAGCTCATCACCCTGAACACACCATCCCCACTGTCAAACATGGTGGTGGCAGCATCATGGTTTGGGCCTGCTTTTCATCAGCAGGGACAGGGAAGATGGTTAAAATTGATGGGAAGATGGATGGAGCCAAATATAGGACCATTCTGGATGAAAACCTGTTGGAGTCTGCAAAAGACCTGAGACTAGGACAGAGATTTATCTTCCAACAAGACAATGATCCCAAACATAAAGCAAAATCTACAATGGAATGGTTAAAAAATAAACATATCCAGGTCTTAGAATGGCCAAGTCAAAGTCCAGACCTGAATCCAATTGAGAATATGTGGAAAGAGCTGAAAACTGCTGTTCACAAACGCTCTCCATCCAACCTCAAAGAGCTCGAGCTGTTTTGCAAGGAAGAATGGGCAAGAATTTCAGTCTCTAGATGTGCAAAACTGATAGAGACATACCCCAAGCGACTTGCAGCTGTAATCGCAGCAAAAGGTGGCGCAACAAAGTATTAATGCAAAGGGGGCCGAATAATTTTGCACGCCCCACTTTTCAGTTTTATTATTACAAAAAAAGTTTAAATGATCCAATAAATTTTGTTCCACTTCACAATTGTGACCCACTTGTTGTTGATTCTTCACCAAAAATTTAAAATGTTATATCTTTTTGTTTAAAGCCTGAAATGTGGCAAAAGGTTGAAATGTTGCAGGGGGCCGAATACTTTCGCAAGGCACTGTATCCCTGTCTCAGAGTCTTCTTCTAGTCACTCAATAGTATGGCAGAGTCTTCTCTTCTAAGCACTGTTCCGTAACAGAAGAACACTAGGGGCTCTGACTGCTCTCCTTATATACAGTTTCTAGCTGAAATATAATCTTCTAGTAGGAGGGGTGGAATGGAGAAACTCAGCACAAACAAATACAATGTTACAACTGCTGTCTCTCATAGACTTGCATTAAAGCTTCAATAATAATGGCAATGACAAAGCAGTTTTTCCAGACAAAAACAGGTTTTCAGACATAATGACAGCTAAACCAGAAATTCAAGAGGTCAGTTTGTCTGGTTTTGCTGGTAAACAAGTCTGGTCTTTTCCCTCCAAAGCATGCTCTTCTTTAAACCTTATGGTAGCTGTGGAAAATTATAAGCTTTTCATTATTAGCTAATAAGTCCCAAAAGTCTCTCAGTATTCATTAACCCTTTCCACAGTGCTGTGTAAACACAGTGCAAATGAACTGGATATATATCGCAGCAAACATATAAAATGCAGTTACACAATATTAAACTGTATAAGTCAATGCAATTTAACCCTTTAAAGTGAAATAAAGTAAGGAGTTGATAACTTTGCATAGGGGAAACAGGGGTAAATGTCCACAAATGTCCAAAAGTATGTTCAAAGTATCCCTGCTCCAGGGCACTACACTTGTGCGCTTGGCAGCTATAGGGATCTGTGTTGGTCCCATGTTCATATGTTCCCACATTGCTGAGAAAAATTATGTTTTAATATATGCAAATGAGCCTCAAGGAGCAGCTGCTCAGTTCTCTCTGCAACTTCCGTGTCCTCTCCACTTTGATTTGACAGGGCCAGACGGCAGTGCAGAGGGTGCGTCACATCATTTTCCTCAGTCATGCAGGCACATATGAATATCGGACCAACACAGATACCTTGAGCTGCCAAGCCCACATACAACAGGTCAGCCGGTTTTATAGTAACAAATCTGCCGACAGATGCCCTTTAATAGTGCCACAGTGTGCCCATCTCCATGATGATGTCACTGATGATGTATTTGTCATTGCCCACTTCATACCTTAGGAATGCTGAATACTATAGTGACTGACAAGTGCATTGTCACAATCTGCACACCTGTGCACTGCCTTCTTACTGTTACTGGCATAAACATGGATGTGGGACAAAATGACTGTTGGAAACTGATGAGATTTTAGTCTCTGAAGGGGAAATATCTGCCTCAAGCCAATGAGTATGAAGCACAGTTACATCCACCATCAGTAATTGTTATCCAGCTGCATCTCTGTCCATATTACATTAGTGGATATGCACAATCCACTACCAGAACAAATCTGTGTAGATCTGTGTGAATCCCATAGACAGAAAGGTATTTCACCAGGCAGACCAGCAATTAGAAGACAGAGGATCAATAACCTACATGAACAGCAGTGACACCAGGACAGAGAGCAGCAGTGGCACAAGCTCAAAGAGCAGTGGTGGCACGAAGGTAGAGGGCATATGTGGCAGCAGACAAGACATCAGTGGTGACATTGAGAAAGAGAACAGAGCAGACACAGAACAAAGAACAGTGGATAGAACTCTAGTGACAACAGGAGAGAGATTAGCAATGACACCAGCAGAGAGAGTGGTGGTCCCATCAGGAGAAAGCAGCAATGATACCAGGATAAAGACCAGAGCAGACACCAGAGAGTAGAAGATACACTAGGACAGAGATGAGTGATGACCTGAGGATAGAGCTCAGCAGTGACACCAGAAGAGAGAGCAGCAGCAATCCCTGGATATACAGCAGAGGTTACACTGTGAACAGAGGAAAGATAGAAGTGGTTACACCAATACAGAGTGCTGAAGGCGGCACCTCTACCGCCAGCTAAAGGGATATTAAGATCTGTGGCGTTCTTAATAAATGACCCTGTATAGCCTTGAGGAAAGAAGGGAAAGGGGGAGACTTGATCAAAACCTTTAAATATGTTAAAGGTTTAAATAAGGTTCAGGAGGGAAGTTTTCTTAATAAGAAACTAAGCACAAGAACAAGGGGGCACAATCTGAAATTAGCTGGAGGTAAGTTCAGGAACAATATCAGGAAATATTATTTCACAGAAAGAGTGGTTGAAGCTTGGAACAAACTTCTCACAGGTGTGGTTCGGAAATCTACAGTAAGGGGCTGTTCAGACGGCCATGGTATTGCGGATCCGCAAAAATGCAAAACACACGGCCCCACACCCCGTTCTAAAATGCCTATTCTTGTCCGCTATTACGGACAAGAATAGGACTTTTTTTTTTTTTGCGGATGCCCGCGGTCATTGAAGTGAACGGGGCCGCACCTATTCCGTAATTTTGCCCTAAGTGAATTTAAACATGCCTGGGATAAACACCTCGCTATCTTAACATAAAAAAAATATTATAAGGTGGTCTTTTTCAGCTGCCAATCTTCTATGTTTCAAAGCATATGTGCCAAATTCTTGAACAACCGCTCTTCCACCACATCCAAGCACTAAAAGACATACAGCACAACATACCTACTACATTCAGTGCCTCACTGGTGATGTCTCCTCTGATGTAGATGTTCGCTATCTTCTCCATTCGGCCATAATAAATTCTGCATCTCATCCCTGCAGAGTTTGACAAAGACATTTTAGGTTCCTCACTTTTCTATTATCCCACCCTGGTTTCCCAATAGAGTTATCCTGTTGCTACCATAAATGCTTTGCCTCCAAATAATATACTAAAGAGATAATAGTGCCATACAGATAGTGTCCCCATAGTAATATAACATTTCCACCAATAATAATAATTCTCTCTGAGTCCACTGATTAGTAATAATATTCTCCAAAATGCCCCCAATAATGATAATACTCCACAAGAGTGACCCGTTAATAGAAGTGGCCTCCATAGTGTGCCCAATAATAATGCCCACCATAGTGCATCATGTAGTAATAAGGCCTCTCTATAGTGCACCCAGTATAAATTACGCCCCCTATAGTGCCACAGGAGTTAAAATGGGTGATGTATTGCCCAAAGTAGTCAAAAAGGACCTGTATAGTTCCAGAATAATTTAAATGGCTGCTGTAGTACCCCCTATAGTGCACCTAGTAGTTAAATTGCTCCCCCTGTAGTGCCTAAGTAGTTAAAATCTCTCCTGTAGTGCCACAGAACTTATAGTGACAAATAAAACAAACAAAAAAATGTTTATGGACGCCAATAGGCTTTAGACCTGGTGGCCTATTAGAGCGAAAGGGGGGGGGGGGGGGTAGTGAGCCATTGGCTCCCTGGCCCCAATGCAGTAGTCAAATGTATCATTGTATTGAGAATGGCAATACAGTAAATGTGCCGCTGCAGTCATGATGTTCGGGGGAATGGGCCAAACATCTGAGGCTCTAACCCTGGATGTTTTGAGCTAGTGCCACCTGCAGCTGTGGGACCGCTCCTGCCCTGTTAGCTAAAGCTGACATGGCCATGCTGACTGCCAGGGGACTTAATATTCAAACAGACTGGCACTTCGCTTGTAGTTTTGGAATGCTTTTATTGTCACATATGGATATGAATGTGGCGCGTTTCGGCTATATTAGCCTTCCTCAGATATGTTACAGAGTCACATATCTCGAGGTTTAAATAGCCCGCCAAGTCAGGCGTGACATCACATTGCTATGGTTACCAGTAAACAAACAAGTGGGATAGTGCAAGTAACGCCGATAAATGAGTCATATGTGTAAACAATGTATACAATCATGGATATATAATATAGTATCCATTGAATAATCTTAATAATAACTTAGATAGCTATGTTGAGGTATACTCTTACTATCTCTCTAGTACTTCACGGTTTTCACCCTGTTAGGATATTGTTCTCTCGTTCTATTAGAGAACTGTCTTTATTTCTGTGGAAAAGAATACAAAAGGAATTTATTAGACATATATTTCAGCAGATGATTATAAAAGACTATTTATCTCATATTCTCTGTTGAGACCCCAGGGTTCTACTGTCTTCAAGGTGTGAATCCAGTAAGCCTCTCTTTTGAGTAGTAGCTGATTTCTATTACCTCCCCTCCGTGGTTGTGGTACTTGTTCGATTATTTGCGTAACTGAGATATGTTGTGTTTCTTCTGGTGAAAATGGAAGGGTATAGGTAATAGTAGATTTTTGGTACGTATTGTCGATTTATGTTTGCTAAATCGATCTTTCATACGCATAGAAGTTTCACCTACGTAGAGGAGTCCGCAGGGACATTTCAGGAGATAGATAATGAAAGTACTGTCACAGGTGAAGTATCCACGTACTGGGTATTGTTCACCTGTATGAGGGTGTGAAAAATATTGTCCTCTTATCACACTCGAGCATTGTATACAGTTCAAACAGGGGAATGTACCTCCTTTTCCAGTAATTAATGTTGTCTGTTTTAATGTTCTTTTATTGCTCCCTATGTCAGCTCTCACTATTTTGTCTCTGATATTTTTGTTTCTTTTATAGCATATCATGGGGCGGTTGTTTAATTCTTCAGTATTTGGATAGGATTTGGATAGTATGTTCCAGTGTTTGTACAGGATATTTCTTACTTTGTTGATAAAAGGGTGGTATTTGGTCACAAATGGGAGTCTGTTGATTTTTGTGTTCTCTGCTGTAGTGATAGAGGTGCGTGTTCTTTGTTCTTTCAAGACTGTGATAGGATAGCCTCTTTGTTGAAATTTATTTGTCATCTTGTCTAATCTTACTTGTTGTGCTGGATTAGATACAATTTTTCTGATCCTCTGGAACTGTGAATAAGGGAGAGATGTTTTAGTATTGTTTGGATGATTGCTACTGTATGCCAAGAGACTATTCCTGTCAGATGGCTTCACATATAGGTCAGTTTTTAGAGTGTTGTCTGTATTTTTGATGACCCATGTGTCCAGGAAATTGATTTTGTCCAATGAATGGTTCAGGGTAAACTGTAGTTCTTTCCAAATAGAGTTAAGATGGGACACAAAGGACATCAAGGTGCCAATGTCGCACCGCCATACGCAAAATATATCATCGATAAATCGACGCCAAAAAATACAGTAATTTTGAAAAAGGTCATTAGTATATATGTATTTCTCCTCAAACCATGTCATATAGCTGTTTGCGTACGGCGGTGCGACATTCGCGCCCATCGCGGTCCCGCGCTGCTGTTGGTAGTAGGTATCTTGAAAGAGGAAATAATTTTTTCTAATACTAATGTGAGTAGTTTCAAGAAGAAGGTTTTCTCTTCTTGACTGTAAGTACTCTGGTCCAACATCCATTTTGTGGCCCGAACACCCTTGGAGTGTTCTATCGATGTATACAGACTACATACATCCAGTGTGACAAGTATACATTCATGTGTTGTATTGATGGTTTTAATTTCTTCTAGGAAATGCCCTGTGTCCAGTAAAAAGGAACGTGATTTTTTGTTAAAGGTGTTAGTATTTTTTCGAGCAAAATGGCTGGAGGGGATAGGATAGAATCAACTGATGCAACAATAGGGCAGCCAGGGGGATATTGTATGTTTTTATGGATTTTGGGAAGTGTGTCGAAAACGGGGGTCACTGGGTGTTGATTAATGAAGAATTCTGCTAGTTTGTCATCTATTATCTTGTCATGTTCCCTAATGATGTTCTCTAATTGATGTTTAGTTTGCCATACTGGGTCTGTGTTCAAGGGGATGTAGGTGGTGGTATCTGCAAGTTGTTGTAGAATTTCTTCTATATAGTATTTGTTGTCTAGTATCACAAGGGCTCCCCCTTTATCTGCAGGCTTAAAAACCACAGATGTGTCTTCCATGAGGCTATTTAAAGCTGCTTTCTCTTCATTGGTTAAATTGTTTTTTACATGTAATTTATCTACCCGCATAGAATTAAACAGATCTTGTACATCCCTTTTTACCAACTGCACAAATGTCTCAACAGGATGATGTGATTTAGGTGGCATATATGTGCTTTTTGTTTTCAAACCAAACTGTTTTAGAGTCAGTTTGTCACTTGCCACTATTTCATCACTATTGGACATATGTGCAGAGGCAGAAAATTGTGCCTTAAGGCGTACATTACGAAAAAACCTCTGTAAGTCCATATCCAGGGCAAACGTATCAAGCCCATATGTTGGGCTGAAGGATAAACCCTTTTGTAAGATGTTCATTTGTACAGTAGTCAAAGTTTTTGAAGATATATTAAGTACTAATGTCTCTCCTGTACCTGTGAGCGGGTCTTCATCGATGCCTCTGATTCTCCTGTAGTGGCATCCTGCTCTCCTGGTGTTTTTCTTCTGGAGTTTTCCCCTCTTGTTGTTGTCTGTCTTTGTTGTGTCTTCTTTCCTAAAAAACGTCCCCGTTGTCCATCTGTAATTTCGTTGCCAGAGCTGGAGGATGCGGAATCGTTCCGTCGGCCACTTCTTCTGTATTGAGGAATAGCGGTACCTGTGGAGTCCTGCCATCTGTATATTCGCTTTGAGAGGTAATCCTCGGAGTCCCGGAGGAATTTTGACCTTTTAGTTGCTTCAATGTTCTTCTGTAATTCTGTGCAGTTTTTTGTTTCAAGATAATGAGGTCTTCAATTTTCAAAGAGTCGTGTAGTTGTGCTTCTATAGAGGCAATATGTGCCTTGCAGTCCTTTATTTCTTTAGTTAGTTGTTCAATTGTTAGAACTATTATATCCAGAGAGCACTTATTCAGTATGTTGGCAAAATGTGTGCAATATTCCAAGTTGTCACCAAACAGAGTGGGGCGCAGGTTAACCCTCAAGCCCCGTGGAATCCTCTGTGCACGGTGATATTCTGCTAGGGTTGCGGTGTGTAGTTCCAGTGAGATCAAGCGTCTTGCTTCCTTCTCCCAACTCCGGCTTCTATATTCGCTCGGTGGGATCTTCAGAAAGTCCGATGGTGCGGTCACTTGTAATATGATCGCCTGCGCTTGGTCTTCACTATAGGCAAAGGTATTCATCGGAGAAAGATGGTTATGTCCGCGTGCACGCTCCAAAAAATTAGTTATTTGGAGTGGATGCTTGGACGGCACTGCGGTATTAGAGTGTAGCGGTGCTCGCGTCAAGGAGGGACGCTCCTCTATTGCCAATATTCAAACAGACCGGCACTTCGCTTGTAGTTTTGGAATGCTTTTATTGTCACATATGGATATGAATGTGACGCGTTTCGGCTATATTAGCCTTCCTCAGACATTTAGAGTCACATATCTCGAGGTTTAAATAGCCCGCCAAGTCAGGTGTGACGTCACATTGCTATGGTTACCAGTAAACAAACAAGTGGGATAGTGCAAGTAATGCCGATAAATGAGTCATATGTGTAAACAATGTATACAATCATGGATATATAATATAGTATCCATTGAATAATCTTAATCTTACTATCTCTCTAGTACTTCACGGTTTTCACCCTGTTACTAGGATATTGTTCTCTCGTTCTATTAGAGAACTGTCTTTATTTCTGTGGAAAAGAATACAAAATGAATTTATTAGACATATATTTCAGCAGATGATTATAAAAGACTATTTATCTCATATTCTCTGTTGAGACCCCAGGGTTCTATTGTCTTCAAGGTGTGAATCCAGTAAGCCTCTCTTTTAAGTAGTAGCTGATTTCTATTACCTCCCCTCCGTGGTTGTGGTACATGTTCGATTATTTGGAAGCGTAACTGAGATATGTTGTGTTTCTTCTGGTGAAAATGGAAGGGCCAGGGGACTTAAAACTGTGCAGGATCAGATGTCAGGCACTCTGCACACAGGTCCCCTGCACGAGGCACGTCCACGCTTGCGGCGCTTGACAGGGGAAGGGGATAAGTGGGCAGGGAGACCTGAGGACCACGCAGGGTGCACGGTAGGAGGGGCAGCAGCCGCCTGAGGGGACGCCGAGTTCCAGGCGTGCTTGCTGAAAGTAGGGGGGCTAGCCATGCTAAACCCTCCCTGGCAGCTTTCTCCTGTAGGAGAGCCAAGAAGTCAGCATCGTTCATATGTGCCATATCCACTGTCATCTGGTGCAGACAAACTCTTCACTGGCTGAGTGCACACCAAGAAGTGGGGGGGGGGGAGGAGTTAATCCTTTATATATACCCCCTAGCGGCACGCTTGGTCCAGAGAGAGCCCTCCTCTGTCATTTAACCCTTTCCTACCCCACTGTGCCCTTCAGTCAATGGCCCCCACGCTTATACAGCATGGGAGCCACATGCCCCAGAAAAAGTTTACCAAATGAACCTGTTGCCTCTAACTAAGCCTGTTTTGTCATTGAAACACTGTGACCACTAAGCCTGTTGGCTGACAAAGTCTATTGTAACTTTACACTTGTTACCCCATGTGAGTCAACTAAAGGCCACCTTGTTTAAGTTACAACCGTGTCCACTTGAAACCTTCCGCCATCCTAGAGTGAGGAGCCATGTGAATCAATCAAAAGATCCCTTTTGTAAGGGTATGGCACCCCTTATATCCTGCTACTGCACCCATTCAGACTTTGGTGCTGAAAAGGACACCATTAACACACCCTTCACGCTTGAACACATCCTGGCCAGATGTGCCTTTAAAACCCTGTATCCCACGGTGGACACTACAGCCACGATTGCCAAGATACTGTTGCCAGCCATAGATGGGAGAGAGACTTTAGCAAGATAGTGAACAAAGAGTGCAATAACTCCCATCCTTGCCTAAATCCATACATTGCTATCTGGGAGAGAATTGCACTGTGTTTTGTTGGAACTGTGATTGCTATAGTTGGATGTACTACAACCCCCATTTTGCATTTGAGTAATGAGAAATGTTTATTCTTCTACCTTTGTCCTGGTTTTCTGACTCCTACAATATACGCTAGCCCTTGCTCTCTACACGCCCTGCCGTGCATCACGACACTTAACATCATTGGTACCCCGACTACCATCAGGCAGGAGCACCAGAACCAGGATCTGTCCCGAGGGAAGAAACGGTGTGCCCTCCTTTGACTGCACGGTCCTAGGGAGCAACGGTGTGAGGAAACCAGCATGATTGATTGGGACAGCAGAGCCACTACCACTCCCATCCTTCATTCCGGCTCCTCAGGGGCTCAATGCACATACAGGGCAACAGAAGTGTTACTGTGCACTGTCCATTAATGCAGGACATGAGAAGTGGCATTGTCCAGTGTTCATGCATACTGCACAGGAGAAGTACTGTAAACATCCACTTTCAGTGGAACATGTCTATTAAGTTAGCCATACACATAGTAAGCAAACGGCAAACCATGTAATGTGTATGGGGCTCCTCCCAACTGAGGTCAGGACATGGATGTAAACAGTTAACTGAGGGTCAGCGCAGCGCTTGCCTCCACAGGTGGATGTTTCATTATCTGGAGCTGTGTGTGCAACATTTCAGGCTGCTTGCAGAGAATGAAATTCATCCCAGTGATTTATATAAAGTTACTTGTCATCCTCATGAGAGCCACAGGGAAGCAATGGCAGCCGATCTATCCCAGTGACATAAAACACTCAGGTCCTGGACGGGAGAGAAGATGAAGTGAAGAATAAAAGGCTTAATCACCAGTGCAAGAATGATGATCACTGACGGTGTCCAGGGAGCATGGGGTTTCCTTCCACCATCTTGTATCTTCTGTAGCATCATTCATATTAAACCTGAATTTAGCTTCTTAAAGGACCAGTCATCTTACACTCCAGAGTTTATAACAAAATAGTGACAGATCAATTCCATGATGCTTTTTAGACAGGATGCCAAACAGTGATTGACATGATATACACAGTCAAGACACGTTATTATGACCACTTCCTACTTTCGCATCGGCCGCATGTAGCTCATGAAGGTCATGAAAGTCATGTGTCATGAAATGGCTTGGTGGGTATATAAGGTGTGTGACAGGATGTCTGCAAACATATCTCTTGCTGTCATGGGTAAAAAGGTAGATACTGTATATCAGCGTTTAAAGAAGGGATGATTATTGGTTTTTAGACCAAGGGTGGTAGTATTTCTGAAGCTGTGCAGTTTGTGAACTGTTCACATGCTGCTGTGGTGAAAGTGTATTGTGAGTGGACAAATGGCAGTGGAGTATCAAGTGCCATTGATGTGAGAGGTGACCATTGGCTATGAAGGTGCTCAAACACTAGAGTGGAGCAACTCACCACCAACATGAACCAGGGGGCTACCAGATGTGTGTCTACAACAGTTCTGTGAACTCTACCATGTATGGGGCTCCAAAGCAGACTGATTGTCACAGCGCCTATGCTAATGAAGTTGCATAGGTAGAAAGGCTTCAATTTTCACTGCAGTATCGGAATTGGACCTCTCTGATGAGTCACGTGTTCTACTTCATCAAATGGATGGATGTTGGCATGTCAGACAAGAAGCTTCAGAGAACAAACAGCCTGCAACCATTGTGGGAGAACACAAGCTTGTGGTGGCAGCGTTATGGGCTGGGGAATGTTTTCGTGGCATTCACTGGGCCCACTCATCCATGTAGAAGACACTCTCAACTGATTTGGGTGTGAATCAGTTCTTGCAGATCATGTACACCCACATGCTGTTTGTCTTCCCTGCGTCAGATGGGATCTTCCATCAAGACAATGTGACAGTGTGTCCAAATACCCTCCAGCAGCTGTGGGATGTACTGCAGTCAGCATGGCTCCTCCTCATGACAAACTCTAGGACCTTACTGAGTCACTCCTAGTCCAGAGGTCACACTACTTTTTTCCTCAGAAGAGTAAAAAATACTCCTCTTACCATTTTTGAGGAGTATTTTTTAGCCAAGGAGGAGTATGAAAGTAAAATTGCAGTGTTGTCAGTACCTTGTTTAGCAGTGAGGAAAAGCAGCTGAGTGCTCCAGACAACTTGTTATAGTTCAGAGCTGGGACCCCCGCTAAAGCCCACTGCACACCAAGACCGCTTACTCCGCCAGACGCCACCCGGTGATCGTGTGCCGCTGCAGGACTCCTACTCCTAACGTCAGAGTGGCGTACTGAATGGTCCAGCAGTCCGCTCAAACTGACCAATGACAAATAACCTCGATGTAAGGAGCTTTGTTATTTGTGATTTCAGGCACAGGCAGCATCGCCAAGGTGTAAAATGGCCTGAACAGGAGTCTATGACGCTTGTGCAGGCGTTATTGCAACCTCTGTCCTAGTCTGTGTAGTTGCTATCTATGCTACACATGGTGGTTACTCTGGATATTAGCTGGTGGTCATAATAATGTGACTCAACTGTGTATGCATCAATAGATCCACATTTCACATGAGAGAACTATTTGGGGGATAGGTCATGACTGACTCAAGGTTGACTCCTGCACACAAATAAAGTTGAAGGCAACTGTACTGAGGAATCCTGTATAAACTTATTGGGTTCTAGTATAATAGTCTTATTTCCTCACTGCTTTCAAGATCTCTGCCGGTAAATGAAATTTTTTTTGTTTACAGAGGATGAAAATCCATCCTGCATTATGCCTGCTCACACAACTGATGGGATTCCAACTATTGCAGCAGCACAAATCACTTTCCTATCTTAGGGTGCCTCACACGCTGTAGATTTTGTTGCAGAAACTGACTAAAAAATCAGCTCCGTTCACTTGAATAGGGCTTGCAGAAATCCATGTGCTTGGTGCCCAATTCAAATGAATGGAACAGATTTTCAGCTGCGTAAATTTCTGCAACAACATACGCAGCATGTGAAGCCACTCAAACTACAGGCTGATACACTGAGAAAAGTTAGTACAGGAGAGAGATTTGTGCTGCTTATGTGCTCAGCTCACAGAACACTACACAGTGATAAAGTTGCAATCAAAATTATTCAACCCCCATTTCAGATTAGGCTTATTAGCCAAATGTACAGATTTTCATCTCTCTCTCCCCCCCCAAAAAAAATAAATAAATAAATAAATAAATAAATAAATCAAAGGAGAATAATTTAAATACCTCAAAACAACTAAAATAACAAGTGGTTTCTCCAAATTCAACTACTACAGATTCAGCCCCTTCATGACAAGCGTCATTAGTACTTAGTAGAGCATCCATTTGCTGTTAAGTCTTGCTGCAAATGTGACGCATAGCCAGACACCAGCTGACAACAGTCCTAACAATCTCTTAACCCATTTCTCAAATATTCTTGGGTTTGTGTGCTGCAAACGCCTTCTTCAAATGCCACCAAATATTTTCTATGGGTTTCAAGTCAGGTGAGTGATGTCCACACCAGAATCCTCCAAGACTTCTTCTGACACCAAGCTGTGGTGGACTTCGAGGTGTGTGTCGAAATATTAACCTGTATATTAATAGAAAGCCTGATGTATCCTCCAAAGATTTCTTGATACTGAATTGAATTCATCTGGCCATTCCAGTACTGCCCCAACAGCATCAGAATCATAACGCAGCACAAAATAATGCCTCAGCAGCACAAAATACCTCCTACCTACCATAGGAGGTAAATCAGCCCCAGAGCATCATTGAGCTGCCACCATGGTTCAATGTAGGCAGGATGTTCAGTGTATCCTTCATTCTTTCTCCTCCAGATTGTACTGCTGAATCCGAAATTAGAAAAGTTCCAGTTTTGTTTCATCGCTCCACAGAACAGGATCCCAAAACATCTGTGGCTTATTTATATGGTTTTGAACATATTGGAGCCAAATTTTCTAGTACTTTTGGGTCAGTATAAATGTATGTCTTGGAGTTCAGGCATAGACCATTAAGTATATGTGCTTTAAATGCTATGTACACCTTCGGAGGCAATTTTTAAAAAATGATTCCATGTTACTTATTTTTGGCTAAAAATATTTTTTTTAATTGGCCTTTATTAAAAATATTGAGCTGTTCTGTCACAAAGGATTAACTGGTACTTTCACTTCGTGCAGGTCATCTAATAAACCTGATCTCTAAACTATTGAGAGGTCATAAACACTTATTTAAGCCACATTCTTATTAGTAAGATAACTGAGCTATAATGAGTGTTTAGGAGGTCAGAGAGTAGAGATAAGGAGTCCGTCTGCTCCTGGTCTGACGGAAAAGACAGTAAATCCAAAGGGTGCTACTAGGGCATGTCAGCCCTGTACAGAAAAATATTTTTCATAAAGACCAATTTAAAAAATTATTTTAGCTTAAAATGATTACAATGGAGTTAAATCATTTTAATTACATCTGTACATTTGGGGAAATTTGCCAAAGTTTGTGCAAAAAAACGTGTGGTCTATGTGTGACCTACTGGAACTTCCAAACTGGTGGCCTATCTCACCCGCAGTCTCTTAATGTGTGGGCTCTAGGTGGATAACTAAGTTTATTAACTGCACCCAAACTATGTTGCCCAGCCTCGTACCTAGCTAGCTTCAGCAACTCCACCATAGCATTTGAGGCCAACAATACCTCAGTGCCATGAGAGTCATGTGATCCAGCACTGGGTACAGCTCTTGCAGCACCATAAATTAAAGAAACAGTAGCAATAAAACATGCATCACATTCCCCAAAACAAGGTTGGACTGGGAACTTAAAGTGGCCCTGGAAAAAAAAAACTAAAAGTGGCCCCTACAAAGTGGTTGTAGGTGGGTCCAAATTGACAGACGGCAGGGCCAATGCAAGTAGGTGGGGCTAACAATGTCATATTGCAGCATAAAGTATCGCCTTGGCAGAGCCAATAGCCAAATACAGTGCCTTATTTTGCACGCTCCACTTTTCAGTTTTATTATTACAAAAAAGTTTAAATGATCCAATAAATTTCGTTCCACGTCACAATTGTGACCCACTTGCTGTTGATTCTTCACCAAAAATTTAAAATGTTATATCTTTTTGTTTGAAGCCTGAAATTTGGCAAAAGGTTGAAAAGTTCCAGGGGGCCAAATACTTTCGCAAGGCACTGTACCTTAGTGCAACACAATAAACTGTCCCAACAGCATCAAAATCACAGCACAGCACAAAATACCTCCTCAGAAGCTGCCCCTACTCCAGTTGCCTCAGGATGGCAAAACAGTTGAATTCAGGAGGGCATGTGTGGTCGCCGGCCAGGTACATAACTACTTATGTTAATTAACTCTGGGAACAATAGATCATTACTTATAAATAGATTATTACTTATCTGGCTGGCGGCTGTGAGGAGGGCTATCCGCCCCAAGTCCTTATATTTTCCCTCCAGGTTTTTAGTTGCCATCCCTGGCAACCCAGTACATGTCATCCCATATAAAGGAAAACACAAAATATAAGAGCACCAGCGTTTAGTATGGCATCACTAGGTGGCTCAATGGGACCACCACCAACAGTACTTTATTGTCAATAGTTTTATTGAAATTAAAGTTTTTACAACAAAAGATAGACATAAAATCTATCAATCATATGACAACCGGGTAGTTAGTAAATTACAACAATTGTTCAGAGAGTACACAATAATTATAAGACAAATGAAAAAACGGCATCTATATCAGAAATCCACAATACAGAGATATGAAATATATGAATACCGAGTGTCCAAGTGTTTTCTCTGGGAAATATATCCCAAAATATGCATAAAACAAACAGAGTTTGTAAGCATTGAATAAGAATTAACAGAAAAGAGAATTCAGAAAAACAAAACATAATTTCAGCTGCACCAGTCTTTAGATTATCATCTATGAACCCGGAACATTGACACCTGGAGAGTTTAACCATGCATTCGATTTCTTTTTGAATTTTGGGGAGCTGTGGTTCATATAGGCTAGCATTTTTCATAAGAGCATGTACAATTCAACATCTGTATAAGCTCCTTTAAAGTGGGGATGTTAGAACTTTTCCAGTATCTACTATTGCAGGCTAAGTACAAAGTAAAATATGAGCATTAACTGTTCATATATGAGGCTGTATGTCCACGATCCCAAGTGCAAATGAAAAAGTACTTGTAGCTAGTTGGCTAGCAATGGAGAAGGCTCCAAATGAAGGTTAGTGGTGGCCCTGGATCCATTTTATGAACCAAATACTCCAATACGATCCACTGCATTTGACAGTAAAATACAGTTTCTTGGCAAGAAGCATTTACTGAGCTGAATGGAAGTGGATATGCTGGAGCAAGAGCATCTGATCTTACAAATGTTACAGCCTGTGATGGGTGCATCAAGTAGATGGAAAGTCTGGAAATCACCAAGTGTGTTTTACTAGAGCGCAGGACCAAAGAATGAGAGTGTTCCATTGCAACCACATCCTCTCCAGCAAAGATGCAAAGTGACTGGGTTAATGTGACTAAGATGATCTGGTGTTAAGTACCGTTGCAATACAGTTTTCATTGCTGCTTCATAGTGGGTAATACATGTAAAAGTTTTCGCTATAAATGACAAGGGAGGTAGACCAACTCTGGTGAAAAAATTCCTTACCCAGTTCCCTATTCCAGGTGAGTCTTGCAGTCCATGAAAGGATATATTGTTTTAAACCCCGGGAAGATAGATTTCTAGAGTCTCAAAGGTCCAAAATGTTAGCATTTGCTGAAACCATAAAAGGGTAATTTGACTGAAGCAAATGACAGATTCTAAGGTACATAAAAATCCTTGTTGGGAGTATGAATGTAACAATAAAAAAAAAACGTTTAGCTGCCAGTGGTAACGATGCCATTGCCCGATTACCACCATAAAATACATCATGACTTGTCGTCTATATGGTCACTAGCAGAATTACCATTTGGAACCAAGCTAAGCACAGTGACAAAGATATGCAGATCCTAACCCCACATTGTACTGCTTTGAGCGTAGGTTCACACAGTTTTTGGATGAGGTTTTGAGACAAATTTACCTTTAGGTTTTTCAACCAAAGTGAGAAGTAAGAAGAAGTATATGTCCTTTTATACTTCCAATTCCTATGGAATCCACTTCTGGCTTTGGCCGAAAAACCTGCAGAAAATGTGCCTCATAACCTCCTCCAAAAAACTGCTTCTGAAACTTCTCTTACTCCTAAAATCACCTAGGAGTCTCTGTTCTATGGTTTTTTCAGGGTTATCTGCTGCTTGGAAAGGTGGGTGACAACTATTACAGCTTTCATCCACCTTTTCCAGACTACAGAATGGTAATTCTGCTGCTACTCTACTGGGGATGGTGCAGTCACTGAACAACAGAATTGTCAGTCAACATGACAACTGACTGGAGTCGCTCAGGGAAGTATCCACAAAGGCACCATCAGTAGCCTGTAACAGTTCCCAGTTTGAGGGGACCATGTCTCCACTTAACCACCTCCACTCAATTAAAATTACCATTGATGGTGGAAGATCTTTTAACCACTTGACACATTGAATGCATCTGCCAAGTTAGATTTCTCCATTTATTGGCAACTCTTTTTTGTTCTGCTAGTTACTTGTGTCCAAGTCTAGTTGCAGTAAAAACTTTAAATTAACGCCTAAAAGGTTTGTCCCACAGTCATTGGGGGGGGGGGGGGGCGGTGTACATTACATGCTGTTTATTAGTTGAATATCTGGGGCTAAATGTGAGGGACTATTTTCTGTCTTGGGGAAAAAGACAGGAGAAGGAGTTAGGCTGAGTTTACACTACAGTTATTTGGTCAGTTATTCCCATCAGTTATTGTGAACTAAAACCAGTAGTGAAATCTACTCAAAGATCGGGTGTAATGGAAAGATCTGTACCTGTTCTGTGTTTTTAACCCACACCTGGTTTGGGCTCACAATAACTGATGTAAATAGCTGACTAAATAACTGAAATATGAACTTGTCTTTAGCCCTCATGCACACAGCTTTACAGTGCTTTAGAGCCGGCAAATCGCGGATCCACAAAACACGGACACACCAGCCGTGTGTGTTATTCATTTTGGAAGGTCTGGCCCTCAGTAGACTGGTCCTAACCTTTTCCGTGATACGGACAAAAATAGGACATGTTCTATTTTTGGGCTAAGTTGGAGTGTTATCCGCGTCTTTTGCGGCCCCATTGAAGTGAATGGGTCCACATTCGAGCCACGTGTTTTGATGCAGACCCATACAACGTTCTGTGCAGGAACCCTTAGTGGAGCTGAAACTGAAGAGACAAGAGCTACAAAGAGGGGAGGGTAAAAATTATATTGTCGATCAGTGTTTTTGCATTGATAGAGTTAAAACAATGGGCTCACTGCTAGCCTCCGCCTAGCAGTAACTATGGAGAGCCCAGTAGGTCAACGAATCTCCTAAAAATACCTTTGTACCACACAATTTAGTGCAGGGCAAAGGAAAGCATCGGAGCATGAAATGCTCCAATGCTTATATCAGAGGGGCCGGAGGGGTGAAGATGGGGATATGTCTGGGTTCAGCTCTGAACTCGGACAACCTCTTTAAAGTTTGCTGCAAATGTCCATTTAATATGTTTCATTGTTACATCTCATATGTGCAGCTTGTATGCCACATGTTCTGGATGGTCAGCTCTTTAGAACAGGCAGGTTGTCTGGTGCTGTAAAGCCATCTGTGATAAAGGAGACATCAATTTCGTACTCTAGTCATGCAAGCCTGCTTCATAGACTAATTCTATGACAGGTTATCAGCTCTGTTCAATAGACTGAAAAGTTCAAGTGGCATCTTTAGATTGCAGCTCTCCTATATTACAATTTTCCAGCTCAGTCCTCTAGCACTTACCTTTCACAATGGATACAGCCATGTAATCACCCTGCAGCAGCTCAGGAGTCTTTGTCCTCAGACATGGCACATAGAAAGAAACCTGCTTTCATATATTTTGAGAGTGAAGCTGAATTTCAAGATGGTGGCTCGCACCTGTTCAGTAGCAGTGTGCCCACAGAGGAGTAACCGCTAATTAGCATAAGACCTGGTGCTCAGCTCAGTGGTGAATGACTTTGTGCAATCAAAGGGTCTGTCACTAGGCCTTCTACTACGTGGCCTGGCCATTTATTGCAGCAGCCCGTCCTCAGCTCCTGCCGGTTGTTTGAGAAATTTCCTCATGTCCCAGCTACACGCGGGAGGAATAATAATTGTAGCAGAGCTGAACATGCTGTAGTGAGAGTTGCAGTATTTGTTGTGAGTAATTAATGCAGCATTATCCAGGAGAGGAGGATTCAGAATAACAAACAGGGTGGTGCTGGCAGGGAACACCATGTCAACGGTGTCTCTGAAAAACGTCTTATAAATGGCAGACATCCCTAATGTAAGTAGAACCATTCATATACAGCAACAACCAAAATGTATTAGCTGATTTAAAGTACTGTGCAAACATTTTAGGCAGGTGTGGGAAAAAATACTGCAAAGTAAGAATTCTTTAAAAAACAGAAGTGTTAATTTTTTAAATCAATTATTAAAAAGTGAAGTGATTGAACAAAAGAGAAATCTAAATCAAATGAACATTTGGTGCCACCACCCTTTGCCTTCAAAACAGCTTCAGTTTTTTTTAGGTACCCTTGCATACAGTTTTTGAAGGAACTCAGCAGGGAAGTTGTTCTAATCATCTTGGAGAAGTAACCACAGATCTGTGGACACAAACTTGCTAAAATCCTTCCGTCTCTTCATGTAATCCCAGACAGCCTCGATGTTGAAATCAGGGCACTATGGAGGCCAAATTAGCACTTCCAAGACTCCTTGTTCTTCGCTACGCTGAAGATAATTCTTAATTACATTGGCTGTAGGTTTTGGGGTTGTTGTCCTGCTGCAGAATACGTTTGGAGCCAGACACCTCCCTGATTGCGTGATGGATAAGAATCTGCCTGTATATCTCAGCACCATTAATCCTGACCAAATCCCCAACTCCATTTTCTGAAATGCAATCCCAAACTTGCAAGGAAGCTCCATTATGATTCACTGTTATCTAAAGACATTTATTTTACCACTCTCCAGCCCTTTGGCAAACAAACTGCTTTCTGATACAGTCAAATATTTCAAATTTTGATGCACCTGCTGCCATTTTCCTGCACCCAGCTCTTATGGTTTCATGCATAAATGCATTGCTTCACCTTGTTGCCACATCAAAGGTATGGTACCTGGGTCCCACTGGTTTCTGTCAGTTCTGAGCTGATGGCACATGTTCTGATTTTGAAGGGAAGTAAGCATGATGTGTCTTTCATCTGCTGCACTATGTTTCCTTGGCCGACCACCGCATCTATGGCCCCAACGTTGCCCATTTCTTTGTGCTTCTTCAAATAAACTTGATTGAGGGAAAAAAAAAAAAAACTATCCACTCTGAAATACCATCAGAGAGGCGTCTGATTGGCTCCAAATTTATTCTACAGCTGGACAATAGCTCCAAAGATACAAAGTAATTAAGAACTATCTACAGTGTAAAGAAGAACAAGGAGTGTTGGAAGTGATGATATGGCCCCCATAGTGCCCTGATCTCAACATTATTGAGTCAGTCTGGGATTACATGGAGAGAAGAATTTGAGCTAGCCTACATCCACATAAGGTCTGTGGTTAGTAGTGATGAGCGAGCATGCTCGGCCGAACTCGCTGTTTGGCCGAGCATGCCAGCGCTCGGGTACACTCGGTGCTCTGCCAAGCACCGGGTGTACTCGTGCGCCATGCTCAAGTCCCCTCCCTCACAGCCGTGGAGCCCGGGCTCGTCTGATTTTGTTCAGGCTCTCCCGCCCCTGTCACTGCCTCCGCCCGCCCTCCTCTTCACTTGCGTCCTCCGTGTGTTCCAGTCTCTCAGCCGGCGCATGCACAGTGGCTACGCCGATGCCGTGCCCACAATGGGCAATGCAGTGCGCATGCGCCGGCTCGGCAAGAGCCTAGAACAGAAGGAGGACGCAAGTGAAGAGGAGGGCGGACAGGCGGAGGCAGTGACAGGGGCGGAGAGGGCCTGAAAAAAAATCAGACAAGCCCAGGCTCCACGGCGGTGAGATACCTGGCCACATTTTTTTTATTTTTATGGGGGACCACTATAAACCAGGCACCCTCCCCTCTTCTGAGCGGGGGGTGCCTGGTTTACTCCCATTGACTTACATTATGCGGAGGTGCTCGATCATCACTAGTGGTTAGTTCTTAAAGATGTTTTGAACAATCTCCCTGTCAAATTCCTTCAAAAACTGTATGCAAGTACTTCTGTACCTGGAAGAATTGATGCTGTTTTGAAGCCAAAGAGTGGGCACACCTGATATTCATTGATTTACATTTCTCTTTTGTTTATTCACTTTGCATTATGTTAATGGCTAAAAAATGAACCATTAACGTTTCTATTTTTGAAAGTATCCTTACTTTGTAGCATTTTTTCCCACACCTGCATAAAACGTTAGCACAATACTGTATGTTTGATGTATGTATCTACAATATAAATATAATGTGTAAAGCATGTATGAATCTATGATTCATGTTTGATATATACATTATGTATTCCCACCGATCTGATATTGATGAACTATCTGGAATATAGGTCAATGTGTGTAGAAACCAGAAAACTCCTTTAAATATAGGAGACACTAGGGACAAAATCTAGAGTTCTCTTTGAATTTGAAATGACACAATATGGTGAAATTGATTAATATTCATCACTATATCCATGAAATGACATCATGTATGCTAATAAAACTCCTTTGTGGCACTCTGCTCAGCTGTCATAGGGTTCCCACCCCCTTGATAAAGAATTCAAAATGACAGCACTGGAGACTGTAGATAATGATGCGTTTCACGTTTATTATACGTGTTTATTATACGTGTGCGTCATGTATGCTAATTCATGGGATGCAATTTACTCATCTTTATGTACAGAACTGGATATCGGGGTTCTTTTGTCCTAGGTGTAATCTTCTATAGGCAGATTCCAGATACTGGAAAGAGGTGCTTTATATATTGAAAATTGAAGATGGAACTGAATTGCCACTGGGTCTATACGCGTGTCTGCAGAGGTATCTAGTCTCTCTCACCTCTTTATAAAAACATAGATGGGAGACTTTTGTCTCTTTCAAGACTCTTGACGGATGAGGATATATGGATATTTAATTCTATATAAATTTCAGTCTGGTTTAATATGGCCAACAAAGTTTATGTATATGAAACCTTATCTAAAAACATTCATAGCTCCAAGGTCCTGGAGGATGGGCCAAATTTTCTTTCACTTCTCTGCCTCCCTCTCTGATTGGGGTAGAGATGTTACTGGGGACATTCATAGGAGTTTCCAAGTTGTTTCTTTCACTTTGTTCTGTGTGGATATCCTGTATATAATATTAATAAAAATGTAATAATGAAAGTGTTATCTAAAGAAAAATATTCCATTAGAGGAGTGGCCCTTCTTAGTTCGTCATGCTCTTACTCAATCTTGAAGTTTCAGATATCACAGAGACGGGGTCCTATGACGCCCCTCATGGGAAATCCTGCTTTCGTCCCTGGACTAAGGGTAGACAGGTTTCTAGTATGGAACTGATCTTCATATCCCCGGGTCTACGATGCCATGAAAAATGCAAAAGTAGTGCCTTTTGAATCCCTTAATGTGGATGACAGGCTTAAGGGCTCTTTATGGCTCACATACGCTCAGTTGAGATCTTTCCTAAATAGTTTACTCAGCCAAGGGCATTGTCATAACTTAAAGTGTAACTGCCGTTTCACTAACAAAAATGAAATTCCTAACATATGTAATGCTGAAGGGTAGATATTCATGAAGCTGTATTTTTCAGTTAATTTTACCTTTCAGATGTCTGTATTCAGCCCTTAGCAACCCTTTCTCTGTGCCTCTATTTCAGCATATTTCTAAAATGGCCACTGCTGCACTTCCTGTGGTGATCTTTGCCCTGTCCTTGAGGCCATCCTGTATTTCCCTCACTTCCCATAAGCCTTTGCTCTCCTCACATGAACTAGCAGGACCAATCCGAATGCAGATAACTTCCCACTAACCCAGAGAACTGTGTATGCTCTCATATACAGCTAACCAGAGACAAGCCCTGCATTACATGACATCAGTAAGCATTTGTTTTAGCCTCTTAATAGTTACTTGTCCCTCATTATCTTCCACACTGACAGGGAGGGGGTGCTGCTTTAGCTGCTCATATCTCTGGTTTGGTACCAGCTAGAAACATTTCAGGCTTTAAGACAATACCAAAATGACAAATCTGTTAACTACAAGGGGAGATATCACTCATATTCATAGAAATTGGGATGCTGAAAATGAAAGTATAAGCAGATTTTACTCACAATTATTCCTGACTTTTTTCCATTTCTAACAGTGTATTTCTCCTCTGTTGCTTCGACTATAGACTCAGAAACTCTGGACTCTCACTTCTGTTCAAACAAGCCAAGTTGCATGTTTCCTAGCTGGTACACATTCAGGAAGATATCAAGCCTGCTGTAAAACAGCAAGACTTGCTCCCCCCTCCCGCACTTTCTGCCTCAGCCCATCACCAGGCACTCAGGGCTAAGCTCCTCCCCCCAGTGCTGATCCGTCTCTTGTTATGAGATAGAGAAGACGACCTGCACAAGGCAACAGCAGCTGAATAGGAAAGTAGCATGCATCTGTGGGGGTTATTAGCAGGTAAAATTGAGAGTGATCAAATGTTAAAGCACAAAAGCATTTATACAGCAGGGTGTACTATACCATTAGGGGATAAAAGATGAAACGGCAGTTACACTTTAACAGACTTTGACTATCTTTTTCTACAATCCGACACTCACCGCAGATATATAGGATTCTGTTGGTTCAGAGCAATGCAGATGTAGCTCCTTATTTTCGAAAATGGGAGGTAGACCTACAATTCACTTTTACATAAGAGGACATTCTCAAGATTTGTACGTTCTCTCATGGATTGTCTGTGGCATCCCACACAAAAGAAAAGAACTACAAGATTCTCTCAGGGTGGTATTACTGTCCGACGACCCTTCACCATATGTTCCCTAATGCATCCAGCTTATGTTGGCGATGTGGGCAAGAGGAGGGAATCATGTTACATATGTGGTGGTCTTGCCCTACCACGTTCCCTAATGCATCCAGCTTATGTTGGAGATGTGGGCAAGAGGAGGGAACCGTGTTACATATATGGTGGTCTTGCCCAAACATAAGCAAATTCTGGGACCAAGTGCTTGAGGTTTACTGCAAATTTTCAGGGAAGAAAGTGCCAAAACTGCCCAAACTGACTCTTCCTTCGCTAGTACCAGGAACTTTGGCTCAAATGAAGAAGAGTGCCCTGAGGTCCTTTCTCCCAGCACCACGATTAGTGATGCAGAGGCATTAGAAATCTAGGGTTGCACACGCTCTCTGTGAATGGGCTGCTGCGCTCCGACATTTATTTACAATGGAGAAACTGATTGAACACGCTCATGACCAAGGGGACATGTTCTATCTTAGATGGAACTCTCTCTCTCGGTTCCTCTACTCCACAGAGTTCTCCAGTCTTATAGGAGAGCTCGCCAAGTGATGTCAAGAAGCTGAAACAGTGGCTTTATCATATATAGGTGGGGTTGGGACATGGGAACAAGTGGCTCTTAACCTCTCCGCTGCGCCCCCCCCCCACACTAATTACTCCCTTCATTCCTTTCTATACCCCTTACACTATTTTTTACTTCTTTCCTTCATTCTTTATGGTTATTGTCTTACATTTTAGATTTAGCTATTGCTGATGGGATCTAAAGAATTGCAGTAGCTGTCGATATATAACTAATATATTTTTATTGTATGCCTTGCTTCTTCACTGAAGTGGATTGTGATTATGTTTATACATGTACTATCTTATTTGAAGCTTTTGTAATTGATTATCTTTATTCAATAAAATGAGAGTAAACTTAAAAGAAGAATATTTTTACGGTTAAATCCAACTCATTACTATAAAACATTTTTTAAAAATGCTTTTATCCCCAGATATTCCAGGAAAAACATAAGGATAGTGTCACCTGCTGCTGCTTCTTTTTAATGTTTTTATTAAGCCTTCAAGCTAATAACACTGCATAAACTAAAGCATAAATTCACAGAAATTGGTGGAAGGTGCATGGAATTCAGACAGCAGAACGATTATAAAATCATAGAATCACAGACGTTATTACTATATGAAAAATAGTAGCAATGTTTTAGTATTACCAGGCATCAGGGACGGACTGGAAACTGAAAAAAAAAAAAATATACTAAAAGTGGCCCTGTTTTGTATTCGAGTCCAAATTGATAAAAGGCAGGGCCAGCAATACCATATTGTGGCACATTATACCACTCCAACAGAGCCAAATATCACAGTCCATCACAAAATACTGCCAGTAGCACAAACTACATCCTCAAAAACTTCCACTGGCCAGCCATGAGTAGGCCTCTGACGGCCCCCTAGGCATCGTCCCACAGAAAAATTCTCAGTTCCTTTGGGTGTATTAAGGGATATTTGGTGAGGTAAGCCAGTATTTTTGCTGGGTCACTCTGCTGAGAAAGTGCCAAAACCAAAACACGGAGAGAGTTACTGTAACTGCTTAGCATCTCATTTGAGAAGCAGAGAAGATGCTGCAGATACATAAGCAGATGGCTCACCACACCAAGAATCCATCCACTTACCTAAAGGGACAGAGAGGCAAGAATGAGCAAGGGTGCCCACCGTGACACACTTACTGAAGTGGACACAGAAGGGCTGCTCAGTAGAAGCAGCAGATGATGCTATCCTAATGTTATCCTAGCGGATATAAGTATATTTTTTATTTTCACTATAAAAGAATATATGTACTTCATAAGATAACCACTTAAAAAAAAACACATGCATAAAGTATCTATGATTCACACCAGTTAACTATAACAATAAAATTGCCTGAATCTGTGTGTAGATCCTCTCGTGACTCCGAAACATCTCTGACCCACCAAGGCATAAATCCACAAGATCTCTAAAGGTGTGGAATCTGGCACCAAGACATTATTAAACCTCTAAGTCATCAGGTGGGGCTTCCATGGGCTGATTTTTTTCCAACACATCCCACATATTTTCAATCAGCAAGACTTCTGTAGAATTTGGATGCCAAATCAATGGCAAACAGTTTTTATTGAAGATTTTTTAACAATTTGCTAAATTGATTACAAAGAAAAGTAAATGTTCTCAAGAATAAAAGGGGTCGATGCAAGAGAGAAAAAAGAAAGCATGTGAAAAGCCTGACACACCAGGATAACAAAGGAGATAATTTTTCTCAGAGGCATCAATGTATAATATAATTTGCAACACTGTGCTGTAAAAACCAGGTCATCACATCCAACAGGAAAAATGTTAGGCATAAAAAGACCAGGAAACAAACAGACAGAACAGGAGAGACAGACCAATGACATACTACGGAAGAAAATGTGAAGGGTGGTTTGGGGGGGGGGGGGGGGAAGGCGGGGGGTATGATGTCTCTCACAGGTTGGTAGACGCAGTAGATAAGATTTATATGGACACAAGTTCCATACTCTGATATGAGGACTTTTACTAAGAAAATCGGAAAAGCAAGCAGAGGAAGTAATACAAAGAATAACCAGCAGGAAAGCCCAGACAGGTATCCATGTGAACCACAAGAGACAGAATCTTATATACAGTGCCTTGCGAAAGAATTCGGCCCCCTGGAACTTTTCAACCTTTTGCCACATTTCAGGCTTCAAACAAAAAGATAACAATTTAAATTTTTGGTGAAGAATCAACAAGTGGGTCACAATTGTGAAGTGGAACGAAATTTATTGGATCATTTAAACTTTTTTTGTAATAATAAAACTGAAAAGTTGGGCGTGCAAAATTATTCGGCCCATTTACTTTCAGTTCAGAAAACTCACTCCAGAAGTTCATTGAGGATCTCTGAATGATCCAATGTTGTCCTAAATGACTGATGAAGATACATAGAATCCACCTGTGTGTAATCAAGTCTCCGTATAAATGCACCTGCTCTGTGATAGTCTTAGGGTTCTGTTTAAAGCACAGAGAGCATCATGAAGACCAAGGAACACACCAGGCAGGTCCGTGATACTGTTGTGGAGAAGTTTAAAGCCGGATTTGCATACCAAAAGATTTCCCAAGCTTTAAACATCCCAAGGAGCACTGTGCAAGCGATCATATTGAAATGGAAGGAGTATTAGACCACTGCAAATCTACCAAAACCCGGCTTCTAAACTTTCATCTCAAACAAGGAGAAGACTGATCAGAGATGCAGCCAAGAGGCCCATGATCACTCTGGATGAACTGCAGAGATCTACAGCTGAGGTGGGAGAGTCTGTCCATAGGACAACAATCAGTCGAACACTTCACAAATATGGCCTTTATGGAAGAGTGGCAAGAAGAAAGCAATTTCTCAAAGATATTCATAAAAAGTCTGGTTTACAGTTTGCCACAAGCCACCTGGGAGACACACCAAACATGTGGAAGAAGGTGCTCTGGTCAGATGAAACCAAAATCGAACTTTTTGGAAACAATGCAAAACTATATGTTTGGCATAAAAGCAACACAGCTCATCACCCTGAACACACCATCCCCACTGTCAAACAAGGTGGTGGCAGCATCATGGTTTGGGCCTGCTTTTCATCAGCAGGGACAGGGAAGATGGTTAAAATTGATGGGAAGATGGATGGAGCCAAATATAGGACCATTCTGGATGAAAACCTGTTGGAGTCTGCAAAAGACCTGAGACTAGGACGGAGATTTATCTTCCAACAAGACAATAATCCCAAACATAAAGCAAAATCTACAATGGAATGGGTCAAAAATAAACGTATCCAGGTCTTAGAATGGCCAAGTCAAAGTCCAGACCTGAATCCAATTGAGAATATGTGGAAAGAGCTGAAAACTGCTGTTCACAAAGGCTCTCCATCCAACCTCAAAGAGCTCGAGCTGTTTTGCAAGGAAGAATGGGCAAGAATTTCAGTCTCTAGATGTGCAAAACTGATAGAGACATACCCCAAGCGACTTGCAGCTGTAATCACAGCAAAAGGTGGCACAACAAAGTATTAACCCCTTCCCGACCGGCGCCGTACATGTACGGCGCTCGGGCGGTGCGGGGACATGACGCCTGCTCGCGGGTGCAGCGGGCGTCATGGCCGGCAAGTCTCTGCTGTTTCTAACAGCAGAGACTTGCGGCTACTTACCGCCATCGGCGGCGTCTTCCGATGGGCCTCTCTTTTCTTCTGGGCCCCTCTGATGGCTTCCGGTGGCGTCTGTACCCGGAAGCAGTTTGCATCCGGGTGATGTACAGACGACCCGATTGGCCAATCGGGCCGTCTGTACACGTTATGAAAGCTGTAATCCTCGCTGGTGAGGATTACAGCTTTCAAAGTGCAATTCTTATTCTGGCCACTAGATGGCAGGCCAGGATAAGAAATGAGCAATCATGAGTTTTAATTCAAGATAAAAATCAGAGATTGCTCATAGTGAAAAAATTAAAAGTACAATATATTAGCTTATATTTGAGCTTTCAAATAATTAAAAAAAAAATTTAAAAAAGTTAAAAAATATATAAAAAATAAAAAAATATAAAAAGTTTAAATCACCCCCCTTTCCGTATAATTAAAAAATAAATACCTAAATAACAATAAATATAGACATCATGGGTATCACCGTGACCGAAAACGCCCGTACTTTTAAACTAAAAAAAAAAAATTCCAATACGGCAAATTGTGTGGCGGAAAAAAGCGAAATGGCGATTTGACGTTTTTTGTCACTTTTTTTTTCTAAAAAAAATTAAATAAAAAGCGATCAAAAAGTCAGACACACCCCAGAATGGTATCAATAAAAACTTCAGATCGCCCCGCAAAAAATGAGCCCCCATACAGCTCCATACACATAAATGCCAAAAAGTTATCGGGGTCAAGATATGACGACCAAAAAAAAACAAAAAAAACAACCAACTTTATCATTTTTTTATCACTATCAAAACACAAGAAAAACTAAACATGTTAGGTACCGCTGGATTCGTACTGACCTGTAGAATGAAAGTAACTGGTCAGTTTTAATGAACAGCGAACGCCGTAAATAAAAAACCCGGAAAACTGTAGCGGAATAGTGGTTTTTTTGCAATTTCACCCGTTTTGGAATTTTTTTCCCGCTTCCCACTACACCATATCCAATAATAAATGGTGGCATTTGAAAGTACAACTTGTCCCGCAAAAAACAAGCCCTCATACAACTATGTGAGCAGAAAAATAAAAAAGTTATGGCTGTATGAAGGCAAGGAGCAAAAAACAAAAACGCAATACCGAAAAAACCTCCGGTCGTGAAAGGGTTAATGCAAGGGGGCCGAATAATTTTGCACGTCCCACTTTTCAGTTTTATTATTACAAAAAAAGTTTAAATGATCCAATAAATTTCGTTCCACTTCACAATTGTGACCCACTTGTTGATTCTTCACCAAAAATTTAAAATGTTATATCTTTTTGTTTGAAGCCTGAAATGTGGAAAAAAGGTTGAAAAGTTCTAGGGGGCCGAATACTTTGGCAAGGCACTGTATAGAGAAGGGATCTGTGGGAACGATCCCTGATAAAACAGTCTAAGGAGTCCAAATTTCCAAGAACCGATAATGACGATATGCAGTAATGGAAGTTAGTTTCTCATTAATCATGTAGAAATCCAGTTTGCCCTTAACTGCCGAAAAATCCAGAGATGTTTTTTTCCAAGCCATCGCTATAGTCTGCTTGGTGGCCAGGAAGAAGAAAAGCATTAATTGCCGTGGTTGTGCGGGAATTCTAAGGATCTGGTTATTAAGTAATGCTTTCCAAGTGTATTTCTTAATATTATAGCCGGTCACCAAGTAAATCAGGTTGTAAACTCGTATCCAATGCGTCTTCACTTTGGGGCAAGCCCACCAGATGTGTACTACATCGCCTAAAGAGCTACCCCTGAAACAGGTACGGGTTTGCCCAGTACGAGATGGGACCAAGTACCAGTGAAGTAGCACTTTATATGTTTCAGACATTAGCATATTCTAGGTACTTTTATGTGTAAACGCCCTTATTTGCTTCCATTGTCTGTCAGAAAGTGCAGAACCTATGTCCACCTCCCATTTGGAGACATAGGATAGTTGTGTTCTATAAGGGCTATGATTAAGGTCAGCAATTATAGTGGAGATAAAGCCTCTGGCATGGGAGTAGCGGTCTCAAAGGGGGTCAGTGATCAGGCGGTGGATGTACTTTTGAGAAGGGAATTGATAATGTGTTTCAGTGGATGATAGTTCGTGTTTACTCTGCAAGGAGATTAATGTAATTATGCCATTCTGGGAAAGCAAGTGGTAGATCCTAGTAAGTCCTTTAGCGGTCCTAAACGAGTGTGGAGAGTCTTGCCCCAGAGGGAATAGGGGTCTGTACAATAGCAGTAGTAGGGGCAGGTGCAGGGAGATTATTTGGGCCAAGTATTTTACAGAGTGAATGTTTGAGAATGGGATTAGTAATGATGGGTCAGGAGGCAGGCGGTGTCCACAAAATGGAATGGGGCCTCCCTGAAGGAATGAAGCAGAGCCACTGAGCTATCTGGGCATCTAGATAGTACCTCTGGTACTTGGGAACACCAAAACTTTCCTGGATCTTGTGTCTGTATAAGGTGGAATGCGCTAAACTAGGGATGGAATTGTTCCAGATGAATCGAAGGGACATAAATTGTAGCATCTTTAGGATATGGGTAGGGATTGCGACCAGGAAGGCTCTAAAAAAATAAAGCAATTTGGGCAAGAAGGAGATTTTGAGCAAGTTAATTCTCCTAATCTAAGATGTGGTGCAGCTTCCAACTTTCTTGAGGCAGCCTCAACTTCCGGATGAGTGGTGGGGAGTTATGAGAATAGAGTGTGTGATAACAGGCTGTTATCTAAACTCTTAGGTAATCCAGATGTCCCAATGACCACTGAAAAGGAAAGTTTGAGCAAAGGCGGGAGACTTCTGGCTCTAGGATAGACAGGTTAAAGGTTTTAGATTTTGCATTGTTTATAGATAGGCCTGAGACAGCCTCAAAGCTGGACAGTTCTAGAAGCAAATTTGGGAGGGAGATGTAAGGGGATGAAATTAACATAAGAATGTCACCCGCGAACATTCACAGATGGATAGATGCAAGGTTGACCCCTTTAATGTTTACATTATTGCAAATGTGGATAGCTAGTGGTTCAAGTGCCAGTATAAATAGTAGAGGAGAAAGGGGACATCCATGCGTTTGCCCTGACATCTGTAAAACAAATTAGAGTAGACAAATGTCCAAGGGTCAGCGTGTAGAACGTGAACCTCTGTCAGAACTTCTGTGGGAAATCCTCAGGTATGTAGCATAGAGAATAGACAGGGCCAAGCTAAAGTATCAAATACCTTGTGTATATACAGAGAGGCGGGGCCAACAGTCCAAGCAAATTCAATAATTTATGCCAGTTTTCTGGAGTAAATGATAACTGAAATCTACTCCAGACTGCGTCAAGTCATAAATGAAGAGCATCCTTCTGCAGTACAGGCGATATTAAAAACTTGCGTAAAACGCCAGTCTTTGATAATTGACCCCCACATTATGTGGCCACTGCCCATGACGAAATACCATTGCCAGGAAAGGATCTACTGTATTTGGTCTGCAAAAATCTTCAAATAGGTGGTATGATTCAAAGTAACATCCACACGAATGCCATGAACCCCCACACCCAAAATATATATATATATATTTATTCAGTCCAGTTCTAACACTTACATGTGCACTGTATGTGCTTTTGGCATTCTAAACGGTCCATGGACCATGCAAACCCTATACATAGAAAGCTAGACACACTGGAGAAGGTTTACTAATACTGACGCCATTTACACTTTGTGCAGAATATGAATTGCATTCTTAATGTTAGACAAATTTACTATGGACCTTTATAAATCTAGATTTTTATAAGTCATGTGCCAGATTTATGCTACAATTCTGTCTGTGTACCAAACATTCTGCCCATGAGTAAAAAAAAAAAAAAAACACCCCTAAGTTCACATCACCTATAAGTTGCTGTAGTTTTAAGATTTTGGTGCATGGAAGTACATTTAGGCTACACCCTTTTCCCCACAAAGTTCCCTTGTCGGAAAAGCTGTAAAAAGCTACAAAGGTGCAAACTGGACAAAAAAAAGCACATTTTCAACAGTAAATCTGCCACATTGTGTGGTCTTATACCACTCTATCAAAGCCAGCACACTTTCATACTTTCAGCAATCAGTTCTACAGTACTTCTTTTGTGGGACTGGATAGGCTAGCCTTCACTCTCCACGTGCGTCCATGAGCCTTGGCTGCCAAAAAACCTGTAGTTGGTTTACTGGTTGTCCTATGGGCCACTTTTGATAGGTGCAAATCACAGCATACCAGGAACACTCCACAGGATCTGCCAGTCAGTCATCACCATTTGGAACATGGCAAAGTTGCTCAGATGCTTGCTCATTTTCTGTTACCAGCACATCTACTAGAAGATCTGACTTCTAATTCACTGCCTAATATATACCCACCGCTTGACAGGTGCCATTGTCAAAAGATAATCAATGTTATTCACTTTTAATGTTATGGCTGATCAATGCATGTATGATGCAAGCATCACGTACATATACTAGCCACACGTAACATGTTATTGCATGTATCTATAATGTATGTATAATGTTTCAATGAAGCTTGTGCATGTGTGAGATAGACATATATATGCGTGTGTAATGTATTTACAATGTAGGTGTAATAAATGTATAGTGTGTGTAATGTATATACTGTATAATGTATGGCGCATGAGTAAGGTTTTTTTTTTTATCGATACCATATCTTCCTCAGATTAAGTGATGACAACTGGAGATGAGTTTTGAAAAATGTGATTCGGAAACTTTGCTGACGTTAGCCAAGAAATTTAATTAGTCACAAATTGGTATAAATCAGGTATACACAAGGCCACTCTGACTTAGTGTACGTCCACACGGAGTGGCCGTGCTGCAGTGAGGAATTGCGCAGCCAATTAGCCCACAGCTGTCTTTCATTTAATGATGAAGACCGCAATATATAGTCCTTCTTCATTAATGGCTGCATGGCACCTTTAAACAGGGGCTGTTGCTGTTATGGGGTTTGGCTGGTGGGGGCACGACATGCATATTATTGCTGTTCTTGCCTGCAGGTTATTTGACAGTAAACACTGAATATTAATCAGCTCTGGCATAGGGAGGTAGGAGCCCTTCTTCTGCCATCTGCTTTTCCTCCTTTCCCACATCATCTAATATCGATGAGAATATGTCATCCAGCTCCTCCTCGCTCTTGCTGACTTTTCTAGGACAAGGAGACTTTGAAGGATGATTTGGAAGAAGTAAAGCCAGGAAAAAGAGGACGATGGTCATAATTTAGAACTGGCCCACCTAAAGGGTACAGACTGGATGGTATCGGTTGGCATGCTGGCACAAGAATACTAAAAGGCTTCCATCTTATTGGTATTGAATTACTTATTCCTACATCAGCCGTAAACTAAGATAAATGTAGGAATATGTAAGAGTAAATGTAGGAATAAATAAATAAAACTGACGCAGAATAAGTCTCCCTGCACTCTCCCTCTTCAATATTCTTCAATTACCGTATTTTTTGTTTTAGAAGACGCACTTTTCCCTCCAAAGTGGAGCGAAAAAGTTGCTGCATCTTATAAAACAAACGTAACTAATTAAGTGGCTCAGGAGCTTTAACTGTTGGGAGGGCTGGAAGCTTCACTCAAGACTTCTGCCGCCAGCCTGCACTTCCTTAACAAGAGGGCACCATGGGCGGGCTGGTGGCTTAACTTAATGTGCTCTACATGCCGCCAGCCTGCATGTCCATTGAGCTCCCTGTTGTTGTAAATCGTTGGGGGGGCTGGCGGCTTCAGTTAGCGCGCTCTGCAGCCGTCAGCCAGCACATCCATCTTACCAGACTGCTCCTGAGGCCATCGCTGCCTGTGCAGGCTGGTGGTTTCATTTACTGCGCTCGGATGCCGCCAGCCCGCGCTGCACTAGTTCAGCTGATTGGTGGAGGTGTGAAAAGCAGGATGCACTCACCACCAATCAGCTTCCTTCCTATCTCCCGCTGTACCAGCTCTGCTCCTGCTGTGTACGGCAGTTTTGTGGATCAAGTCCCTGGGTGAGTCAAGCTCAGGGGCTATAAATGTGGGTCATATATGACTATAACCCCCTCAACCATAGGAATCCACCCATATAATGCAGCAGGGGTGGACACAGACAGCAGAGGGCCCCTGTGCAAAGAATGTGCCTATGCCCCCATAGTGCTCTTCCAGCTCCATAGTGCCCCAATTGTGTACCAGGGCCCTTGACATAGCGTAAATGAAAAAAATAAACACTTATACTTACCTCCATGAGCCTGTCAGCGATGCGATGCAGGTCTCTTCGGGCCTGTGTCCCGCGCTGTACAGCTCAGGCCTCTCCCTCCTCTGCCCCCCAGCATCCATGTGTATCGCTGTCCTGAGGACGGTGATACAGATGAATATAGAGATGAGCGCTTCCACAATGGCCCTAGGCTCCTGTGCAGCCAGTTCGGTATGTCCGCCCCTGTACTGCAGTATATGAGTGGATTCCTATGGATGAGGGGGTTATAGTCATATTTAATATAAACACTGTCCAGGGACTGTTCTGTAATAGTCATGTGTTTATATTAAACATGACTATAACCCCTCTCATCCATAGGAATCCACTCATATACTGCAGTACAATGGTGGATTCTTATGGATGAGGAGGGTTATAGTCATGTGCCAATTACAGAACAGTCCCTGGACAGTGTTTATATTAAATATGACTATAACTCCCCTCATCCTTGAGAATATGCCAATGTACAGTACCTACAGTACATCAGTGTATTCTTTAGGATGATGGGGGTTATAATCACATCCACAGTTCCCTCATAACAGTGCGTCATCCACAGATCCCTCATAACAGTGCACCATCCACAGATCCCCCATAACAGTGCACCATCCACAGATCCCCCATAACAGTGCACCATCCACAGATCCCCCATAACAGTGCACCCTCCACAGATCCCCCATAACAGTGCACCATCCACAGATCCCACATAACAGTGCATCATCCACAGATCCCCCATAACAGTGCGTCATCCACAGACCTCCCATTAGTTCAAAACCCACCAAAAGCACACCATTTGGTTCAAAATATTTTATTTTCTTAAAGGGGTTGTCTCACCTACTTGTTTCAGTCCTTGGTGCACAGCACCTGGTGCACTTCCTGAGCTTTAGTGGGGGGCGGTACCTCTGCTGTGACTGATGGAGCAGGCATGAGGCGCTGGGATAATATAATCCTGCCCCTTGCCTACATGTGCACGCTCGTGAGGCTGCTAGACTATCTGAAACACTAGCAGTCCCAGCGTAGCAGACCCTGTACAGATCGTGACAACCTATGGTAAGTGGTTGCCACGATCTGTATCTTACAGAAGAGAATGACAGTGAGGTGGGCGGATACAGGAGCTGCTGCGCACGCGCGGCCCCATACGCGCTCATTCCATCAATTCCGGGCAACCAGAAAGAGCGGCTTTTTTTCTAGCTGTGCGCAATCGCGGCCACCGCTGCTACACTTGAGTGGTGGCCGTAACCCCTAGAGACGAGCAGTCTATAAAGAGGACAAAGAAGAAAGAGAGTGGGGACCAGAGCCATTTCTGCTAATTCATCTACATTAGTAAATTACTTATATCAATGTCATTCACATAATAAATATAACTTGATGAGTTGAGACTACCCCTTTAATTTCCTTCACAAAAACCTAGGTGCATCTTATCATCAGGTGTGTCTCATAAAGCGAAAAATACGGTAATCGTTTTTTCCATGTCTCTCCCTATGCACAGCTCACAGGACACTGGTATAGCACGGGGTGATGGTTTTATAGGGCAAAATGGGGGAGCTGGAGGCTATGGTACTACAGAAACACATAGATGTAGTTGGTGTGGCTGAGACACGGTTGGACTCATTACTGGTCTGTTAATATTCAGGGATTTACACCATTTAGGAAAGACAGTGTCAAGAGAAAAGGCGGTGGTGTGTGTCTGTATGTGAGTAGTGATATGAAGGCGAGTGTGAAAGAGGCATTTGTGGCTGAGTATGGTGAGGATGTTGAAACCTTATAGGAAGAATTATAAAGTGATATAAACAGTGAAAAAAATAATACTTTGTGTAATCAATAGCCCCTTAAAATCACAGAGGAGATAGAGGTTCAACTGTACAACCAAATAGAACAGGCTGCACATGCTGGTACAGTGGTCATAATGGGAGATTTTAACTTCTAGACATTGACTGGGATCATGGTTCTGCCTCAACTTGCTGCAGGACCACTTTATGGACCAGTTTGTAGAAAATCACACTAGGCAATGCTCTGTTGGATCTGGTAATTTCTTTTTTTTTTTATTTCTTTTTTATTAATTTTCACAAAATTAACATCACTTGTAAACAGTGCATTATGAAATTGACATAAGAAAGGCATAAATTGTACAAGTATCAAAACAAGGATAATTGACAAATTTTTACAAGTCAATAACAAACTTTTCATAAACCCATCTTACCCCTATAAACCCAACCCTCCCAAACCCTCCCTGTCCTGTGTACCCAGTTTTAGGAGCAACTAAATTCCCTAGGGTTCCTCAAATACTCGAGGAAACTTGTAAGGGGGTGCGTCCGTGTAATTCTTCATATAGGTACCACGTGGTTTGAGCAAAGTGTGATTTCAATTTAGTCTTGACCGAGTCAGATAAGGTGTGCATGAATAGGGACCATTTTTCAAAAAAACGCTTTGTCAGCTTGTCTTTGTCAGATAACGTATGGATCCAGTCCATATTAAATAAGTGGGTAATTTTAGATTGAATGAAAGGGATAGATGGGATCTCAGAATCAAGCCATTTATGTAATATGCTCTTCCTTGTCGCTGCCGCCCAGATATGTAAGAGGGCTTTGTGTCGTCTATTGAGGTTACGCTGCTCGTCTGACAAGATATTGAAGATAGCCCATTGGGAAGTAATGGAAAAGGAGATGTTGTATGTTGTGAAAATATGTAATTTTACTTGTTCCCACAGGTCCTGGATACTTGTACAGCTCCAAAGATGATGGAACAAGTCAGTGTTTGGAGTACCACATTTGGAACATAAAAATAATTCGCCGGGGGACATCTTATGTTTAACATGTGGAGTGATATATGCTCTATGAAATATCATCAATGCCATATCAGTATAGCTACTAACCGGGGAATGTTTATGGATTTTTAATGTGGCTTCTAATAAAGTCTTTATTTCAAAATCGGGAAAGTCCTTGATCCATTTTATTGGCCCAGTTGTAACCAAATCCCAATCAATTAATGGTTTGAGGAATCTATATATAGTACTAGTGGAGGAGACCGTAGTTCTTCCTCTTTTAAGGAACACATTTAAACACGCCCCTCTAGAATCAGGAGGAATAGTAGATAGACATTTTTGGACAAAACTACGGGTTTGTAGATATATAAACTGGTTATGAGCAAATGCTGGAAATCGTTGAGTGGCCTCTGAGTAGGGAATCATGGAGTAACTATTGTCCAATACATCCACTATCAACGAGCAGCCTTGTGTTGCTAACATTGAGTAGATTCTGGGAGGTCTACCTTCCAGGAAATTTGGGTGTCCCAGAAACGGTTGAAATAATGTGTTCATGCCGTCAAGTTTGCTCATTTTCTGGACTTTACGCCATGCCTGTACAACCGTCCATAGAATAGGGAAGTTTTTAACATCAGAGGGTAGGGAGGCAGTGGGTAGATGTAAGAGCGCCATAAGAGAAATGTGTGGAAAGAATTGTCCCTCCATAGTCACATTGGCAAAATGTGATTTCCCCCTCAGCCAATCTAACGCATAGCGAAAATTAGCTGCTAAATTATAGAGTGAGATATCTGGGAAATTAAGTCCCCCCAGCGCTCGTGGTTGTTGTAATTTATACAAGCTAATACGACTCCTCCACGTAGAGTTCCAAATAAACCGCCTAAATGTGCGCTGTAACAACTTAATGTCTGATAAATGGAGTAAAAGTGGGAGCGTTTGTATTAAATAGAGTAGTTTTGGAAAGGCTACCATTTTAAGAAGGTGACACCTTCCTGAGAAGGATAGGGTAAAATGCTGCCAAGATTGCACTAGAGTTATGATAGATGTTATAAGGGGACGATAGTTCAATTTATATAAGTGAGCCGGATTAGCCGGCAACTTAATCCCTAGGTACGTGATAAACTCCGAACTCCACTTAAAGGGGAATGAAGCACCTAAGTGTCTCTTAGCAGTACGAAAGATCGGAAGGGCCTCTGATTTAGTAAAATTAACCTTAAATCCCGATATATTGCCAAACATGTTGATGGTATCTAAAATATCTGGAATCGCATTTCGTGGATTGGATATGAATAATAAAATGTCATCCGCAAACGCAAGCAGTTTAGTTTCAGCTGACCCAGTTTGTATACCCCTAAATGAAGGAAGCGCCTGTATTGTTCTAATAAGGGGATCTAGAGCTAAATTAAATAATAATGGGGATAATGGGCAGCCTTGTCGTGTACCTCTGCCCACTGCAAATGGAGAGGAGCACAATGAGTTAACCCATATTGAGGAATAAGGAGCATGGTAGATCATTTGAACCGCTGAGCAAAACAGGGGGCCACATTCTCTTAATCTTAAAATTTCTTGCAGATATCGCCAAGAGACACGATGGATCTGGTAATTTCTAATGATGTAGAGAAACACTAGGTTATAGTGACCACAATATAATTATATTCCCCTGAACTATAAGAAACAAAACTGGTAGAGCAAAACCACTAAATTTTAAAGAAGCCCAATTTCCCCGAGTTGAGGGCAGCATTTCAGGACATAGACTAGCTACTGTCACATAATAACGCCTCTTTTACACAACAGTATTTTTTGTGGGCTCCGATCTGCATTTTTTGCTGATAAAATGCGGACCCATTCATTTCTATGGGTCCGCGAAAAATACTGACAGCACACTGTGCGCTGTCCGCATCCGTATGTCCGTTCCGTAGCCCACAAAAAAAAAAAAAAAAAAAAAAGTAGAACATGTCCTATTCTTGTCCGTTTTGCGGACAAGGATAGGCATTGTTACAATGTATCCGCAAAAAAAACGGATGCCATATGGACGTCATCCGTTTTTTTTGCGGATCCGCAAAACACAACGTTCGCCCCCCCCCTTTAGAGTTTAACTATCTGTAAAAAGGAGGTAAAAATCGGCAAAAATACAAAACAAACAGCAGGTTGCAAAAGAGAGCAAAACAAACCCCCACTTTTTTAAAAATATATGAATGCTAAAAAATCATGGTCTGAGCAGGCAAGTTCCCTAAATAATGGTAAAGTGGATTAGTCACTGAAGATAAGGAAAAGGCAGAGTTACTAAAAAGAATTTTTTTTAGCTCTGTATATACAAAAGAAGAGAAAGGAGCTGATATTGGTGGTACCAGGGCTGTTAGTACATCCAGTAAGTGGCTAACTGTAGATATGGTCCAAGCTAAGTTAAATAAGGTAAATGTGAACAAAGCTCCAGGTCCAGATGGATTACACCCAAGAGTTCTTAAGCAGTTCAGTTTAGTCATTGCTGTGCCCTTGTTTATCATTTTTTAAAGATTCTCTAGGTACTAGTACAGTGCCAAGTGATTGGCGCAAGGAAAATGTGGTGCCCATATTCAAAAAAGTTGGTCCTCTACATGTAATTATAGACCAGTTAGTTTAACTTCTGTTGTGGGAAAATGTTTGAAGGACTCTTAAGGGACTATATACAGGAATATGTGACTGTAAATAATATAATAACCAACATAGGTTTATCAAAGACAGAAGTTGTCAGACTAATCTATTTTGTTTTTATGAGGAGGTGAGTAGAAGCCTGGACATAGGGGCAGCTGTGGATGTGGTGTTTCTGGATTTTGCAAAAGCTTTTGATACTGTCTCAGACGTTTAATAGGTAAAATAAGGTCTATAGGCTTGGAAAGTATAGTCTGTAATTGGATTGAAAACTGGCTGAAGGACCGTGTCCACAGAGTTATGGTCAATGATTCCAATTTGGAATGGTCCCAGGTTATAAGTGGTGTACCCCAAGGGTCAGTGCTGGGTCCTCTATTCATTTATTAATATTGAGGATGGGATTAATAGCACCATTTCTATTTTTGCAGATGACAATTATTGTTTGGGCATCAATTTGGCAAATTAGGTTCAATGTGGATAAATGTAAAGTTATGCATATTTGTAGTAATAATCTCTGTGCATCATGTATCCCAGGGGATGTAACACTGGGTGAGTCACTTGTAGAGAAGGATTTGGGAGTCCTTGTAGATAGTAAATTAGATTAAATAACAGCATACAATGTAAATCAGCTGCTTCTAAGGCTACCAGGATATTGTCATGCATTAAACGAGGCATGGACTTGCGGGACAGGGATGTAATCTTACCACTTTACAAAGCGTTGGTGTGGCCCCATCTGGAATATGCAGTTCAGTTCTAAACACCAGTCAATAGAAAGGATGCCCTGGAGCTAGAAAAAGTACAAAGGAGAGCAACTAAAATGATGTAGGGGCATGGAGGGTCTTAGTTATGAAGAAAGATTAAAAGAGCTACATTTATTTAGTCTTGAGAAGAGACTTCTAAGGGGAGACATGATGGTGAAAAACTGTTCCATGTAAAATACCCTCAAAAAGACAAGGAGGCACTGTCTCCGACTGGAGAAGAAAAAGTTCAGTCTTCAGAAGCGTCAAAGTTTCTTTACTATAAGAACTGTGAATCTGTGGAATAGACTTCCTCAGGACGTAGTCACAGTGAACAGTTTTAAAAAGGGTTTAGATGAACTCTTAAAAGTAAATGACATTAGTGCTTACGAAAATGTGCACAAATCTGCGTCTCACTGCCTTCTGAGATCACATCCCCACCTATCCCTTTGTTGAACTTGATGGACTTGTCTTTTTTTTCCAACTGTATTAGCTAAAACTATTAAATCTCAGTCGCCAGTCCGTCCTCTTGGTGTGGTGCACGTATCTAGGGAAGGTGCCCCATGTAGCAATACAAAAGAAATATCGGCACTCACTCTTTGGTGGAATGAAATTCTTCTTTTATTGTCACATTCAAACAGATCTGTGACGCGTTTCGGCTTTATAGTGATCCTTCTTCAAACATGCATAAACCTTATGGTGCTGACAATCTTTAAATAGCCCCCCAATCTCTATAGAGTGACATCAGGTCATCATGGCAACCAAAGTAAATAAAGCAAAACAGAAACAAACTTCAAAGAATAAAGCCGATAGACTATATGATCACTTAAAGAGAACCTGTCATCTCCAAAACACCCCCTGAACTAGAGTAAGCGGTGTATAGTGTAAGTGATGCTGAATCCGAATATGTAAGTTTTATCTTTATACTCACTTCCATTCTGATGTTGTGCTCCCACAAACCAGCAGTAAAATGCACTCACTGGACTCCAGTGCTCACTCACATAATGGAGAGGACTCAAAGAAGAGTCCTGTGAATGTATTTTACTGCCGGTTGTGTGAGCACAGCGTCAGAATGGAAGCGAGTATGAAGATAAAACTTACATATTCGGATTCAGCATCACTTACACTATACACCGCTTACTCTAGTTCAGGGGGTGTTTCTGAGATGACAGGTTCCCTTTAAGTGATCATTTTATCTGGTATTCCTGGAGTAGATATTGAAGGTAACACTGTATTTCATGTTCTCTAAAAAAGAAAAATTACATGAATAAATTTGACGCTGGATAAAAAAGAACTACTAAGTTCATAATTACGATTTAACCCCTTTGGCTCCAAGGTCTGTAGCCTATGGATCCAATAGGCCACTATTTTCTTTAACAATTTCATCGCCACTCCTGCATGGTAGAGGTATTTGCTCAATTATTTGGAAACTTAATTGTGACACATTGTGCCTGCACTGTTCAAAATGGTGGGGAATAGGGAGTAACAGGTTCTTTTTGCGTATGGTCGACTTGTGTTTACAATATGTTTTAAACCCCTTTGATGGAGCCAGTCGATATGGATACGATGATACCTAAAATGTCTATTTTTCTTCTATTTTCATATTTATTTATTTTTTACAAATTTAGATGACAATTATGGGAAAATTGTGCTTTTTTTACTTGGAACTTTTATTTTATTATGTGAAACACTTTTTTGTCCCACTTTTGGGGGTCTGATCCCCTGTGCAATGTATTACAATACACATGTATTGTAATGCATTGCCTGTCAGTGTATTACCAATGTAATGGAAACAAAATATGTTCGTGTGCAAAAGCTCTTAATGTGACGACAAAAGAATTTCATTCAACCAAAGAGTCAGTGCCGGTCTTTCTTTTGTATTGGTTTTATATTATAGGGCTGTGACATCACAGGGGTGGCTGTCAATTTGCTGGCTGCACAGCATTATGGGTGATCTCTCGTTCCTGGCTACTTACTTTCACTAATCAGTTTTTCCTAATATGGCCGTTACATGTAACACATGTAACGGCCATATTAGGAAAAACTGATTAGTTACCACAAAGCGCAAGGAGATACTTATTCATTGCGAATCGAAGTTTTCCTAAACCTTGGACCAAATTCTGTTTCGAATGCTTCACTCAACGCTAATGACTACTCTGTAAAGACTGCCGCGGAGGTGTACACAGATGACCGGCTGCCCCATAAGGGAAGGGGTTTTGTGCAAAGCTACGTGTCACTATCAGGACGTACTAGGAATCATCGTTTTGCCCCAGGTAGAAATTCAGTTAAAGTGTGAGGTATATGGTAAATGTAGCATCATTGGTGCAGGGCCCCTGGAGAAGCATTAACATTAGGCCCCAGAGCTGCTTCTCCACATATGAGAAGGAAAGTATCACCAATGTTTTGCTTCTCACAGAAAGAAAGCATCACCCATCACTAGTATAAACTTCCTCTACTATTCTGAGAAGATTAACCACAACTTCATCTGATGAAATGTTCTAAGAAGAATCAATAGAACACGACTCGCCAAACAGGAAGAGGCAGCTCAGACTCCACATGTATCAGCCGAGAGCAACAATCAGCTGAAGGCAACAACGTAACCACTGACCAAACAGCAGAGAGAGAGCAGCAAACTAACCAGCAACTAAAGAGCTGAGGGAAGCCACATAACCAGCAACTAAACAGCTAAGAGCAGCATCGTAACCAATGACCAAACAGCTGAGAGCAGCAAACTAACCAATGACCAAACAGCTGAGAGCAGCAAACTAACCAATGACCAAACAGCTGAGAGCAGCAAACTAACCAATGACCAAACAGCTGAGAGCAGCAAACTAAACAGCCACTAAACAGCTGAGAGCAGCAAACTAACCAGCAACTAAAGAGCTGAGGGAAGCAACATAACCAGCAACTAAACAGCTGAGAGCAGCAACGTAACCGGCAACCAAACAGCTGAGGGCAGCAACGTAACCGGCAACCAAACAGCTGAGAGCAGCAACATAACCTGCAACCAAACAGCTGAGAGCAGCAACGTAACCAATGACCAAACAGCTGAAAGCAGCAAGGTAACCAATGACCAAACAGCTGAAAGCAGCAAGGTAACCAGCCACTAAACAGCTGAGAGCGGCAAACTAACCAGCAACTAAAGAGCTGAGGGAAGCAACATAACCAGCGACTAAACAGCTGAGAGCAGCAACATAACCAGCAACTAAAGAGCTGAGGGAAGCAACATAACCAGCAACTAAACAGCTGAGAGCAGCAATGTAACCAGCAACTAAACAGCTTAGGACAATGTAATTGGGACTAAACAGCTTCCACTTCTTAATGTAACTAGCAACAACAGCTGCCGATTTCCAGTGTGTGCACCATTATCACTGTTATTACGAAGTGTAAGGGAGATGCAGTCACATTTTACCAGTCACTTCTGCTTTACCAGAGCCAAGAATAGAAAATTCTTATTATGATTTGGGGAAATAATGGGGTGATAAATAATTCATCCAGCTAAATGTGTAAAAATAACTGGGCGCAGGAAGCGTGGATGCTGGAGCAGGACGACCGTCC
Source organism: Rhinella marina (assembly GCA_900303285.1). Lineage (NCBI taxonomy): Eukaryota > Metazoa > Chordata > Amphibia > Anura > Bufonidae > Rhinella > Rhinella marina. Next base: position 349,534 of record ONZH01021784.1, read on the forward strand.
TCATCTGTTTACTGTTCTGCAAGTACTGGGAAAATATACTGTATAGAGGAGAAACAGACAGTAGCTGTGAACCGGAGCTCACACAGATTAACCACAACCCCTGCATGAGAGATTCTACAGGTTCTTAGGCAGGTTTCACACTGCTGGCAATTCTGGCATATCACACCGGGAATAGGCCAGGCACAAACCACTGCAGTATTTGGCCAGCTGATTCTCTGCATATTTACCGGGTTTCGGACAAATCTCAGCTGAACCCCATTATAGTAGTTAATGGTGCTGTGACAGATCTGGCAGGCTGTTCCTGACCAGAACCACCTGCCAGATCTGTAAATGCTGGTGTGATACTAGCGCTAGAACTTCATAGCACAACAGAGTGCAATGAAGAACGCTTCACAGAACTCAACCCCAAAAACACCAGGCCTGCAGCACGGTCCTCTCATCAATAGAGAGTAAGTTCTATTGTTCAGCAGGGTCCTCCCTCATAGTTCGTAAAGGTCCTATGGTCAGCACAATCCTCTCCTGTATTGTGCAAGTTCTTATGAACAGTATGGTCCTCCCCCATGCATAGTGTATGCACTTGTTTTTAGGTCTGTGGCCCATGGACACTGCACCACACACCATGCCATCCGGTATCCTGGTCACCAGCATCCTCTGCATGCTCCTGCCTGATGCTCCCTTATGGCGCACACTCACCTCTGGTCTCTTAAAGGGCCAGTGTGTGCACTTTCAAAATGCTTCCTTAGTCAGTGGCTGAAGGTCTCTGGGTACTTAAAGCACTCTCTCCAGACAGAAGGTGTGTGAGCTTTAGGCGTCTTTCACACAAACAATATGAATTGTGTCAGGATTTGTTCAGGAAAAAAACTGATGGTTTTGTATAAAAGTTCTTGACCACAGTGGGTCAGCTGCCAACAAGGCCGGGAGTATTACAGAAAGTTGCAATCTGGTTGCTAACTCGCACTGAAGTTCAGAACCTTGTATAGGGGTTAAAGGGTGAATACCGGGAAAGCACCAGAATAACGACAGCAAACCTGTTAGTTGGCACAGTGGGTTCACATTCACTTATTCATAACACTTGTGGTCATAAGGTCTTCTTTCCTGTAGAGTGTAAGCTCTTACAGCCAGCAGGGTCCTCTTTCCCAGAGTATACAGTGGTGCCTGAAAGTTTGTGAACCCTTCATAATTTTCTATATTGCTACATAAATTTGACCTAAAACTACATCTGATTTGTATTGAAATTTTAGGATAAAACAATCCAATACCACATGTGTACCTTTGCTTTTAGTATCTGGTGCGACTGCCTTGTGCATATCCAGTAATTGATGATTAGTCCTGAACATCAGCTTGGAGAAATTTCAGCCCATTCCTCCATAGAAAACAGCTTTAGGTCCTTTTGCAACATTTGTACTGTATTAAGGTCATGATTTTGACTTGGTCATTCCAAAATGTAACTTTAGGGCTCGTTCACATGACTGACATTTTTTTTTTAACAGCCACTGAATAGTGGCCAAAGAAAAATAGGATATGTCCTACTTTTAGCTGTTTTCAACGCTAGACGGACCCTACTGAAATCAATTGGTCCATTTTAAATTGCTTTTTAGACACGACTGCACCTGTCTTACGGATATTAAAAACCGGTACATGAGTGCAAACTGCAGACAGCAATGTTCATTTTGGAGAGCAGCGGCTTTCTCCTTGCAAGCCTACCATTGTTGATAAATGTCCTTCTGATGGTGGAATGATAAACATTAATTTGTTAAAAAGGTCCTTAGTTACTTAGAGGTTACCTTGGGTTCCTTTGTGACCTTGTGGACTATTACACACCTTGAACTTATAATGGCCTTCAATTTCCTCAATTTGTACATTGTGGACTTTAGAGATGGCTTTGTAACCTAATGAACATCAACAACTCTTCTTCTGAGGTCCTCCGAAATCTCCTTTGTTTGTGCCACGATACACTTTCACAAAGGTATTGTGAGGATCAAAACTTTAATCGATCCCAGTTTGTCAAAAGGAATGTAATCAGCGACCTCTCTATAAAACTGTTTGCATAGACATAGCTGTGGTTCACCTGACTAAAATGCTGATTTTCTTTTGCTGATTCGAGGCTCTATTCCCAAGTTATGATACTTTTTCTTAATATGCAAATTAAGAGTTTGGTGTAATTAAGGCATCGCAATTGCTCTGCTCCTTTCTGTGACCAGCCCCTCCCTCCGTGCTTTGACACTGCCTGGTCCTGTCAATCATAGGGTATACATAGTAACATAGTTTGTAAGGCCAAAAAAAAAAGACATCTGTCCATCCAGTTCAGCCTGTTTTCCTACAAGATAATCCAGAGGAAGGCAAAAAAAACCCTGTGAGGTAGAAGCCAATTTTCCTCACTTTAGGGGAAAAAATTCCTTCCTGAACTCCAATCAGGCAATCAGAATAACTCCCTGGATCAACGACCCCTCTCTAGTAACTATAACCTGTAATATTATTACCCTCCAGAAATACATCCAGGCCTCTCTTGAACTCTTTTAGTGAACTTACCATCACCACCTCCTCAGGCAGAGGGTTCCACAGTCTCACTGCTCTTACCGTAAAGAATCCTCTTCTATGTTTATGTACAAACCTTCTTTCCTCCAGACGCAGAGGATGTCCCTTCGTCACAGTCACAGTCCTCGGGATAAATAGATGATGGGAGAGATCTCTGTACTGACCCCTGATATATTTATACATAGTTATTAGACCTCCCCTCAGTCGTCTTTTTTCTAAAGTGAATAACCCTAATTTTGATAATCTTTCTGGGTACTATAGTCCACCCATTCCAGTTATTACTTTAGTTGCCCTCCTCTGAACCCTCTCTAGCTCTGCTATGTCTGCCTTGTTCACAGGAGCCCAGAACTGTGCACAGTACTCCATGTGTGGTCTGACTAGTGATTTGTAAAGTGGCAGGACTATGGTCTCATCACGGGCATCTATGCCTCTTTTGATGCAACCCATAATCTTATTGGCCTTGGCAGCAGCTGTCTGGCACTGGCTTCTACAGCTTAGTTTGCTGTTCACTAAAATTCCTAGGTCCTTTTCCATGTCAGAGTTACATAATGCTTTACCATTTAGTATGTACTGGTGACTTGCATTATTCCTTCCCATATGCATAACCTTACATTTGTCAGTGTTAAACCTCATCTGCCACTTTTCTGACCAAGCCTCCAGTCTATCCAGATCCTGCTGTAGCAGTGCACTGTTCTCCTCTGTGCTACTTTACACAGTTTAGTGTCATCTGCAAAAATTGATATTTTACTATGCAAACCTTCTACAATATCATTAATATATTGAAGAGAATAGGACCCAATACAGACCCCTGTGGTAACCCCCTAGTGACAGTGACCCAATCTGAGTATCTACCGTTAATAACCACCCTCTGTTTTCTATCACTGAGCCAGTTACTTACCCACATACAGACATTTTCTCCCAGGCCAAGCATTCTCATTTTGTATACTAACCTTTTATGTGGTACCGTGTCAAACGCTTTGGAGAAGTCCAAATATACGACATCCATTGAGTCGCCGCGGTCAAGTCTACAACTTACCTCCTCATAGAAACTGATTAAATTGGTTTGACATGACCGATCCCTCATGAAGCCATGCTGATACGGAGTTATTTGCTTATTTTCATTGAGTTACTCCAAGATAGCATCTCTCAGAAAACCTTCAAACAGTTTACCCACAACAGAAGTTAAACTTACCGGCCTATAGTTTCCGGGCTCTGTTTTTGGACCCTTTTTGAATATCGGCACCACATTTGCTATGCGCCAATCCTGTGGAACACTCCCTGTCAGTATAGAGTCCTTAAATATCAGAAATAAGGGTCTGTCGATGACATTACTTAATTCTCTTAGGATACGGGGGTGTATGCCATCCGGTCCTGGTGATTTGTCTATTTTAATATTTTTAAGACGTTGCTGTACCTCTTCCTGGGTCAGAGAGGACACTTTTAAAGGGGAATTTACTTTTATACTCTGCATTTCATCTGACAGTTTATTTTCCTCAGTGAATACAGTGGAGAAAAAGTTATTTAGTAGCTTCGCTTTCTCCTCATCGCTCTCTGCAACTCCCCCCTCATTACTCTGTAAGGGGCCGACACCTTGAGGTTTATACTTTTTAGTATTTATATAATTGAAGAACATTTTAGGGTTAGTTTTACTCTCTTTGGCGATTAATCTCTCGGTCTCTAGTTTGGCTGCTTTTATTTGTCTTTTACATATTCTATTTTTTTCCTTATAGTTTTTCAATGCTTCCTCGCTCTCCTCCTGTTTTAGTGATTTAAATGCTTTCTTTTTGTCATTAATTGCTTTCTTTACAGTTCTATTTATCCACATTGTTTTTTTCTTGTTTCTTATCATTTTATTCCTATACGGTATGTACCTCTCACAATTAGATATTAGGATGCTTTTAAAAATATCCCATTTTGTGGCTATATTTTTATTTTTGAGGACATTGTCCCAGTTAGTTAGGCCTATGGCCTCTCTTAGTTGGCTAAATTTAGCTTTTTTGAAGTTTGGTATTTTTGTTCCTCCCTGAAGAAACACTCTTTTGAATGACAATTGGAAGGTTATTATATTATGGTCACTGTTTACCAGGTGTCCCCCAACCTGCACATCTGTTGTTCTGTCAGGTCTATTGGTTAATACTAAGTCCAGTATGGCCGTCCCTCTAGTGGGGTCCTGAACCAGTTGGGAAAGGTAATTGTCTTTGGTTATTGCCAAGAACCTGTTTCCTTTATGAGATGTACAGGTTTCAGTTTCCCAGTCTATATCTGGGTAGTTGAAGTCCCCCATAATAATGACCTCATTATGATTTGCCGCCTCGTCTATTTTGTTTAGAAGTAGATTTTCTGTGGTCTCTGATATATTGGGTGGTTTATAATAAACCCCTATTAGTATTTTATTATTGTTTTTGGCTCCATTTATTTCTACCCACAGAGACTCCACATCTTTATGTCCCTCACTTATATCTTCCCGGAGTATGGGCTTTAGGCACGACTTTACATAAAGGCAGACCCCTCCCCCTCTCCGGTTTTGACGATCCTTTCTAAAAAGATTGTAACCCTGTACGTTGACTGCCCAGTGATAGCTATCATCCAGCCATGTCTCAGTTACTCCCACTATGTCATAGTTCTCCTCACACATCACTAATTCCAGTTCACCAGTTTTATTAGCTAGGCTTCTGGCATTAGTGTACATACAATTAAGAGGTTGATGTATACTTCTTACCCTACACCTTTCCTTCTGATCTGTTCTAGTTCCTCCTTCCATTCCTCCCCCAGTTCTATTACCTTGCCCCAAGTCTCTATCTGCTCCATCTTCCCCTCCTATACTGTAGTTACCCTCCCCCCAGTCCCTAGTTTAAACCCTCCAGCCTTCTAGCCATCTTCTCCCCCAAAACAGCTGCCCCTTCCCCATTGAGGTGCAGCCCATCCCTACGGTAGAGCCTGTAGCCGACAGAGAAGTCGGCCCAGTTCTCCAAGAACCCAAACATACTAGTGTAAGGAGTGGAGCTTGGGTGCAACAGGAGTAATGGTGATGCCCTCGAAAAAAGTATCATAAATTAGAAACAAAGGTTCATGTTTCTATACAAAGTTTGATAAGGCGGTCACTGATGACATATTCCCTTTAAATAAAAGAGGTCTCCCAGTCACACCTGATTGCAATTCTATTGATTGAAAACACGTGAATCTAATTTCACCTTCAAATTATCTGCTAATCCAAAAGGTTCACATACCTTTACTGCTCACAGAAATGATACTGGATCACTTTCCTCAAATGACCAAGTCTAATATTTTTCTTTGATTTGGTTAGCTTTACTTGTAGGACTTGTGTGAAAATCTGATGCAGTTTTAGGTTATATCGATGTCAAAAAGAGTTAATTACTCTTACCGGTAATTGTTTTTTCCAATAGCCTCCACAACGGCACTCTCAGGAGGATGTCCCCACCTACCAGGACAGGAAACAACGTAGAAGCTGAAGTTTTAAAGGCCCCCTCCCATTACCTGCTTCAGTCAATAACATAGGACTCATTAGAGATGCAAATAATATATTCAGAAATGCAATCAAACATAAATTCGCATGGTGCACACAAAAAAAATAACTGGTGGGAAAAAACTCCAGTTTGTGAAGGCTATTGGGAAAAAAACAATTACCGGTAAGAACCATCAGAACCTCTAAGACTAAGTTAAGATCCCACGGGGACACAGTGGAGTGGACAAAAGGACATCACCTTGTAGCTCCTTTCAAAAAGCGTTTAATGAGTGGTAGATCTGCAAGCCTGGATTCCAGGAAGTTACTTAATGCTAACACCTGCACCTTGAGGGTACTTGGCTTAAGCCCCTTGTCTAGACCGGCCTGTAAAAACTCTAAGATGAGAGGTATGTTAGGCGTCGGATGTAAGCACCATCTATCCCCTACGAAAGACAAAAAAAGCTTTCCAGGTTCTCAAATAAATCCTGGAAGTAGTGGACTTTTTACTCAGTAGGATTGTATCAATTACGGAGTCCGACAACCCCTTTTGCTTTAATAGTGTTTGTTCAGTCTCCAAGCCGTTAGATGTAGTTAGCAAACATCTGGATGGAATACTGGCCCTTGACCTAAGAGACCTAGATATGACGGGAGAGACCAAAATTCCCCCTTCGTCAGATGTAGCAAAAGGGGGAACCAGGATCTTTTGGGCCAGTAGGGTGCTATCAAAATTAGTTGAGTTCTCTCTTCCCTTGCTTTTATCAGGACCTTCGGAATTAGGATGAAGGGCGGAAAGGCATAGAGGAGCCCCACCCGGCCATGGGACTGAGTGGGCTTCGACTATTAGTGGATGATCCCGCACATACAAGGAGCAGAATTTCTCTACCTGTCTGTTCGACAGAGTTGCGAATAAGTCTATTTCTGGGATGCCCCATCTTCTGAAATATATTTCCTGCCAGATCCTGTAACGCTCTGCTCCTTGTGCCTGACGGTTCAGATAGGCCACTGTCGTAGTTGTCCGTTAGTATCTTTACATGTTTTTTTTACCGAGCTTTCTAGGGAGAGAAGGACCTTGAATACTGCCATAAGTTGTTTGAGGAGGCCAAATACATACCTGGACCCCAAAAACCCTGGACCACCTGATCTGTAGTGAATCCTCCCCATCCCTGACCACTGGCATCGGTAGTGATGACTTGTTCTGTAGTGCGCCAGAATACCCCTCTCTGTAGGTTTACTTTTATTCACCACCAAAGGAGAGACAGTCTTACCTTTTGAGGTAATCTTATTTTTCTGTCTAGCGTGGCTTGGTCTCCATCCCAGGAGTCGGGGAGAAACTTCTGAAGGGTTCTCGAGTGATGCTGGGCCCATCTTACTGCAGGGATGGAGGAGGTTAGGTGTCCCAGTAAGGTCATGATGTCGCTTATAGTGGAGAAAATAGATATGGTCGGGACTCCGTCTTTGCAGCGGTGCACATGGAAAAGCCGAAGCTATCAACAGTGAAAAGGATAAATCCTTGCACTTCGCTGACTTGATTGATATTAAATCTTTATTTCCACATCACATAGGGTGTGTATGATGTCTCTTATAGACACTACTCGGGCACTGGAGAAGGCCTCTATTTTGTGAGAAATTGCGACCTGCTTTTCTGGAGGAAGAAAAGACATTAGTTTTTTGGAATTTAGCATGACCCCTAGAAAGACCTCCTGACTGGGAGTAAGATCTGACTTTTCTAGATTTATTATCCAGCCCAGGTCAGTCAAAAGATTTTTTACAAACTGTAGGACCGTCAGGAGCTCTTGAATGGATGTAGCTGATATCAGGAAGTCGTCCAGATAGGGCACAATCTGGACCCCCTGGAGATGAAGAAACCCCGCCATTTCTGACATAATCTTGTAAAATATTCTGGGGGCTAAGGACAGACCGAATGGAAGAGCTTGAAATTGGTAATGGCGCCTTACCCCGCTCATGTAAATTGCAATCCTTAGGAATCTTTGATATTCTGGATGAATAGGAACGTGGTAATAGGCGTCGGACAGGTCTAGGGTTATCATGAAGCAGTCTTGGGTCAGGAGATTCACTGTTGACCTGATGGTCTCCATCTTCAATTTTTTGTAAACCATATACTTGTTTAATTTTTTTTAAGTTTATTATCAGTCTGAAAGACCCATTTGGTTTTTTAACTAGGAAGACGGGGGAATAAAATCCCCTTCCTTCCTGAAGAACTGGGACGGGAGTAATCACCTGCTTCTGTAAAAGTGTTAGGATTTCTTTTTCTAGAGCCTGCTGTTTTTGGACTGGGCGGAAACAGAATTCTAGCTTGTAGCCCTCTTTTAACGTGTTTAGTACCCATTGAGAATTGGATATACTTTCCCAATCTGTGTAGAATCTCTTCAATCTGCCCCTGACGTCATTGTGAGGTCTTTGAGGTTGATTTGGGATTGAAAAGAAAACCCTTTCCTCTCCCTTTTGAGGGTTGCCATCTATTAGCTGCATCTTTCTTTCTCTGTTTTGTTTTTAATTCCGAAAGGAACATCTTTGATGATAGAACTTAAAATCTGTCGGGAACCCCTTCTTCTTGTCTGATGCCTTATCCAAGATATCATCAAGGGCCGATCCAAATAGTCTATCCCCCTCGCACGGCATAGAGCATAAACGGCTTTTTGAACTGGCATCATCAGTCCAGGACCTAAGCCATATTGCTCTGCGTGTAGCGTTCGAGAGGGCCGAGGATCGAGCGGACAGTTTTACTAGATCCGCTGAGGCGTCAGACAAGAAGTTAGTAGTTTGCTTTAAAGTAGGGATAGAGGCCAGGATCTCTTCTCTGGGAGTACCCGCAGCTAGGTGTACCTCAAGTTGCGACAGCCAAACGGAAAGAGATCTGGAAGTGCACATGGCAGCAATACTGGGTCTTAGCATAGCTGTATTTGTCTCCCATGATTTTTTGAGGAGACCTTCACATTTCTTATCCATAGGGTCTTTTAAAAGACCCATGTCTTCAAACGGTAAGAATGACTTCTTTGAAATACAGGCCATGGGAGCATCAATTTTAGGGGTCTTATCCCACAAATTTGAGTCCTGCTCAGAAAAGGGATATTTCCTTTTGAAGGCATTTGGTGCTACATTACGCTTTTCAGGATCTTTCCATTCTTTTGCAATCAGCATTTTAATATTATTATGAACTGGAAAGACCCTTTTCTTCTTTCGCCCAGACCCTGGAACATTTGATCCTGCACTGTCTGGGATTCTTTTACATCCTCTATGTTCATGGTTGCTCTAATAGTTCTCAGTGTCCTCAGGAATACATAGCGGTTTGCCCGAACCGTCCTGCGAGGAAGAAGAATCTACTTCAGAGTAAATTTCGCCATCATCAGAGTCAAGATCACGCCTAATATCTGACATCTGAGATTTTTGAGAAGAGGACGGCTGAGGTGAACCTAGAGGCATCCTTGAATCTATTATGGATCTAACTTCCTCCTTGATCAGGGTTTTAGTAGATTCCAACAAGGATGGAGTTTCCTCCGTGATTACTTTGTGCATTTTGGACAAAGAGATTTTTTGGACTTTGACGGGAGAGATTTCCTGCATACCGCACACTTTTTCCTCCCCGTTTCTCCGCCAGGATTTTTTACAATGGTGGATTCTCTTCCCTATAATATAACAATCTCAGTCAGGATCCGGATCATTAAATCACTAGTGGGGAGGAGGAGGGGGCCCATACCAAGAACTGTGGAGGAATGGGACACCTAATAGGCAATGTGGTCAGAGAATCACAAGAGAGGCAATTAATTCATACACAGAGAGTTGAAGGGGGCTTACCGGGCTTTGGGCTGAACCAGGATCGACAGGCGTGAGCGAGCAGCCATTTTCTTACTGACAATCGGCCACTCTATCAGCCTGTCTAAACCTGTCTATAAGCTTATAACTAATCACATAACCAGATTATAGGGGTACAGTGTGCTCTGTGAGAGGACAGTATTATTCTTTTGCTATTACTTTCTATTTAGGGATTCATCTCTAGTGGAGTCCAGGGTGTTGGAAAACAGACCCCACATAAGAACCTAGGCCTCCAAGAAACAAATGAGAGCAGTTAAGTGAATAGCACGCACTTCATCTGGTGCAGGCATAGGGGAGGATGAAGACAGCAAAACAGCAGCTCCACAATTTACTGTTGAAGTGGAACAACTGCGTTTTATATTGAAGATGCCGTTTCCCAGCAGAGGATTCCTACGATAAACCGAAGACATCTAATGAGAAGAGGCTGAAGTGAGCGCCGGAACTAAAACCATACAAGGTGAATATCTGATTAAGCAGAGCTCAGGCTGAATCTCGAGGCAATGCTGAGGAACTGTGTAGACCCTTCACTGATCTTATGCCGACCCTGAACTACAGGTCAGCTGCAGCCACAATTTTGCTGTTATGTTGTGTCTTAGGCTATGGTCACATTTGATGCAGAAATTTCTGAATCTGAAAATCTGTTCCATACATGTGAATGGTGTGGTTTCTGAAGCAGGCGATTTCTGCAACCTCATTCCTTAGGTTATAGATGTAAAAGACTTGGATGTGATACAGCTCTGTGTGATAGGCATATAAACCATTATGTAGCAGGAGAAAAGTGACTGGAGTAAACGTAGAGGAGCGAGTGCAGCTCTGGATGTCAATGGAATATAAGGCATAAAGCCGAAGAGTTCCAGTCACCGGACACTGAATAATGAATTCCTCCCTCGCACGTTTAGCTCCAGGTGCCACTGCTCTGCTTCCACCAGCGCCGAGCGTTAGATTCTGGAAGATTATATGATATGAATAGAGAGAGCATTCAGCTGAACAGGATGCTAGTAGTTTACCCACTGGGGCTAGAGAACTGCCTACTCCATCTGTATGCTGTATGGCGGTACACTTTGCTGTCCTTGGATATAGCATCACAATGCAGCAGGTAGACAGTTAAAGGGCCTGTGATGCAGTGAGAATCTGCAGCTCAATAATAGAGGTGATACTCTGCAGCTTCCCTGGCAGCCGGCCACTGACTTTCCAGTAAATACATAAGTCCTGCGCCTGCAGCGTTCTTGTGAATCACTGAGAAGTCTTGTTGGGCTGAAGATAAAGTAATCTGTGTCGTGTAATGGGTCCATAGAGACTGCTGCCAGAGCTGCGGATATAAATGGCGGCACTTTCCTGTAGATCTCAGTCCTGACGTTTATGTGGCCGCTATGGCGGGACATCAGCGTTCATCTCCGGCAGGGACATCCATCAGGACGGATATTTCTGCTCAGCTCCGAAAATAGATTTTTTTCTCATAAGCAGTTTTCCTGCGCTCAGAGAATTGATGTGACGGCTGCAGCTTCCAGGGAACGTACAGAGTTTACTGTATTTTTAGCAAGATGATATATAAAGGTTGATCACAGATCATGGCGGATGGGAAGGCTGATAAGATGCACGTTATACGGGAGGTAACACCGTGCTGGGTACCAGATATTACTCGGATTTATGTAAAGACGAGGGCAAAACAAACCAGAGGGGAATCCGTCCAGGCGCCCAGTGATTTTATGTGGAGCAGTCACATGACCAAATCACGGCTTATTTCTTGAATTGAAAGGCTCAAATTTATGATAAGCCATTTAGTGACGGCATCATTTTGCGCAAAAGAGCATCTTTATTTTTACACTGCTCTCCTTACTTCAAAAAGTAGTCCACAGCCCAACATATCTACCATAATTTACCAGACACTGGAGTAAACTGTAGTGTAAATCTACACTGGCTCTTACTTCAGAACAGACGGGGACGAGCCTCCCTAGTGTCACCCGCGATGCTATGGAGACTCGTCATCCCCTCCTGCCATTGGCTGCTTCCCCCCCCTTCCCTGACATGGGATGTTATCATCCGTGTGCAGGGAGAAGCAGGAGAGGCGGTGCCAGGACCAGGGTAAGTATATTACCTGTGAGGGGCCCAGCACATGGGGGGGGGGGGGCGGGTGAAGTGTTTCAGAATTTGGATAACCCCCTTTAAGACTGGTATATCGAACACCAGTCTTAAACTGGCCCTAACATCTCACTCATGGCTTTCTCCACAAGATCAGCACTCGTCTCCTGAAGTACTCAGATACTGAGAGACCTTGCCCCTTCCTCGCTGTAAATCTTAGAGGGGTTATCTGGGTTATTTTAATGATGACGTATCCTCAGGATAGATCATCATTATCACATCAGTGGGTGTCCAACTCCCGACACCCCCACCGATTACAGTGCAGCACCATACAACATATAGTGGTTGCGCTTGGTATTGGAGCTCAGCTCCATTGACTTGAATGGGGCTGAGCTGCAACTAGGCCATGTGACTGATGTACAGTTATGTCACGTGACCTAGGAAGAGGCTGTGGTGCTTACAGAGTGCCCGGCCTCTTCCAACAGCTGATTGGTGGGGGTTTCAGACTCCTGCCCATCTGATATTGATGACCTATCCTAAGGCAATCTTTGCTTGGTTGACTCCTTTAAAGGAATTGTGCAGTGCGAAGATATCGATGACCTGTCCTCAAGATAGGTCATCAATATTAGTTCTACCGTGGTCAGACTCCCAGGACTCCCACAATCGCTATTCGAAGGGGTAGTGGTGTTCATGAGAGTACTACTTCTCCTTAAAAATTACCTGTGTCGTCTTGCTTGGAGGAAGGTACCTGAAGTCTACAGCCAGCGTTAGGGCACCTTCACACGCAGCAAATTTTGTTGCAAAAAGTTCTGCGACCAAAACACCAATTCATCTGAACAACCCTTGTAGAAATCCATGTACTTACCACCAAAACAACCCCATCCAGATGATTAAACCGGATTTTCTGTCGCAAAATCTTCCTCTTGTGCTGACTCTCAGACTGTGATCTCCCACAAGGTCAGCACATTCCTTCGACTAACTAAAGGGCAGTATACACGAGGCAACAATCGCCTGAACGACTGCTCGCGAGACGGTCACACAGGGCTTGATTGTGGACAACCATGTCCTGCCATCACACTGTTGCTGATCAAATATTTTAGGAGGACAATCATCGGTCGTGTGTGCAGGGGATGTGCTGCTAATAATGGAAACTGTGGCTCCCCAACTCGTATATCATCAATCGGCACTAGTTAAGGGCAATTTAATTCACTGTGCAAAAGAGTCCACTCTCTCTCAGTTCATGCCCTCCCCCAAGATCAGCAAACTCCTCAAATACTCCGCACTGCTGATACCTGACCACCATGTTATTCACAGGCATTGTCTGCATTACATTTTTTTCTTCATCAGCCGGTCAGGCAATGCTATTCTCAAAATAAGCTTCGCTAGACTTCAGGTTCCACTGAAAACCACTCCGATCTCTTCTACATGGGATCCGATGCACTACTATGGCTCCCATTACCTGCCACAGTGGAGATGTGAACAGTGCCTTATTGAACGTGATTTATTAACCATCACTTTTGTCCTGTTATCACGACCCACGCTGTCTTCTCACCGCCATGAGCAGTACACTGATAGTGACACGTGACAGATCCAAGACTGTAATACATAAGAAGAATGGCTGTAATACTATAATACTGTATAATATAACACTGATATCTGCCACAGCCTCAGAGAACCTGGAACGGCCACAACCATGAGGTGAACAGCCACTGCCATGGTCAACTTACCTCCACTGAATATTACTTCACAGAATCTATACCCTTACCTAAAACTGACCCCTGAGGCTCACATTGGAGTCCCCGTCCACACCTCCAGGTCTCCAGCGGTCCTCCACCGCTCTTGCTGCAGGTTGGACACAAGATGTGGAGAGGACAGCGTCGTGAGACCAAATCTCCGCTCTCCCCTGGATGTGGCTGGAGTCTCAGGCGCCTTGTGAATCCGGCAGTGGGCGGGACTATGGGTGTGGCGCAACAGCCAGGCAGTAGAGGGCGGAGTTCCGAGCTTCAGCTGCACAGTGCTGAGGCGGCTGTCGGGTTCGGACACCTGCGGCTGTGGTTGGAGCTGCGGAGTCTCCGGAGAGGATAGCGGCGGCTGGAGCATGACAGGTACGTGTGGCCTGCACAGTGTCCTCTCTGTGTTATACGGCGTGTCACCGTCCAGTGATACGTCACTGTGTGTGAACTAGTACCGGGAGTCCCGACACATACACATACATAGGCTATCCACGTCCTATCTTCTATAGCGGTTAACCAGTCCTGTGCATAGCCGGTGATCTGCTCCGTACGCCGTCCTGTCACATAGCGGCTGATGTGACTACTGTACACTATCTTGTCATAAACTACAGTGATATCCTCCTCCCTGTCCTAGATACACTGTGATATCCTCTGTAAACCATCCTCCCATCCTGTCATACAGTGATATCCTCTGTAAACTATCCTGCCATACAGTGATATCCTCTGTAAACTATCCTGCCATACAGTGATATCCTCTGTAAACCATCCTGTCATACAGTGATATCCTCTGTAAACCATCCTGTCATACAGTGATATCCTCTGTAAACTATCCTGTCATACAGTAATATCCTCTGTAAACTATCCTGCCATACAGTGATATACTCTGTAAACCATCCTGTCATAGATACACAGACATATCCTCTGTAAACTATCCTGTCATACAGTGATATCCTCTGTAAACCATCCTGTCATACAGTGATATCCTCTGTAAACCATCCTGTCATAGATACACAGACATATCCTCTGTAAACTATCCTGTCATAGATATATCCTCTGTAAACCATCCTGTCATAGATACACAGACATATCCTCTGTAAACTATCCTGTCATACAGTGATATCCTCTGTAAACTATCCTGTCATACAGTGATATCCTCTATAAACCCAATCCTGTCATCTGTCATAGATACACAGACATATCCTCTGTAAACTATCCTGTCATACAGTGATATCCTCTGTAAACTATCCTGTCATACAGTGATATCCTCTATAAACCATCCTGTCATAGATATATCCTCTGTAAACCATCCTGTCATAGATACACATATACAGTATATCCTCTGTAAACCATCCTGTCATAGAAATATCCTCTGTAAACCATCCTGTCATAGATATATCCTCTGTAAACCATCCTGTCATAGATACACATATATATCCTCTGTAAACCATCCTGTCATAGATACTTAGTGATATCCGCTGTAAACTATCCTGTCATAGATACACAGTGATATCCTCTGTAAACCATCCTGTCATAGATATATCCTCTGTAAACCATCCTGTCATAGATATAGATATATCCTCTGTAAATCATCTCTTCATACACAGTCATATCCTCCATAAACCAACCTGTCATATCCTCCATAAACCATCCTGTCATACAGTGATATCCTCCATTAACTATCCTGTCATAGATACACAGTGATATCCGCTGTAAACTATCCTGTCATAGGTACACAGTGATATCCGCTGTAAACTATCCTGTCATACAGTGATATCCGCTGTAAACTATCCTGTCATACAGTGATATCCGCTGTAAACTATCCTGTCATAGATATAGATATATCCTCTGTAAACCATCCTGATATAGATATATCCTCTGTAAACCATCCTGATATAGATATATCCTCTGTAAACCATCCTGATATAGATATATCCTCTGTAAACCATCCTGATATAGATATATCCTCTGTAAACCATCCTGATATAGATATATCCTCTGTAAACCATCCTGATATAGATATATCCTCTGTAAACCATCCTGTCATAGATACACATACATATCCTCTGTAAATCATCTCTTCATACACAGTCATATCCTCCATAAACCAACCTGTCATATCCTCCATAAACCATCCTGTCATACAGTGATATCCTCCATTAACCATCCTGTCATAGATACACACTGATATCCTCTGTAAACCATCCTGTCATATCCTCCATTAACCATCCTGTCATAGATACACACTGATATCCTCTGTAAACCATCCTGTCATACAGTGGAGGCCAAATGTTTTGAGACTGACAGATTTTGGTTTTCACAAGGTTTTCTGCTTCAGTGTTTTTAGATCTTTTTTGTCAGATGTTTCTATGGTATACTGAAGTACAGTTCTAGGTATTTCGTAAGATTTTTAGGTTTGACAAATCTATCAAATTTATGCAAAGTATTTCCGGTGTTATCCCTTCTTTTTCAAGGCATCTGCAGCTTGCCCTGGCCCGCAGGATACAAGCTTCTTGCCCAAATCCTGACAGATGCCACCTATTCTTACCTAATCTGTGCTTGGAGTGACAGAAAGATATGTAAACAGTGAAGGGGCACACTTTATGAAAACCAAAATTTGTACCAGTCTCAAAACTTTTGGCTACAACTGTACCTGTGCAGGGATATCCTCCACAATGTACTGCCCTGTCATAGTATACTGTATATCTCAAGATCAGTGGTATAGATGACCAACTTCGGAAAAAAACAAACAAAGGATCCCTGTCTGATCAGTGGGGATCTGACCGCTGGGGCCACCGCTCCCAGTTTGTATGGAGATGTGGCCACACACGCATGCTGACTCTCCATTCTGCCCTGGAGGGCTGCCGGGGGTAGCTGAGTGCTTGTATTCATCCATCTCCAGCAGTCCTATGGAGTAGAATGGAGTGGCGGATGTGCTTGTGTGCCGCCAAGGACAGTGATAATTCCACTACTAATCTCAGGATATCTCAAGCCAAGAGGGTATCCCCATACACAGGGTACATTCACATGAAAAGAAATGGGCGTTAAAAATGGGTAAACTCTCATCTTTTCATGGCTATTTTGCATCGGTGTGTGCATCCATTTTCTGGTCGTTTATCTGTTTTTAACATCAAACAGCTTTTAAATATGGATGAGTTTCATAGGCTTCTTCTTTTTTTTTTTTTTTTTTATATATAAACCCAAGTATATATGCCCTCAGTATATATAATGGTCTCCCCATAGTGCTCTAGTATAGATAATGCCCCACAGCATAGCTAATGACCCTTTTATGCCACCCCAGTATAGCCCCCTTTGTATGTTCCAGTATAGCCCCCTTTGTATCCTCCAGTATAGTTAATGGCCGTCTTTGTGCCCCCCATTATAGATAATGACCCCCAGTATAGATAATGGCCCCCTTTGTGCCCCCCGGTATAGATAATGGCCCCCTTTGTGCCCCCCAGTATAGATAATGGCCCCCTTTGTGCCCCCCGGTATAGATAATGGCCCCCTTTGTGCCACCCAGTATAGATAATGGCCCTCTTTGTGCTCCCCTGTATAGGTAATGGTCCCCTTTGTGTCCTCCAGTACAGATAATGGCCCCCTTTGTGCCCCCCGGTATAGGTAATGGCCCTCCTTGTGTCCTCCAGGATAGATTATGGCCCCCTTTGTGCCCCCCGGTATAGATAATGGCCCCCTTTGTGCCCCCCAGTATAGGTAATGGCCCTCCTAGTGTCCTCCAGGATAGATTATGGCCCCCTTTGTGCCCCCCGGTATAGATAATGGCCCCCTTTGTGCCCCCCAGTATAGATAATGGCCCTCTTTGTGCCCCCCAGTATAGGTAATGGCCCTCCTTGTGTCCTCCAGGATAGATTATGGCCCCCTTTGTGCCCCCCGGTATAGATAATGGCCCCCTTTGTGCCCCCCGGTATAGATAATGGCCCCCTTTGTGCCCCCAGTATAGATAATGGCCCTCTTTGTGCTCCCCTGTATAGGTAATGGTCCCCTTTGTGTCCTCCAGTACAGATAATGGCCCCCTTTGTGCCCCCCAGTATAGGTAATGGCCCTCCTTGTGTCCTCCAGGATAGATAATGGCCCCCTTTGTGCCCCCCGGTATAGATAATGGCCCCCTTTGTGCCCCCCAGTATAGATAATGGCCCTCTTTGTGCTCCCCAGTATAGGTAATGGCCCCCTTTATGCCTCCCGGTATAAATAATGGCCTCCTTTGTGCCCCCCCAGTATAGATAATGGCCCCCTTTGTGCCCCCAGTATAAATAATGACCCCCTTTGTGCTCCCAGTATTATAAATTGCCACCTTTAGTGCAGACAAAAAAAATACCACTTGCACGCCCGGAATGCTGGCTCCTCCTTGCAGGCCGCAGCACCTGCGCTCTCAGGTGATCATGTGATGTCGTCACGCTTTAAATGCAGGTCCTGCCACCTCAAGTGAGGAGCGAGCATTCTGGCACTTGCAAGTGGTCGGATCAGTATTATTTATTTTATTTTTATCTTAAAGGGGTATTCCCATCTCACAAATGTAGTTTGTATAGTTAGATATAGCCATACCAATATTATTACTAATAGAATGTATTTATATAAAATGTACAGTTTAGAAGATTTCCCTATTTGTATTTCCATTGTCCCACACACATCAGTCAGGCCGTTGCTCCTGGTTACGACCACCTCAGCCATGTAGTAGTGGTGGCCGGCTTGCTCCTTTTTAAACCCGCTCTGAGGTAACTGCTGTATTGTGAACGCACATGGCATGAGCATGGGGAGACATCTTAGGGTACTTTCACATCTGCTATTTGGACGCTACCAGTCCAAAACACAATGGTCAGGATCCGTCCAAAATGTAGACTTTATAAACTGATTCTGCTCCATAGAGATGAATTGATCTTGGAACAGGATCCGTTTCTCTGCGTTTTGGAAGCGCAGACAAAAATACTACAACCCTAAGATGTGTCTCCGCATGCTCATGTAATGTGCGTTCACAATACAGCAGTTACCTCAGAGCGGGTTTGAACAGGAGCGAGCCGGACACCACTACTACATGGCTGCAGTGGTCGTAACTAGGGGCAACGGCCTGACTGATGTGTGTGGGACAATGGAAATACAAATAGGAAAATCTTCTAAACTGTACATTTTATATAAATACATTCTATTAGTAATAATATTGGTATGGATATATCTAACTATACAAACTACATTTGTGAGATGGGAATACCCCTTTAACCTTGAAAGGTCCATTTTTCATAATTTACCCACCTAGAATGGCCGTTAGATTTATGCACCCCTGTCCAGACGGCCGTTAAATGGCCAAAATAGGACATTTTCTATTCACTGACTGTTAGGAAAACAACCATCTGAATAGCCCCATAGACTTTCATGAGATGTATGTTCGTTATTTGCTATATTAGGTAGTTATTCAGTACTGGCCAGATTTTTAGTGTTCTCCTTTTCTCAGCACACGTGTATTCAAAAAGCTGATATGTCATTTCTATATATGCTATGACTAAGCGTGCATCACCACTCAAAACGCGTCAGCAAAGGGTATTTTAACTTTTGTATATGTCTAAAGATTAAATGAACACTGCAGCTTGGATATCCTTCAGACACCGTCCTATAGCAGGTGATGTCCTCAATATACACACAGCCAGGGTTATCCTCCATATGACACCATGTAATATATATATAAATATATAACCCTATTGAGGACATACACAGCATGACATATAATATATAGAGCTTCATATAATATACAGGACATATAATATATAGAGCTTCATATAATATACAGGACATATAATATATAGAGCTTCATATAATATACAGGACATATAATATATAGAGCTTCATATAATATGCAGGACATATAATATATAGAGCTTCATATAACATACAGGACATATATAGAGCTTCATATAATATACAGGACATAATATATAGAGCTTCATATAATATACAGGACATATAATATATAGAGCTTCATATAATATACAGGACATATATAGAGCTTCATATAATATACAGGACATAATATATATAGAGCTTCATATAATATACAGGACATATAATATATAGAGCTTCATATAATATACAGGACATATATAGAGCTTCATATAATATACAGGACATAATATATATAGAGCTTCATATAATATACAGGACATATAATATATAGAGCTTCATATAATATACAGGACATATAATATATAGAGCTTCATATAATATACAGGACATAAATATATAAGAGCTTCATATAATATACAGGACATATAATATATAGAGCTTCATATAATATACAGGACATAATATATAGAGCTTCATATAATATACAGGACATAATATATATAGAGCTTCATATAATATACAGGACATATAATATATAGAGCTTCATATAATATACAGGACATAATATATATAGAGAGCTTCATATAATATACAGGACATAATATATATAGAGAGCTTCATATAATATACAGGACATAATATATATAGAGCTTCATATAATATACAGGACATATAATATATAGAGCTTCATATAATATACAGGACATATAATATATAGAGCTTCATATAATATACAGGACATATAATATATAATAAGTAAGGGCATTCTGCAACAATATGTTATATTTTTGATGTCCTTTTCCATCAGCCATAGGACATATAAGACACTATATATGATATGCAGGACCCCATACTAACATCATACACAGTACAGGGGTCCGCAGGCTTCAGCACTCCAGCTGTTGTGAAACTACTATTCCCAGCAAGATTCTGTGAGAGCAGAGCAAGTATGCATGCTGGGAGTTGTAGTCTCACAACAGCTGGAGTGATGGAGGTGCCTACCCCTGATATAGTACATAGTAAGTAAGTGTTTGACACATACAGTATACATCTATATTATGTATAGCATTGTGTGATGCATTTTATTTCCATCATATAATATACACCCATAATGGATAGAATATCATATAATACAATATATATCCATCGAGGGCATCATCTACTACACTAATCATCCTATGGCAGAGCATCATTATATCTTACATATTATAATATATAGCACATGATATATTACAGTATAGATCAGTCATGTATAGTATCTATCATCTCTGTATATGTGGATATGATGCTGTGTGATGTATCCAGGGATATCTTCTATATAATGTAGTTATAACACCATTCAATGTGTGCGGGTGATATTCTCTATATGATGTGGATATGACTCTGTGTGATGTGTGCGGGGATAACCTCTGTATAATGTGGATATGACGCCATGTGAGGATATTATCTATGTAATATGATGCCATGTGATGTATCTGGCGATATTTTGTACACAATGTGGATATACCGTGTTATGTATGTGGGGATATTCTCTATATAATGTGGATATGATACTGTGTGATGTGTGCAGTTATAACTTCTGTATAATGTGGATATTATACCGTGTTACGTGTGTGGGGATATTTTCCATACGATGTGGATATGACTCTGTGTGATGTCTCTGGAGAGATTTTCTTCATAATGTGGTTAGGATGTTGTGTGATATATCTGGTGATATCCTCTACATCAAGGATGAGTAACCTTTGGCATTCCAGCTGTTGTAAAACTACAACTCCCACCATGCTCCTTTAACTGCTGTGGGAGAGAACAGCCAAGCAAGTGTGCATGATGGGAGATGTAGTTTCACCACACGTGGAGTGCTGGATTTAGCTGAATCCTGCTCTATATAATGTGGATATGATGGTGTGAGATGCATAGAGGGACGTTTTCTATTTAATGTGGATAGGATGGCACGTGATATATTCTGTGGTTTTTTTTAAATGTTTTTTCTTATAAAATGTGGTAACAATGGTGTGTGACATATATGGCAATATTTTCTATATAATGTGGATACAATGACAAGTGACGTATCCTGATATTTACTATCTAATGTCGATTTGATAGTGTGGGATGTATAATGTGGATGTATAATGTGGATATGACACCACGTGATATTGGGCATATTCTCTATATAATATGGATATGAGAACCTGTGGGTTTTTAGCTCTTAGATTTTTTATTTTTTTAAATTTTAGAGTAAATTTTCAGAAATGTAGCTGCAATTATCAGGTAAAAGTCTTCCATGTCATTGCGGGGGTGAAGTCTGCTCCCCGGTTACGTGAATTATTAGCTCTGCGTGTGGTTTCCCCGGTAATGTCGCTCGTCCAGCAGGAAGGTGGCTGTGAAGCAGTAGAGCAGCAGCGGGAGCTCATTCTGGTCCGGTCGTTGGAGGGGAAGAACGCCGTCGGCTTTGAAGATTCGGTTTTGTTTTGCTGGGGCTCCCGCAGAGAAGAGCAGAAAGAGCGCGGGATTTCCAATTAACTTCTTGTGTAATCTCTTTCTGGAGGTTGTCAGTGCACTGGCTAAAGGTCCCTTTAGACGGGACAATTCAGCAGGCGTTTGTCAAGAGGGAAACGTTCCTTCCCGGCAATCACCTGCTCTTCTGCGGAGGAGACTACTGGATTTACATACATCTCCTCCACAGTGTGGGAAGGAGCGATCTCTAATGCTGCTGCTCATCCTGCGCAAGCGATCCAATTACCCGACGGACGTTCAAGGTAATCAGTGACGCCTTTACACCGGCAGATAATCGCTATCTATGAACTCTCGTTAGCGATTATCTGGTGGATTCTTGGCCAGTGTAAAGGGCCCTTAAGGCCACTTTCACACAGTCAGTGTTTGTTCAGTGATTTCCAAAACTAGGAATGGAGACTACACAGAGATAAGGTATAATGAAAAAATGTGTGCCTGTTCTATGTTTTTTGACAGCACCTGGTTTTGGCTCACAAACACTGACTGTGTGATAGCTGTCTAAGGCCTCATCCCCGTTTTGCAGTCCGCAAATTGCAGATCCAAAAAATTCAAATGCACTCCGTGTGCTGTCCACATTTTTTTGGTGGACCTGTTGACTTCAGTTGGTCTGTGGTCATTAGGTTTGCACCGGGTATCGAACTTTTGATACCCAATCGATACTTTGGAACCCAGATTGATATAATAACGGGATGTTTTCTGATACTAGGCTGCGCTACAGTGCAGACTAGTATCTTTTAGAGAGCATGGCGTGCGCTGCCCTTGGTATGCACCATGTTCTTATCACCTGGCACGGTGGAGACGGAGGGAGTCCCTCCCTCTCCACTGTGACACGGCCACCACTGCCACTAATAAAAAGATTTAAAGGGAGGGGCTGTGAAGCTTCCGCTGACCACCAATGAATATACTACTGAGGAGAGTGGGGTACAAATGTATGTAGCGGGTGCCACACCTAAGGGGTTCATTGATGGGGTTCGGCGGGATCGCCATTCCCTGTCATTGAGGTCGGGTACATTTGTATTTAGGGGTTAATTATTTTCATTGGTGGTGCAGTGGCCACAGGGCCCCCCATCCTAAGTATTTTAACTGGTGGCAGTGGTAGCTTCTGATCAGGGCCCCAGCAGTGAAATCGTGGGGTTCCGATCGGTTACCATGGCAGCCAGGACACTACTAAAGGGCTGCAGGGACAGTGTAAAGTCTATCCTAATACCTAGGGTTCTAGCCCCTAAGGTGGCTAATAGTTATTAAATAAAAAAGTTAAAAAAAAAGTTAAACAAAAAAAAAAAAACACCAAAATATTAAACGTCTAAATCACCCCCTTTCCCAATTTTACATATAAAAATATATAAACAGTAAAAAATAAACATATTAGTTATTGCCGTGCCTGAAAAAGTCAGAGCTATTAAAATATTAAAAAATATCTCCTATGCGGTGAACACTGTAACAGAAAAAAAAATAAAAAACATGCAATTTGCCCCCAAAAATAGGATAGGACGGTTATGATCCAGATGTTCCATAAAATGCGGAATGCACACAGCTTCTTTAGAGTTTTTAATTTTTCTTTCGTGTGGTATCGAATGGTATTGAGTATCGCAATACTTTTTTATGGTATTGAAATCAAATCAAAATTTTGGTATCGTGACAACCCTTCCGGACATATTCTATATTTCTGCAGAAAGAACATACAGATGGGGAAAGCACGCGGATGATCCATTTGCTTTCTGCATCCATATGTCCTTTACGCAAAAATATAGAAAATGTCCTATATTTCACCGCAAAATGTGGACCACGGAACAATTAAAGTCCATGGTTCCACAAAAAATTCTTATTCATCTCTCAGCTGAGCTTTACTAGAGCCTTAGGCTTCGTTCACATTTCTTTGTTTGATGTCTGTGGAATATCTGTCCGTGGTTTCATCTGTGACAATATCCTTGAAGAATCCATGTTTGGTCCGTGTGTCGGGTTTTTTGCCCTCTGTGTGTCATTTGTATTCCATGAACACTGCTCAGCGGAAAATGAATTTCCATCTACTACCAGTGGTCTGTTAAAAGAACACATGACATCCGTGTTATGTCAGTGGTTTTTCACAGACCCATAGACTTCAATGGGCGTGTTTAGTCTGCATCATGGATGAAAGTAGTACATGCTGCCATGATCTTTCCACTGACCCACGGAAAACCACTGACATGTGAACAAACATATTAACATTAATGGGAACATGTGCTGTCCGTGAAAAATGTGGATAACACAGGTCCCTGATAAATGGAAATGTGAACGAGGCCATAAGGGTAACTGCACACCATGTGGATTATGTGTGGTTTTTCCACGCGGATTTTCATACAAAAAACCAAAGCGTTATACAGTACCAGCGAAGAGAATGAGAGTTGCAAATGCCTATTTTGTATGTGCAGGATAGGTCATCAATAACAGATTGGTGGGGGTCTGGCACCCAGCACCCCCGGCGATCAGCTGTACGAGGAGACAACGTGCGCACGTGCCGCCTCTCCTTCTGTTTGCTGCTGCTATCTATAGCAAAGCAGCGGTGAGAAGGGAGATGTTACGTGCACATTGCGCTCGCCGTCTCCTCATACAGCTGATCGGTGGGGGTGCTGGGTGTCGGACCCTCGCCAATCTGATATTGATGACCTATCCTGAGGATAGTGAAAGCCTGTAAAACCCCTTTAAAACTTGTCCTTACTGAGTGGGGGTGATTTATTAGGGGAATTGCTTCCCTTTTTTGACCGACCATGCAGAAGTATTTAGTCACACGGCCGGCTTTAGCTGTGTTGGACATTTGGATGTGGGGCGGAACTAGGGCACACTGAGCAAAAAAAATACTCCAGTCCCCGGTTTTCACGCCAGGCCCACAGACTGCCGTAGATTCACCTAATTCCTGACAAGACGCACACCGTCATCAATTAGCTAAGTCTTATGGCAGCGCTGGGGAAAATCTAAGACCAGCTTAAAAAGCCGGTCTTAGTAAATGACTCCCAATGTTTCTCACAGAGTGTTTGTTACAGTTGTATCTGTTATCTAGATGCTCCTCTGTGAGCGAAAATCATCAGCAGTACAAATCTATAAAGTGCTGATTGTTTGTTACAATGTATCAGTCTCACACAGCTACACAGGAGTAAATTCTCCTCCTTGTCAGGTACTTATAGCGACATAACTAGTGGTCACTAGAGATGAGCGAACGTGCTCGAAACGAGCACTGTACCGCTCGGCTCCGCTGCGCTCGCATGGGCGCAGGCAGCCGCTTCCGTCCTCCTGAGGAGGATGGAAGCGGCTGCCTGCGCCCATGCGAGCGCAGGGGAGCCGAGCGGTACAGTGCTTGTTTCGAGCACGTTTGCTCATCTCTAGTGGTCACACAACGGTGGTTATTGAACGACTCGTGGTGACATCTCTCGTGTGACACCACCTGCCGCTGTGGCTGTCAGACATTGCCCAGAGCGCTCATGTCACCTGGAGAGATCTTCCTGAGAGATGTCCTGACAAAAGATCATTAGACTCTCCAGAAAATGACAGCATGATTGTCCGGTTTCTTGCATGATTGACAGCTGAGGTGACCGCGTCCTCTGTCCCATCTGCCACACGGTTAAGTTGCTTCTGTGAAGTGGACATCGCTGCAGACAGACTTGACACCCAGGTAGTTGATGATGATAGCTGATCCAGGATTGACTAGTTAGGGTGGATTTTAGAGGTTTCACAGAGACTCCGTTCGCAGTGATTACCCCCACACTGCTCTGGTTTGGCGCCTCTCCCATGCTCTTACCTCATTCTCGAGATGGACCCCTGTGGAGTCCTGACAGCTGAGGTTTATATTGTGTCTGGGGCGAGCGGCTTCTGCATGAATTCTGGAAATATTTGTGGTTTCAGTTCTCTTGTCGTTAGAGCGAAGATTCATGGAAGAAGGCGGTGACCAGAGAGGAACATGTGGAATAGTTTGCCATCTGGATGGTCGTCTGGCTCCTGAGGATCCTCTCTATTACATCCAGATGTCCTGTTCATGTCTGGATGAGGGGGCTTGGCGTATGTCACCTACATGGAAAAAGGTCAACGGCATTATCTGAACTGTGGAGCTGGGATACTGCGAGGGGCATGTTCTTCCTGTACCCTCAGCGGGGAGAAGTATTAGGTCTGTACAGGTTGTTAGTGTCTGGGTGTAAAGAAGAATGTACTCGTCTACTGACAGCAAAACGATCCTGGAAATGGTGAGAAATTAAAGCACAAAGTCTCATTAGAAAGTAGCAGACCTGATCGGTGAATGACTCTGTGTGTGTCTGTTTCCACGGCTGTGTCATCTTCTAGTTCTCATTACTCGGAATGTGGGGAAACTGTATATTCCACTTTGATCTCCTACTTCTGCAGTTGAAGTCCCTGCGGACGGGAGCAGAACTATTAACACTGAGGAGTGCGGCCAATTCTACAGCACGAAACATTTCGGGAGGAGACGAAGGAAGCTCTGCGGGGACTGTTCACCTGTCCTGCAGTTAGGGACTCCCCAGCCTGACATGACGGATAACAGAGATCTATAGGTCGTATTCGCCTGTCCCTTGTCTGAAGTGGCGTCAGCAGCTCCACTGTGTAGTTGAGTACGTATAGAGGCTGGGCGGTCAGCCATCACACTTTTCCCCAGATTGTGGTCTAACATGTGAACACTTGGGGGCATCTAAATTGTTGGTTTTAATAAGGCCTTGCTCTAATGGTGAACCTGCGTTAGCCTCTACATAACTCCGCCGCTTGACAGCTTCCGAGCTGTCTTAAATGTAGACCATTTTTTACGCCTAAAACAAGTGTAGAGAATGGTAAATGAGAAGGGCCCACAGGCCTGCCACGCCCGCTTTTTTAGACCCGGTGTGACCGGGGAAAAGTCGAAGATTGCAGCACAAAGGACCTTTTCAGACCTGCAGTCTGCAGCAAAAATATGGCTGGTATAAGCGTATTTCTGTTTAATAAATGACCCCCTTGGTTCCTGTGCAGCTGTCATCATCTAGGGTGTGTATGATGACGACATCTTCTCTGGTTTTTGCTGCTGTATTTCTACAGATGCCCAGGAAGGCAGCGCTCATAACATGTTTCACTGCTATCTGGAGAATGTCTCCCAGGAAATAAGCAACGACTCCACGGGCAGATGGCGGGGGCTGAACGCATCTCCATCACTGTACATGGAGCACCACACTGTGGAGGTATAGGAGGCTGGGTGCCACCCCTAAGAGCGGTGTAATGGCAGCCATTATTAGTGGTCACCCATTACATCCTTTTCCAGACGATATCTGCAAGGCGCAGTTATCAGCCGTGTGTCTGTCCCGCAGTTTCCCGTTCCAGAAGGCCCCCCTCTATGTTAAAAATGCCTATTCTTTGTCTGCAAAAGGTACAAGAATAGGAAATGTTCTGTCTTTTTATGCAGGACACTGGAACAGAGATATGAATGTGGACATGGCCTTTTTTGCGGCCCCATTAAAATGAATGGGTCCACATCCAGTAATGTGGCTTACAGCTAATGAAAACCCAAAAGTTAGTATCTCAGAAAATTAGAATATTATATAAGATCAGATTATTAGATCAGAAGATTAAATCAGAAGATTAGAATATTATATAAGATCAATTTAAAAAATGATTTCTAATACAGAAATGTTGGCCTACACTATGTACAGTATACGCATTCAGTACTTGGTCAGGACTCCTTTTGTCTGAATTACTGCATCGATGCAGCGTGTCATGGATGCAATCAGCATGTGGCACTGCTGAGGTGTTGTGGAAGCCCAAATTTCTTTGATAGTGGCCTTCAGCTCGTCTGCATTGTTGGGTCTGGTGTCTCTCATCTTCCTCTTCACAATACCCCACAGATTCTCTATGGGGTTTAGGTCAGTGACATTGTGGTTATTAAACCAGGTATTGGTACTTTTGGCAGGATGGGCAGGTGCCAAGCCCTGCTGGAAAATGAAATCAGAATCTCCATACGGGCTCACGAGCGGATTCAGTCCGAGAAATCCGCAGCGTGTAGGAGATCCAAGCCCCGTTCTGGACAGAAGAGGCACGGAGTATTAACATGATTGATAATTCTCCGTGCCTCTCTGATCTTTTTACTACAAAATCATAGTGAGATAAAGTTGTCACTGTGATTTTGTAGTAAAAAGATCACAGAGAGGCACGGAGAATTATCAATCATGTTAATGCTCTGTGCCTCTTCTGTCCAGAACGGGGCTTGGATCTCCTACACGCTGCGGATTTCTCGGACTGAATCCGCTCGTGTGAAAGAGCCCTAAGGTTTGTCAGCAGAGGGAAACATGAAGCGCTCTAAAATTTCCTGCTAGACGGCTGCACTGACTTTGGTCTTGATCAAACACAGTGGACCAACACCAGCAGATGACATGGCTTCAAAAACCATCACTGACTGTGGAAATGTCACACTGAACCTCAAGCAGCTTGGATTGAGTGCCTCTCCACTCTTCCTCCAGACTCTGGGACCTTGATTTCCAAATAAAATGCTAAATTTACTTTCATCTGAAAACAGGACTTTGTACCACTGAGCGACTTTTCCAAATAAAATGCAAAATTTACTTTCATCTGAAAACAGGACTTTGTACCACTGAGTGACAGTCCAGTCCTTTTTCTCCTTAGCCCAAGTGAGATTCTTCTGACATTGTCTCTGGGTCATGAGTTGCTCGACACAAGATATGGGACAATTGTAGTTCATGTCCTGGGTGTGTCTGTCTGTAGTGGCTCTAGAATCACTGACTTCCATTCAACTTTCCATTAATATGCTTGTGAACAGTCAGCTCACTGTCTTCTGGACAACTGTCAAGTCAGCAGTCTTTTCCATGATGGTGTAGCCTATTGAACCAGACTGAGGGACCATTTAAAGGCTTAGGAAACTTTTACAGGTGTTTTGTGTAGATCAGCTGATTACAGTGTGACACCATGAGTCTACGATATTGAACCTTTTTACAATATTCTAATTTTCTAATATCTTTCATTAGCTGTAAGACATAATGATTAAGATTAGAAGAACTAAATTCTTGAAATAGATCACTCTGTGTGTAATCAATCTATAGAATATATGAAGTTCACTTTTTGAATTGAATTACTGTAATAAATTAATAAATGAACTTTTTGATATTCTAATTTATTGAGATGCGACTGTATTTGTCCCCAAACTGATCTCGGTAGCAGTACAAATGTCTTTCCTGCCCTGCAGAGTAGTTTTGCTCTTCTGCTCTCTCTGGGCCTGCTGTGTGCTGTAAATAATGTATCATCCCTGTTGATCTGGTTAATGAGGCATGGTGGCTTCAGTGCCTGTTGGCCGCTGCCGTCGCCCCGGTCTCCCGGATACATTTGCGCGATGCTAAATGTCTTGTTTTCATGCTGTGAGAACCGGTTGCTGAATTTTTGTTCTTTGGTAGAAGTGAGATTTAATGAAATGCGCAGCAAGCTCCATTGTTCTGCCGCTAATGACCCGTTTAACCTCCGGGTTCAATCTTTGTGTCCCGGTGCCCTGGGAAAAAGTGCAGGTTTCCCGAGCTGCCGAGAGCACCCCCCCCCAAGCACCCTGGCCCCCATTATTATGTGAGGGAAGAGCTGGAGTTAAGCAGAGAATGAGAATGAGCCCCCTCAACCGCCCCTTCGTGCGATCCGTCCTTCTCCATGAATGAGCTTTTGTCACTGTTGATCCATGCGCTGTGAAAAGATGAAAAATACGAAAAAATAGGGAGAAGCGATGGACAGAATGTGCAATGTTCCTGGGTCTCTGGCAGGAAAAGACAGAGCAGAGTTGACAAATATCAGATCGGTGGCCAGGTGGGTTGGCAGAAATTTGGGAATTTTTTGGGCAAGTTGATGGTGACAATGTATAGTGGAACGATGGCCATTTGCTGTAATCAGACGGCGGACATGTGACCTACTGCAGAGCCATGGGGATTCCTCCTCCAGTCTCATATAACAGAAGAGCCAGCAATAAGGAGTGAAACGTTCTGCAGATTTCTACAAAAGACTTTTCAATTCCTCACCATCATCAAGATGTCTACTTGATAAAAACCTGTCCTGACCTTCGCCTGCTCCCACAGCTCAGGATTTGTTACAATTGTATCCCGTGAAGGCAATCCGGACTGATCTTGTCTATCCTGAACGTATAGTCCCAATATATGCTACATAGTTTCATCTGTCCCTGTTGACTATGCTATTCAATGCAGCAAAATAGAAGGCACAGTAGTGTTCAATAAAACATCATTAACCTGATAAATCACTGTTTTTGGTAGAAGTGATATTTCTACATAGCAAATAATTTACTTGCAAGGGTGGTAGAGTAATAGACAAAAAACCAGACCCAAGAATTAGGACATACATACCGCTCATTCAGAGTAACTGAATCATTGAAAGCGGTGAGCTCAAAATAATAGAGAGGGGTTAAACTGGGGAAGTCATTCATTGTGTGGAATAACAGGTGTCAATGTCGGTCCTTATTTAAAGGGCATTTGTCAGCAGTTTTGTACCTATGAAACCGGCAGACCTGTTACATGTGTGCTTAGCAGCTGAAGGCCTCTGTGGTGGTCTTATGTTCATATATGCCCGCACTACTATATTGCTCCCAGAGGCTCATTTGCATATAGTAAAACATTATTTTTCTCAGCAATGCGGGCACATGGGACCAACACAGATGCCTTCAGTTGCCAAGCCAAGTCAGACAGGTTTATAGGTAAATATATGCTGACTGATGCACTTTAAGGTAGGTGGTTGGCAAATGTTGCACATGTTGGTTATAGTGCATTTCCTTCTGAAATGTTTGGAAAAAATAGGTCATTCCAGACTTTGTTCTAATGAAGAAGATACTTTGAAGAGAGAAAAACATACTGAGAAGTGTAGCAAATTATAGGCTACTCCTCTAAAATGATCTCAAATACTGAAAGATACAGAAGGGAGCGGGGAACTAGTGTTCAAATGGATCAATGGATAGCCGAAATGGCAAAGGCTCAGCCAATGATTCCCTCCATAAACATCAAAGAAGATCTGAAGTTACCAGTGGGTACTGCTACAATCAGAAAGACGATAAAATGATAAAAAATAAGACCTCCTGAATAGGTTAAACTTTCCCAAGAAACACATTGATTGCCTTCACATTGAGAAATGGCGCAACATTTTGTGGACTGATTAAAGCAAGATTATTCTTTTTGGGTATAGGGGCAGCAGGCCGTACGTCATACGATCCCCGAGCACTGAATTCAATCCAATACAGTACACTGTGAAGACACTACAGCATGGGGGTGCAAAAATCATGATACAATGGTGTTGGGCCTATTTATCGCATACAAGGGATCAGGAATCATTTTGAATACAACAAAGTACTTAAGATCATGTTGCCCTGTGCTGAAGAAGAAATACCCTTAAAATGGCAGCTTCAACACGACACTCCAGTAAGGCTACATTCCCACGACAGTAAAAAGAGGGCATGTGACACGGCCGTTTTTAGAACAAATTAAAGTCAATGGGGCTATTCACACGGCCGTTTTTGTAATGGCCAGTGAATAGCAGCCTTCAAAAAATAGAACATGTTTTATTTTTGGCCGATTTCACTGCCAGGCGGACCTTAGTAACGGCTGTTAACAATGGGTACGCTAGTGCAAAATGGCCTCATTCACTTGCATGTGCAGAGGCAGTCGCTTCTCTCTTGAACGCAGGTCCTTTACCATCAAGAGAGGAGCAACTGCCTCTGTGTTTACTAGTGGATTAGGTGAGGTTTTTTTTTTTTTCCTGACTTACAAAAATCCCCAAAAACATTACAGCTGAGGACCACTAGTGGGGGACAGTATTACTGCTGGGGGCCACTATGGGGGATTGGGATTTTATTTTTTTTTTAAAAAGCCAATGAAAAGCATCTATTTTTAAAAGCCATATTTAATGGCAGTTAAAAACGGATGAAAAACAGCCAGATGGCCAGAAAATGGATGCCAGCCTGGTCGAAAATGGCCATGAAATGGTTACTGCGTGTCAGTTTTTCTTGGCCATTCATATGAATGTAGCCTACACAAATGACATCTTGGTTACAGACAAACAGGATTAAGGGTAATGGAGTGGTCAGCCCAATCCCCTGACCTCAATCCCATAGAGAACTCGTGGGATCAAAAATGCGGGGAAAACCCCAAAATGCTGAAAAGCTATGGAATGTAGTCCAATTGACTTGGACTGAAATACCCGTTCACAGGTGCCAGAAGTTGGTCGACTCCATGCAGAGCAGATATCAGGCAGTTCTCAGAAATGGTGGTTATGCCACTAAATATTAATTCAGTAATTCAAAGTGAAAAAGTAAACATACTTTCAGTTTATACATTAAATTTTTTAGTTTTTAAAGAAAAATGCAGCCTAACATTCCTTTTCTTTACTTTCTGTTTACTTTACATTTATGATTTGGAAGTGAATTTGTGGTATTCCCAGTGCATTTGCATTTATGGAAATAAAAGTTATGATTTTGCGCTTTTAGTTTTTTGAACCCGCTTTTTTTTTTTTTAACACTACTGTATAAGTACATATAGTGCACAGGCTATGGACCCATTCTGTTGTTAGATTTTCCCATGGTATATGGTGACCATCAGGGCTGTATTTAGGGTTCATGCTGCCCTAGGCACTCTCTGTGATGACACCCCCCCCCTCTAACGCGACCCATTCCCCCACGCCCCCAAATTTCAGCCACGCCACCACCCCCCAGCAAAACCTGACCCTATGCACTTTAGTCGTCCAGTCACAGGGGTCGGGCCTATAGGCTGGCAATGGAGGCTATTGTGCCTGCGTGTTTACTATATTTCTACATAACTATCGCAGCAGTGTACTGTATCTAGAGCTTGCCAGCAAACTTAATGCAACTAAAGGAGTCATGATAAACATACCACATACCAACTATGCACCCACCAGACCTCAGATCAGCAGAATGTGCCCCCATCAGACCTCAGATCAGCGTATTGTGCCCCCATCAGACCTCAGATCAGCAGAATGTGCCCCAATCAGACCTCAGATCAGCAGAATGTGCCCCCAACAGACCTCAGATCAGCCCATTGTACCCTCATCAGACCTCAGATCAGCCTGCTGTACCCCAATCAGACCTCACATAAGCCCATTGTGCCCCCATTAGACCTCAGATCAGCCTACTGTGCCCCCATCAGACCTCAGATCAGCCTACTGTGCCCCCATCAGACCTCAGATCAGCCTACTGTGCCCCCATCAGACCTCAGATCAGCAGAATGTGCCCCATCAGACAGATCATTAGAATGTGCCCCCAACAGACCTCAGATCAGTCCATTGTACCCCCATCAGACCTCAGATCAGCCCGCTGTACCCCAATCAGACCTCACATCAGCCCACTGTGCCCCCATCAGACCTCAGATCAGCCCACTGTGCCCCCATCAGACCTCAGATCAGCCCACTGTGCCCCCATCAGACCTCAGATCAGCCCATTGTGCCCCCATCAGACCTCACATTAGCCCACTGTGCCGCCATCCATCCTCAGATCAGCCCACTGTGCCTCCCATCAGACCTCAAATCAGCCTCTTGTGCCCCCATCAGACCTCAGATCAGCCCATTGTGTCCCATCAGCCTTTTGTGCCCCAGCCCCCATCAGACCTCAGATCAGCCTTTTGTGCCACCATCAGACCTCAGATCAGCCCATTGTGCCCCATCAGCCCGTTGTGCCCCATCAGACCTCAGATCAGAACATTGTGCCCCATCAGAGATCACATCAGCCTTTTGTGCCCCAGCCCCCATCAGACCTCAGATCAACCCGCTTTTCCCCCATAAGACCTGTCCCATTTGCCAGCCTGACAGGTGCCCCCCCAGATGTGCACAGTCACAAACAGACACAAAAAAATACTTACCTGTTCGCTCCGGACTTCAGCGCACGCTTTCTTCTCCTGAAGCAGTGTGATCCCGCGAGACTTGTGACCCAGCTCCGGGTCTCGCGGTATCACTCAGCCAGCCCAGGAGGAAGCCCCGGAGAGCTGCATGGGGACGGG
This sequence comes from Rhinella marina, assembly GCA_900303285.1. NCBI lineage: Eukaryota > Metazoa > Chordata > Amphibia > Anura > Bufonidae > Rhinella > Rhinella marina. Next base: position 383,523 of record ONZH01021784.1, read on the forward strand.
CAGCCACGGCAGGGTAAGGGTTTATTGAAATAACTGTGCGCACCCCGCAGGAATGGAGTTCATGAGCAGATGTGACTAATGAGCAGCAGCACTTGTATGCAGTCTCCATTACCACAGTCTGTCCTGTCCATCCTCTCTGTACCTCATGTCTCCTCATGAACTCCATTCCCACAAAGATTCAGCTGAAGATCATATTAAACTGTATTCAGGATCATGATCCCTGACAGTAAGAGCAGAGAGGAGGATGAGGCAGCTCTTTACCTCAGTGTTGTGAAGTAACTTGTCCTGCTGTGTGATTAGGACAGGTTTTGTGTATACTGACAGGACGGCGGCCATTTTGTTTCTCCTAATTATTGCTCCCTAGACAAAACAAGCCATCATAACTAATGAACGGTATTTGGGAATATATTTATAATAAAGTAATATTTACATATTTTCATTTTTCTTAATTCCCGGAGAACCCCTTTAAATAGTTGCACATAATGGCGCAAATATGGCATGCGCCATAATGTGCAACTTTTTTTTTACGCCACAATAGTGGTGTAAATGGCTTAATAACTGTCCCCCATTGTCTGTTGCAGAAAACGCAGACCATTCTTCAGGATCTTCATTTGCAGCAGATTGCGGCTCCTGTAAGCCGAATATATACATATAGATAGATAATACACCCTAGTGCTGAACACGATGGGCACTGGTAAGACGCTTATCTCCAGTTGGTTGCGGTAAATGATGCAGTCGGTCATAGATGATGATACTTCTGGGTTCACAGTTGTGTGGATAACCCCAGGTCTTTAGAACAGCGCCCAGGGGGATTCTTAAACGGCTGGCAGCTAATCTTGGTAGGGAGGCTTTCTATCTAAGAGGATTAGTTCCAGAATGAGCGGTGAGGGCCGTCAGGGCGAGCTGCGTCCTGCTGGGAAATCCGGATTGTCTTGTCAGGGTCTGTTAGCTTTGGATAGAGCTGGGTGGTCTCTATCAGACTCCCACTGAGGGTCTCCCAGAAACAAAAGATGAGGGGTCGTCTGTCTCAAAGACTGAGAACAATGACAGTAGCATTCAGTGACCTGGTCCGTGGGGGACTGCGCAGGACTTTCTATTGATGGTTGCAGATACGTATCTGATATTTCCTATCCTGCACCATCAACTCATATTCACAGTGTGATTGGTGTCACTTCTCTCATTATCATTATAATTGTGTCTTTGACATGTGACCAGGGAGGTGCAGAAGCAGATCCCCCCCCTCCACCCACTCCGTCCTCGCCCAGACATCCCCTTAGCAAACATAAAATAACAGCATGAGCTGCCATAATGGAAGCCAAAATCTGAACTGACCGACATGTTATTGGACTTGTACATGAATGGAAGATGATGAGCACTGGTGAGTGTTTACATGTACACCTGCCTGTGTCACTGTAACATGATGTATCTGCCTCGTATCAGTGTAACTGCCCTATATTGGTATAACCTGACGTATCTGCCCTGTGTCGGTATAACCTGACGTATCTACCCTGTGTCGGTATAACCTGACGTATCTGCCCGTATATCAGTATAACCTGATGTATCTGCCCTGTATCAGTATAACCTGATGTATCTGCCGTATCAGTATAACCTGGCGTATCTGCCCTGTGTCAGTATAACCTGGCGTATCTGCCCTGTGTCGGTATAACCTGGCGTATCTGCCCTGTGTCGGTATAACCTGGCGTATCTGCCCTGTGTCGGTATAACCTGGCGTATCTGCCCTGTGTCGGTATAACCTGGCGTATCTGCCCTGTGTCGGTATAACCTGGCGTATCTGCCCTGTGTCGGTATAACCTGGCGTATCTGCCCTGTGTCGGTATAACCTGACGCATCTGCCCTGTGTCGGTATAACCTGGCGTATCTGCCCTGTGTCGGTATAACCTGGCGTATCTGCCCTGTGTCGGTATAACCTGGCGTATCTGCCCTGTGTCGGTATAACCTGACGTATCTGCCCTGTGTCGGTATAACCTGACGTATCTGCCCTGTGTCGGGTATAACCTGACGTATCTGCCCTGTGTCGGTATAACCTGACGTATCTGCCCTGTGTCGGTATAACCTGACGTATCTGCCCTGTGTCGGTATAACCTGACGTATCTGCCCTGTGTCGGTATAACCTGACGTATCTGCCCTGTGTCGGTATAACCTGACGTATCTGCCCCGTATCGGTATAGCCTGATGTATCTGCCTTATGTTAGTATAACCTGATGTATCTGCCCTGTATCAGTATAACCTGATGTATCTGCCCTGTATCAGTATAACCTGATGTATCTGCCTTATGTTGGTATAACCTGACGTATCTGCCCGTATCAGTATAACCTGATGTATCTGCCCCGTATAACCTGATGTATCTGCCTTATGTTAGTATAACCTGATGTATCTGCCCTGTATCAGTATAACCTGACGTATCTGCCCCGTATCGGTATAACCTGACGTATCTGCCCGTATCGGTATAACCTGACGTATCTGCCCCGTATCGGTATAACCTGACGTATCTGCCCCGTATCGGTATAACCTGACGTATCTGCCCCGTATCGGTATAACCTGACGTATCTGCCCCGTATCGGTATAACCTGACGTATCTGCCCCGTATCGGTATAACCTGACGTATCTGCCCCCGTATCGGTGTAACCTGACGTATCTGCCCCGTATCGGTGTAACCTGACGTATCTGCCCCGTATCGGTATAACCTGACGTATCTGCCCCGTATCGGTATAACCTGACGTATCTGCCCCGTATCGGTATAACCTGACGTATCTGCCCCGTATCGGTATAACCTGACGTATCTGCCCCGTATCGGTATAACCTGACGTATCTGCCCCGTATCGGTATAACCTGACGTATCTGCCCCGTATCGGTATAACCTGACGTATCTGCCCCGTATCGGTATAACCTGACGTATCTGCCTTATGTCAGTATAACCTGACGTATCTGCCCCGTATCAGTATAACCTGACGTCTCTGCCTTATGTCAGTATAACCTGATGTATCTGCCCCGTATCAGTATAACCTGATGTATCTGCCGTATCAGTATAACCTGGTGTATCTACCCGTATAACCTAGTGTATCTACCTGGGATATAGCCCTCTGTCCGCCCTGTAGCATTATAACCCGACCTCTTTGATTTATCTTTTGGGTCTTTTCTCTGAAGATTGCAACAAGGTTTATTCCTCCTTCTTCACTTGCAGAAACACTTGAGACTCTTGTCATTGCTTCTCTGTCAGGGCGAGGGATTTGTGTCCGTCATCCCCCAGTGACACATCCTTTCTGTGATTTAAGCTGCGGTGAAATCTCCCCTCAGCCAGTAATTTCACACTCGGGAACACAGCCACATGGTTCACTTCAACATATCGCATCTTATCACAAGCCTCCAGGATCGAAAAATATCTAAATACCAACAACATTACAGCAAATCGCATCTCGAGAAAAATATATACCCCCCAACCACCACCGCCTGCAGCATATCGCGTTATAACAGGTCGTGGGAACATGTCCTGGACGGTGTGAATCTGTAATTGTAATGGATTTAAGTAAGCAAGCAAGAAGTGCAGAGAACTTCCTATCTTCTTGTATGATGGCTCCGGTCTCCCAAGTTTCCTAGATTTGTGTCAGCAAGCAACCATCTTGAAGATGGTGAGGAGACGCTGCAGATCTACACCAAAAAATGTTCAGAAACCACACAAAAAATGCCTGGATTTACATGGAGCTGTTTTTTAATGCTTCCCATTCATTTCAATAGGAGATTCAGCGCTGATTCTGCCCCAAGATAGGGCAGGCCGTTTCTTTTTTCCAGGTGGAAAGTGCTGCTTCCTATTGAAATGAATGGGAGGCTATTTTGAGATGTTTTTGGGGCAGAACCCATCCAAAGCACGTTGTGGGTGGAGCTTTATATGCAGGCAGCATGTGATGTCATCATGCATCACCCACCTTTAGTACCACTGTGGGGTTTGGGGTGCCCCAGTTGAATTGAAGCCTATGTGTGGCACTGTTCACATCTACTTTGTGGCTTCCATCTATCCCAGATCCACTACGTTACAGACACCTTCTCCCCATTGTCTCGCAGTGGGTTCCACCGAGGTGGCCGGCATTTTGACCTGTGCTATTTGCAATCAAGAACAGAAACTGTGACAGAAGCTCCTGGTAAAGTACCATCTGATGCAGATGTGAACAGAGCCCTGTGGAGTGGTACAATCCTCTATTTTCATCCATCTTTCAGACATATTAGGAGACTTTGTTGCTGAATTCGTCTTCGTCTTGCGTTCTTTACAGTCCTAAGATTTACATGTCAATGGGGCAATCATCAGATGGATCTCCATTAACCAGTGGTGACATACTGAGTCGGACTTGTGAACTCTCTCTGGAGAATTGCAGCTGCTCAGCGAGAGCCTATGTGCGCACAGTCGGCTCCTCGCTACCTTGTCAAGAGTCTGGAGAGACCTTTGCACGATGAAGAAAGGAGCCTAATTTGTCAGGAGAAGAAAAGACAGAAGGGGATGAGATCATTTTGTGGGGCCGCAGCCCCTCACTGGATACTTGGCAGTAGCAGCTGGGGTGGTGGGGGTACAGCCCGGCGTTCCTGCTCAGACACAAGAGTGCTATACACAAGGTGCTTTAAGTCGATGTACTCTTCACCCCTCATCAGTCAGGACTGAGCTTCTCTTGTCTCTATAGCACAAATCCCCCAAAACTGTGTCTCGGTGCCTCAGCATTTTCAAAATCCCTACTTGCTGGTTTTCAGAAAATGGTGAAATAAATATTCTGAAACCTTGTCCTGACCCAGTCCTACTTACTCAGATGATGGGCTTGAGTATGAGCTCTTGGTGTCAGGGATGGTAGTAGTGATGTAGGGAGATTAGATCGTCAGATGGAGATGAGAGCAAAGGTCACATGGCTAAATCCACAAAGGGATTGGCGACGTAATCCAAAATCAGAACACCGACAACAGCGTGCACCTAGTAGCATCTCTGCTGATTTCCAGTCTGCTTCAGAAGTGGCATTGTATTAGGGCTCATGTACACGGCCGGTGCCGTATTGTGGCCCGCATACGGCAGGTCCGCAATACATGGGCACCGGCCGTGTTTAGCCCGCATCACAGATCACTTCAATGGGTCCGCAATCCGGGAGATGCGGAGGCACGGATCGGAACACCACGGAAGCACTACGGTGTGCTTCCGTGGTGTTTCTGGCCATACCTCCGCCCCTCAAAAAAGAAGCTCAAGCACTACTTTTTTGCGGTGTGCACCCTCGGATGCGGATCGCGGACCCCATTCAAGTGAATGGGTCCACGATCCGCATGCAGTGGCCACAATGTCAGTGCCCGTGCATTGTGGACCGCAAAGTACAGTCCACAGCACGGGCACTGACTGCACACGCTCGTGTGCATGAGCCCTTACTTTTGACATGGATTTTAGCTGCATTCTCCATTGAAGGGCCAAATTAGCTAGCTGTTTTTGTGTGTGTTTATTTTATTTTTTTTGGCATTTTTTTAAACTTTATGCGCCCAGATAATGGACCTGCGACCTGATTGTGTAATGATCTCCAGTCACGTACATCGATGATTATTACATTTAAATGAGCAGTTTATTGTCGATCGGCAGTCGTTCATGGGCAAATTATTTTTAACAAAGGGGGTCATAGTCAATGATCAATCCGATGGTTCTGCTCCAGTGTGGACGCTGTGACCTATGTAGAGCCAACTGGAGGGTTGGCATATTGTAAAATATTTTCACAGTGTGGGGGGCCTCTCAGGGTCAGAACAGTCGTCCCTGACCATCTATAGCTCCTATCAGCTCTGTGACACATGATTTGCGGCAGTTCTGTAGATGGGGACTGAACACTAATGTATATGCCACTGTAACGCCTTCTCCGCTCAGCCGTTTCACAGAGACCAGTCCCCTCGCACATCGTTGTCCATACATATGCAAAGGCCTGAAGCTCTTCTGCCCCTGTGTTGCTATGACAACACTTACTGTCCTGGTCCCTAGCGGTGTGATGTTGTGTGGGTTCAAGTGTGCATCCACATCAGTGTCCACAAAAATACACTCCTAGCTACCACCATATAACATCTAGGAGGTGGACATTGATGTGGATGATGATCCGGACCTGTACATTGAATGACATCAAGACAGGAAGTGTTGTCATTGGTGACTGTTCACAATACATACATCACGTGTCGTGAATAAATCCGCTGCATACATTTTGTGGCGGTATAATGTTTCCCGCCCGCAGCCAGACGCATGGTCCCATGGCTGTAAATGTGGGACACTCTGTAAGCTATTGTCCGCCATGCTCCACTTCAGATCGTTCTGTTTAACCCTCTATTGTCTTGACTATTGCGCCGAGAGCAGACATGTAACATTTGATTGTCTCCTAATTAAACTTCACGCAATGGTGCAGACGATCGCCTGGGGCGCTGCTGTTTTTCCCCTCTAACAATCATTTGTATTAGCGCTAATGTCTTCTCTCCGCCGACGCCTCGTTATTATTATGCGAATCCCGTCTGCTTCCTGCGGATTGTAATTAAGAGTTTGCAGCGGGTAGTAAACACCGGTCAGGCCATAGCACCGAGCGTTATCTGTGATTTATCCACACCGCTGCCGGGTCCTGTATACCGGAGCAGAGTAAATCACAGAGGGCGGCAGCATGAAAGCGCAGACATTGGGGGTAACTCTGCACGGGGCAGCTTTGTATGCAGAAATCCGCACCAAAAACCCGATTAAAAAACGCACATAAATCCGCACTATTGGTGCATTTTTTGTGCTGTGTTTTTAATGCAGTTTTTGTTGCGAATTTTCTATTTGTTAATAACCCCATTGAAGTCTATGGGGAAAACCGCTATATCTAAGGTGTCCCGTTGCACATATGATTGAAATGCTGAGGATCTGAAAATCTGCACGACAGGCCAATTTCATTTCATCATATGGCCAGTATCCGTGTTTTGCAGATCCGCAATTTGCCCACCAGCAAAACACTACGGTCATCTGAATGAGCCCTAAAGGGGTATTAAGACCAGCATCTAAAACGCCAGTCTTAATAAATGACCCCCAAAGTGGACATTAGATTTGTCCAATCTCGTTCACTGCTAGTACTGTATTATGCTGGGATTTTTCTGCATTTAATCCACATTGTGTGCAGCTACCCTTACTCCCCTTTCATAGGACTCTGATGTATCCCTGTACAAGTAGCCACATCTACCTTTCAGGCTCCTAGGAAAGTTGAATGATTAAAGGGGTTGTCTCACTTCAGTGGCATTTATCATGTAGAGAAAGTTAATACAAGGCACTTACTAATGTATTGTGATTGTCCATATTGCTTCCTTTGTTGGCTGGATTCATTTTTCCATCACATTATACACTGCTCGTTTCCATGGTTACAGACCACCCTGCAATCCGTCAGTGGTGGTTGTGCTTGCACTATATAGGAACTATATAGGAAAAAGGACTAGCCTATATGCACTCCCATGGTCCCAACCACTAGAGAAGCTGAAGCTTTTTCCTATAGTATGCAAGCACGACCGCCACTGATGGATTGTAGGGTGGTCTGTAACCATGGAAACGAGCAGTGTATAATGTGATAGAAAAATGAATCCAGCCAGCAAAGGAAGCAATATGGACAATTAAATACAATAATAAATGCCTTGTATTAACTTTCTCTACACAATACATGCAACTTACTGAAGTGACCCCTTTAAGCTTGTTGGGGCAAAACCCCCTTCTCTATGATTGTCGGGGTCCCAATTTAATGAAGATGAGCGCTCAGAGGAATTGACACATGCTTATTAGCTGAATCAAATATTTCCTGTTTATTGACAGAACACGTTGCTCTTTATAGTCCAAAACCGCAGATGGGTGGGCGGAGTTCCTATAGTGTAGATGATAGTTTCTGTAACTTTTTACAAACATGACATTTACTGAACTACTGAACGAAACCACACATTTTGTTCCATCCCACCCACTCTTCCTGATCACAGAGAGAAGTGTCTGCTTTAAGAGGATGTCAAAAGGTCACATGCATTTCTGAACCTATAAAGAAGAAGTGGTTACCCTCACAATGAGCGTTATATTTATATATATTTACTTCTGCAATTTCCTGTAAGTAAGTAACTTATCAGAAACATAAAAATTTCTTCTTTCAAATTAATCTTAGTTTAAGATGGAGTCCTGATACAAAATGGATACTCAATCCCTCACAAGCTCTGCAAGAGCCGTACTGGTGGCAATACTGGTAGTCACCCAGCTTTCCCAGAAACACATGTAACAGAGAGATATGTGGACAGCGTGCCATTGACAGTAGACTGCTCCAGTGCTTTGATTTAGGGGACCATCCTCCAGTAATTCTAATATCTAATTATAATGTGTCTTCTGCTGTGTTTTTCAGATTTGGATATTTGTGATGTTGCAATCTCTGCAGCCGTCTCCATGAGCTGCCGCTGACATTGGTGAGTAGATTATTAATCTTCTTATAGGGCCGGGAGCAGCGCTGTAACATGGAATTTCCACCTATGTACTGTCCTGACTGCACCCGGACCCAATAGATAAAATGGTACCACAGATCACTGGTCCATTCTGAGATACTCGCAGCCTCACCATTCTTGTCCGATTTCTGAGAACTAGCCCAGCACACTACAGAGTTATCGTAGAGCGCCTACGCTATTTGTGACATATCAGTCCTTGCAGAGCAATGTCTACGCCAATAGTGAAAGGATGTTGAGCATGTTAAGCGCTGAAATGATTGGGTCCGGAAAACAACAGACGTGCCTGAACGCTGTCTGGGTGTCCAGATACATTCATGTTTTGCAGACAGCTGTCAGAATCAGGCCTAAGTCAGCAGTACCCCAGTCTGGAATGGGTGATAACAGGGTCCAATAATGGTGACAGAGGAGGTGGACTGCCAGGTTGCTGTCTGTACGTTACCCTCCATGTTGGCACAGCAGCAGGGTATTGTTTCCTTGTATTATTTCCTTCTCTATTTTACTAGTGATTCTGCGGTCAGCCTCCATGAGCACAATTACCATGACATAAGCAGATGGGAACTGTCCCTTTAAAGTGGTTGTCCGGTTTCCAGTATTGATGACCTATCCTCAGATTGGCAGGGGTCCAAGTCCCGGCCCCCCGATCAGCTGTTTGAAGAGAACGCAGCACGAGCAGTCTAATTACAGCTCCTCTGTCCCGAATGGACAAACAGAAATTCAGCACAGATTTCCGTGAGGATTTCTGTGCATTTCCACACTAAATCCGCCTTTGTAACTTGTGGATTTTGTTGGGGATTTAATACAGATCTTACCCTTAACATTGCAAATAGTGAAATCCGCACACAATAAATCACACAAATGCAGTATCCCAGAACATGGTATTTGATTAAATGGATTTGTTGTTTTATTTGGTTACTGTTCTGATTCTCTTTATTGTATACCCAGTGTTCTGTACAGATTGGTCTGGGTTAACTATCCTGACAATGTATAGAGCTCGGAGATGGACTTGGGTCCGCCCCTAGTGAGAGTCTAGTGTTAGCTGAGGAAGACAGGGGGGCTACATGTGCTCACTGCTCAGAAAACCTGACCTCAGTTCTAGAGAAACAGTGAATAATTACACTGTGATTTGTTCGGAACTGTGCTGTAATACCAGTGAATGTACTACGACTCCCATTCTGCACTTTAGTAAAGAGAGACTTATTTATTTTCTAGCACTGACCTGGTTACTGACTTCAGCACCATTTGTCGACCGCAGCACCTGCATCTCCTGCCTTGCACCTTTCCAAAATGCTAAACGACAAGGGCACCCTAACATCAGAGTGTGCCCTGAGAGAAGAAAGGGTGCACCCTCCTGTAACTGCCCAGCCCTAGGGAGGATAGTCACTTTGTGTGGACAACTGTCAGAGACACTATCACTCCTATCCTCCAATTCACACAAATAATTGACATGCTGTGATTTTCTAAATCCACACGCCAATTTCTGCACAGAAAAAAAAGCCAAGTGAACACATATTTGTGTAATCTCACTATGCTGGTAGTGTATTACGCTGCATTTTTTTTCTGTGCAGATTTTTGTTGTGGAAAATTCTGCCAGATAATCTGCAGGATTGTTGCGGATTTTCTGGTGTGAAGTACGGTGCAGATTTCCTGTGAAGTAAACAGATTCTGCAGTAGAAAACACTGCGGCGGAAAAAAAAAGAATCAAATCCGTGCAGATTTTGTAGCAGATTTTTCAGCAGTGTTTTCCACGTAACGACAATATAATACTAGCAAAGTGAATGCTTTTTTCCCCATGATAACTGACCTGCCATGCAGACTTGTGCGATTATTTTTTTGTGCGGATTTCACAGTTAGCAATGCAAAGGATGACATTTGTGGCAAATCACATAAGTGGGTTTTGGTACGGAAATGCACAGAAATGTTGTGGGAATTTCTTTGTGTAAAATGCACCCGTGTGCAGGTACCCTAACTCTGGGTGAGGGGCATGAATTCCCAGACTCGTCCTATTTACTGCGAATCACATGACGTGGCATTTGATGGCACCCCTCCCTCTGTGGCGTAGCCATTACATGATCAGGCTGTACTACAGAAGGATGCATGCAGGCTTTGTGTATTGCGTGATCTCTGCCTCGCAGGACTCTAAGCAGCTGCATTATCCTCCGTCACAGTGTCACCGGATTATCCTGCCAGGGTCATGGATTCACAGCGCTGATTAATGGCTGCAGGAAATCCCTCATTCCTTCTCCTTCATTCAACACAAGCAGACGTGAAGGGATTATGAAGTTACCACCTGAGCATTCAATGTGGAACCAATACCATGTCACTGGAGGGCACAGCTAGATCTCAGTGGGTGGGGACCATTATCTAAATGATTATTTTCAAAAGCTCTGCTTTCTGTCAGTGAATGGAGACAGTTATCGTTTACATCCAGAGGCCGAAACCTGTCCTAACCTAATACAGTTACATCCAGTGTAAACAGTCCAATGGAAGGTAAACTGCCTGGACTCCAGACTGATACATTACCTGCACTGATACATTGTAACAAACCCTCAGATTGGGTTGCTGCTGTGTTTTGCTCACAGAGGATGGTCAGAAGAATCACATCTCCAGCTATCTCATTTGCTTGCGGCTCAGTTATGACCTTTGCCTATTCCTGTATTCCTAGCTGTTGTGGCCTACATTGAAATGAATGGATGCCATAGGAGGAGGGATTTCCTAAGGTGTGTGTGCTGTTATGTGGGCATCCCTACCTCGCTGTAGTAATGCCTTTTCATACCTGAGACTGACAGCCACAAATTCTAGGCTCAAGTGAAAAAATAAGAACTATTGGTCCCCGCCCTGTAGTCTCATACAGCCCTGCATAGGTGTCAAGCAGTGCCAAGGTTGGGAGGTGAACCTGGAGGTGATGCAGAGACCCCTTTAATTATTACTAGCATCGGGGGGGTCTTGGGTATCATACATGGCGAGCGCAGTCTGACTTGGTGTTGCATTTGCGGTCGTCGTTTTCTGGAGACGCATTTTCTGCTTCAGTCGTCGTTATTTTTGTCAGGATTTCTTTCTCGGAGAATCCTCACATGAAAGGAAATAATGGAAATTGTCTCCACATCATCCGAGGAAACAAGCTGCAACAAAGCATCTTCTGTTCTGCCAGAGCTGCAGTGAAGGACGCCGCCAGGGATCAGCTTTCCTCTCTTTGATAGAGATGGAGGCCACGAGTTATTGGTAATTCAGGAAAGCTCGTCACGGCGCTCACTCTGCCCGGGGTTGGTTTTCATTACAAGACGTTTCAAGGGCGGCAGGATGGGGGGGGGCACGTTCCTTGTAATAAAACCTCATAATCAATGTTATGTCATGTACTTAATGTCAGCTGATGCCCGAAGGGGAAAGAGGGGCTGAATTAACTCAAGTGCTTCTTAAGGATCTGGCGGTTTTATCTTTCTGGGCACTGGATCTGGCTGAAATCCTTCTATTAAAGGGATGTGGCACAATGGTGGATGTCACCTGTGACCGGCATAACCACTGCATAGAGGGCACATCCACCAATCAGGGCATCTCGTTGGGTGCATCCATCAAGTGACTGAAAGTGCCAAGCTTCAGCCATCCACTTGTATAACCACCTGGTCATGTAATGGGCACTCCACAGTAAAATCTCTCTTTTTTTAAAATTCTTTTCCTATGCCAATATGGCCGCCAACACTGCCCTTACTGACTCCTGAATGACGAATCTCCCCGTAGTACTTATTGCACTCAGATGAAAGCTGCCTCTATGAGTTGTGATGTAGGTTGTGTACAGGGAGAATGGGCTGGGGGGGGAGGGGGTCATTATCTCCACCGGCACCAGGCTGGGTGTAAATTTCACACATTAAGGCAATTAGACTAACCTAAGAAGGTCTAATGATGCATTATTAATTGGGCAGGAGCAGCGTGTAACCGCGACTGTGCGCTCGCCGCCCCCGGCCATTACCATGGAGGAATTACAGGCCTGCCAGCTGCGAAGATTGCTTCTGTTAATTCCATGGCCTCCATGTGCAGTGGGTGATGGTGTCCATTATTAAAGGGGGATTCCACCTTGTCCTCTGATTGCAGGGCTGAGATGAATGGGTAAACTCTGTGTTGACAGTTGCGTGATTAACCCCTGAACTCCCAGAGGGGGACAGAAAGGAAATGTCTTGATAGTAAAGTTGCGGTAATCTATTCTTGCATCATCCGCTGTAGTCCCATTGGAAATTCATGGCTGAGGAGGTTAATCCCCAGCATCCACCAATGTGAAGGGTTAATCCAGCATTACGCCAGTGTGCATAAGTCACATGATTCTGCTGGCACTTGTGTTCACCCTTTCAGTTTGTGTTATGGGGGAGGGGATGCGCTGTGTTCTTCATTATTTGATGTCTTCTGCTGCCTTGTGTTTCCGTCTCTCCACATCTAGTGCGGTTCTCTCCGGACCACAGTGAGTGTCTTGTTGGGAGGGGGGATGCTGTGTGCTCATTATCTCCCGTCTTCTGTGTGCTGCTCTTGATGTCTTCCGCTGCCACCTTGTGTGTCTCTTCCTATCATCAGATCCTTCTCTCGTGATTCCTCAGAGTCTTCTTCTCTGAGCAGAAAGTTTCAGTTCTGGAAAGTTTAGATGTCTCCTTAAATATCTGTCCTTGTAGCCTCAATCCCCCAGGTCTCTGATCAGCAGGAACGTGTCGAGCAGTGAAAGTGGAACAAAAACCGGGAAACATCCTCTTTTGGTTTTAAGAGGATCTGAAACCATAATCTGGATATGTTGCACTGAAGGTATCGATCGGGTCTCCAGTCCGCATATATTTAGGATATTGTAGGGCAAAGGAGGTTTTTTTTAAAGTTCCCCGCCCACCGACCTTTCAGTCTGGTAAATACTATAGATTACTATCCCATAGGCTGGATTCCTTGTGGCTGGTACCTTGTGAATGGCTTCGGCCTTTATTGGTATATTCCCGCTAGTGATATCACTGTCCACTCTGTGCATTAAATAAACATGGAGTCCATCAGACGCAGTGTAATCAATGACGGTGAAACATGGGGCTGGAGCAGGGTGAATGACATCTGCCAGTAAGTGGCTAATCTCCGCAGTCAGCAATCAGTGATGATCAATACTCACGGGGTCTTGGAGGACGTGCCATTCTAGTGACTAAGTTCCTCTGTACTGCACAGGACCCCCCCCCCCTTTCTCTTCAGAACCAGAACAGAATTTCTCAGATAATACTGGGACTCTAGACGCATTCTGATCTCTTTGGGAGCTCCTCGTCTTGCGGTGTCTGGTAGTGACAGCAGTCCTGGGCTAACCTGCGGCTTCTGTTAACCCCTTCGCTTTCTGACAGATCTGAATCCCCCCAAGTATTTGGAAGGTAACCGTTCCATGTCGGTGGTGGGAGATATTGTGCTGTGGCGGGTTTCCCACTTTTTGTTTTGCAGCCACATGCCCACTGTATCTTTGGCTCCTATCTTGGCAGCATCCAGCTTCATGGAATTTTATAAAAATGTTTATTGCATGGCAGAAACTGGGCGCTCCTTGGTAAGCCGACTTTGTGCCAGGATGATGGTCAGAAACGATTCATTGGTTGGAGGCTACTCAGACAAAATGCTGGAGTTTCATGTTACATCGAAATATAACCTACTATAGAGGGATTTAATACTGAGCATCAAGAACCGCAGAGACACATCAATAACTGCTCAACCTGAGCCTGTATACTATGTGAAAGTCTCAGTATCTCCTCTTATCCTGTATATATGGACATTGCACAGTACCACTTCTCCTGTCCTGTATACTGTGTGTAACTCTCAGTATCTGCTCTTATCCTGTATATATGGACACTGCACAGTACCACTTCTCTTGTCCTGTATACTGTGTGTAATTCTCAGTATCTGCTCTTATTCTGTATATATGGACACTACACAGTACCACTTCTCTTGTCCTGTATACTGAGTGTAATTCTCAGTATCTGCTCTTATCCTGTATATATGGACACTGCACAGTACCGCTTCTCTTGTCCTGTATACTGGGTGTAATTCTCAGTATCTGCTCTTATTCTGTATATATGGACACTGCACAGTACCACTTCTCCTGTCCTGTATACTGAGTGTAATTCTCAGTATCTGCTCTTATCCTGTATATATGGACACTGCACAGTACTACTTCTCTGCTCCTGTATACTGAGTGTAATTCTCAGTATCTACTCTTATTCTGTATATATGGACACTGCACAGTACCACTTCTCTTGTCCTGTATACTGGGTGTAATTCTCAGGATCTGCTCTTATTCTGTATATATGGACTCTGCACAGTACCACTTGTCTTGTCCTGTATTCTGTGTATAACTCTCAGTATCTGCTCTTATTCTGTCGATATGGACACTGCACAGTACCATTTCTCTTCTCCTGTATACTGGGTGTAATCCTCAGTATCTGCCATTATTCTGTATATATGGACACTGCACAGCACTATTTCCCTGTATACTGGGTGTAATTCTCGGTATCTGCTCTTATTCTGTATATGTGGACACTGCACAGTACCACTTCTCTTGTCCTGTATACTGGGTGTAATTCTCAGTATCTGCTCTTATCCTGTATATATGGACTTCACAGTACCACTCCTCTTGTCCTGTATACTGGGTGTTATTCTAAGTATCTGCTCTTATTTTGTATATATGGACACTGCACAGTACCACTTCTCTTGTCCTGTATACTGGGTGTAATCCTCAGTCTCTGCTCTTATTCTGTATATATGGACACTGCACAGTACCACTTCTCTTGCCCTGTATACTGGGTGTAATTCTCAGTATCTGCTCTTATTCTGTATATATGGACACTGCACAGTACCACTTCTCTTGTATACTAGGTAAAAGTCTCAGTATCTGCTCTTATTCTGTATATATGGACACTGCACAGTACCACTTCTCCTGTCTAGTATACTGGGTGTAATTCTCAGTATCTGCCCTTATTCTGTATATATGGACACTGCACAGCACTATTTCCCTGTATACTGGGTGTAATTCTCGGTATCTGCTCTTATTCTGTATATATGGACACTGCACAGTACCACTTCTCTGCTCCTGTATACTGGGTATAATTCTCAGTATCTGCTCTTATTCTGTATATATGGACGCTGCACAGTACCACTTCTCTTGTCCTGAATACTGGGTGTAATTCTCAGTATCTGCTCTTATTCTGTTAGTATGGACACTGCACAGTACCACTTCTCTTGTCCTGTATACTAGGTGTAATTCTCAGTATCTGCCCTTATTCTGTATATATGGACATTGCACAGTACAACGTCTCCTGTCCTGTATACTGGGTGTAATTCTCAGTATCTGCTCTTATTCTGTATATATGGACACAGCACAGTACCACTTCTCCTGTCCTGTATACTGGGTGTAATTCTCAGTATCTGCTCTTATTCTGTATATATGGACACTGCACAGTACCACTTCTCCTGTCCTGTATACTGGGTGTAATTCTCAGTATCTGCTCTTATTCTGTATATATGGACACTGCACGGTACCACTTCTCTGCTCCTGTATACTGGGTATAATTCTCAGTATCTGCTCTTATTCTGTATATATGGACACTGCACAGTACCACTTATCTTGTCCTGTATACTGGGTGTAATTCTCAGTATCTGCTCTTATTCTGTATATATGGACACTGCACAGTACCACTTCTCTTGTCCTGTATACTGTGTGTAATTCTCAGTATCTGCTCTTATTCTGTATACACTCACCGGCCACTTTATTAGGTACACCATGCTAGTAACGGGTTGGACCCCCTTTTGCCTTCAGAACTGCCTCAATTCTTCGTGGCATAGATTCAACAAGGTGCTGGAAGCATTCCTCAGAGATTTTGGTCCATATTGACATGATGGCATCACACAGTTGCTGCAGATTTGTCGGCTGCACATCCATGAGGCGAATCTCCCGTTCCACCACATCCCAAAGATGCTGTATTGGATTGAGATCTGGTGACTGTGGAGGCCATTTGAGTACAGTGAACTCATTGTCATGTTCAAGAAACCAGTCTGAGATGATTCCAGCTTTATGACATGGCGCATTATCCTGCTGAAAGTAGCCATCAGATGTTGGGTACATTGTGGTCATAAAGGGATGGACATGGTCAGCAACAATACTCAGGTAGGCTGTGGCGTTGCAACGATGCTCAATTGGTACCCAGGGGCCCAAAAGAGTGCCAAGAAAATATTCCCACACCATGACACCATCACACCAGCTTGAACCGTTGATACAAGGCAGGATGGATCCATGCTTTCATGTTGTTGACGCCAAATTCTGACCCTACCATCCGAATGTTGCAGCAGAAATCGAGACTCATCAGACCAGGCAACGTTTTTCCAATCTTCTACTGTCCAATTTCGATGAGCTTGTGCAAATTGTAGCCTCAGTTTCCTGTTCTTAGCTGAAAGGAGTGGCACCCGGTGTGGTCTTCTGCTGCTGTAGCCCATCTGCCTCAAAGTTCGACGTACTGTGCGTTCAGAGATGCTCTTCTGGCCTACCTTGGTTGTAACGGGTGGCAATTTGAGTCACTGTTGCCTTTCTATCAGCTCGAACCAGTCTGCCCATTCTCCTCTGACCTCTGGCATCAACAAGGCATTTCCGCCCACAGAACTGCCGCTCACTGGATGTTTTTTCTTTTTCGGACCATTCTCTGTAAACCCTAGAGATGGTTGTGAGTGAAAATCCCAGTAGATCAGCAGTTTCTGAAATACTCAGACCAGCCCTTCTGGCACCAACAACCATGCCACGTTCAAAGGCACTCAAATCACCTTTCTTCCCCATACTGAGGCTCGGTTTGAACTGCAGGAGATTGTCTTGACCATGTCTACATGCCTAAATGCACTGAGTTGCCGCCATGTGATTGGCTGATTAGAAATTAAGTGTTAACGAGCAGTTGGACAGGTGTACCTAATAAAGTGGCCGGTGAGTGTATATGGACACTACACAGTACCACTTCTCTTGTCCTGTATACTGGGTGTAATTCTCAGTATCTGCTCTTATTCTGTATATATGGACACTGCACAGTACTACTTCTCCTGTCCTGTATACTGAGTGTAATTCTCAGTATCTGCTCTTATCCTGTATATATGGACACTGCACAGTACCGCTTCTCTTGTCCTGTATACTGGGTGTAATTCTCAGTATCTGCTCTTATTCTGTATATATGGACACTGCACAGTACCACTTCTCCTGTCCTGTATACTGAGTGTAATTCTCAGTATCTGCTCTTATCCTGTATATATGGACACTGCACAGTACTACTTCTCTGCTCCTGTATACTGAGTGTAATTCTCAGTATCTACTCTTATTCTGTATATATGGACACTGCACAGTACCACTTCTCTTGTCATGTATACTGGGTGTAATTCTCAGTATCTGCTCTTATTCTGTATATATGGACTCTGCACAGTACCACTTGTCTTGTCCTGTATTCTGTGTATAACTCTCAGTATCTGCTCTTATTCTGTCGATATGGACACTGCACAGTACCACTTCTCTTCTCCTGTATACTGGGTGTAATCCTCAGTATCTGCCATTATTCTGTATATATGGACACTGCACAGCACTATTTCCCTGTATACTGGGTGTAATTCTCGGTATCTGCTCTTATTCTGTATATGTGGACACTGCACAGTACCACTTCTCTTGTCCTGTATACTGGGTGTAATTCTCAGTATCTGCTCTTATCCTGTATATATGGACTTCACAGTACCACTCCTCTTGTCCTGTATACTGGGTGTTATTCTAAGTATCTGCTCTTATTTTGTATATATGGACCACTGCACAGTACCACTTCTCTTGTCCTGCTATACTGGGTGTAATCCTCAGTCTCTGCTCTATTCTGTATATATGGACACTGCACAGTACCACTTCTCCTGTCTAGTATACTGGGTGTAATTCTCAGTATCTGCCCTTATTCTGTATATATGGACACTGCACAGCACTATTTCCCTGTATACTGGGTGTAATTCTCGGTATCTGCTCTTATTCTGTATATATGGACGCTGCACCAGTACCACTTCTCTTGTCCTGAATACTGGGTGTAATTCTCAGTATCTGCTCTTATTCTGTGAGTATGGACACTGCACAGTACCACTTCTCTTGTCCTGTATACTAGGTGTAATTCTCAGTATCTGCTCTTATTCTTATATATGGACACTGCCACAGTACCACTTCTCTTGTCCTGTATACTGGGTGTAATTCTCAGTATCTGCCTCTTATATTGTATATATGGACACAGCACAGTACCACTTCTCCTGTCCTGGTATACTGGGTGTAATTCTCAGTATCTGCTCTTATTCTGTATATATGGACACTGCACGGGTACCACTTCTCTGCTCCTGTATACTGGGTATAATTCTCAGTATCTGCTCTTATTCTGTATATATGGACACTGCACAGTACCACTTATCTTGTCCTGTATACTGGGTGTAATTCTCAGTATCTGCTCTTATTCTGTATATATGGACACTGCACAGCACTATTTCCCTGTATACTGGGTGTAATTCTCAGTACCTGCTCTTATTCTGTATATATGGACACTGCACAGTACCACTTCTCCTGTCCTGTATAGTGGGTGTAATTCTCAGTATCTGCTCTTATTCTGTATGTATGGACACTGCACAGTACCACTTCTCCTGTCCTGTATCCTGGGTATATTTCTCAGTATTTGCTCTTATTCTGTATATATGGACACTGCACAGTACCACTTCTCTTGTCCTGTATACTGGGTGTAATTCTCAGTATCTGCTCTTATTCTGTATATATGGACACTGCACAGTACCACTTCTCTTGTCCTGTATACTGGGTGTAATTCTCAGTTTCTGTTCTTATTCTGTATATATGGACACTGCACAGTACCACTTCTCTTGTCCTGTATACTGGGTGTAATTCTCAGTATCTGCTCCTATTCTGTATATATGGACACTGTATAGTACCACTTCTCTTGCTCTGTATTTATGGACAGCTGTCAATCATAGCACAGTCCTGCTTACACTGCCTGATTGGTGGATTATCGGGAACGAACCTTCCTGCGATCGCTCATTCTCGACAATCTGCCCTTCTAAATGTGCTGCCTATCATCTGATGAACAAGCGAAGCGGTCCTGTCCTTCATGAATTATTGTTTCTGGGCAGAGATCTGCTGCCCCGAAACAATGCAGCAGTATGAGGACGATTGATCACAATAGCTACTGTGGAGGTGATCGCTTCATGTAAATGCAGAGCTTCACCCCCACTGAACAAATACCTCCACTGGTCGGCGTGTGTAAACCTGCCTTGAGCTGCCCTGCGGTGCAAACATTGGGGTCAGCCTAATAGTGTCCACTGCACGGTTGTCCTACCTTTATTAATAATAATCTATATTTATACAGTGCCAACATATTCCGCAGCATCAACAATTAAAACGAGAGGAATGAGGGCCCTGCACACAAGAGCTTACAATCTGTGTTGTAATGCCGTGTTCTCCCTGTCTGTATGTGGCTCTAATCCTTGCTGTGTATAGGGCAGTTTTACCAGCTTTGAGAAGTTATTGGCGTCTGCTCAGCTGCATATTAGAGAGGCTTGATCTCCGAGGACACCTCTACCTCCGTTTTTTAGGTACACAGCCCTGGCTCCATTGTGTTGTAATAGAAGCACCGGTATGTGAGGAATGCAGAAGGCTCGCGTAATATGGAATTAAACATTTGTGTTGGATTTCCCAGGAGCGGGGGTCATTGTGCAGAGGGAATGGGTGCGGCCCAGGAGCTGTCAACCATAATATCCACTAATTACAGCTCTGAAGCGGGCGGACTGCTGAGAAGACTTGGCAATAGAGTGGGCACAGGTGTTGCTGCCGGTCTATCAATGTGTTTATAGGCAACCACCTAGGTGTTAGTAATGGGGCTACGTGCGGACTGCGATTAGGACTACGCTGTAAATCACGACCTGAGGAGGAGCAGAGCTAAAGCAGTATTAACCCCCCAACACATTGTGAGTGCTCAAGTCTGAGGCAAGAAAATCCACAGGAACAATCGCAAAAGATCGCAATGTAAGTGAAAAACAGGTGAATATAATTTATTGCCCCCTGTTATCAGCCATCTCAGTCCAGGGAGAGGACAGGTAAATATGGATGTCATCAGGGAGGGGAGAGGCTGTGTGTACAGGTGAATAGAGTCTGCTGCTCCCTGTTATCAGCCATTCCATACCAGGGAGAGGCCAACTGAAGGACAGGTAGATACAACCATGTCATGCTGTGGAGAGGGTGACTGTAATGTTTTTCAATGCCACCTATGATCACGACTGCGTGCCATGTTCCTCCAGTACTGAGAACCTCTAGAGACCTTCACCTCCATATGTGGGACTGATACCAGCCACTTCTCCTATAATGCTCCTGTGCTGGACTATGATGATTGCATGCTTTTTGATGCTTTATACACAAATAATAATCTCAGGACTCTGTGGACTGGTGCATCTGTATGTGACTAATATTAGTGGCACCTCTTATGATGCCGCAGGCTCTAGAGAGCTTATGTAGAGAGAGAGAGAGAGAGAGAGGAACTCCTGCATACATGTTGTATCATACACATGATTAGTGATCGGCAACAGGAGAGCTCTGTAGCATTAATGATGATGATTAGGGAGCTGTTATTTCTAGCTAGGACCCTCAGGGGTGGGGCTCAGCTGATTCTCATAGGAGGAGCTTCACATTCAGACTGAGGATTCCTGGCTAACATTTTTCCTCTCTCTACACAGGATTTACAGCCAGGCTTAGTGTTGAGGATAAGAGAAGTTGTACATGACAAGGTATCGTGCCCCCTGAGCCAGGTATTATATGAGGATGTTATATGATATGATATGAGACAGCAGGATAAATATACAAATCTCTATTCAATATTGAGATGACTGACATTGAAGTAACTCCACCCCTTATAAAAAACTGCAGAAGTGTTAGAGTAATAATCATATTGTTCCCCCAGTACAAGATGTAGGGGGCAGGGTTATGTACAGTCTCCTTTTCACATTCTGCCGCCTAGAAGCTTCCTGCAGAGCATTAAACCTGCAGCACATTCCACTTGTCCCTGACAAGCTGGGATCTCACATGCTGAAGAGCGAGCGCCAGCCTAGCTGGCAGGGGCTTCTGCTGATGGTGCCAGGCTGGTCTCTGCCATGCTGGATGCTGATTCTTCCTGCTGTTTGTACTGGTTTACACTTTCCCTCATTATTGAGGTGTGCTGGAATTGTTCAAATCTCTGTCTGGTGGAAAGTGGCCTGGGGGCACAAACTTTCTATCTGTCGGTGTAAAGTTGGGCCATACACTGTGCTTTTGTTGTGATTAAATAATTCATTGTGACAACAGCGTGCCATTTTAGCGCAATTGTGGCCTTTTTGCAAGTGGTAATTTCCCACTAGGTTGTTACGGGTAGAACATGTTAAATATGTGTGTTCCACTTGTACAAACCGTGTCGTAAATTACTGCAGTAATGATGGTAAAAACGTACACCGTACAATTTTAACCGCAAATTGTAACCCCCTCCCCCCCTCCTCATGATTGTCCACTCATCCTCAGGTATGCAGTGCTGCAAGTATACTCTTCCTGTATCGGCACTATTTCTATAAGGGGATGAGTGATGAGCGGTGGCCGTGCCCTTATCCACCTAAATCTCCACTGACTGGACTGTCATTGTGCCAGAGGTCCTGTTTTGGCGATCATCCTCCTTTTCTTGCCGGTTGTAGTGTCAGGCGTGGTGGAAAAGCCCCTAGTATCCTGTAGAAAGCGATTGTTGTTTGTGGAGGCAGCAAGTCCTGGCTGTTATCTTGATTTTGGAGTGAATTGTGACATTCTTTCTGTGGGCGAAGCGGAGACATAAACACAACTAATAGACGTTCCTCTGTGAGCGAGGATCCGGTTACACGCAGGCATCTCCATGGAAAGCCACAGCCTCTCCAGGTTTCACATCAGATTTTTGTGCTTCTGCAGGAGAAATCAGGGAATGAGATGCCAAGACATGTTTATCGGCAGGAAAAATTACTACTGCCCGTGCCAGACTGCTCGAGACACCGCACCAGCTTCGTCATCAGATGATTACACCCAGCAGACCTGCTGTGGCGCCCTATGGTGTATGGTGCTGAGGCTTCCTTTGCTACCAGCATAGCCAGATATTTTTTGCCACCCTGCCATCCAAGAGCAAACTACATGACATGTTTAAATGTAGTAATGAGGCGTGTGGTCTAGGGGATTTGGTTGGTTTATTGGGCACATCATTTAGTGCTGAGCTGCCTCAAATCATCAATAATCTGTAACGTGTGGCCATCAGGAGAACTTCCAGCATGCCCTGACACCTTTAGCCGTCTTCGAGGTTTGTTAGGCTCTTATATATTCTTTCTATAGTATATGATGGTTCTGGGGCCCCAGGCGTGTTTGAGGTCTGTCCAAGTTTCTGTGTTGAATTAAAGCCTTACTCCAGCCAGATGCCTTACACATGGATCTGATGCTCTCATCACATTCTGCAACGTTCTGGTTGACGCTAGTGATCACCCTGACCAAAGCTATGTGCGTGACTATCATAGACCTGTTCTCCAGATGGTGAGGGTTCATGATTCCTGCTCATTTCTTGGAGTTCAGGGCCACCCTTTCTTCATATCTGTGGACCACAAATGAGCAAATTCATGGTCATATACAACAATTGGATAGAAGTTTGTGATCCTAGAACTAGGCTCGAGTGAATGAGGATCAACTGGTCTTTGGCCGGGTTTATGCATTGATTTTGTGATTTTGAGAGAATCTTCTTCCATGTGTTTGGAGAGTATGCTTTATGCATTTTGGCAACCCCCAACTGTTTTTTAATGGCCTCTCTCCCATAAAGCGACACTAGTGAACATTTATCGTGACCCTATGGACAGATCTGCTGTGGATCTTTGGAGCTCCTTCCGTGTTTTCTTTTTGCCCTTCTTGTCCGATCTGTTAGTTTTGGTGGGTGACCCTTTCTAGTCAGGATTGTAGTTGTTCTGCATTCTTTCCATTTTGTTATAATGGATAGAGATGAGTCAGTTGATTTGTCTCATCAACCAGAGGTCTACACCTACTAGGCGCTGTCCTTGCTGCTGTAGACACTCCCCTGCTCCACAGCTCCAAGTAGTGGTGGAAGCGCAGACACTCTGTGCATGTGCCGCTATACTTCTAGGTAGTGGCGCATGAACAGTTGCAGCTCTAGAAGCAGAAATAAAGCGTCTGCACTTGCACTGCTACTGAGAGCAACAATGCAGGCGTGGGAATGTGCGAGCTGGCCAAGATGTCTGGCTTTGGCAGTCGAGAGGCAGGGGAAGCATCTGCAGCAGCGGGGACACCCCCGCATCTGGTTTGATAGGACTAATCGATTGGCTCACCACTAGTAATGGAATCAATGGTGCTCCTTGGGATGTACAAATATTTTTTGGGGATATTTTTTTTTTATAACCTAACCTTGATCCAAACTTCTCCACAACTTTGTCTCTGACCTGTTTGGAGAGCTCCTTGGTCTTCATGTTGCTTGTTAGTAGCACATCTTTCATATCATGTGACACTTTGATTGCACACATGGGCATCTTATTCAGCTAATTATGTGACTTCAGAAGTTAATTGATTGGATCGGACCTAATTTAGGGAATTCATATCAAAGTGGGCAACCACATTTGCTCTCCCAACTTTTCAGTTATTATTTATCTATTTTTAAACAAGGTTTTTTTCATTCCATTTCTAACAATTTGGATTATATTGTCGGCTACATACCTAAAAATCTAAATTAAAATCCATATTAATCCATATCAATTCCAGGTTGTCATACAGCAAAACAGGAACAACAGGAAAAAATACTTTTGCAATTCACTGTACTCATGGTCATGAGGTCACACAACTTTGATATCTATACTCTAGGACAGTCGTGGCGAACCTATGGCATGGGTGCCAGACGTGGCACTTACAGCCCTCTCTTTGGGCACCTGCATCCTGGAAAAAGTCTATGGTGTACCAATATACCTTAGACTTTTCCTGCCATTCATCAGCGCAGGCGCACTATGAACAGCACAGGCAGCGCATTGAACGCAGGCAGGCTATTATAGCTAAATGATAAAGTACATGAAGATATACTATACTGGACTGTAGTATTCAGGGTAAATTGCCATGTTGGCACTTTGCAATAAATAAGTGGGATTTGGGTTGCAGTTCGGGCACTCGGTCTGTAAAAGGTTCACCATCACTGAGCTAGTAGATGTGGTCAGCCTGTCTTGACGTCTGTTATTCAGCAGATTACGGTCATCCTGTTACGATGTCTGTTCTCCAGGAATCAATGGATCATGACGTCTATACTCCCGGAGTTGCCAGTTGACCGGTCACCCAGTCTTAATATATCTACTGCAGAATATGGGAGTCACACAGTCTTGACATATATTTGAGGAGATGAGGATACCCAGTTTTGACGTCTATACTCCAGGAGATGAGGGTCACAATAGAAATTTTCTACTTGTCTAGAATGATTCTCCAGAAATAGTAATTTGCTTTTTTTTTCATCCATATCCTGACCCTGGGGCCAAAACTCTAGAGCACAACTCAGAAAGATTAAGGGAAGGAGCAAGTCCATGAGGGGACTGGCCATAGACACCTACAGGGAACTTTTCATAGGGCCACCCGAACCCTCCTCACTGTCACTCGCTAGGTACATATTACTGGGGGACCTACAGGGGTCATCATTAGAGGGAACCCAGGCAGCATATGGTTGGCTTGGTGTTGTCTCCATATCTTAGAGACAACTGGAGGTGGAGCAGGAGGACAAAGGGACAGCTTCTGGGGAGGTATTTTGTGCTGCACTGTGGTATTTGGTTCTGTGGGATGGTATTCTGTCCTGCAGCGTTGTACTACTGAACCTGCCAACTTATATTGGAACCATCTACTTATGTTGCCCCCACCTTCTGTCAATTTGGAGCCAGATAACTCTTGGTTGGTTGCTAAGGGCAACGTCATCTTCACAAAGTGTTTAGCTGGTCATGTGTAGAGAACAGATGGTGCTGTCGCCCATGACAATAAAGATGGCACTCTGTTTCACTTTGTTACCACATGGAATCCAGTTTCTATAAGGAACTTAACGGTTTTGGTTGCTATGGATAAATGTGCTTATTTGTGAACATGGTGTTTGGCTGGCCTGGTGCCAGCTCTGTGCTCTGATTGGTTACTGCTGACAGATTTGTGTAGTATTGGGCTGGTGGGGATGTCCCCCTTCTGTCCTGTTTTGGTATCAAACAACCAAATCTGTACCAGATGTTAATGTGTATGAGACATCATCTCTATTACAGAGCCTATAGGGGCTGTCACCCAGCTTTGGCGCACCCTGTCTGTATTCACTGAACCAGATAGCGCAGGATGAGCAGAGCTATAGGTATAGAGCATAGAATCATGGGAAAACGGTGGGGGATAATTAAGTATGAGTGGCCGCTGTCTCCCAGTCCTTGTGTTTGTCCTGTCACGTGAGGAATGCTCAGAATATTTTGTCTCTATAGCAGTACTGTGCTGGGAGTGGGGTAATTATGGATGTGGAATCCCCACCACGGA
Source organism: Rhinella marina (assembly GCA_900303285.1). Taxonomy (NCBI): domain Eukaryota; kingdom Metazoa; phylum Chordata; class Amphibia; order Anura; family Bufonidae; genus Rhinella; species Rhinella marina. The sequence continues at coordinate 409,588 of ONZH01021784.1, forward strand.
GGTAATTCCTCTACGTGGACCCCCACTAGGAGGCTAATTATGTACATGGAGCCCTCACCAGGAGGGAAATTGTGCCCGCTGTCTCTGGGAGATCAATTAGTTGTCCTGTCATCTGCGCTGAGTGGATGGGACAGAGCTGAGAGTCATTTTCCCTCCATTAACCTGAGTGTTTGCTTTACCCCAGAGAGCGTGGCAGTCGATCTGTTGTCCCTGCCGTGTCTTGTATGCCACGTTCTGCTAATTGCTCCGTTTTCCTCTGGAGCTGTTGTCTCTTCTCACCTCACCTCATGTTCCCTTACATTCCCTGCAGGGCCCTGACACCAGGTCTGCACGGGAAGGGTTAATGACACTATTTAAAGGGACCTTGCCCTCGTATTGTATTCCCTGTCCTTGCAGACATTGGTCTCGCTGCTGTCTGGCAGCTCTGCATGACTTGGCTGAGGAGTTTAAACCTGCCGCTGGCTCCCTGAGGAATCCCAGCCCGTGACATCACTGGGAGGACCTGGGGCGGAGATGCTTCCCTGCTGCCTCGTCCTTCTGCTCACAGGCTTCTGCTGAGACATGGGCTCCTGGACTTGGCTGCCGGTTCAATCCCTCCCTCCTCCCGCCTCACATATAAGAAACGAGATGCCAGCTGCACGGGGACCATGCATTTGAGCCATTGGAGCTGCCTTGGATATGGCACTTGTGTGTGCCCAGCTGCAGGGGAACTGAACCCAGGCATTGGCCTTACCCAGCATATAGAGAGAGCATCCCCTACCTGAGACTGGTAAGTCATTCGAGAGCGGAGCAGCAGCAGTGGCAGAATGATATCCTTTCTATCCAGGGCCACGTGATTAATATTTGGGCTGTGTACGAAGTATAACTGAATGTCATGTGACCATGCGAATAGTGTACCACCTGGACCATGTTGGGGGAGGGTTCAAGTGTTTGCGTCATGCTGCAAACACTTTATTATGTGATGGCGCTGTGCATGGCACCGCTAGATGATGATATCTTTATAGTTCATGTTTGCATTGAAGAATGGCACTGCTTTGGGACGTATAACGTATACTTAGCGTACATGCCCTATACGCGTATGTTACATGCAGGGCGCTGTGCATCTGATGAGGAGTCATCCTGCTCCTTGCTATTGTAATGTCTGTGACAGCGAGACACGGTCCCGTTAAAAGGTTTATTGCCCTATAGTTTATCAGCACCGTCACCCCGGACTCTGAACACGCTCTCTCGTTTCTTTATCTTGTCACCACGTTGTGTCCTGATGATGGGACTCCCACAGGGAGGATGGTACCCAAGGGTGACACCCCACATAAATTCTGATGACAGACATGATGCCAGCAGGGTTCATTGCTGTCATTGTCTTCTCAGCCCACATCGTAACATGGATTATACAGCTACAACTCCCATCATTTTGAGGTTACCAGATTGGCAAGAATGTCTAAAGCCCACAAGGGGAAGGGTTGGATTGGTTCTGGCCACCTTGCAGATGTGGAGAATGCAGTGCTTCGGGGAGATAAGATCACGTGAGTCGGCTTGTGTAACATGATTAAACGTGTTTACATGGAGCACATCTCCCTTGAGCCTGGACGGTGCTGCTCTACAGTCTTCTGTCACAGTCTTTGGTGAATTTACAGAAATAGAGGGTGCCCCCCCCACACACACACCAACCAGGAGACGGAATTGCAGGAAGTGTCACATCAGCCAGATCACATCATCTGTGATGATCAGGTTGACTTCTCCTGTAGTATCTGCACTTTTGCTGGGGTCCACTCACCAGATTTGTACATCAGCTTCATATGAACACTGGGCTTTTAAATGGTTCTGCCAAAGAGGAAGTCTAGTAGACCCGTGGTCATGAGACTGTTGTAAGGACAATCGGGCTGTAGAATGTCCTGGTGCATATTTGGGTCTAGTCCACAAGTTGCTGTACCATGTCTTTTTGGGTTGGAGGTCTGTGTTTGGTTGAACTTGACACAGCTTCTCAGTCTACAGGCTGTATGAGTGCCACTTTATACAGAGCAATTAGAAGGAAGGATGGTAGGATTCTCTACAGTAACTGCACACATAGATTTTTCTTAAATCTGTCCGCTCTGCAAGATTTGTTAGTCCATATCTCCAAGCAATAACATGTCTTCCAGTCTGGTAAGCCACCATTTTAGTACATTTAGTTACCATCACCGTAGGTGATACAGTAGACGACCTCTCTGTGCCGCACAGGCTTGTACTGTCTGCAGCAGAGTAAGCTGCTTCTGCATGCTGTACATTAGTTTTCCTCTTCATGTTGCACAGGCTTGTATTACCTGCTGTAGGCTGCCTGTCCGTGCTGCATAGACATATTGGGGCAGAATTACTTAGACAAGCTGTCTGGACACGTACCAAATTCATCACAATGGCTCAGGCTGGGCGATACATTTGGTGCAGGTACAGACTCATTTGTATAGCTTTATACCAACGATTTGTTAGCTTCCTTTGAGCCAGAATTTTATGCCAGAATTGTGGGGCAATTTTCATGTAAAAGTTGCATCTTAGGCCATTCAGGTTCGTATGAAACCACGCCCCCTTCCTGCTAGGCCCCACCCATTTTTGAGTGAGTTGAAAAATTGGAGAAATCCTAGTTACGGCAATTTGCGCCAATTTGCTACCCCCAGTTTCTGGGCAAAAATATTAGTAAATTTGGGCTATTGTGTCCGGTAGAATAGACTTCATCTGCCTGCTGCATGGACTTGTATCATCTTCTGTATAGTAGTGGGCAATGTATATGACAAGTAATAATCCTTTTTATCTCTGAAGACATGAACCAGACGTTATCATGGCCACTCCTTGCAGATATCTGGGGCCTTTATCTGGTTTGGTGGTCTCCCTGACACTCATAGCCAGTGGTGGGGCTGGTGATGGCTGCTCATCTCTACCAACACCAGGGAGAACCTACAGGAGTATAATGGGTCCATGTATTCGCACCGATACTATACGATTGGCTTCACCCATTACTGTGCCTGCAGTAATGGAGATGAATGCCTTCCTCACAGTTATGAGAATGCTCATTATGAGCCATAACCTGCTGACTGGGTAGCGGACAGACATCTTCACTCCTACACATAGTTTATTGCTGGGGAGAAATTTCAGCCAAGTCAATCAGTCTGACCCTTATGTTGTCCCTCATGTAGAAGGAGCTAGAGAGAAAATCAGAATTTTGAATGCAGCTCTGGCTGTGACTTGAGTAGATCTGGAACTGTATAAGATAACTGAAGCCAGGATGGAAGCTGGGAGGTGAGATTTACTCGTACAGAGTCTCTTTGCTCATGTTTGGGTGTCGTGTGCAGAAGGCGGACATGTCCCTCATTACTGATATCCAGTGTTTTTTAGCAGAGGAAGCCGTGCACATTAGTTACAGAATTGAGGAAGTTTTATGGACTCCGCACCCTTCCTGTTACACCACCCAGATTACAGTAAAGACGATGATGGTGAACATGACATTATGACGGGTGAATGTGCAGGAGCAGCAGGACGGGTCCTTTCATCTACACCATACAGGTATCCCCCTATCTGCTCTGATGGACATCATGAAATGTAGGGTGCTGGATGGCCCTCATCTGCAGGGCTGAATTTTAGGTGGAACAAAGGCGGCAAATCTCCAGGGCCACATGTTAAATTATATCTCACTGTTATTTAGGTAACTAAATTATTGCGGTACAAAATGGCATTAATATTTAGGTGATTTATAGCTTTATATGGATATGGTAGTGCCTGGGCCCCGATGTATTATTTGGTTAGCATCTGGTGGTATTTTTGGCACTATAAGTGGTATTTTTTGGTCACAGTATGGTGGTGTTATGATGTTTTGGCACTATATGGTGACATTACTCTATGTATTGTTTCTGCACTCTTCTGTATCATATTTGGGTATGGGATTGTGATATATGGTGGAGTGGGATCTTTCTTTTGTAATGTTTTATCATGTACTGTAGTTTATCATTTTCAGCCTGATGTTTGTGCGTAATATTTTTCCCAGGGGCCTCTACAGATCTTGGTTTGGGCCTTGCATATCTCCGTCACTGTCACTTTTGTCTGATTCTGTTAGATCTTCTCCACGCTTGGTTCCCAGGGCATCTTGGGTGAAGGAATTGAGTAAGAAGAGCTTCTGCTCCCAATATTGTCAGAAACTGCGATCACATGACCCCTCCTCTGTCCGCTGGGACGGCGCCACCAATTTTCCACCATCTCAGAGGTCTCGGAGCAGTTTTCCTCCCGCAGACATAACGCCTGTAAGCTGCGCTGGAATCTATTGCCTTGTCCTGCTTACATTTATTATTTTTCTGGGCTTTTCTCCAGGCAGACAAAGGCGAGGCCGACATATGAAAAACGTAATTATTTCACTTTTGTGTCCAACTTGGAGCTGACCCAAAACTCTCAAGGCTGAAAATATCTCTCACTCACCGAGCCGTAGCTTTGTTTCATCCATGAGAGCAGCGGCCATTACTGCACTCCAGAGAGTCCAGCACAAGCTCCAGTCTGCCCCCAGCTCAGCAAGAAAGCTGGGTGCCCCCTGAACCTAACCCAGAAAGCACCGTAATACCTGTAATCTGCCCGCCATCAGTGCATAAGGATGTATAGAAGAACCATGAGTTCGGTACTGGTCCAAAAAGTCCAGAGATCCATCGAGAAGCTCAGCTCTTTCCCAACTCACATAGGGTTCCATAGAGATCTGTAGGCATGTTCAGGAGCACCCACCTGTCTTGGGTATATACGTATAACCAGGGGGCAGATAATTTTACATATGGGTGATCGGGGGCTGGGGGTTCGTTCATCATATTTTTTTTTTTTTTTTTCATCGTTCTGTCATGACTCGGGTCACTTTGACTAATATTACATCTTGTTTCTTGGGACATATAAACAGGGATAGGTGCTTTTCACTGGATTTCCTTGCAGTTCCCTGAGATTTCTGCCCCTCCTGTCCCCTGGCTCCTAGCATCACGTATGTCTGCCAATTCTGTATGAATTCGAGAGCAGAAACTTGGGAACATTGCGGATGGCAAAAATTGTCTGTGGAGTCAATGCCAGCTTAATTGCACAGTGCGCTGCCTCTTTTTGCCTGGCACCTCAGCCCTTTCATCGTCTCCACATAGGAGACCGGTGATTGTGAATGGGACCCAGGAATTGTAATGTTCAGCTGTCAGATTGTTACTGATGACGGGAGCTGCTTTGGCCTCATGTGCCCCAACGAGTCCAGCAAGGTTCACAACTCTCCCGCCAAGCAGGCGAATAACAGGACGGAGCTATGAGCCCACTGACTATTGAGCGCAGAATGTCGGAATAATGGCAGTTAATAATCCATAGCAAGCAGAGGTGGTTTCATGCAGCGTCCTCCCAGCAACTCTGAATGAGGCCAATTAATAAGGGATTAACTGGAAATAGCGGCAGGAGGATTTTTTTCATGTTAAATGGTCTGTTGATTGTGTGAATGAAAATGGCTTGTATCTTCACCATGAAGGGGCGGCCATGTTCCTTCCTCCTGAGAGGTCGCTTGCATCAGAAAGTTGTCTGCAGCCCCTAATATACCTGCACCCACCGTCAGACAGGGATTAAGTAACATAGCGCCATGTTATCGCCCTTTCATTGTATCAGTCTGTACAGAACAATCGGCTGTTGATGTGACTGAGTACGTTATACTGTTGGACATATGACTTTCAGGTCCTGCTCCATCATGTGTCCGTGTGAGGCTTGCTATCATTGTATCTCACTCCAGCATACATTCTACATCATGTTTTACACTCCAGTCACATCCAGAGCTGCGTTCACAGTTCTTCTGGTTTCCTGTTACCAGAGAGCAATCCATTGGGAGAGCTCAGAAAAGAATTACACAAGTTGATGTTAGGTCAGCTAACTTATAAAGTGGAATCTGTTTCCAAGCTTTGGATGTACTTGGAGGGTAAGGCCTCATGCACGCGACCATATTTTCGGTCCGCATCCGATTTGCATTTGCGGGTTGTATGCGGACCAATTCATTGGGGTTGCAAAAGTTGTGAACTGCTCACCGTGTGCTGTCTGTATCTGTTTGTCCATTCTGTCAGCCCCTAAAAAATAGAACATGTCCTATTCTTGCCTGTTTTGCAGACAAGGATAAGACCAGGGTTTTTTTTTTTTTTTTTTTTTTTTTTAAATGTTGACATGCACACAGCCAGGATGCACGGTTACGCAAAACACGGTCGTGTGCATGAGTCCTAAGGTTGGATGTGACTTGTCCCATAATGTTCTGCTCTGTGGTGACAGCAAAATTGAAGTGCAAACAGCAGTTTTTGCTGCATTGTCATTGACCCTTTGTTTTCTCTGCAGAACTTGTGAACCTCACTGTAGAGACGTGACCTCATCGTCCAGCGATGGCGCACCAGATCATCCTGCTTAGCCTGTTAATAGCAACTGTCTTGTCGGTGACAGAGGGAAGCCTTCCCTTCCTGTCCAAACAGCGATTGAAGGGCCGATTCCAGAGAGACCGAAGGAATATCCGTCCAAACATCATCCTCGTACTGACCGATGACCAGGATGTGGAACTGGGTGTGTACCATAAGAAAGATGGCGGCATATGCTGCATGGAAATGACGGGATCCATTTAAAGGACGTTCTAGTGGTGTGAATAGAAAAAATGGTTGCCTACATTGTACCTAAGTGATGGGGGGCAAATTTAAAGCATGTTCTAGTGGTGTAAATAAAAAATGGCGGCCTACATGTTTGTAAATGAGGGCAAGGGGAAAATTTCAAGGAAAGATATCAGTGTGTGTGTGTGTGTGTGTGTGTATATATATATATATATATATATATATATATATATATATATATATACATACATACATACTGTATATAAATGGGGGGCAAGTTTAAAGCATGTTCTAGTGGTGTAAATAAAAAGATGCCCTCCTCATCTGTATGTAAATGAGGGAGAGACGAGTTTAAGGAACGTTCTAGTGGTTCAACTAAAAAGATAGTGGCAAAGAGAAAAATTCAGAGGGTGTTGTGGTGAAAATAGAAAGATGGTGACTTCTGTATGTAAACGATAGGGTTGCTCTAGTTGTGTAGAGAAAGATGGCAGCTCATTGTGTATACAGTCATGAGAAAATTAAAGTACAACCTCTTCGAATTCTATGGTTTTATGTATCCGCACATATTAAAATAAACATCATTAGAAGGTCTTACAATTAGAATAATTACACTGTCTCATTATTTATTTAACAAATACTAGACCAAAGTGCAGAAGCTGTGTGCGAACACTTATGTACATACTTACCGCTAATCAAAAGTCTTTGATGAACTGATCATCAGCAAGTGTGATCTATAACAGCAGAAGTTTTGGCAGTTTGCTGGTCTGGAGTATTCAAGCGTGTAGAAACACATTGCCAAGGAGGAAGGAAATCAGCAATGATCTTAGAGAAGCAATAGCTAATGCCTATTAATCTGGGAAGGGTTATAAACAATTTGAAGTCTTCATTCTGCAGTGAGAAAGATTTAAGACACTTGATAATATTCCCAGCAGATTTACTCTAGGTCAGACCAGCTACATCTAAATCTCTACAGGCCTCAGTTAGCATTTCCACCCAGGCAGGCCCCTGTAATATGAGCATTTCATGCTCCAATGCTCTCCCTTGCCCTGTGCTGGATTGTGCAGGCAAGGGCTTTGTTTACCTCGGCTCCGCCTAGCAGTATATTCAGTGACGTCACCGGCTCTGATGGGCCAGCTTTAGCGCTGCCCACCCATTAGTGCCGATAATGTCACCGGGCTCACTGCTGGGCAGAAGACTTCGCCTAGCAGTCCCTATGGAGAGCATGGTATGTCACCGGATCTCCATAAAAGCCTTTTCCCTGCGCATTTTAGCAAAGGAGAGCATCTGAGCATGAAATTCTCAGATGCTCATATTAGGGGGCTGCCTGGGTGAAAATGTTGCTATGTCCGGGTTCAGCTCTGAACCTGGACAACCCCTTTAAATGTTCAAGTTCACGACCAGTTAGAAAAAAGACTGAACGAGTATGGCTTGTTTGGAAGAGTTGCAGGAAAAAGCCTCTTCTTTCTAAAAAGAACATGGCAGCACGACTTAAAGGGAACCTGTCATCTCCGAAACACCCCCTGAACTAGAGTAAGAGATGTATAGTGTAAGTGATGCTGAATCCGAACATGTAATTTTTATCTTCGTACTCACTTGCATTCTGACGCTGTGCTCTGACAAACCAGCAGTAAAATGCACTCACTGGACTCCAGTGCTCACTCATATAATGGAGAGGACTCAAAGAAGAGTCCAGTGAGTGCATTTTACTGCATGCTTGTGGGAGCACAGCGTCGGAATGGAAGTGAGTATGAAGATAAAACTTACATATTCGGATTCAGCATCACTTACACTATACACCGCTTACTCTAGTTCAGGGGGGTGTTTCGGAGATGACAGGTTCCCTTTAAGTTTGCAAAGTTGCATCTGAAGAAACCACAAGACATCTGGAGGAGTGTTCTTTGGACAGACCAGAGCAAAGTGGAGATGTTTGACCATAATATACGGTGCCATGTTTGGTGAAAACTAATCTCAGCATATCAGCACAAACAGAGGGGTGATGATTTGGGCTTGTTTTGCAGCCACAGGACCTGGACACCTTGCAGTCTGAGTCGACCATGAAGTCCTCTTTGATTCATGGAGCGTACTTAGTTTTTCACACGATTCCATTTCAGCCTAGATTTTTTTAAATAAATAATGACAAAGTGTAATTTATCATGGGCTGCTGTTCGTCTGAGGTTTTTCTTCCCTAATTTTAAGACTTTCTAAGGACCAGATTTTTTTTTTTTATTTTTTATGTCCCTATACTTCTAACTAACTGAACAATCTACACCCTCTTTGAACTGATGGTTTTAAAGGGCATCTGTCAGCAGATTTGTACCTATGAAACTGGCTGACCTGTTACATGTGCACTTGGCAGCTGAAGACATCTGTAGTTGGTCCCATGTTCATATGTGTCCACATTGCTGAGAAAAATTATGTTTTATTATATGCGAATGAGCCTCTAGGAGCAACGCGGGCGTTGCTATTACACCTAGAGGCTCTACTCTCTCTGCAACTGCTGTGCCCTCTGTACTTCGATTGACAGGGCCACGTAAATGTCAACATGCCTGTCCCAGTCAAAGTGCAGAGGGTGCAACAGTTGCAGAGACTCTAGGTGTAACAGCAACACCCCCATTGCTCCCAGAGGTTCATTTGCATTTATTAAAACTTTTTCTCAGCAATATGGCACATATGAACATGGGACCAACACAGATGTCTTCAGCTGCCAAGTGCACATGTAACTGGTCAGCCAGTGTCATAGGTACAAATCTGCTGACAGATGCCTTTAGAAATCTGCTGTCAGATGCCCTTTAAAACCATCAATTCATAGATGGTGTAATTGTTTTTCTCATGACAGTATGATTGTAGGGCAGCAGTCAGATGTAGTGGTCCTTCTAGTGGTGCCAGTAGAGATGGCCTCTGGTGCCGGTCATGCGCCTGTTACTGTACAGATGCATCCTGTCTCTTTATACATAGATTATAAATTAGAAGCCGCAGGTGTTGGGAGGTAATTGTCGCTGGTGTTTTGTTCGCTTCCTGTCACTAATATTCATGCAGAGTGACAAATCTCAGGAAATTCTGGACTTAGATTTGCAGAGCAGCAGATTATCCCCTGCGCCTGGAATCCATCAGCAGCGCTCGTGCTGCCGCATGCATTAACTGCGAGGTACTGAGCCATCAACTCCCCAGACACGAGCATTTGCATCAACTTTGTGAACACCAGTGATGGAGCCGCCGCCGCCACGTTCATTACGTGCATCTGACATTAGGGTAATTTCATTCTTCAATTAGATGGAGATTGTTCAGTCTCTGCCCCGGGGATCATTTATTATTCTGCTTCTCCAGAAAACGTAAACAAGCAGCGGCGGAACGTCCTCGTCATAGCGCCGATACACCAGAGGAGGGGATCGTTAATAATTCTAAAAATAATAAAATAAGAAAGTTTCAGAACACGAGAGGATCAGTACATGAGAGGTGACCATTATTATTATTAGTAAGAATATTAATGATGCATCAACATATGAGGCGAAGTGATTAATAATTGTACATTCTAGTAATATATCAGTACACGAGAGGAAGCCATTATTAACAATAATGTATTAAAAAAGAAGTGATTATTAATAATGTATGAATACATGAGGACGTGATTATTCTTAATAATAAAATATTATAGTAAAGTATCAATACCCAGATCATTATTATTAATAACTTTCTCTCACGTATCGATGCATTACTATTATTCTTACTGTCCATCACTTCTTTCTACATTGATATTTTATTAATACTATTCATCACTTCCTCATGTATTCATACATAATAATCACTTTATTGCTAAATTATTTTTCATAATCACTTCCATTTATGTATTGATACATTATTATCATTATTATTCACTTCCCTTTGTGTAATGATATTTTATTATTATTAATGATTTCCTCTCAGATTCACTTCCTCATGTTTTACTGTTATTTTTATTATAAATAATTTCCTCTCATACATCGATAATTATGAATAATCTCTTCCTCATGTATTTATTATTATTATCATTATTATTGTATCAATTCACAGGAGGAAATGATTATTAATGTATTGATAAAAAAGTGAATATGAACGATGCATGTATACATGAGGAGTTATTAATAATAGTAATGTATCCATAGAAAATAAATATAGATTTATAGATATATATAAATGAGAAGTCATTAAAGAGGACCTTTCACCACGCCTGACATGCCTGTTTTAATAGCTCCATGCATTCCCCATGTAATAACAATTCTGGGAACATCTATTCTTATGTCTCTATGTTGTGCCATTACTTTATTATTTGCACTAGAAGTTATGAATGAATTGCTATTTGTCTTCAGTAAGGGAACAGAGGGGAGGTGACCAGTTGGGGGGTGTGTACCTGCACAGTCTGACTCTAGCCAATCAGTGCTGCCATGTTCAGTCTGTGCAGGGACACACCCCCTAACTGGTCACCTCCCCTCTGTTCCCTTACTGAAGACAAATAGCAATTCATTCATAACTTCTAGTGCAAATAATATTTGCACAACATAGAGACATAAGAATAGATGTTCCAGACTTGTTATTACATGGGGAATGCATGGAGCTATTAAAACAGGCATGTCAGGATTGGTGAAAGGTCCTCTTTAATAATACTAATATATTAATGTATGGGGCACAGCTGCGACTCCCCCCTTGGTTATGGCAGGGGACACTAGTACAGGTACATAGTAACATAGGGGCACATTTATTAAGACCGGAGTTTTAGATGGCGGTCTTAATAAAGCCCTGCACTGGTGGTGGATCCGCTGGAGTTATGAAGAGGTGCCGGCTTCTACGTATCTTCTGTGGATCCACCGCTGCTTCTAAATATAAGACAGCTTCAGGCGTAGAAAATGGTAAATGAGACAGGCCAACCAACCCTTCCACGCCACTCCTACTTTTTTAAACCTGGCGTGAGCGTGGAAAAATCACAGATTGCAGCGCAAAGTACTTTTGCACCGCAATCTGCGCCAGAAAAACGCCTAATATAGGCGTATTTCTGTTTAATAAATGAGCCCCATAGTTTGTAAGGCTTAAAAAAGACATGCGTCCATCCACTTCAGCCTGTCATCCTGCAGAGTTGATCCAGAGGAAGTCAAAAAGGCTGGCAGAGGGTATTCAGGGGTACGCCAGAAGGAGCTCCGGGGTACAGAGGCGATGCTTTGGGTCATGGCAAGGAGCACTCTGGTATATCGAAGGGGGCGCTTTTTTAAAAATTGAATCTTTGAAAAACATAAACCTAAGGAGTCCGGTGGTCTGTGCCCGCCTGATGTTATCCATTTAAGGCCTCCCTCCTTTCAGTGGAGGTGTCAGCCACATTCTCTGTTCTTGACTGTGGTGAGCATGGGGTTAATTCTGTGATGTTTTTTCTGCTCCCTCCTGTGGGGGGTTGTAGTGATTAAATCTGAAGTTGTTTTGACTGTGAGTTTAAATATTTATTGGCGTCCTAGTTGTACGAGCGCTGCTGATGCCGGTCGCCCCTCCGCTGTCATACTGCATTACCTTCATATTAGATCATGCGTTTCTATACGAGTCACGGCGGAGTCCTGCGCCGTCTCTTGGGCCATGCTGCATGTACGATCTTGTCCTCACAGATGCTCCTGTCACATCCTCGCCATCGGCTAGAAAGCTTTAATGGACGGACATTCTGTACTGGGCTGATTCGTAGTCTGAGCGCGTGCAAAAACGGGGCCGTGCCGCTCACTAGCCCGAAATATCGCAGTTTGGTGCAGAGGTTGTAATGAGAAAGCAGGGACCTCAAATCTTCATATAAGAAATCCTCTGCTTTCCTGATCCGGGATTATGTCTTGTACTCCAGTCACATACAGAGTTGTATTATTGTATTAATGGTATAACATTGGTCTTCTATTGTTATTTCAGTATTATAGTAATAGTCTTTTATTATTACACCAGTCTTATATTATACTAGTATTATAGCACTAGTCTTCTATTATTATAGCAGTATGATAGTTCTGAGCCTGTATTATTATAGTAGTATTATAGCATTGTTCCTGTATTATTATAGCAGTTATAGCGCTGCTCCTGTATTATAACAGTATTATAACATTGGTCCTCCTGTATTATTACATTAGTTTTATAGATCTGGTCCTGTATTATTATTATTATTGTAGTATCATAGCTTTGGTCCTATATTATTATATCGGTATTATGGCTCTGGTCCTATATCATTTTTATAATAATATTGTTTTTATGTTACATAGTTTTATAGAATCGGTTCTGTATTATTAGTATTATAGCACCAGGCCTGTTATTACAGTAGTATTATAGCACCAGAGTTAGTAACATGGTAACATAGTTTATAAGGCCGAAAAAAGACATCTGTCCATCCTAGTTTGGCCTGTTTTCCTACAAGTTGATCCAGAGGAAGGCAAAAAAACCTCTGTGAGGTAGAAGCCAATTTTCCCCACTTTAGGGAAAAAAATTCCTTCCCGACTCCAATCAGGCAATCAGAATAACTCCCTGGATCAATGACCCCTCTCTAGTAACTATAACCTGTAATATTATTACACTCCAGAAATACATCCAGGCCCCTCTTGTACTCTTTTAGTGAACTTACCATCACCACCTCCTCAGGCAGAGAGTTCCATAGTCTCACTGCTCTTACCGTAAAGAATCCTCTTCTATGTTTATGTACAAACCTTCTTTCCTCCAGACGCAGAGGATGTCCCCTCGTCACAGTCCTCGGGATAAATAGATGATGGGAGAGATCTCTGAACTGAACCCGGATATATTTGTTGTAATATTATAGTCATATTATAGCATTGGTCCTAAATTATTACATTTGTTTTATAGCACTATTATTATATCATCAGGCCTGTAATATAGTAGTATTATAGTCCCAGGCCTGTATTATTACATTAGTTTAATAGCACCATTATTACATAGCTTTATAGCAGGATTATAGCTCTGGTTCTGTATTATTACAGTAGTATTATAGCACTAGTCCTGTACTATTATAGTAGTCTGATGGTCCCGGTCCTGTATTATTACATACGTTTTTTTTAGCTCTGGGCCTATATTGTTATAGCTTTGGTGCTTTATTATTAAAGTAGTTTTAAAACAGTGGTCCTATATAACAATAATTTAGCATTTGTCCTATATTACATTAGTTTTATGGCACTGGTCCTGTATTACCACACTAGTTTTACAGCAGCAGGCCTGTTATTACAGTAATTTTATAGCTCCTGTCTTGTTGTATTATTATAGCAGTATTATAACTCTGGTGCTGTATTATTATACTAGTATTATAGTATTGGTCCTGTATTATTACAATAGTTTTATAGCTCCTGTCTTGTATTATAGCAGTATTATAACCATGGTGCTGTATTATTATACTAGTGTTATAGTATTGGTCCTGTATTATTACATTCATTTTATAGCTCCTGTCCTGTATTATTATAGCAGTATTATAACTCTGGTGCTGTATTATTATACTAGTGTTATAGTATTGGTCCTGTATTATTACATTCATTTTATAGCTCCTGTCCTGTATTATTATAGCAGTATTATAACTCTGGTGCTGTATTATTATACTAGTATTATAGTATTGGTCCTGTATTATTACAATAGTTTTATAGCTCCTGTCTTGTATTATTATAGCAGTATTATAACCATGGTGCTGTATTATTATACTAGTGTTATAGTATTGGTCCTGTATTATTACATTCATTTTATAGCTCCTGTCCTGTATTATTATAGCAGTATTATAACTCTGGTGCTGTATTATTATACTAGTATTATAGTATTGGTCCTGTATTATTACAATAGTTTTATAACTCCTGTCCTGTATTATTATTCTATTAGTATTATAGCATCAGTCATGTATTATTATTCTATTAGTATTATAGCATCGGTCCTGTATTATTAATGTAGCTGTATAGATCTGGTTATGTAATATGTTATGTGTCCAACCTTATGTTTTTATGAGGTTCAGGCTGCTGAGCTCTCTTTCTCCTTTCTTTCCAGGTTCCATGTCTGTGATGAACAAGACGAAGCGCATCATGGAGCAGGAAGGGACGCACTTTATAAACGCCTTTGTTACCACGCCCATGTGCTGCCCGTCCCGCTCCTCCATCCTGACAGGAAAGTATGTCCACAACCACAACACCTACACGAACAACGAGAACTGTTCATCACCATCATGGCAGGCACAGCACGAGCCGCACACATTTGCAGTGTACCTGAACAACACCGGCTACAGAACAGGTGAGAGCGCTGTGGCCGACGCATTGTGGTAAGTGTGTCTTATGAGTCAGGACTCTGCTACAGGTGTCTGATGGACTCCGTATCCAGAGGACGGTTACTACAGAGCCTGTACTGGCACCCCCACCCTACATAGATCTGATGGCACAGGACGAGGGGTCGGTAAGCTCTTCAGCTGCATCATTCTTCCACCATGTGCTGAGCAGACCGAACAATGTGAACACTGTGATTTATTAAATGACCGGTCCAGTGTTCTGTACATGAAGCTTAATCATTGTATAGCGGTAGAGTATATGTTCTGCAGCAGACTTTGGCAGAAAAC
This sequence comes from Rhinella marina, assembly GCA_900303285.1. Lineage (NCBI taxonomy): Eukaryota > Metazoa > Chordata > Amphibia > Anura > Bufonidae > Rhinella > Rhinella marina. The sequence goes on from ONZH01021784.1 coordinate 424,747, forward strand.
CCAAATACTTCTCACACCTTTTTTTGTTACAGTATGAGTGCAGACAATCCCCACTAAACAAATCAGCAGCACAGATCTCTCTCCTGTACTGAGCATTTGTTTCAATGTATCAGGGCAGGTAACATCAGGTGTTAGGTCTGTACAGGTTTACAGTCTTTGAATGTCTCAGGGGAGCTGAAGATCGGGTGAAATGAATATTTTCGCCCCATCTTTTTGCTCTCCCGGGATATAAGCTGCCACTAGTAGTGTCTGGCAGTGGCTTTCTCTGCTCTCCCCATACAATATGTTTGTGTTTGGGGAAGCCGGGAGGTAGACAGGAGAGAGAGCTGTCGGCCAAGCAATCGTATAGTGATGATACAGTGATAGGACTGCAGAGACCATTGTGTCACTGAGATCTGCCTCTCCTTTTATCCACTGCCACCATGTTACATTTGGTGAACGTGCTGGAGGGTGGCGTCTTCTCATCTGTATCGGTGTATGTGGCATTCTCCACACTGGCACGGCCGCATTCTAGTATTTATCACGGAAGTATAGAATAAATAAAATTATTCACAGATGAGAGAATCCACGGCTGCTGATAAGTCGCTGGCAGCTTTATTGTGTCTTTAATGGGCGTAAATGGCAGCAAATTGACACCTCTAATTGTGTTTTTATCCAGGGAGGGGGATTATTCTAATTAGCTGCCAACAAGTCAGAGATAACAGCCGTCCTGGCGCCATCGGCTACTAATATCACACACACAACAGGCTGCATCCCTTCCCCCGTAATTCTGGGTCGCCCCTCCAGAGTTATGGCAGCTACAGGTGCAGAATCCAAGCAGTGGCCGAAGTCATTACTGGACCGTGCAAGAGCTGCAAAGAATCTGGAGGAAATTTCTGGGAAATGTTTGTGTCTCTCCTCCATGTTTTATTGATGAGGCTGCGGGAGAACAATAAGGAATGTTCCCCATCCCCCGCTGCGCCCGCTCCACCATCTGCACCCACTCTGTCTGATCCACAATGTGTCACTATCTTTCCTAATTGGAATCGGTGAAACAAAAAATCTAGAAGAACAAAAAAAATTGCATTAACAACAAATCAGACGCAACAAGGAGCGAGCGTCGGGGAGAACCTGAACCCTGACCATGTGACATTATACAAAAAATGTGCTTGATGGTCTGTCACTGATATATGTCCCATGAGCCCCCCCCTGCTGCACTGGTCCAAATGAGATAACTGTATCAAACATTATAGACCTAGATACATGGCTCAACAGACAGTATCAACTATGATAAGCTTAGATACAGCAACGCAGCAGATAGGATCACACACGATAAGCTTAGACACAGCATCTCAGCAGACAGTATCACACACTGTAGGATTAGATACAGCAGTTCAATAGACCGTTTCACACACAGTTGGATTAGATACAGTATTCAGCACACAGTATAACATACCATAGGCTTAGATACAGTGGCTCAGCAGACTGTTTCCCACACAATAGGATTAAATACAAAAGTTCAGCAGACAGGTTTGCTCAGGATAGGGTTAGATACAACAGCTCAGCAGACAGTATAAGACATCATTAGTTTAGATACAGTGTTTCACATAAATAGGTTTAGATACCCAGGGGGAGATTTATCAAACTGGTGTAAAGTAGAACTGGCTTAGTTGCGTGTAGCAACCAGATTCCACCTTTCATTTTTCAAAGGAACTGTGCAAAATGAAAGGTGGAATCTGGTTGGTTGCTATGGGCAACTAAGCCAGTTCTACTTTACACCAGTTTGATAACTCTCCCACACAGTTTCACACATAATAGGCTTAGAGACAGTGAGATACCTATCCCTCAATACTGGTCACTTACGACATGTGATGACCTCCCTAAGGCTCATTGTAGGTGACATTGATGACGCTCGGACACGCACGACCTGCAGCTTGAGCAGAACACCGGTGTCCTTGTTCTAGTCTTATGACTTCATCTTTTCCTCCGTCTTGTGTTGCAGCTTTCTTTGGCAAGTACCTTAATGAATATAACGGCTCATACGTCCCCCCGGGCTGGAAGGAGTGGGTCGGACTGGTGAAGAACTCTCGCTTTTACAACTACACCCTCTGCCGAAATGGAGTGAAAGAGAAACATGGATATGATTACCACAAGGTGAGCGCCATCCTCTGACTGGTGCTGTCTGAGCTCTGGGGTCTGAATGGGTCAACTGGGGCATTGAATGGACTCATTCCCATCTAGATTCAGTAGTGGGAGCAGGACTAGGGTCTTCTCAGGTGTCCATTGACGTAGAAAAAAAAGTGAAAAATTGAGATTGTAAGTGAATCTTCTAGACTCTGGCATAACATCTCATTATCCGGGAGAGGGGACAATGGTCCTTAAAGGGGTTGTCCCATCTTGGTCTTTCAGCGTAGCTTGCTGTGCTAGGTCCCATTCACTGCTATGAGCGTTATGGAACGACAGTGCACCAGCTGCTTGCCCATTTCTTGCCCGGGCTGGTGCTTATTGTGGGCTATTTCCATCACAGCCATGGTAGGACAACCTCTTTAATATCACCATGGAGGACATCGCCTTCTCTAGTATGTACTGGGTAATGTCCACAACAAGAAAATGATTACTTGCCATTGATTTATGGTGCCCTTTATCTCAATGATGTGGAGCTTGGAGTAAGAGTAAGTACAATCATTAAGTATTAGTCACCCCGATGCTGCTAGCGTTCCCTCCTGGCAATCGGCAGATAGCTAGCAGAGGACACTGCCGCCATTACATGCAGCAATGTCCTCTGCAACATGGGGAGGAGCGATCATCATGCCATCGCTTATCCCCTTGCAGGACAGCTGTGTGCTGGTGGCAGATCGCTATTAGACAGAGCAATCTGCCGTCGGCAAATCCAGATCTTTCATCATGCTGAAATATCTGGATTGCCGGATGGACTAGTGTTTGCACGTTTATCAGGCATTTAGAGGAAGTATTAGACTGCCAGATGATCGCTAACGAGAGTTCATAGGAGCGCTTGTTAGCGATTATCGGGCAAAAATCTGGCAGTCTAATATACCCTTAATTGTTAGTTCTGTCTGTTTCTCAGAAAGGTGAACAACCAGTTTGGCCACCATGAACCTCAGGGTTATCTATTTTGCATCAGTAAGCCATAAAAAGCTGGATGATAACCCCTGTGTGAGCTGCAATGGCGGTCATATTGGTCATAACCCACCTTTCTTGGGACATGAATAAGAAAAGGCTGAATAGAATGTAAAGAGACTTATTTTTGGGGTGAATGTTCTGCTGCAGGTCTCGGGGTCATGGATTCGGTGGGGGAGTGACATGTGCCATGTTTTTTCTCCCTGTAGGATTATCTGACAGACCTCATCACAAACAACAGCATCAACTTCTTCCGCACCTCCAAGAAAATGTACCCCCACCGACCAGTGCTGATGGTGCTGAGCCACGCGGCCCCCCACGGTCCTGAAGACTCTGCACCCCAGTATTCCAACATGTTCTCCAATGCCTCTCAGCATATGTGAGTAATAGGAAGGATCTGTTCTATATGTTCATAAATAGAATGGCAGAAGTGCAGTGAAGACTGACACTCAATGCTGGGCAAGTTACTATAGTGCACAGGATACTAGATACCATAGTGCAGCATGACTTTAAATCTATAGATGAATGTGTTATAGTGGTGGTGCAGCATTGTGTTCAGGTTATGGCGGTTGCTGTCGATTTATACACCACACTGTAAGCTTTTAGCGCCAGACCAGTAGATGCCAGTTTATCAGAATTGCCCAGCGTTTGCAATCTCTATTTATACCACTAGAACATTCTATGAATCACATTCTTCCTTCTCTTCCTGGAAGCGGTGGAAAATCTGTATAACCTTGTCACGCGCTGTGTGACTACTTTCATAAGTAAGGCACTTGGCCCGAAGATAAAATCTGGCATCATTACAATGGTTAGTCTGTCCCAGTGCTGCTTGGGGATTGGGGGGTAGCACACATGATGCACATAGGGTGCTCTACCATTTTCTATAAACTGTAAAATAAATCTGTTGTCAGGGGACAAGTCATTGGGTCTGTCACTCTCCTGTAATGTCCTGACTCCTTCTGATGGCCTGTATATGGTTTTGTCTTTCAGAACGCCGAGCTACAACTACGCCCCAAATCCAGACAAGCACTGGATCATGAGGTACACGGGCCCCATGATGCCCATCCACATGGAGTTCACCAACATGCTGCAGCGCCGGCGACTACAGACCCTGATGTCCGTGGAAGACTCTATGGAGAAGGTGTGGTGACAGCAGAGATGACCCCACAGCTGCTGACCTCATCCTACTCACACAGCTGAGGGTTTGTTACAATGTATCCGGTCACATAAGATGCATCAGCCTGGAGTCCAGCACAGGAAAGAGATTTGTGCTGCTGCCTTGTCTATACTGATACATAGTAACAAAACAGGCACGTACAAATAAACATATTAACCGTCGGGTAACACCTTTTTGTATTCAGACCAGGTGTAGTCTCTATGGGTTCATCTCGTGTTCCATGCAGGAGTAATGTGTCGATAAGTGAACGCAAGTGGATTTTCTCTCACTGTTCTGTGTTAGGATCTGGCTCTTACTTTAGTTATTCGACACCTAAAATGGAATAGAATAGTCGACAAGATCATCGCTAACGAGTGTTCATAGAAACGCTCGTTAGCGACTATCTGGCAGTGTAATCAGGCTTAAAAATCATTGTTTGCTGGCGGCAGATTGGTCTGTCGCCAGCAAACAACAACAAGTCAGTATGGGGACGAGTGATGGCATTAGCGATTGCTCCTCCCCATACTATGGAGGAGATCACTGTATGTAATAGCGGCGGTCTCCTCCACTAACGAGCAGGGAAACACTTCCCTCCCGACAATCGCCTGGAAAATCTTTTAATGTAATTCAGCCCTTAGATTGATTAGCTGCTGCATTGGGGTATTTAAGTCTTTTTTTAGTGTCAGATTATCAGTAACAATCTTTTCATTAGCTGACGCCAAACCGAGTTCTTTAAAATGGTGAGAACTTGTAGCACTGGTATGTGGGTAAGTCCAGACGATGTTTTTCTGTTCTGTAATCTGTGTTCTATTGTTTTAAAAAAGGAAATCATGCTGCCACTCGTATAGCCACAGATTTCTCCACATGGTTTGAAATCCTTGTCAAGAAGGAACATGTCCATTCTTGACTCTGAAGCCATTGCTGGTATCAACACACAGACTAGCCCCATTGAATTGGGCTGATCCATGTGCAGATGTGCGGCAGTGAAAACTGGAAGTCCGCGGCAGAAATCCAAGTGTCAGCCCTGGCTTTCTGTCATGGATTTCTTGTCTGATTCTTCCACACAACCTTAAAGGTGCGGGGACATACCTGAAGGGTGTCACGTTCATGTGGTTTCTATCTCCTCTGTACGATAATCACCTGGACACCGATTCCTGTTTAGCAATCTCTAGGTTTCTATGATCTCAGAGATCCCACACTAGGAATACTGTGACCTTTTGGGTCCCTTACAATAATCCCACTAAAATCTCCAATCCCGGAGCATTCACTATAGCATTCCTTTTATTTACCCTGTACTGATCTGAGTTGACGTGTCTCCAATCACTTACAAATCTGCAGTCTGTCAGCTCTTACATAATATCTTGCACTCCAGCCACATCCAGAGCTGCACTCACAGTTCTAGTTACATTATCTCTGTTACATTAGTCTGCTGTTACATCATGTCTTATACACTTACAGTTCTGTTGTTACATTATGTCTTATACACTTAAAAACCAGAACTATGTTTACAGTGTTGCTAGTTGCCCTTGGAAATATAAAGCAGTTTATCTGCATTTTATTCTCAATTGTGTGAACCGATAGCACCATTCTGTAATTATCTGAGCTTCTGCACTGCTCTCTGATAACAGCAATCCAGAAGAATTGTGGTATAAGACATAATATAACAGCAGAATTAAGATTGCAGCTCTGGATGTGACTCATAATCAGTACAAGATAATTCACTTATTTAATGTTACATGCAGACTTTTTTTTTTTTTTTAACCGTGTATAATTCAGCGTATTTAACTTATTATTTTGTGAATGCTGCAGGTTTGTTTCAGATTTTACTCTGATTTCTCCATTTCTATTGCTGCAGCTCTGGAGGTGGATGAGGGGAGGGGTGTATGTGGAGATAACGGTAATTGTGGTCTTCTAGATCTATGACCTGCTGGTGGAGCTGGCGAGCTGGACAACACGTACATCATTTACACGGCTGACCACGGCTACCACATCGGCCAGTTTGGCCTTGTGAAGGGAAAGTCCATGCCGTATGAGTTTGACATCCGGGTGCCATTTTATATCCGTGGACCAAATGTGGATGCAGGTTCCCTGTGAGTCCTTCTCTTCTTCATAGCCTGACATAAACCCCACATCTCCAACAGAGCAGCACAGCAGACACTTTCCTCCACAGACACTGAACCAGCAGGGCACAGATGCCTGACACATTTGACAGGAGAATAGGATGTGATATAACAGCAGAATTGTGACTCCATCTCTGGATATAACTGAAGTATAAGGCTTGATATAACAGCAGAATTGTCATTGGAATATAGGACATGATGTCACAGCGAATACAGATTTGGATGTAACTGGAGCATAAAACAGCCCCTGATCTTTCCTGTCTTTGCATTCATCTGCAGGAACCCACACATTGTGCTTAATATTGACCTCGCCCCCACCATCATGGACATTGCTGGACTGGACATTCCTGCAGACATGGACGGGAAGTCAATACTGAAGCTACTGGACACGGAGAAACCGGTGAATAGGTGAGCGCTCCATGAGATGCCGAATATTCAGACATGGCATATTTTACAAGATAAATGTTCATGGGGAGCGGCACTGGAGAACACACAATATATTCAGTAATCCCAGTTACATTTCCAGGTCTTGTGCGATGACACAGATCCGCCTGGATCAAAGGTTCATATGATTCATGCGATGACAGTAACCATGACAACGCACCGAGGAACCTGCACAAGCGGCACAGGAGATGTTAATTAGCCTCTTTTCTGGCGCCGCTGCTCAGTCTAAGTGACTGGTTCTCCCTTAAGGTCACCTTTCTGAGTCTTCATATCTGTGGCTGAGTGTCACCGGTGCCCCGGCAGCAAGCTCCCCCATATAATCTTCTGCCCGTCTCTGCATAAATGGCGTCCATCGCGGCTGCACCTGTTCCTCTCTTGGCGTCTGCTCTTTTTTTTCTTTGGGTGTAGTTTTTTTTTCTTATGAAAAAGACATTGGCACTGCCAGGCATCTACAGCTCACACTCTTAAACCAGAAACAGAAAATTTAGGCGGTGCTCTACACTGAATCCAGTATTCTGGTAGTTTTTTTTATCTCCTTTTCCAGGTTCCAAGTTCAGAAAAAAGTTAAAGTCTGGAGGGATTCCTTTCTTGTGGAGCGCGGGTGAGTGCTGCTGCATTCCATAGGGGAATATGCAAAGTCATTTTTGGCACAGGTCATATAGAATCTGCACATCTTCTTATGTTATCTCATGTGACCTGGTTCTATGTGCCGTCCTCATCAATCATTGTATAAATACTGATTATTAATGTCCACTGTCCATAATGTAGGAAATTGCTGCATAAGAGAGAAACCGATAAGATGGATGCTCAGGAGGAGAACTTTCTGCCTAAGTATGAGCGCGTCAAAGACTTGTGCCAGCGAGCGGAGTATCAGACAGCCTGCGAGCAGCTGGGACAGGTGAGACCAAGAGCAGTGCCAGCTCAGCAGAGACATCTAGTGGTCACTACTCACATTACCCAGCCCAGATATCTGTGTAAAAGCAGGATGGATAAAAATAAGAGTCTTAAATCTTCTAGATAGCTCCCAGCTGTAGAAAAAACAGCACAATATGAGCCAACCCCCAAACAATGACTCTTGTACATATGTAGGGACCTGAGATTAATCTCTGCTGCTTCCTGTACCTACAAATATTTAGCACTAAATTGGTGATCTTTTCCTGCTGACATGGGCAACACCGTTAACCTCCCAAAGAGCAGAGCTCCTGTATGTACGCAGTTACTACACCAGCAGAATAGTGAGTGCAGCTCTGGAGTATAATGCAGGATGTAACTTGTGATCAGTACAGAATAAGTAATGTATGTACACAGTGAAACTACCAGCCGTACAGTGAGTGCAGCTGTGGAGTATAATATATGATGTAACTGAGGATCAGTACAGGATAAGTAATGTATGTACACAGTAACTCCACCAACAGAATAGTGCATGCTGCTCTGGAGTATAAAACAGGATGTAACTCCATATTTGTACAGGATAAGTAATATATGTACACAGTGACTCCACCAGCAGAACAGTGAGTGCAGCTCTGGAATATAATATAGGATGAAACTCGTGATCATTACAGGATAAGTAATATATGTACACAGTGACTCCACCAGCAGAACAGTGAGTGCAGCTCTGGAATATAATACAGGATGAAACTCGTGATCATTACAGGATAAGTAATGTATGTACACTGTGACTGCACAAGCAGATTAGTGAGTGCAGCTCTGGAGTATAATATACATGGTTACTTGGGATCATTAAAATATAAGTGATGTATATGGAGTTTGTATCTGTAGATCAGACCCGTCATACAGGTAAACATTTTATTAGTCATGTGATGTTATTACACTGACAGAGCCTGGTTTCTGCCTCATGCTTTTTAAGGTCACTCCTGTCTATTCACTTATTCCTTGTTCTTGTTTGTACTGTCCTCAGAAATGGCAGTGCGTGGAGGATCCCACCGGAAAGCTTCGGCTGCACAAGTGTAAGGGGATGGCAGGTCTGTCTGCAGCCCCTGACAGCAAGAAGATCTCCCCAAATCTCATGAGCAGTTATTACAATGCGAACAGTGATGAATGCAACTGTGATGCCATCAGCTACAAGATCTCTCCACTTGGCCGGCGCAAGAAGCTGCTGTCCAAGAAAAGTGAGTCCTGGAGCAGCAGCAGATTTTGTCTATTTAACTCTTATGGGGAGCCAAAAGCATTCAAAATAAGAAATGTTACTCAGAATCCTCTGCGTTTAGAGGAGTCTTCAAAGCAGGTTGGAGATGGAGACAGTTGTCTCCTTGCACCATCTAGTGGCCATTCTTTTGTATTACAGAAGATGAACATGATTCATACAGTACATTCTCCTCTGACTGCACAGGGAGCCGTCTTACTCCATTACATTCCTTATTAACCTTATTCCCTCCTTGTTCTTGCAGAATACAAGGCCAGTTATCTGAGGAACCGTTCTGTCCGCTCTGTGTCCGGTGATGTCCTTAGTATGTACCTAGAGCAGGAATATGAGCCAGTTCTAAGAAAGAATTTAACCAATCGGCAGCTGCCTGAGCTGGACAATGATGATGATGAGGAGGAGGATAAGGACGCTGACAACTTCAGTGGGGCCGGATCAATCACAAATGAACTGTTTGTGCCCAGTTCTGTTAAAGTGACTCATAGGTGAGAGGTTCGGGGCCAGTGAGGTGCCAGCTGTAGTTATTGTTGGGTTGTCCCTCTGTAAAATGTCCTGTCTCATACACAGGTGCCATATCCTTCCTAATGACACCGTGCAGTGCGACCTGGACCTCTACAAGTCTCTGCAGGCCTGGAAGGATCACAAGCTGCACGTTGACCATGAGGTAAGAACAGCAGTCTCTGGTCAGTTAACAGTGGTGCCTTGCAGTGCTGGGGTCCTGGATTCGAATCTGACCAGGGACAACATGTATAACTCAGGATCAGTACAGGCTAAGTAATGTGTGTACACAGTGATTCTATCAGCAGAATAGTGAGTGCAGCTCTGGAGTATAATACATGATCTACCTCACGATCAGTACAGGATACGTAATGTAATGTATGTACACCACCAGCAGAATAGTGAGTGCAGCTCTGGAGTATAATACATGATGTAACTTAGGATCAGTACAGGCTAAGTTATGTGTGTACACAGTGATTCTACCAGCAGAATAGTGAGTGCAGCTCTGGAGTATAATACATGATGTAACTCAGGATCAGTACAGGATAAGTAATGTATGTACACCATCAGCAGAATAGTGAGTACAGCTGTTGGAGTATAATGCAGGATGTAAGTAAGGATCATTGCAGGATAAGTAATCTATATACACAGTTACACCACCAGCAAAATAGTGAGCCCAGCTCTGGGATTCAGAACATAGACATTCTGGATGAGGTTTAGCTGTGTAGTGATCAGAACCCTCACCTACAGCAGAAATGATTGTCTCATGATTATGTTATAGATTGAAACATTACAGAATAAGATCAAGAACCTGAGAGAGGTCAGAGGTCATCTGAAAAAGAGGCGACCAGAGGACTGTGACTGCAGCAAGATAAGGTATCTCCTCCTGGAAGAGCAGCCTGAACATGTAGTGTTACCTGAGAGTTTGGGTCATGTGACTGCATTGTTATATCAGCATCCTACAGAATACAGAGTTAGAGGTTGCATGTATATATGATTCTTTATAGCCACGTTTCTGTCTCTTTCAGTTATCACTTCAAACATAAGAAGGGTAAGCTGAAGAGCGGGGGAACCCTCATGCACCCCTACAAGTAAGTGTACACAGAGACTGCCTGTAAGGTATGTAGTTGGCGAATCATGGATCCTGACCATGAAGTTTGTACCCAGGAAATCACTGAAAGAACATGACAAGATATGGCTCCTGCGAGAACAGAGACGCAAGAAGAAGCTGCGCAAACTGCTGAAGAGGCTGAGGAACAATGACACATGCAGCATGCCAGGCCTCACCTGCTTCACCCACGACAACCAGCACTGGCAGACCGCCCCCTTCTGGACATGTAAGGTTTCATTACCAGGCGTAGGCAGTAAGGTATGAGCCATCAGTCTGGAGTCCAGAACAGGAGGGAGATTTGTGCTGCTGTTGTGTTTGGAACATCCTGCACTCCATACTGTGGTATAAAAGCTTCAATCCTTACTTCATTACATCAGCATGGATACAGTCTTCCATACCGTCTCTGACGTGTTTCAATCAAAAAGATCTCAGTCATAGCAATAGCATATTTCCTGATCATCTGTCCTTGAGTTCTCCAGCTTGTTCCCATGCACCTAACAGACTGTATATTGTGTATTTTACTCATCTATGTTGTGTTTAAAGGGTTTCTGTCACCAGATCTGGGCATATTAAACAGGATGACATTTGCAATGTGCAAATGTCACCTGATGCCCAATCTGGTATTGTTTTTTATATCGGTGCCCCCGTTTTTGTTAAAAAAGTATTTTTATATTATGCAAATTAGCCTTACTAGGTGCAAGGGGCGGTTACCCTGCACCTAGTAAGCGCCGTTTCCCTACCTCCTGGCACGCCTCCATAGTCTTGATTGACAGGGCCAGGCAGCTTGTTCGCTCTTCTGCCGGCCCTGTCCTCGCTACAAATCCCGCGCCTGCGCCGTGCGGAAGAAAATCGGCGCAGGCGCAGTGGGTGGCGCTGCCCCCACGGCGCAGGCGCGGGATTTGTAGCGAGGACAGGGCCGGCAGAAGAGCGAACAAGCTGCCTGGCCCTGTCAATCAAGACTATGGAGGCGTGCCAGGAGGTAGGGAAACGGCGCTTACTAGGTGCAGGGTAACCGCCCCTTGCACCTAGTAAGCCTAATTTGCATAATATAAAAATGCTTTTTTTAACAAAAACGGGGGCACCGATATAAAAAACAATACCAGATTGGGCATCAGGTGACATTTGCACATTGCAAATGTCATCCTGTTTAATATGCCCAGATCTGGTGACAGAAACCCTTTAAGGCTGGGTTCACATGACGTTTTTGCCATCCATTTAACGTATACATAAAACGTATTAGATGCCTCAGTTCCATAAAAAAAAAAAATATATATATATATATATATATATATACACACGTTAACGTATGTATGTTTTTTCTATCTGCATGATAGAAAACCGTGGTATGCTACACTTTTGTATCCTTTTTTTGTCCCCCAATGTTTATGTTAAACGGTTGGCAAAAACGTTATGTGAACCCACCCTTACTCACTGCACTGATAAATTGTAACAAACCCTCAGCTGTAAGGTCTGGACTAGATCAGGTTACCTTTTTCAGCCTCTGATTGTAAACAATCGGTCCCTCACCTCACTGCTGTCCCACTTTTTGTGTCAAATCACCTATGTACGAAGTACAACACGCCCCTTAAAAAATGTATTTTGGAACAATTATCTGATGTCACCAACCCTAACTACAGGAATATTTCTAGTGCATCTAAACCGTTCATAACAGCGCACGTCAGCTCAGATATTTGCTATTGATTCAGTCAAAAAACCAATTAGAGTAGATAACAGAGCGAGCCTGTTATCCAGAGTCGTTCTGGATTTTCCAACTGAATACTAGATCACTCCATGGGCTTAACCTTAAAATGGAGATTATGCTTTACTATTGATGTTTAGGTTTCTACCAGTTTTTTTTTTATATACGGTAAGGGTCCATTCACACGAACGTATATTTGCAGGTCCGCATTATTGCGGACCCTCAAATATACGGGGGCCGCCCGGCGTGTGTTCCGCAGCGCTCGTGCGGCCCCATTGTCCAAGACACATAAGCATTGTTTGGACTGTCCTTTGGTTATATGTATGGTTATGGATTTATGTCTGAATAAAACCCCAATTTTAGGATCCTCAAGACGCTGGACACTTCTTTTTGTACCCTCTCTATCCCTGTACAGTGGGGCCTTTCTGTGCCTGCACCAGCGCCAACAACAACACCTACTGGTGTCTGAGAACCATTAATGAGACCCACAACTTCCTCTTCTGTGAATTCGCCACCGGATTCCTGGAGTACTTTGACCTCAACACTGACCCGTACCAGGTAACACATGCCATTCCTGGGGATCATGTGGCGGACCATGGGGGGTAGGGTGCTCCATATGCTTGTTGTAGGAGGCTGGCTATTGTCCTCTGTCATCAGTCTGACTCTTCCTTTACTTTTGCAGTTGATTAATGCAGTTAACACCCTCGACCGGGATGTCCTCAATCAGTTACACATTCAGCTGATGGAGCTGCGCAGCTGTAAGGGCTCCAGGCAGTGTAATCCCCGTACACGGAACGTGGAGCTCGGTATGTTACCTTTAGAGAACTGCAACTCCCAGCATTAGTATGCTTACTAAAAGCCCAGCCAGTTGTAGTTCTTCCTCTACTTATGAGGTAATTATTCATTTTGGTATTCAGCTGTAACTGTGTACACCAGGGGTATGAAACTACCGACGTTGACATGTTCAGAGTTGTAGTCTACCAATAGTTGCAAACCCATAATGGGAGATTTAGCAAAACTGGTGGAAAGGAAAACTGGCTTAGTTACCATAGCAACCAATCATATTCAACCTTTCATTTCTCAGAGCTCCTTTGGAAAATGAAAGGTGGAATCTGGTTGCTATGAGCAACCAAGCCAGTTTTCATTTGCCCTGATTTAGTATGCTTTGTCTAGTCTAGTGGTTACATTGATACTGGCACAGTTTTGGATGCTGTTTGTTTCCGGGGATATTTTCACCATTTTTCTGTTGTGCACAGTACCTTAGTGCAGCTTTTTCCAATATGCAGCTGTAGCTTTCTAATTTTCTTCTCCTACTTTTAGGTCTGAAAGATGAGAGCTTTGAGCAGTACAAGTAAGTGTCATCCTGTGTGCATAGGGGATCCGCTGCTGCCACAATCCTCTGTTCATTTCACACTTTCTGCTCTGAATGTTTCTTGGAAAATTAGCATCTTCTACTTAGCTGCTTCTGAATGATCTTGGTCTCCTCTGCAGAAAACTGATAGCCACCGTTACACTGCTCATGGGGGTTGTCACCCAGCCTGCTATGCATTATCATTCATATGCGTGCTTGAGTTGATTTTTAGGTTATGTTCACACATCACTCATTTGCTAAGCATTTTGGTACGGATTCTGTTCCTAAATCCTCATTAAATCTGCTAACATTTAGCATACAATGCATGTGAATGATATGTAACTCCGTTCACATGCTCTAGAACAAACCTGGGCAGATTGTTGTTCTTGTCGAAACAAAACCAAAAGAAAAATCACATTTCCACAGATTTCACACAGAAAGTGACAATTCCACACATTGAATGACGATGTGATATTCCTCGTGCACATCCGCTGCAGAAATGCAAATGTGTCTACTTTTGATTGCTGCTGAGGAACCTCTTGTAAAGTATATGGTGGATTTGTCATGGGCATCTGTTACCTGTAGAGCAGGCCAGGAGACCCAGTGTGCTGTGGCCTGCGTCTATCGTTAACATGTCACTGTCTGTGTGATGCTGCCTTTACTTTTGGTGATGGGTTTTCTTTTCTTTTTTCTCTCTTTCCTGCTTTGAATCAGACAACTTCAGCGTCGAAAATGGCCAAAAGCGAAGAGACCATCGTCTAAATCTTTGTGAGTTGTCAGATCATTGCATGTACAGTGTTTCAGTCCTGTGTAACACATCATTTTCGTTATAGGGGTTAGTTAGTTATAAGGGAAATGAAAAAAACAAGGCACTTAAAATGTGATTAAAATAACAACTCGCCCCATTTTCTCCCATGCTGCTTCCCGTGTTGCACTTTAGTCCTGTAGTAGCGATGTCCCATACACACCAGGTCACCCTGCAGTCAATCACTGGTCTCAGCAGTAGGGACATAAGTTCTGAGATCTGCAGTTGGTGTTAGTAGTGACGTGGTGTGTAAGGCAGTGTTACTCAACTCCAGTCCTCAGGACGCACCAGCTAATTATGATTTCAGGAGATCCCACAGCATGAATAAATGTAGTAAGTCCTGTTGCATTGACACTAACTGTGTCATCTGTTCAATACTAAGTAAATCCTGAAAGTATGACTGGCAGGTGGGCCCTGAGAACTGGAGTTGAGAGATATTGGTGTAAGGGACGTCTCCGCTGCAGCCAGAAAAACCCAACAGCGGTAGTTTTACTTTATCACATTTACTGCTGCCCAGGATTTTATTTAAGTCGGACAACCCCTTTAAGTCCTACAGACAGATGAAATTGTTACTTAGATATTTAAAGGGGTTGTCCGGGTTCAGAGCTGAACCCGGACATACCCTTAATTTCACCCAGGTAGCCCACCTGACAAGAGCACCGGAGCATCTCATGCTCCAATACCGTCCTTTGCCCTGTGCTAAATCGCACAGGGCAAAGGCATTTTGCCTAGTTCCTGTGACGAACCGGGCTCTGCCAGGTGGAGGATTCCGCTCATCAGTGAGCCCGGTGACGTCACCGGCACTGATGGGCGGGCTTTACCGCTGCCCTAGCCAGTAAAATGGGTAGGGCAGCGCTAAAGCCGGCCCTTCAGAGCCAGTGACGTCATCGAACTCACTGCAGAAGCCTCCGCCCGGCAGTGTGTGTTTACAAACAAAAGAGCAAGGGAGGGCATTGGAGCATGATATTGTCTGATGCTAACATCAAGCAGGCTGCCTGGGTGAAATTAAGGGTATGTCTGGGTTCAGCTCTGAACCCGGACAACCCCTTTAAGCTAGGAAGTAGTGTTTCTTTTCTTGGGAAAGAGACAGATGATGTGTTTTCCCCATCTGCTTTGTGGTGGGAACTTCTTTTATGTTCTTGTCCTGTGAGTGGCAGTATAGGGGAAGGCATTTTTCTAGAGAGGAGACAGAAGTGAGACTCTGAAGGAGAAGAAGCAGCAGCCTGACTTTTGACAGATAATTAGTCTGGGAAACATGCCAGTCCCATACACAATGTAGACCCTCCAGATGGTGGTTGCTTGTCCACTTTTTTTGCATGTTTGGGGAAAAAAACCTATATGAGATCCCTGGGTCATTCATATAGTCCAAATGGGCTACTGTAAAGATTTCATGCGCCTACCTTCACTGAATCAGAAAATCTCCTGTTCTTACACTTTTAAATCAAGAGGACAGGGACTTTATAACCTCTCTCAACTTAAAGGGATTGTCTCACTTCAGCAAGTGGCATTTACCGTATTTTAGACCGACTATAAGACGCTTGGATTTGGAGGAGGAAAAAAGGAAAAAAATATTTACCATCAGACCTCAAAGCAGAACCCCAAATCATATCCCCATTCTTCATCAGGCCCCCAAGCTCCATCAGCCTCACATCAGCCCCCATAAGTCTCAGGCTCTCATTGGGTGTCTGATCTATCAGACTCTGATTAGACCCCCCCCCAATCCCAACATATCTTGCTTGCTCTGGACAATGCTGCAGATCCAGGACACACTGCTCCATTGCTTCTTATGGGTTCCACTGTGTACTATGACCCGATGGCGCACAGCATTAGGTCTTAGTGAGCGTCTACGTACACTACGTCCTGGTGCTGTTCGCAGTCAGGACACAGTGCACAGCAGGGCCCGAAAGAAGACCAGCGAGGGTGAGTACAGCCAGCGCAGCGCTGCCTTCACCTCCACATGCCTCCTGCACGTTAATAAAAGACACCCACTAATGTATTGTCCATATTGCGTCCTTTGCTAGCTTGATTCATTTTTCCATCGCATTATACACGCTCGTTTCCAGGGGTTATGACCACCCTGCAATCCAGAAATGCAGATACAAGGTGGCTGGGACAAGAGCTGCTGCTAATCTTTGCCTATGCATTCTCCACAAGAGAGGCCATCACTTTTTTGTAGTGTGCAAGCATGGCCACCGCTGTTGGATTGCAGGGTGATAGAAATTCCATTTGCGGAAGTGAGACAACCCCTTTAAAGAAAGCCTTCCTGGACATCCCTAATTATAGTCCCCAGAGAAAATTCCTCTGGATAGCTGTGTTCTATGGAAAGGAGCTCAGACATCTCCAGTTTACGACCCTTCCCGTTGAGATCTCCTCAAACTTGGTAGTTTACACTGGCAGCCAATCTTCGAAACCGGTATCTCCATCTTCCTTTATCTGGACAGTCGGCTAATAAAAACCACCTACAGAGAGATGCTGCAATGATCCGTACAGATCAGTGTAGATCTTGTCCAGCATCTGGGTTAAATAATAAAGCAAATTAAGCCTTCTTTGTTGTCTTGCTACCTGTATGCAGAATATTGGGCAGGGATGTGATGCTCCAGGCACTGATCTTGTCTATTCTATGTCCTACAGAGACCAGTTATGGGAGGGCTGGGAAGGTTAACATTCCTGAAGACCCTTCTAATAAACTTGAAGCATTGTTAACACTTGAAGACCTTCAGGATTCTTGGACTGTGCGCCCTGTGAGTAGATAGGCTGTGGAGGACACATGTGACTAATCACCCACCAAGGGTGCAGATTCCTCCATAAAAAAAAAACTCCACTTTTGCACCAGTTATTTTTTTTTTTCATTTTGCCTCATACATTCCTGCTGCCGGAGTGGGGAAGGGATCTTACAAGCACCACTATCCTGCCTGGAGCTGACAAGAGGTACAGAAGCGTGCCTCCGCCAACATAAGGGATACACTACCCCTCCCCTGCAGAGACATACAGGATGATGATACTACTGCTTGAGGAAGGGAGCAAACCCCATAACACAAGCATACAGTTTGTAAATAATGTCTGGCTGCGACACGAGAAATTACAGGATTAAAAGTGAGAAGTCACTGGTGATTTGATGGTTAATTCTTGATACATAATAAAGTTTCATTACTGATTGACTTTTACCTGGTGATGATCTCTGCAGATGAGGTTCAGGGATGGGGAAAATTCAACCTCTGTCACGCCTCAGAATGTCCAATAGGAAAGTAGAAAATAGAAAGTGCAAATCTGCTACAAGTAGCTGGTTATATTTGCAGGACACAGCAGATACAATAACATACAAACCCTGTAAAATGACACCCTGGGTGGACAAAATGGAGATATATCTATATCTAGGACCCTGGAAAAACCCATGAACCAGAAATACAAAAATCCTCCATTCTTTACACTGCAGGCTGCACTCAGAGTAGAGTATATTAGAAACCAGCTTTATTATACAATGTGACTGATTGGATGTGCCCCCGCCTGTGGCTCATGCTCGTGCTGTACCAGCAAAGTAAACGAGATTTGAGAAATCTCATGTACACTTTTTTTTTGTTTTCTTTTGTTTTTTCTTGGTGTGCGGAAATTGACCTGTTGTGCAGATTTTAAAATCCGCAGCATGTCAATTGTTTGTGCAATTCCACACCTTCTGTAGAGTGAATTCTATGGGAAAAAAACAATTGGGTTGTTAACATAAACAGAAAATCCGATGAAAAATTTGCACCAAAAGTGCAATAAATAGTGCAGATTTCATGAACATTTTCTGCACCCAAATCTGCGCCGTGTGCAGTCATCCATGTGACTGATTAGCTGCGGATTTTCATGCAGCAAATCCACAGCACAGTACCAGCAAATAGGATGAGAATTTCTGAATTCTCATCCACATGCTGCATTAAAATAAAAACACACACCAGAAAAGCTGTACAGTGGATTTCTCTCACAGATTTCATCCTTCTCAATTGCATTTTTTGTGTGTTGAAATGCAGCAGAAACCACAGAAGATTTTTCCTCTGGATTTTTATTCATGTGTGAACCAAAGCCTATATGGATAACTCTAAGTCACTACACAGCTGTGTAGTCCAAATTGCATGTTCCTTCAGAGAGATGTATACAAGTATCGAACCCACTTGTCCATTGTCCTTCAAAAAGAACGACTGGCAGATGGTAAGTACTAGTAATGTCTGGAGATGCAGCAATCTAACTGCAAAGTGCTCATGGGAACAGACAACTAAAGTGGGCAGTGAGTAAAATGTTCTTCTAGAGACTGATTTACATTGAATGTTCACTCTTTATTAATCCATAATGATATAAGGAGAAATGGCAATGTTTCACTTCATCTGTAATAAGGGATAGAAAAATCTCCATTTCTGTATATATCATTTATGGATTAATAAAGACTGACCATTGATTGTGGATGCTATAGCTACGCCTATTATTCCTGGACTCCATTCCATGCCCCATATTGCACACCGGCATCCAAATCTTCTCCATGGTCTTTGCTGTCCTACATTTATCATTGTACTGCCGCCTGATAAATGTGAACCTTTCTCTTTACTTTGAAAATCTCCCCTAGTTTGAAGGGAATGATATCATTCATTATTTACTTATACTGTATTAACCCCTTCACCCCCAGCGCCGTACATGTACGGCGCTGGGGCGATGCGGGCACATGGCGCCCGCTCGCGGGTGCGGCGGGCGTCATGGCCGGCAAGTCTCTGCTGTTTCTAACAGCAGAGACTTGCCGCTACCTACTACATCGGCGGCGTCTTCCGGGTTGACTAGATGCCGTGATCACGGCATCTAGTTGCGGCTAAACCCGGAAGCGTTCGCTTCCGGGTGGTGTACAGACACCCCGTGTGGCCAATCGGGGTGTCTGTACACCATATGAAAACTGTAATCCTCGCTGGTGAGGATTACAGTTTTCAAAGTGCAATTCTTATTCTGGCCACTAGATGGCAGGCCAGGATAAGAAATGAGCAATTCATGGCTTTCTGAGTCTATAAAACCCAGAATTGCTCATAAAGAAAAAAAAAAAAAGCCACAATATATAAGCCCATATTTGAGCTTTCTAATAGTAAAAAAAAAAATTTTTAAAAAAAGTTAAAAAATATATAAAAAATAAAAAAGATGTAAAAGTTCAAATCACCCCCCTTTCCGTATAAGTAAAAAATAAATACCTAAATAACAATAAATATAGACATCATGGGTATCATCGTGACCGAAAACGCCCGTACTTTTAAAATATAAAAAAAAAAATTCCAATACAGCGAATTGTGTGGCGAAAAAAAGCGTCCAAATGGCGATTTGCCGTTTTTTGTCGCTTTTTTTTTTCTAAAAAAAATTAAATAAAAAGTGATCAAAAAGTCATACACACCCCAGAATGGTATCAATAAAAACTTCAGATCGTCCCGCAAAAAATGAGCCCCCATACAGCTCTGTACACATAAATACCAAAAAGTTATAGGGGTCAAGATTTGACAAGGAAAAAAAAAAAAAAAAAGGGCAACTTTCTAATTATTTTATCACTATGAAAACGCAGGAAAAACTATACATATTAGGTATTGCCGGATTCGTACTGACCAGTAGAATGAAAGTAACGGATCAGTTTTAATGCACATCGAACGCTGTAAATAAGAAACCCGTAGAACTGTAGCGGAATAGCGTTTTCTTTGCAATTTCACCCGGTTTGGAATTTTTTTCCCGCTTCCCACTACACCGTATGCAATATTAAATGGTGGCGTTGGAAAGTACAACTTGTCCCGCAAAAAACAAGCCCTCATACAGCTATGTGAACAGAAAAATAAAAGAGTTATGGCTGTTTGAAGGCAGGGAGCGCAAAACGAAAATGCAGAACCGAAAAAAGCTCCGGGGGTGAAGGGGTTAAAGGAACACTAAATCGTGAAAAACATAAATAACACATACATTTAATCCATTTATCCAGCTGTCTACAAGGTGATCCCTAAATTGCTGCCATAAGCAGTTTAGGAGAGATCTTGCAGACAAAGCACTCTGTCCTTCCCCCACTCCATCTTCTTCTCCATCTTCAGCTACAGAACGGCTAGATGCACATGACAGAAACGGAATGCATGTGTAGTCATTCCTGGGGGGTTTTCACGGCCCCATTGAAGTTTTTTACTTACAGTAAAATCCCTTTCTTGTTCAATTCATTTTCCTGTTCTTGGGCTGCTGTTCTATTTTCCCTTCTGGTCCTGGACATGTTGGTTCTTAGCTATTATTTTTTCTCTCCTACTGATTAGCCTAGTATCTGTGGAGAGGGTATAGCCAACCTTTTTTTTTTTTTTGGCCTCCTAGTAGCAGCTGGAGTATATACCCACATTGCTGTGTCCCTCAAAGAAAGGGATTTTACAGTAATTACAAAAATCCAATTTTCTCATTAATGTCATTTGGGGGACAGCACTGTGAGACATCACAAATTAGGCCTCTTTCACATTAGCGGCAGCACGGATCCAGCAGGTGAAGGGTGCCGCCGGATCCGTGCTGCCACAGGGACATGTGTGGGGCCGGAACCGCGCTCCGGCCCCACACGTCACACAGTACATACACACAGACACACACACAGACATATACACATACATACTTACATGCTACCGGCAGGTTTCCACAGCACAGGAGGAGCAGGACGGCGCGCACATAGGACGATTCCCCACAGCGCCCTCTGCTATTTGTGCGCCGTCCTGCTCTGTGGAGACCTGCCAGGAGCATGTAAGTATGTATGTGTATTCGTATGTGTATATGTCTGTATGTGTGCAGGTGACGGATCCGTCATGAACTCCATTGAAAGTCAATGGAGGACGGATCCGTTCACCATTGTGTCACACCCAACGGATCTGTCCCCATTGACTTTCATTGGGGGTCATGACGGATCCGTCTTGGTGTAGATGCCTGCACTGGAGAGCAAACCGCAGCATGCCTATCGAAGAGCCAGGGGAAGGAATCTGGAATAACCAGAGTTCTCCACTTACGGAAAACAAGTGCAACACAACTGATAGGCGTCTGCTGAAAATGACCTAATGAGACTGATTAGAGAAGGAGGATCTATAAAAAGAACAGAACCAACAGCAAAAACCAGAACCAGAGAGAGAAACTGTCAAGAGAGAAAATGCCTGGAAAAAGGACAAGACTGATCCGAGGAAAAAATATATATATATTTTGGATAGAAAGCTAAAGGGAAGATCTTGAGGAATACCCACTGGCAAGAGAGAGACAATTAGGTGGAGCATAGGTAGGAAGAAACCTTACCAGGAAAAGGACTGGGCAAAGAAAAACTTCTGGATTGTCCTAGGCCAAACACACGCCCATCATGTGGCAAACACCACGTGAAGGCCAGGAGCAGATGCAGTGGAAAAGAGGAAGCACTGGGTACTAGACATATTAGGATATGGAATAGCAAAGTCTCACCATGGGAAGGTAGCAGGGCCCCTTCCACTGCAAGCTAGTTGGGTAAAAAGAAACCCCCTAGGCAGGGACGTAACTACCATAGCGGCAGACCATGCGACTGCTATTAGGCCCAGGGCAAGAGGGGGCCCAGTTGGGATTATCCCCTCTTCTACTGGGGGTGAAAACTTGGTCAGGACTCTGCCCTCTGAAGCAGGGATGCCCAACCTGCAGCCCTCCAGCTGTTGTAAAACTACAAATCCTACCATTCCCTGCTGTAGGCTGTCCGAGCACGCTGGGAGTTATTTTGCAACAGCTGGAGGGCCACAGATTGGGCACCCCTGCTCTAAAGGAACAACTTTTAGCAAATGAGGCAGTGGAAAAAAATGGCCCAAGGGTCATTGAAAGGGGTTTAGGCGGAAATCCTTCTGTGTTGGGGGCCTGGTTTGATCCTTGCTATGGGGCCCTTATTTCTTTATGTACACCACTGCCCCTAGGAGCAAGAGTAGGTGGAAACCCCCATCCTGCATGGGAATACAGGCAACACCTGGGGGAGAAAGGGGCTGGAAGAAAGAAAACTATGTATGACCTAAGGAGGTACAATTCCCATACAGCGAGAAAGTGCCATCCATCAGTGGCCAAGCAGTATAAAACAGGATGGCGAAGATCCTAGGTACTAAAAACTGATTCTGAGGAGATGGGGATACAGATAAGATGTCCAAGAGGGAAAGAAGCCAATGGGGGCCCAGGAGGGAAACAGAACCAAACCGGCCCAATGATCCAACTGTTACAAAGAGCATGTGTGTTCAGAGATGCCCAGAGGAAACTGGCAAGTTACATGGTCTAAGGAGCATTGGTATAGGGACCCCAAGTGAGGGTACCTAGTAACAGGCTGAAGTAGGGTCCACAGGACTGGGCCACATCAGGAGAGGAGAATAATAGCCAGGTTATCAAAGGAAAAATGAGTGTAGCAACCCTAGGGAAAAAAACATCAGCCTTGGTTAACCAGCCATGCTAAGTACAGTGATTAATGTTCTGCAATACCACTGCCCTAGAAAGGGTAAATACAGCACCCTAGAATTGGCAGACACCCATAAGGCAACAAAGGATACAGGATTAGTCAGGGGGAGCTGAAAGAGGCTAAATAGACATGTAAGAAGCAGTGACCAGTTGAAAAAGACTCTGAGGAGCTGAAACGTTGCTTTGTTTGGTATTTGGGCTTAACGGGGTTGTGTCACTTTAGTGTGTGAACACGGTGACCACTGCTGTATTGCAGGGTGGTTGTAACCATGGAACCAAGCAATGTATAATGTGATGGAAAAATGAATCCAGCCAGTGAAGAAAGCAATATGGGCAACACATTAGTAAGTACTTTGTATTAACTTTCTCTAGTAGCTGAAGTGACACAACCCCTTTAACCACTTGCCATCCGCCCATTGACTATAAATGTCCGGGAAGTGGTTAAGTATCTCTGAATGGACGTTTCTGAACATCCATTCAGAGATAGTAGCTGCACGCTAATCGTGCAGCTGCACAGTGGGGTACCTGCTGTCAGTGACAGCAGGGTACCCCAAAGAGAAGGCAGGGACCGTTCCCAGAGGTCCCTGCCTTCTAGATCATTGTATACACAGAGCTCACCGAGCGCTGTGTATACAGATCAGGAAGCGCTATGTGCGCTTCCTGTTCCGGCCCTGCGGTCAAGTGATCGCCGGGAGCGTGCAGGAGCTGCCGGGTCTCTCATAGACCCAATCAGCCCTGCACTGAGGCTGTACAGCATAGTATTATGCTGTACAGCCTATCTGGGGATGTATTTCCACTGTAACTGGGGCTACTATGTCAGCCCCAGTTACAGGAGAAATCAATAGTGAAAAAAAAAAAAAGTTAAATGTCCCCCAGAGGTCTTGTATGACCTTATGGGGGAAACAAAGTGTAAAAATAAGTTTAAAAAAATAGAGTATTATAAAAAAAAATCACATATAAAAATTTCCCCCCCCAAATATGTAATTAAAAAAATGTTACAAATATAAATAAACAAATAAAATAGACATATTTGGTATCACCGTGTCTGCAACGACGGGCTCTATAAAAATATCACATGATCTACCCCATCAAGTGAACTGCGTAAAAAAAAAAATCTAATAAAAATTATGCCGAAACAGCTTTTTTTGGTCGCCTTACCTACCAAAAAACAATATCAAACAATCAGAAAATCGTATGCATCCCAAAATGGTAGCAATAAAAACGTCACCTCATCCCGCAAAAAATGAGCCCCCACACAAGATCATAGCCAGAAAAATGGAAAAAAATATGGCTCTTAAAAAATTGCAACACAAAAACATGATTTTTTTTTCTAAAAATGCTCTTATTGAGTAAAACGTAAAAAAAATAAAATAAAACATAGACATATTTGGTATTGTTGCGTCCGTAACAACTGGCTCTACAAAAATATCACATGATCTACCCCATCAAGTGAACGGTGAAAAAAAATATAGAAAAATGCCCCTAAACTGCTTTTTTTTGCGACTTAACCTCCCAAAAATTAGATTAAAAAGTGATCAGAAAGCCGGATGTACCCCAAAATGGTGGCAATAAAAAGCACAGCTTGTCCCGCAAAAAATAAGCCCTCACGCAGCTCAGTCCAGAAAGAAATTAAAAAGTTATCGCTCTTAAAAACCATGACAGAAAATTCCATGTTAGAAAATGCAAATGCTGCTCCTTCCTTCTGAGCCCTGGCGTATCCCCAAATAACCGTTTACGACCACATGTGGGGTGTTTCTGCAAACTGCAGAATCGGGGTAATAAATATTGAGTTTTGTTGTTAACCCTTGATGTGTTACAGGAAAAAAATGATTAAAATGGAAAATCTGCAAAAAAAGTGAAATTTTGATATTTCACATCTAACATAGTAACATAGTTTATAAGGCCGAAAAAAGACATCTGTCCATCCAGTTCGGCCTGTTTTCCTACAAGTTGATCCAGAGGAAGGCAAAAAACCCCTGTGAGGTAGAAGCCAATTTTCCCCACTTTAGGGGAAAAAATTCCTTCCCAACTCCAATCAGGCAATCAGAATTAGGCTCCACTCACACGTCCTGTTTTTCTTTCCTGATTCGATCCTGATCCTGATCTGGATCCATTCATTTCAATGGGTCCTGAAAAAATCAGGATCGAATCAGGAAAGAAAAACAGGACGTGTGAATGGAGCCTTACTCCCTGGATCAACAACCCCTCTCTAGTAACTATAACCTGTAATATTATTACACTCCAGAGATACATCCAGGCCCCTCTTGAACTCTTTTAGTGAACTTACCATCACCACCTCCTCAGGCAGAGAGTTCCATAGTCACACTGCTCTTACCGTAAAGAATCCTCTTCTATGTTTGTGTACAAACCTTCTTTCCTCCAGATGCAGAGGATGTCCCCTCGTCACGGTCACAGTCCTGGGGATAAATAGATCATGGGAGAGATCTATTTTGCTTTAATTCCTGTTGAATACTTAAAGGGTTAAAAACATTTCTAAAACCAGTTTTGAATAGTTTGAGGGGTGTAGTTTCTAAATTGGGGTAATTTATGGGTGGTTTCTATTATGTAAGCCTCACAAACTGACTTCAGAACTGAACTGGTCCTTAAAAAGTTGATTTTGCAAATTTGCAAAAATTGCGTCTAAAATTCTAAACCTTCTACTGTCCTAAAAAAATAAAATAACACTACCAAAATGATGCCAACATAGAGTAGACATATGGGGAATGTAAATTAAAAAGTATTTTATGGGAGATTCAAATTTAGAAAACAGTGAATTTTTTCAAATTTTCGTTAACTTTTGGATTTTTTTATAAATAAAATTAAAACATATTGACTCAAATTTACCATTAACTTGAAGTACAATGTGTCACGAGAAAACAGTCTCAGAATCGCTTAGATAAGTAAAAGCGTTCCAAAGTTATTACCACATGAAGTGACACAGATTTGCAAAATTAGTCCTGGTCAGGAAGGGGGTAAATGGCCCAGATCTGAAGTGGTTAAATAAATCACAATTGAGGAGGAGTATTGCTGACAGACTCAGCGACCAGCAGAGCACAGGTATACCCTCAAGGAGGGAGAAGAGCTGACCGATACGTACAACAAAGCCCAGACGAATTGAGTTTTTGTCATGTAGCGCAAATACTACAAAAACATAAAGTGCAATGGATGCTGGGAGTATGGAGTAACTGCAGGACCAAGGATCCAGCAACGGAAAATTCACCCCACGTAAGCAGGTGTATGGTGCATGCAAGGCCCGTCACAGCCATGTCAGAGAGGACATCCAGCGATGAACCAAGGATTTCAAATGTGGTCAGTACTCACAATGCTGCGTATCCGTGCCAGATAGAGCATCCAATGGTGATCCAAGTACTCCAGCAGGACTGGAGCCTGTAATAGTGTGAAAATAAAGCAGAGAGACAATAACAAAATGCAATTGCTCCATCCATTAAAGGGGGTTATTCGGCAGTACAGCAGAACTGTATAAGGTTATTTGATAACACATCTAGAATTATTGCCAACAATCTACCCAATGTGGAGGGAGTGTGGGTGCCTGCTGAGTATCAGGACTAAGCAGTCTTGTCAAATATCGCATCAAGCAAAGAAGTAATAATTGTGCCGAGTACAGCGGCAATATTTGCGAACCTGGTGCACGTCAGAACCGCATAGGTTTGACAGATACAGTGTCTAGCATAACCTGAATACACCAACCTAATGTGGGTGGCACTATGGGAGCCTGATGCAGGCCGTACTGCATAGGCTGTCAGCTACTGCACCCAGCACTACTATATTCCTCATAATGAGGAGGAAATGTGACACCTGGAATATGGTAGAACTGCAAGGGTCTAATGGATATAGCACAAAGCAATGGTGCAATTACTGGCAAAGACAGCTCCGCCCAGGGAAGGGGAAATATGGTTACCTGGAACACCCCAGAACCAGGAGGGTTTGTTGGATACAAGACTTGGATACGGTACAAGTACACCGCCTGAAGGAGGGGGTAATGGTCCACACTATAACCGGGACAGTATGATGAATACAGCATTTGGAGATGGTACAATTACTGTGTCTGATAGATGAGTTATATGATAGGCCAGCACACCCTAGAACCAGGAAGGAGCTCTAAAGTGGAGTCCCTGATTAGAAGTTTGTCCTTGACCACCCAGATGAGATTCTGCATGACGGAAGACAGTCTGGTACCCTGCACTTATTTAGAATCGGCATCAGAGGAGTCCCCCTACAAGACAGAAGGAAACTGAGGTGTTTCCACCAGAGGAAGTCCTGTCCTAAGAAGGAACCAGGATACTGGGGATGAGCGGAACATAAAGACCCTAGGTCGCTAATGGGACCTGCTCCTGGATATGGAGAGAGTTATGAAGCAAAGGGCTACCAAGGAGGGGCTCTCCTCGGCAGGGAAGAGTTCCATAGACTAAATCATAGCTGAAAATGGGTACCTGGCCATGGGAGAGAAGGGTAACACGTCAGGGACAACCCCCGTGCAGAAGAGTGTAGGGAATCCCAATGGAGCCTGGGAGACAGGCATCGCATTTAGGCAGACCTAGGCTTTCCGCCAAGAAAACCCATGCCACAACACGAAGCCACCGCATGGGTGATTTGTCCCACCAAAGAGCACAGCAGATGCAGGAAGGGGTGGGGATACTACCCCTTGGGGGAGACAGGCATCTCCTCCCACTGCAAAGCCCATGCTGGACCAGGATTGGACAGCGAAGTAGAGCCCTCATGAAGTGCGTGAGTGAAGGCAACGCCCCTAGATAAAACTCAGAGGGCCAGAAAACAGGGTGAGACGGAGCTCGGCCTAGTACTTGCAAAAGCCGGGGACTAAATAAAAGGACAAGGCACCCCTCTGTGGGCTGATGCTGCTGGAGGGAGGAATAAAACATCAAAAAAGCTCCAAAAAAAAGATATGCATGGGAAAGGGTGGGTCAAAGCGACTACCAATGTGGAGAAAAATGGCCCATAGCACCCCTGGATGCCAGGGAAAATAAAGAACCCTAACGAGCTGACATTGCAGGAGCCAGGTGAAGGGGAAAAAGTTTCAGAAAGGGCATGCCCTGATGAGGGTGGGAAGGGGGTTCATAGCGACCCCCAGTTAGGTCCAGTTGGGTTCAGATCTGGTGACTGTGGAGGCCAGGTCATGTGGCGTAGCACCCCATCACTCTCCTTCTTGGTCAAATAGCCCTTACACAGCCTGGAGGTGTGTTTGGGGTCATTGTCCTGTTGATAAATAAATGATGGTCCAACTAAACGCAAACCAGATGGAATAGCATGCCGCTGTAAGATGCTGTGGTAGCTATGCTGGTTCAGTATGCCTTCAATTTTGAATAAATCCCCAACAGTGTCACAAGCAAAGCACCCCCACACCATCACACCTCCTCCTCCATGCTTCACGGTGGGAACCAGGCATATAGAGTCCATCCATTCACCTTTTCTGCGTCGCACAAAGACATGGTTGTTGGAACCAAAGATCTCAAATTTGCACTCATCAGACCAAAGCACAGATTTCCACTGGTCTAATGTTCATTCGTTGTGTTCTTTGGCCCAAACAAGTCTCTTCTGCTTGTTGCCTGTCCTTAGCAGTGGTTTCCTAGCAGATATTTCACCATGAAGGCCTGCTGCGCACAGTCTCCTCTTAACAGTTGTTGTAGAGATGTGTCTGCTGCTAGAACTCTGTGTGGCATTGACCTGGTCTCTAATCTGATCTGCTGTTAACCTGCGATTTCTGAGGCTGGTGACTCGGATGAACTTATCCTCCGCAGCAGAGGTGACTCTTGGTCTTCCTTTCCTGGGGCGGTCCTCATGTGAGCCAGTTTCTTTGTAGCGCTTGATGGTTTTTGCGACTGCACTTGGGGACACTTTCAAAGTTTTCCCAATTTTTCAGACTGACTGACCTTCATTTCTTAAAGTAATGATGGCAACTCGTTTTTCTTTACTTAGCTGCTTTTTTCTTGCCATAATACAAATTATAACAGTCTATTCAGTAGGACTATCAGCTGTGTATCCACCTGACTTCTGCCCAACACAACTCATGGTCCCAACCCCATTTATAAGGCAAGAAATCCCACTTATTAAACCTGACAGGGCACACCTGTAAAGTGAAAACCATTTCAGGTGACTACCTCTTGAAGCTCATCAAGAGAATGCCAAGAGTTTGCAAAGCAGTAATCAAAGCAAAAGGTGGCTACTTTGAAGAACCTAGAATATAAGGCATATTTTCAGTTGTTTCACACTTTTTTGTTAAGTATATAATTCCACATGTGTTAATTCATAGTTTTGATGCCTTCAGTGTGAATCTACAATTTTCATAGTCATGAAAATACAGAAAACTCTTTGAATGAGAAGGTGTGTCCAAACATTTGGTCTGTACTGTATATATGTAGTATCACCTCCTAGTAACATAGTTTATAAGGCCGAAAAAAGACATCTGTCCATCCAGTTCGGCCTGTTATCCTGCAAGTTGATCCAGATGAAGGCAAAAAAAAACCTGTGAGGTAGAAGCCAATTTTCCTCACTTTAAAATTCCTACCCGACTCCAATCAGGCAATCAGAATTACTCCCTGGATCAACAACCCAGATCACCCCTCAGTTGTCTTTTTTCTAAAGTGAATAACCCTAATTTTGATAATCTTTCTGGGTACTGTAGTCCACCCATTCCAGTTATGACTTTAATTGCCCTCCTCTGAACCCTCTCCAGCTCTGCTATGTCTGCCTTGTTCACAGGAGCCCAGAACTGTACACAGTACTCCATGTGTGGTCTGACTAGTGATTTGTAAAGTGGCAGGACTATGTTCTCTTCAATGACATTAACGAGAAATGTGACATTATTTTAGCATAATTTACAACAAAGTCCAGATGCACTCACATAGTAAACGTGGACCACTATGTAGTGGCCGTGCCTGGTTGTTATAGCTCAGTATCAAATAAGTGAATGTGAAAACTGCAGTAACCATACACTGCCACTTAACAGTGTAGAGCGCTGTGGCTGGTTCTGATGCACTGCCTGTTCTGCAATCATCTGACTCCTGCCATTCTGATATGGATGACCTATCCTAAGTTCTGGAAAACCTCTTAAAATCTCCTCTGATCATTCAGAGCACAGGGGAGGCACTTCTGATAGCTCTTTAATGGACTCCAATTAAGCTAGAATTGTGCTCTTTAAATAGCTGAAGATAGCTGGCATAAAACCGATGATACAGCTGTTAGAAAGTGGTCCAAGTCAGAGCTGCATAAATATTGCAGCTCTTACTCCTGACCAGATTTCTAAAGGCCACATCTTTTACGTAAGCTAGAACCACAATCCTGGTCTTGTTTTAAGATTAGATTATCAGATTGCAGCTCTAAAATGAATCCTGAGATATTAAAGCCTTCAACAGGCTGTGATCTCAAGCAGTCTGGGGTCCAGTGGGAGGCATGCTGACACACAGCAGGAGGAGACACAAAGATCCCCTTGTGTAATTGTACACGTCCCCAGCGGGTAGTTAACATGGACTTATGTGAATGTTATCAATAACGGACTCCCCATAAATCAGAAAGCATACTTTCTCATCAATTGTTATATATGGGAGGGGAGGTATTTTCAAGAAAAGGAGTGAGAAGATGAGCACTTGCTCATTTAATCATCCCTCTTCATCTAATTAGGGCATTCATTGAAGCCACAACCCAGACATTTAAAAGCATCTGGATCACGGCGTCAAATAAGTTGCACCAAATAATCCCTCCCCCCAAAAAAAAACAAACAAACACAAAACATCAATAGTTTCCATGTTACACTGTGCCTCTCCTTGATTTTTTAGCATAAAATATGCAGCCCACTTCTCTAGTGATACCCTTTACATGCTGCAGTAATAGCGATGATTATTACCAGGGAGGAATCAAACATGTTTCTTTTTATATATCTATGAAACAGACTTCTGACAGTCGGAAAAGACATTTTCACTCACAGACTTGCCATAAACATAGAAGCGGTGTCTGCTCCAACGGAAACAAAAATTACATATTTGGTACAGCCGCTAATATAACGACCGGCTCTATGAAAACATCACATGATCTACACAAACTAAAAACAATGCCAGAACAGCTAATTTTTGTCACTTCACCCCCAAATCTTGCACCCCAAAATAGTACCAATGAAAAAGTCACCTCATTCCAAAACAAATGAGCCCTCACAAAAGAGCATTGCATGAAAAAAAAATATAGGTCTGAAAATTGACTTTTCTTTTTTTATTAAAAAAAATTTATTTTGTAAAGGTAGCAAAATAGCAGTTTACATCCACATTTATGAAATTATTGTACCCAGTAGAAACTGCCTAACAATTTAAAGGGTTTGGCCACTTTGCTACATGTTATGCCTACTTACATATATTCTGTGCCAGCTTCTGTTATCCTGTGATGATTACCATCCCTATCTTTCTTTTGGTCTATTTTTGGCTGGGGCTGCAGCTCCTGTATATAGTGCCTGTGCACTGTTTTGGCAGCGCTGGCCCCTCTTATTTGCGTAATTCAAGGAAAAAAAAAAAAAAACCTTGATGGCTGTGCACGCTCCCCTTATCTGCTCTAATACATAGACTCCATGTCTGGAGTGCTACGCCTGCACAGTTGAACCTCATTGGCCTACATTATAAAGAAGAGGATAACAATTCATATGTGATGAAGAGGAGCGAGTACTGGAGCATAGAATGCCAGTGCGCACGCTGCAGTCTGAAGCAGCACGAGATAGTAGGAATAGTTCAACTGTGCAGGAGTTGAAGACATGGAGTCTGTGCATTACAGCATATAAGTGGATCACACACAGCTGTCAAAACAGAGGGTTTTGACAAGAACCATCTTGAATTACCTAAATAAGAGGGGCCAGCACTGCCAAAACAGTGAACTGTATACAGGAGCAGCAGGCCCAGCCAAAAACAGCCTAAAATAAAGACAGGGATGGAAATCGCCATAGCATAGCAGAAACTGGCACAGAACATATATAAGTAAGCATATGTGCTTAAGTGGCCAACCCCTTTAAGGGACTATGTATGACTCAGATAGCACAAGCTGGGTACAGTATATTGGGCACAGAAATGCCATATGTGAGAAAAATTGCAATTTTCATTTTTCAGTCCTTTCATTTCTAAAAAATAACTGAGAAGAGGGTGTGCAAATGAGCAAGCTCTCCCTCTAATGCCACCAGATAGCATCCTCTGAAAAATAACTGTAATGTCAAAATGCTCACTCCACCAGTTGATAAATAACTTGAGGGGTACAGTTTCCAAAACGGGGTCACTTATTTGGGGTTTCCACTATAAAGTTCCCTCAGGGTCTCTGCAAATATGATGTACCACCCATAAACCATTCCAGCAAAACCTGTACTATAAAGGCTCTAAGGTGCTCCTTCATTTCTGAGTCTTGCAATGTGTCTATACAGCAGCTTCTTTCCACATTTATAGCATTTCCAAACCCAGTAGAACATGCCTATCAATTCAAAAAGTGTGGTGCGAGTCTCAGATGGCACCAACTAGGCACTGAAACGCCATATCTGTGGAAAAATGAAAATGTTCACTTTTCCCTGTCCTGCAAACACCTATGGTGTCAAAATGATCAATTCTTGGGGGCTACATTTATTATTTCAACCTAGAGCGTCTGCAGTTATCACAAGATGTGTAGATCACCACATTGGGCCTCAAATTAGCATGGTGCTCTTTTACTCCTGTGTCCTCTCACACATTCAGACAAAATAATTAGGGCTACGTGTAGGGTGTTTCTAACACTAGGAAGCACAGCATAGTAATAAGAGGGCTAACTTTTCACACTGGCACAGAATGGGCACAACATGTTGGGCACCGAAATGTCATAGCTGTGGAAAAATTGCAATTTTCACTTTGCACCATCTGCTGTGTTAATTTGTGCAAAACACTTGTGGGGTATAAATGCTCACTGAAGGCGCTACCACACATTGTGGTTGTCCTGCGTTTTTGGTGTGACAACATACCTGCGTTTATGCTCAGTTTTCTTCCAGCAAAGGAAAAATCATACAGCAAACATAAATTACATTAAAGGGGTTGTCTCACTTCAGTAAGTGGCATTTATCATGTAGCGAAAGTTAATACAAGACACTTACTAATGTATTGTTATTCTCCACTCTGCTTCCTTTGCTGGCTGGTATACACTGCTCGTTTCCATGGTTACAGACCATCCTGCAATCCATCAGTAGTGGTCGTGCTTGCACATTATAGGAAAAAGAGTCAGCCTCTCTTGTGGCTGGGACAATGGGAGCGCACATAGGCTAGTGCTTTTTCCTATATTGTGCACGACCACCTCTGATAGATTGTAGGGTGGTCTGTAACCATGGAAGCGAACAGCGTATAATGTGATGGAAAAATGAATCCAGCCAACAAAGGAAGCAATATGGATAATACATTAGTGTCTAGTATTAACATTTTCTACATGATAAATGCCACTTACTGAAGTGAGACAACCCCTTTAATAAGATATTGTAGGTACATTAAGTTTGCTGTGCGTTTTGCTGGAAGAAAACCCACCATAAATGCAGGTATGATGTGGCTGCACCCTTACACCACTTTATAAACTTTGTGAGGGGTGTTGTGACATGGAGTGATTTCCTGGGAGGTTTTTTTATTACTTCACTGCAGAGCCTCTGCAGCTGTCACCCAGTGCTGTAAGGCAAGTCCCCAAACTAGTCCCTTTCGTAATTTTTCTTGAAAACTTAAAACATTACTAAAATCCTAAGCCTTCTAATGTCTTAAAAAATAAAATATTTACAAAATGATGCCAAAATAAAGTAGAGACATGGTGAATTTTAATTAATAACTAGTTTGTGAGGTGTTACCAGGTCTTAAAAACTGAGAAATTCAAATTTAGAAAACTGCTAATTTTTCCAAATTTTCAATAACAATTTGGGATTAAAAATAAATGGTAAAATATATTAACCAAACTTTACCACCAACATGAAGTACAATGAGTCATGATAAAATCTCAGAATCACTTGGATAAATAAAAGTATTCCAAAGCGACACACCAGATTGCAAAATTAGGCTGGCTCCGTAAGGTAAAAACTGTCTGGGTCCTGAAAGGGTAAACCTCCAGTTTAAAGGGTGTGTCACAAAACACATTTTATATATGTCAAACCAGCACCTGGGTCTGAACACTTTCGTAATTACATGCAATTAACAATTCTGTATAGTTAGATCTGTGTACACCCATACTCACTAATAGGGTCCGATGGCAAAACATAGCATGGGCTGCCCTTCCTTGCTCAGTTTCCCAATATGTGTGTGTTAAAGATTTTTGACAAATTTATGGATTTTTTTTGTTTTTGCTTTATTGTGGATGAAATTGTAATTTAAAATAAAAAAGTAAAAGTCTCCCTCCACCTCACCTACTTTATCCATCTTCTATGTCTGAAAAAGTGGAATAGGTGCCTAATAAATATGGTGCTCATTCTGAACACCATATTTTTCAATGTATTTACACTAGGCAACTAGCAAAATACATTGATAAGTCTCCTGCTTTCCTTCTATTATAAAGCTGGCTGCCTGCAGACACCACTAGGGGGGCTCAGTGCACAGGAATTTATGCAGTTACAATTTACTGTAAACTGAAATAATCTTTGTATTGAGTGCCCCCTAGTGGCAGCTGTCTGAAAATGCAGTGTTTTTACATTGTGAAGACGAAGTTCAAGAACTCCCGCAAAAAAATGTATTCCATGTCCTGCTAGAAATGTACATGATGTAATCTGTAGTGAATGTCATTTTCTTACCAGTAGCTGAATTTTTGAGTTATATCTCTCTGATGCTTCTTATCTGTGTCATGTGACTAGAAATTAGACCCACCAACTCACACAGCACCTTATGTGTGGACAGGAAGTCTAATTTTCTATGCATTACTATGGGAGCCTCACTTTCAGTCTCATAGGAATGAATGGAGCAGTTACTGGCTCTGTCCTGGGTCAGTTGAAGGTCAGGGAGTTGGTCCCATGACCCAGCTACATTAAAAAGACAATGGAAACTCTCAATTACAGCCTCCGGAAAATGACATTCACTACAGATTATATCATGCACCTTTCTAACAGAGAATACATTTTTTTGCTGGAGTTCTTCTTTCAGCGCCTCCCACACTATGCTGCTTTTCCTGGTGCAGATGTCAAACAATGAAAAGCAAACATATCTACAGGCCCCATTCACCATTATGTTGGGTTGGTATAAGCTGTATACCATTTTCCTTGTATGAAATGGCACCATCTGCACCTGAGCTGTGACTATAGTTTAGTTACATTACCTAGTCTGACATGCTCCCAGTCTCGTCATTGGTTCTGGCTGTGGCTGTGCAAAATCCATGTCTAAGACGAGACAGTGTAGCTAAACCGCAGTCACAGATTACAGCAGAGCTTTGATTAAAAGGGGTTGTCCCACGAAAAATATTCTAGTTTTAAAACCAGCACCTGGATCTGAATACTTTTGTAATTGTATGTAATTAAAAATGTATTATAGCTAGCAACTTATTCAATCAAATCTCTCACAGGTTATCTTTGTCTGATACTTAAATTTGTTTGATAATCTGAAATATTTAAGTGAGCAAAAACAAAAGAAATATGCAAGGGGGCAAATACCTTTTCACAGCACTGTAGTACACATAACAGGTAATCATACTGTGTTGATAATGACATGCATATCATTTTTGAGCTATTGACTGGAAGGTTGCCTTAAAGGGAACCTGTCATCTCTGAAACACCCCCTGAACTACAGTAAGCGGTGTATAGTGTAAGTGATGCTGAATCCAAATATGTAAGTTTTATCTTCATACTCACTTCCATTCCGACGCTGTGCTCCCACAAACCAGCAGTAAAATGCACTCCGTGGACTCCAGTGCTCACTCATATAATGGAGAGGACTCAAAGAAGAGTCCAGTGAATGCATTTTACTGCTGGTTTGTGGGAGCACAGCGTTGGAATGGAAGTGAGTATGAAGATAAAACTTACATATTCAGATTCAGCATCACTTACACTATACATCTCTTACTCTAGTTCAGGGGGTGTTTCGGAGATGACAGGTTCCCTTTAAGCAGTATTATCTGTGATTTAGGGTGCATTCATACGAATGTATTTTTGGTCCCACATCAGATCCACATTATTTGCGGATAGGATACGGACTCACTCATTTCAATGGGTCCACAAAAAATGCAGACAGCACGCTAGGGCTGAAACTACTACTCGAATTAATCAAGAAACGCGACAAAAAAAAAATCCTTGATGCTAATTTTTTGCATTGAGGATTCGTTTGTGTCATGTGACCATGGAGTGTGAGTAAAGAGCTAGCTATTACTCATGCTCCAAGGTCACCTGCCAGCCTGCAAAGCGCTGCACTGGATCCTGACGTACACGCATCGCCATGACATAGTGCACGTAAGCGCACACTATGACCTGACACTATGCAATGCGTGAAGAGGATGGAGGATCTCTGGAGTGTCAGCAGCGCCCCTACAGGAAGTATTTTAGTACACTGGTGCTGCAGCTGGGCACTGATGGCTAGGGGGAGGGGGGGAGGGAACTGATGCCATGGGGGGAGCGCTGCTGGAGGAACTAATGGCATTGGAGGGGGAACGGGTGGCACTGGGGGAGGAGGAGCTGATAAGTTTTTATAGAAAACTTTCTTTTAATTAGTTTTTTCCTTATTACAGTACTCAATCATTGGACTAATCGGTAGCATACTTGATTACTAAAATAATCGATAGCTGCAGCCCTACAGCACACTGACCGCATTTGTATGTCCGTTCCGTAGTCCTGCAAAAAAGATAGAACAGGTCCTATTCTTGGACAAGGATAGGAATTGTTACAATGGATGCGAAAAAAAAAAAAAAATCCAAATCGGATGCATCGAGGATTTCACATGGACATCATCCATATTTTTTGCGGACTGCAAAATACACAAGGTCGTGTGAATGGACCCTTGCCCTGTGGAAGAAGGCTTCTATTAAAAAAATAAAATAAAATATATATATATATATATATATATATATATATATATATATATATATATATATATATATATATATATCACTCCTCTCAATCGCACCCCCCCCCACCCCCAATAAAGCCACATGGATCGGGCTGTGGATTATCTGTGGTTACTCCATGACCCCATGACACTGACACACATTTACCAAACAGAAATTTTAATCTCAGCCATGACACATTGTAGACTGGAAACCAGACACGAAGCCTTTTATTACACAGAAATGTAAAATATACAATTGTACAGATTATTACATGTAATAGGCTCATTCTCGTGTTGCAGAAATTTGGTGGAGACCCCTCGCCAGCTGCTCATCTCTACTGACAGTACAATACCCTGACCAGTCAACTCTGGCCGCACATATGGGGAAAAGTGATTTGGGAAGGCACAGGAGGAAAGGGTTAATTATTGCTTGATAAACAAGTGCCCCCCCCTCAACTAATAGCAGAAACAGAACAGGTGGGACAAAAAAAAAAAAGCACAAAGCAGCTACACGAATGTGATCTCTACAAAATATGAGAGGAAGACTGAGCAAATCCAGGGAGCGGCCAGAACAGCTCTTGACGGCACAACGCAGTTATGACGGGAAATCGTCCCACTGGAGAATATCAGAGGCTGTGATTAAACTGGGGGCAACCCCAAGGAATGTTTAGAGGGATAGTGAGACCGTGACACATTCATCCAGCAGGTGGCAGCTGGAGAGACAGCCAACACTAGTAGCACCTGAATGTAACAGTTTCCATGGGGTACGGGCAGCCTCACTCCTATAACTGCTAATAGATCCAGTGCACAGATGTCTACAATGGTTATTTAAAAAAATAAAAAAACTTCTCTAAGGCCAGGTACAGTCCTAAGTAAATAAATCTGAATCATTGTATAACTGAAACCTGGACTTTGTGTTTGTTCTTCACCAGTTCCAAGACCTCTGCTTGTTGTCAGCAGCATTTTTTTTACAGCAACATTATAAAGTTGTAGAACTTACAGGAGCTTAGATTGGCTCTTTAAAGTTGTTTATGCAGATATTTTCTTATTAGCTGTCTGCAAGATAGCATCCACAGTCCCCGACAAAACATGTATTTTGACCTCTTTTCCTAAATCTGGTGCATGGGGTAATGTGTGATGTTATTAGTGATGGCTGTGGAAAGTTCAGATGTGATACTTGTACGTATGATTGAATTTAGTTTTAAACGAAAGATAGAATTTCATCCAATATGGTAAGTGCCCCATCGCTCCTCATGGATGAAAGTGACATGACTTCTCACGGTGGAGCAGTCATATGATCATTATTGAATTAGCTTGTGTTGTTCAGTCTGAGCTGTGGGAATATACTGTGGAAATGGCAGAGCAGACGAGGGACACACCGATGAACATGTAACAAAGCTGAGACCTGTAACATACAAGACACAAGGATATTGCTGTATTCACCTCAGATGGAACACTGAAGAAACCAGAAATCATCCCCAAGAGTAGTTAAAAAGTCGGTATCTGACGGCAGCCACTAATTATCTCATGAGGTGCTCTAGACCTATGGCAGTTACAGGGTTAAATACGCAGCTTTAGAAGCTCAGAACCAAAAACAGAACAAATGAAACAGACACTGACCTAGAAAAATTCATATACAATAATAATGTCTCATCTTCGTATATACAAACTGTTTACACAAGGGGACAGGGGCGAGACGAGCTGAATTCCCGGCTGCGCTCCTTACACACTGCAGGGACCTTGGGACTATTGCAACCTCAATATTTAAAGTAGACAAAAAAAAAAAAAAAGTTAAATCCTGGGGGATCCCAACAGTCGTAAAGTGCAAATCTACTGCACGGCGAGATTAACACGGTCGTCCTCGTTATCAGAAGTCACAAAGGTTTATAGGAATCAATTCCAAAAACAAAAGTCGCAGGAATCGCAAAAGAATGTTCCAGGTGCTTTGGGATAAAACTTTTAGAACCTCAAAAATATAATAATGAAGCGACCGCAGCGGCTCCTGTGAAGATGTTACCGTCATATTCACAGTTCTCCAGCACAACCGCTGCTCCGGTCATGTAAAGTCCAGACTCTAAAACAGGACATCAGGAGCATCGAGTCCTTGGTAAGGCTGAAGTAGGAACATATTCATTCATACAGTCACTCTTCTTTAATTCAGCCTTGGTCGAGGGCAGGGCTGCGTCAGCAGTACTTCTGTGAGGTTAAGAAGAATAGAAAGACAAGAAGCAATTAATAGAAAATGCAGGAAGTGCCTCATACCCAAAACCAATCTTTATTAGCATGCTCTGTATTACCATAAAGTTACAAGACCACCACAAGGAGGAAATCAGTACTTCTTACAGTACACTCAATAGTTACGCAGTAAGCTCCCCTTTGTGGAGGCTCTAAGTCCCTGCTGGGGATTTGGAGCTCAGATTAATGATAATATCAAAGGGATTGTCCATTGTTAGAAAAATGTGGCTGCTTTATTACAAAAACAGTTCCACACCTGTCCACAGGTTGTGTCTGGCATTACAGCTCAGCTCCAATTAAGTGAATGGGGCTGAGCTGCAATTCCGCACACAACCTGTGGACAGGTGTGGCCCTGTTTTTGGAGGAAAACAGACACGTTTTTCTAACCCTGGACAACCCCTTTAACCCAGTCAGTAATCAGTCTCAACAGGGTTCACTCAAGACGAAACAAGCAATATTGTATTGAATACTGTTCAGGCTATGTGGCTGCTAGAATGACAATCTAAGCTTCAAAACACGACCTGGCTTGTGGTGTCACCTACCATACAACTCAAGATGCAGCCGTTAGAAAAGAAAAGTACTACTGAACACTGCATAAACCCGCAGCTCTCACTCCTGACCAGATTTCTAAAGGCAGCGTCTCTGGTCGTAGGGCAGCTAGCATAATTTAATTTTTTTATTTATTTTATGCACTTATATACAGTAGCGCTGATATATTTTGCAGCGCTTTACAGGCATTAGCATCGGATTGTCCCCAATCTCACAATCTAATGTCTTTGGAACATGGGAGGAAACCGGAGTACCTAGAGGAAACCCATGCAAACACGGAAAGAACATACAAACTCCATGCAGATAATGATCCTAGTCTTGTTTTAAAGCTTAGATTATCAGCTTTAAAACATGCAGCCCGACCTCTTCAGACGGCTGAGATATCAGCTAGCATGGAGGAGTGGGCAGTGGAGGACATGCTGACAGGATGCAGGGATATTAGCTCCTCATCTCCCTGTTTAAGTGTACATGACCCCAGGGGGAGTGTAAAATTTCTGATTATGTTATTAACTCCCCCTCCCATATCAGAAAGCATACTTTTTTCCAGAAAGGGAGTGACTGCTAGCTTATCTTATAACTTATCTGCGCCTAATTAGCCCATTCATGAATGCTATGAATCAGATGTTTACCAGGGTCTGGATCAGTGTCAAATAAGTCGCACCAAACACACTGTACCACACACACACACACATCACCAAAGTTTCCATTTTAAAGTGTCCATATCCTGTGCATATCCAATCTTTAGCGTAAAATATGTAGACCGCTTCTCTAGTGCTACACCTTACTGCAGTAACGGTGATAATTGTCACTGGAGAGGAATAATATAATTCTCATTTCATAGATTCATGAAAAAGATTTCTCACGGTAAGAAAATATATTTTCTTTCATTGACAGAAGGCTCCATCCACTGGCCCGGCTTAGTGCTGCACAGCTACCGTTCACTTGAATAGAAGCCAGGTCGCAGTACCCTGGCATGGCCACTACACAGTGGGCGGAACCTTCCGCTTCTGGCTCTACCAAATGTATAGTTCATGACACTGACAGTTGACTGAAACAGTTGATAAGTGGGGGTTTGGGGTGCCGGACCCCTGCCGATCAGATATTGATGGCCTATCCTAAGGTAAACCCTTTTAAATCTGTACAGAATATTAGACATAACAAAAATAATCTAATCTGGACTTTCACGACAAAATCGGGGAGTTTGTGGATCATGTGCTTCACTTCCCATCTGTTCTCATTTATCCCGATATCTGTGCAAAATGTTATACATGAACAGACTACAGAGAAATGAGAGTCACCTGATCAGGCCCCATCGGCATCCCAGACATCGGTAAAGTGTTCATTTGCATCTGGCCCATGTGACTGCCATTACTGTTCATGTGCATCATGTTGTATGTGCCCGGGGTGGCTTGGTGCCCGTACTGCTGGGGGAATGAGCTGCAACAAAACAATTATCAAATTGATAAGACAAAACCGCCTTTTATATGCCAGTGCACATAGTCCGTGATTCCTCACACATCCAGAGCTGCATTCACATTTTTGCTTGTAATTAAGATCAGCTTACCTGAGCGCATAAACTAAATAATTCACTTTTGCATTGCAGAAGATGTAACATTTCACCATACAACTACCTAGAATATAGACTTCATAAAAGCCACAATAAGCAAGCTGAAACTTTGCTCTGTGTTAAAAGAATTGATTAATTTTGGAAGTCCTGCAATTTCTGTGGACTGTATTGCTGTTAACCATGACACAGTGCTGCCTGACCTTTCTAGTATACCCCGATTCTGCAACAGCAGGTGCCAATGGAGACAGGAAAACCACCAAATTGTGATTACAGCTCTGGATGCGACTTTATTACAAGACCGAATATAACTCAGTATATGTACAAGTTTTGGAAAGTTGCTGGCTGACATGATCATTACATCTAGACGTAAACTGGTCAGAGGAGGAGTTTAGTTGTGAAATAAATTACTTGTAAAAAACACTGTAGAACAGACCAGGATCTAGGAGGTGACAGAGTGAGAAGAGGATCTGCAGATCCTGGACCTACCTGGGCCTCGCCATGTTTCCTGAAGGCCACCCCTTCATGTCTGGCGACTGGTACAACTGTGTGCTCTGTGAATGGGGGTTCTGGGAAGGAGCCATTCTAGATGCCATCATGGGGTTGGGGGGGCTGGAGACTCTTCCAAATGTGGGATCAGCCTGCTGATTCATTCCTTCAGTGACAGAACAGCAGAATGTAGATGTTAGCCCAGCCCATAGAGGGGTTTGGTCTTAATTTGTTATCAGACAATACCACTTAGGTTCCCATCAAGCTTACCATAGTTGGGTGGGTAAGGGAACTGCTGAGGAGGGGCTTGAGGCATTGGCGGCCCACCCATTGGATTCTCCATACCGGCTGTAGCAGTGACATTGGGTGGAGGACTGAACCCCTGGGACTGCCCTTGCTGCTGCTGCTGCATAATCATGGCCATTCGCTGCTGGCGGAGTTGGTGACTTAGCAGTTCCCGGTTCCGCTGGGCGACCATCTGAGCGTTCAGAAATCCCTGCTGCAAAAAAATAAATAAAAAAATTCTGGAACCTCAACCATCTGTTATGGATTTTCAACTCATTTTTACCCTAAATTATAACGATCTGAGATATACAGGTCTAATATTCTTATTGAGTCCTGCTGCTCAATCCTGGGGAAAGGGCACAAAAGGGGCTAAATGATACCTGATCAGTGCAGAACGCAATAAGCAGATATGACTTTACATGGTTTAGCATGAAACCGCTGCATCCTCACCTGCGATGCCACTGGTGTCTGCATCACCGGCCTCATGACCCCTGCTCCACCAGCATTCATACTCTCCACCTTCATCTCCAGCGCTTGTCTGCTTTGGTTTAGAAACTGGAAACAGAATAAAATGTGTCATTGGCTTGTCTTATAGCAGAAAGCAGGACATATTTTCTCTAGCTCTGCCCCATCTACTGGTGACTGCTGATAAATACCCCCAGGATCCTAGCTATTTTGAAATATTACAGTAGTTCTGGCAAGATGTTCAGACTATCTAATAAGCCAATAAGACAATTTTCTGAAATCCTCAAACAGAGGGACATTACCACCATGTGCAGATTGCCTGCATGGCTCTAGAGGAGATTAGCAGCCTGGAGAAGACACTCTTACCTGCTGCCCTTGGAGCCTCTGCTGGAGCTGCATCCTCAACTGTTTGGGGATGTTCGTTCTGGGTCTCATGAGATTTGCCCTTGGATGCATTCCTTGCAGTGGGAAATTGCCTTGTTGTTGTCCCATTTGCCCCATCATGGAATTGAATTGTGCATGCTGTCCCTGCATGCTATTGAAGCCTCCAGGTTGCATTGTGGACCCTTGCCCTGGATAAGGCTGCTCGTACATAGGAGGCTTCTGATCCATCAGCACTGGGGAGTCTTGTGGCTGGAAGGAGTCTGGTTGGGGATCTAGAGTCTGGCCCTGGAGAGAGTTACAGACGAGAATCTAGTAAAAAGCAGTTTAATGTCTTGTAGACCACCCCCCTTCCCTAATGTGATCCACACTCACCTGATTGACAAGTTCAGGGATCCCCAGAGCCCGGTCTATTTCTTCCAGTCCATTGGGATCTGTGTTGCTCAGGAGAGTGTGCAGCTGGTCCAGCAGAGCAATCTCATCTGTCTGTCCTTCTACAGTTGATGGAGGACACAGAAGATCATCCAAGGAACTACGGCCAAGCTGCCTGCAAAATGGAAATGGTACACAGCAGGTCAACTCTGGGCAATGAGAATTACTGGAGTGTCCCATACTAGAAAACAATATAGATAGGTAGATGAGATTCTGCCTAAGACCGCAGGTTACTGTGCAAATTTATATATATCAGTTTTTACATAGTAGTGTCACCCAGCAGCAGAGCCAGTTAAGATGGCATGCACTGAACTTTTGGACATAACTGCAGGTTATGAGGTACAGGCTCCTACAAGAGTCCCACCTGTTCTGAGGTCCGTTCGGCCCCTGCTCCATTGACATCATGCTGTCTGGCCAGGAGCCTGCAGGGTTACCAGGAGCTTGACCATATGGGCTGGAGCCCATTCCCATTGGCAGATCATTGGGTCCTAGAATGGAGTGTGCAGATATCAGTATTACAGCAATAAGATAAAATACACAAACTGATGGCTATAAGTGAGAAATACAGGAACGGCTTCAAGCACATGGTGATATTACAGATCTCTGCTCTAAAGATACATCATACTGCACACAATGTAACCTATATACCCATACTGCACCTTTGTGTCTCATACTGCTCACACTAACTTTTATGCCCATACTGCACATTGTAACCTATGCATCTATACTGCACCTCTGTGTGTCATTTTAAATGGAGGTTTTAATATATTGATCCATTTTGTAATCTCAAAAAGGAGACACAGAAGAGGAGATTTACACAATGGGGGGAATTTATCAAGCCCTGCACTCCACCATTCTGGCACTAAGTCACAAAATACGGCTTCAGCAACAGTTTGGGCTTATTGGCATACATTTGCAACTTTTGTATTTGTTTGCCAACATTACCCCAATGTTATTACCCACATATATCATCACAGCGGTGTCACAGATTAATGTAAAGGAGGGACACAGTCTCCTCCATCACGTTAGACATGAAACACTGGCTGCAGGAACTTGTTACATCACGAGTTCATTCACACTCACTCATTGACATCATCTGCTGCTGCAGCACCGGCCTGCTGCCCGGAATACTGTTGGATCGTGCTGGAAGTCCTGCCATATTTCCACTCATGGCTGGCCTAGCCATGGATGTGTTGTACTCCGGCCCCTGCCTCCCAACTTGCCCGGTGCTGGAGGGCTCCATACGGCTGACTGCAGAGTTCTGCATAGCCCAATCCACCCCTG
Organism: Rhinella marina; assembly: GCA_900303285.1. Taxonomy (NCBI): domain Eukaryota; kingdom Metazoa; phylum Chordata; class Amphibia; order Anura; family Bufonidae; genus Rhinella; species Rhinella marina. The sequence goes on from ONZH01021784.1 coordinate 469,332, forward strand.
GATGCTGGCTCATATTCCTGCTGGGACCATTACCTAGAAACGCAAGAAAAATAGATAAAAATACCCCAGAGACATGAATGATAAGCCCAACACATGTCCCCAGGGTAACCAGCCACATACCCATCATCTGAAAGCTGTCCTGTGCATCCATCATTCTCGGACTTCCCATCATACTTTGCTTTGGCATCATTGGAAAATTATTAACATTCCTGACCGGTGGGGTGGAGTTCCCTGGAACCGTGCTGTCCAAAGACATTGCCCGATTAAAGGGAGGCCGAGGGACTTGTACATTCTGCGGACTCCTCATGCCTAAAGAGTAGAGGGTAAAATCAAGTAAAATGTCAAAACACAGACGAAAGCATCACACTGCTTTATCAGTTACTCGACTGCCAAGCAAGACTAACAGTTAATAAGAACATCTTTATGAAAAAGGGGTTGTCTCATCTTAGACATTAGTAGCATAGTCGAGCGGTGCACTCTCCTTTACTTTGGGGGCCTAGTTGTACAGACGAGGGACCTGCACCTATCTGACATTGGTGGCATATCCTAAGAATTCTCACAGCTGAGGGTTTGCTACAAGGCATCTCCACTATCCGTTTCCACGCCAGTCTCTGCTTACTGGGCACTCTCATTACACAGGAAATGATCACCCGGCCAATCACTGGCGGAGCCCGGTAACCTCTGCAGCTATGATTGGCTGTGTGTTGAGGGACCAAGCTAGAGACCAACATGCGGTGGACATGGGAAGTCTCAGAGCGGAGAGAAATCTGTGAGGGGAGTAGGAAATTCCACCATAGCTTTTGCGCTTTGAGTTCACTTTATTCCATGGCTGAGTACGATTATGGTGAAAACAAACTTACATTGCTTCCATTACGTTTTGCTACTTTTAAAAAATAAAATTTTATACATTTTTTTTTCTTTGCATCGCCATATTCTGGTATCCATACCTTTTTTTACATTTCTATCTACAGAGCTTTATGGGGCTCGTTTTTTTATTGGGCTTTATCCGTATTTTTTACTGATGCCACTTTGGGGCACACAAAACTTTTTGATCACATTTTGTTTAATTTTTGTGTGTGGAGATGTAGGTGATCAAAAAAGCAAATCTGTAATTTTGATTTTGTTTTCATTACAGCACAAACCGCACATGATAACTAGTTTTATAGTTTGAATAGGATGATACCATCGTTTCTTATTTTCAAATTGTTTATTTATATATAAAATATCGAAAGGGGGTGATTGCATTTCTAATATTTTTCTTTTCTTTGTAACTGGCTTAGCAGGCAGCTTAGGAGGCCTCAAGCTGCCACTGCAACTGATCAGAGCGATTTCACCACTGGGTCTCCAATTGTAGCACAGAGGGAGCACCCTCTCTAACACCTCAGATGACTCGGTTGGTACTTATTTTGGCACCTGAGGTGTTAAAGGGGTTGTCCACTTACTAATGTATTGTGATTGTCCATATTGCCTCCTTTGCTGGTATGTCTTATTTTTCATAGAATTTTACACTGCTTGTATCCAGGGGTTCCAACCACCCTGCAATCCAGCAACAGTGGCCGCGCTTGCACACTATAAGAAAATGTGCTGGCGTGTCTGGTGACCAGAACCGTGGGAGATCACAGAGGCCAATGCTTTTTCCTTTAGTGTGCAAGCATGGCCACCGCTGCTGGATACGAGCAGTGTATAATGTGATGGGAAAAAATGAGCCAAGCTAGCAAAGGAGGCAATATGGACAATCACAATACATTAGTAAGTGCCTTGTATTAACTTTCTGTACATGATAAATGCCACTTACTGAAGCGAGACAACCCCTTTAAACGAATGGGATTGAAGATGAGTGATCCAGTCATAGTCAACAGGTTATACAACCGGTGGCTGCCATGTATATAGCGCAAGCATACAACCTCAACCGCAAATAAGGGGTTAAATTATTTAATATTGTCAGGATAATCTCTAATACATTGTAAAACGCTCAGCTGTGTGAGCAGGACTAGATCTAGATGGGTGGTCAGCCTCTGGACAAACCACAACTGCCCCCATTTGCTGCTAGCAAGTGGAGATCTTTTTTTAACCATACGATTAAGCTTTATTATTGCATAGGCTCATTCAGAAAGCAGTTGGCGTACCTAGGGGTGGATTGTCCTGGAACATCGGCTGTTTGGCTGCCATGTTACCTGTACTTGAACTCATAGAATTGGTGTAGAAATCAGAGCCTGCGAGGTCACCAAGAATCGCATCTAAGTGATCCAAGTCTCCAGTCACCTGAAACAAGATACAATACATAAATCATAAAATTCCTGGCCCTCAGTCCTGGCTCATGTAACATGTCAGGTAGGTAAACTGATGCCTGTATCCCAGATAAATGAAGGGTGAGGTCACTGCAATACAGAGCCACTTCCCACTGATCTGGGAGTAAATATACAGAGTCACACATTCTCCAGCCTTTCTTTATAAATGGGGCAGGGATGGCTGGAACGCTGTGCCTCCTTCTGAGCTTATGCCCCTGTGGTCACAAGAACAGGGTAAGTGGGCAGTAAGTGGCAGGGCAGTTATATCAGAAAATTCACAGAAGAACAATATAGTGACCGCAGTATTACATATCAGTATCAGAAAAACACACTGTCCTGTCTAACAAGCTGAAAAATCATCAACAATCTGGAGAAGGGTTCTCTGATCTGTAGTTACCTCCTCTGCAGGCTCTGTCTTGATCTTCATGTCCTTCTCCTGGCTGGAGCTTGGGACGGTGGAGCTGCTGCACTGGCCAAGTTTAGTGTCCATCGGCTCCACTTTGGGCTTCACATCCTTGGCTAATGTCTCCTTCCCCTCGTCCTTGTCCAGCAGGTACCTGAGCAGTGCATTGTTCTCCTTTTTCTTGGGGCTCAACTGTTCCTGCTTCACTGTTGCTTCTGTACCAGGTGCAGAACTGACAGTCTCCTGGAAGTTGTCCTTGCCGGTGGCTTCTGCTGTGATTTTGGCGACCTCGGCGGGAGAATTTCCGTTCTGCAGTAGCTTATGAAGAATGCGGTGTTTTTCCTGCAGCATGGAGCCATGCATGTTAGAGGTGGAGCTGACACCTGAGGAGGTGGATGAGGAAACTCCTGAGGGACTGGTCACATTGGTTGAGGAATCTTTACAACCGGAGTCCATGCTGGAGCTGCCCATGGCACTGTGGCCACGCTCTTCCGTAGAGCAGGTCAGCAGCTGAAGGAGCTTCTTGTGCCCCTTACTTTCTGCCTGGGCTCTCTGCCCATCAGAGCCTTCAATGATGTTTTCTTTGACATCTTTCTCACCAAGGTGATCTCTTCCGCTAGACTGACACACAGAACTCTCCACCTGTGCTTGTTCACAGAATAACCCAGAAGGACTTTTACACTCCTGGTTCCCCATCTTACTCTGCTGTGGCAGGTTCATGTTGGAGGCACTCTCTGCTTTTTGACCAGGGGATGACAAAGACGACAGGAGGGAACTGCCAACACCTTCACTTATCGCATGGAGGGCACTGAGCGAGCTGCTGGAAAAGCTGCCTCCACCGGCATTCCCAGATGATCCCATAGGAGAATTCATCCCTGGATAGAAGAGCAAAGAGATCAAGTAGATCCCAACAAGCATCGCCTGACATGTAACACAAGAACATCAGCTATTGGGAGGATGAAAGGCACGGTCACCAAGATTGTGCTGTATGACAATCCTGGGGAATAAAGTGACGGTAACATGTGCATTTATTGAGTCATATGCTCAGCCGTATCAATGAGCAGAAACAATGCAACTCGCTCATAACTTGGTAGTGTGCATAAGTAAAGGTACGTGTCCTCTGGAATGTTGTGCAAGATCAGGATGTGTTGAGAGTCTGCTTGCCTATGATCGCTATCTGTATACTATGCATCCCTTAAAGGGAGCCTGTAACCTCCCACACACATAAAACTGCAGCCATTACCTTATATTAGGCCTCAGTGTGATCCTAATCATGGCTTTCTTTCATTAATCTGATCCCCCAATCTTCATGAAAATGTTCTTTTATTTCGGAACAGCGCGCTCTGTGAAGTTAGCTTGAAGTCAAGGGGGCAGCGACCTCCTTGCTTCAAGTCAAGTAAAACACGCCCCTCTTGCCTCTGATTGACATTCTCTTTTGTGCCAGGGAGCGGTGCGCTCCTACGTGCTGCGCGATCCCGGCTCCTCTTTTGCTCCAGGGGTGAGGGGCGAAGCGTGATCACTGGCTTGCTTTCTCCTGCATCTGCAGCCAGTGATCACGCTGAGGAACCGCGGGCGGGTGTGCGTAGGAGAGGACGGGCGAGCGCGAATGCGCGCTTGCTGGAGCTGCCTGAGCCTGTGCAGTAGATAAATGAAAGCCGGCAGAGTGCAGGAGCCGGAACCAGGATCACGCAGCACGTAGGAGCGCACCGCGCATGCGCGAGACTTGCGCGATCCCTGAAAGAAATGAAAGAAATTAATGAAAGAAAGGCATGATTAGGATCACACTGAGGCCTAATATAAGGTAATGGCTGCAGTTTTATATGTGTGTGGGAGATGACAGGTTCCCTTTAAGGGAAAATGTATCTGCATAAAGAATACAGAAGGTATGGCTAACAAATTATGAGCAAGTTGCATTGTCTCTACTCAACGATACGGCTCAATAACTGCACGTGTTACTCTTGGTGGATGGACTTTGGTCAGTGGCGTAGCTATAGGGGTCGCAGCGGTCGCAGTTGCAACCGGGCCCCTAAGCCAGGGGGGCCTCCGAGGGCCACTCCTTGCCACTTGCGACGTCATGACGTCATCGCACCGCCTGAGCCGTACAGCGTGGGACACAGGCCGGAAGAGGCCTGCATCGCTACCAGCTCAATGGAGGTAAGTATAAGTGTTTTTTGGTTTTTTTTATTGGAGCAATCACAGATCGGAGCTCTATTGGGGGCACTTGTTACTGGCACATGGGGGCACTTGTTACTGGCACATGGGGGCACTTGTTACTGGCACATGGGGGCACTTGTTACTGGCACAAGATTTGGGGGGCATCTATGGGGGTGGGACACTTTTTACTAGAACATTTTTTGGGGGAAATTTTGGGGGCACTTACCGGCACATTATTGGGGGGCACTTACCGGCACATTGGGGCACTTCTTACTGGCATACTATTGGGGTGCACTATGGGGACACTTCTTACTGGCACATTATTGGGGTACACTATGGAGGCACTTCTTACTGGCATATTATTGGGGTGCACTATGGGGGCACTTCTTACTGGCACATTGGAAGCATTATTACTTCTGGGGCACAGTGGGGAAATTAGTACTGTTGGGGGCACTATTACTAACAAGTGCAATCTGTCAGAATTATTAGTTGGGACTTTGGGGGCACTATTACTTTGGGGGCACCCTGGCACAGTATCGGCATAGCGCAGTTATTTCTGGGGGACGTTATGTTTACACTATTACTGTCAGGGACACAATTTGCTGGGCGCAGTTATCTGGGTGGTAGGATGATTTGTCCAGAAGACGGGAGGATGATGGAAAAGTAATAAACTAAGATTTTTACTGTCAAACTGCAGAGATGAGAAATGGCTGAAAAATGGCGTCTGGTCTGAAAGGAGAAGATGAGGAAAGAGAAGATCTACATCAGAGGAGACGTCACTGGATGTAAGAGGTATGGGGCGCTGTATTAGAATACATTCACACGAACGTTGTTTTGCGGTCTGCAAATTGCGGATCAGCAAAAAAAAAACAAAAAAAAAAAACGGATGTTGTTCCATATGGCATGTTTTTTTTTTTGCGATCCACTGTAACAATGCCTATCCTTGTCCGCAAAATGGACAAAAATAGGAATGGACATACAGATGCGCACAGCACACGGTGTGCTGTCCACATTTTTTGCTGACCCTTTGAAGTGAATGCGTCCGCATCTGAGCCGCAAAATATGTGGATCAGAGGCTGCAAAAACAACTGTGGTGTGAATGTAGCCTTACCCTGTATGTTCTGTAGTGATATACGTAATGTTAGGAGGGAAAAGGTTAGGGTGAGAATTTGGCATGGGAGGGGTTCAATTTTTGACTTGGTCAGTAGAAAAGCTAGGTGCACCAGCGCTGAGGGAAGGGGGGGCCCCAAGAGCCTTTAGCTACGCCCCTGACTTTGGTACATGTATTGTCATTATTTAAAGAGGTATTCTGGTAGAGAGAGACCACACAGTATTACTACTTGCAGCAGCACCTCAACATCATGTCTGTCAGTGTCCGTGTAGAAGCATATGTTTTAACACCTTTTTAACACTAAACTTAATTAACAACATGACATCACCTAGAGATAGGCAGCCATTTCACATCACCTAGAGGCAGACGGCCAGGTAAATATACACAGTGATATAGTTACCGTGGTAACGGCAATAAAATCATTATTCCAACAGTAGTCCTATTTACTTGTCACACAAATGTGTCCTGTGTGCTGACCCAGGACATGTACATCATGTAACACTGTTTACTGAACGTCAGCGATTATATCATGAGAAAGGTGTTACATGACTGATGCCATGTTTTAGTTATGTCATGGAAATATTACATAGGACTGATACATAGGACTGATACTTAGGCTATACCGATCTACTGCATATAGGGGTCAACTGCCTGATATAAGAAAGGCATGCAGAATTTTAAATAAACGTACATTAGAAAATTGTATTATGGTTTTAATCAACAGGTCGCCCCTGCCAGGCATTATGGCTGGTTTACCAGGGTTGATTCTGCTGACAGATGCGCTTTAAACTTACTATGCATACAACGGTTTATTGCAACATTGTACAGCACCACAGAAGATGCTGGTGCTATAGGAATAACAAAATGATGAAGATACCTGGAATAGGGGAGAACTGGCTGGATCCCATTTTGGGGCTTCCTCGATTTCGGGGTGACATCATCAGGTTAGGTTGGTTGCTGCTCATGCCTGGACTCCCATGAGGGGGACTGCTCATATTTAGTCCATAGTTACTGTTATTGTTCTGATACGGGGACTGCTGCATTCCTGGAGCTTGGGAAACAGGCCCCATGTTGCCAGTTGATCCGTATCTCATGCCAGACATAGGTGTCATGTTGTTGGCCTCCCCCATACCATAATTGCGGTTCTGTGGTGGGACAGCCTGTGCAGATGTGACATTCATAGTATTGCTGGGAGGAGGATTTGACTGTAAAGGTGGACGACCTCCTTGTGCCATAGGATTGGGGTTCGGTCGGTACCCATTCTGCTCCCTGAAACAGTAACAGAAGACAAGTTATGTGAGGTACAGGAACTAACATACATTAAGCTCTGACCATTCATATGTGGTGACTTTAGGAGGAGACATCTTGTCTTCTGTAGATATGTTCTCATTCCGCACCCTTTTCTAAATCTGCGAAATGTCCATCACTGGCAGCATCAAGGCAATTTTTTAGTCTCCTGGATATAAACAAGAATGTTTTCAGTTGCTGACAGCAAGCAGAGATATTGAGGAGCCCTTTTCATTTGCTCTAAAGGACCTTTTTGAGCAATTAAGAACCTCTAAGCCTTTTGCAAATTTGAGAATCGCTACAGAAAGTGGTTCTTGCACTGGAGAACATCTGAAATGTATGCATGTATTAACACTCAGCACAGGAGCCTACATCTTTTGCTCCTGATAGGACTTACCTCTGCAGGAAATGTGTGGACACAAAGCCGTGAGGGTCATTTGTGACAGGATTTCGGAATAATTTGCTCTTTGTCTGTGCAGTGACCATTGTGCCGTCCGCTAGAGAGAATCGGTAAAGCGGAGTCTCTGAGTGGCCGTGGACGTACGCTGCAAAGACAATATCACAGTTGGTAACAATGTTCCCACCACAATGCACCAACCTGTGGCTTTGCTTCCCCATAGCGAAGACATCCTCACTTTGAGTTGATGCAGCTTGGTCTTTAACCCCATGTTGGGACGGGCACATGCAGCAGTGGCATTTTATAACAGCCATGGCTTGTACTATTGAACTGCTGCCATGAGTATACGCTATTAACTTTTGGCACTCACCTTCCTGATAATGGCGCTTATAGGTCCACGGCTGTCCATCACTATGACACAGAAATCTCTGGATACAGCGGCGGATCGTGTCCTCAAATCCAGGCCTCATGGAGTTACGCAGAGAATTAGGGTCGATATTTACTACTTTGCCTGTTATGAGATATCGGTACATGTAAAAATGGGAAAACAATAACGCTACTGTACATTATACACATTGCAGTTGAAGCAGCGCTCTCACCGGAAAGGTCGTGCCTGGTGATGAAACTCTCCGGATTGGAGGAGAACACCCTCTCAACATTTGTAATTCGACGAGCAACACAGATCATGCAGGACTGAAGATCTAAAAAAAAAAAAAAAAAAAATTAAATTAAAATAAAAAATAAAACCCAGAGTGAGCGCTGGTGACAGTGTCAGACACCACACATCATGACTCACTGACCTTCCCCTTCCTCCATGATGGCACGAGGCTGAGAGAGTGCAAAGCACTGCATGGTCTCGTATCTCTGTCGTGGGTCCATCCCACCGTTGCCATCATCCAGGTGATCCATCGTGGTCTTGACCAGCATACGGCAATTAAAGGTGTGACTTTTCTGCCGGGGGGCTTCATTGGACCAGGGGACCCCATTAACTTTGTAAAAACAGAGAAGAGACTTTAGAGGGAAAGCAGCAACACAACATCTCGTGTGTGCTTATGCAGTGCCACCTTAATAACCTCATTATATAACATAACCAGGGGGTGTAGTAGTGTGGATGTGCCTTCAGCAGTCCTATTTCAGGACGGTACAAATCCCTCCTTCATGCATGTGATCCCGAGGGAAGGCAGGTTATAATCAAAGGATGGCACCCACAAGTCAGAAGGGATGGTCCTACCGGTGGACTTGGGCAGGTTTTTGAGGAAGTCTTTTCGGTCATCATCATGCAAAATGCTGTAGACGCTGGTGTTGACCAGATCTTCTTGCTTGTACTGTAAGTATTGAGTGACGTTTTCTGACACAAACACAATGCTTCCATCCCGATTTACCACAAAGAGGAAACCATCCAGAGCCTGGAGAAAGACGAGAGCAGTGTGACGAAAGCAGAGACATCATACATGTCCTACATCCAAATCACTGTACTCTGTACTCACTGGCATCACAGTGATGAATAGGAAATATCATAAACGAAGCAGAGAGAAGCAACAACAACAATAATGAGGAAACCAGAGAAACGCAAGATCACAAATACCCTAGGGGCTTACTATTTTTGTTTGCGGATTTCCACATTCAGATGCAGATCTCCCCCTTTTTAATAAGCTACATGAAGAACAGACAGCAGCACAGTAAAACCTGAACACATCACTAAAATATGAACAGATCTCTAGGTTGTCCCCCCAGCATCTCCATGGTCATGAGCATGCCCACAACACACCACTCACTTGTAACAGAAGGGGCCCCAGGGAATCTTTATCGATAACTCCCTGTCCTGTAGATGAGACATCAGCCTTCTGGACGTCGTCATCATTGGAGGAGGCTTTTCCTATAAAATACAGAGCGACACAGCGTTATCCGCAGAGCGATAAGTATCACCAGATCCCTGCCAACGTAACCCCAGTCAGGTCGCAGAGGAAGGATAAAAATCACTGGTGATTGGTATCCTAAAACAGGTCTAATAAAAAGAGACAGAACCGAGAGGAACTGAGCACAACAATGACAGATGCTCCAGGAAAGTCCTACATTTAAACAGAAACCTCTTGCTGACCACCGCCATAAATGTACGACAGAAGTAGGGTCCGTACTGATGGTGCCCACTCGTGGGCACAGCAATTGCCATGGCCACCGGGTTTCTGCCGTTTTAAACAACAGACACCCGGGGCAATTCTGACCACGGCATCTGAAGTGGCATTCCCCAGTAGCACTCTGCTCCTGGGGCTTTAACAGATTCCCTGTGCGGAGATTGGGGAAACTGTTGCTTCTCCACAAAAATCACTTGTCTCTGAAGAAACCAAAGCTGTTATAACTGTAGTTCCTATAGTGTCCTGCAGGTGGCAGGGCTCCATAACAACATAGCGGATCTGCAATGCATTGCCAATGGTAATCCACTGAAATGTATTGAAGAAGAAATCTAATAACTGCTTATTATAGAAACCTAGAGTGACTTTAAAAAAAAAAAAAAAAAAAAAAAGTTTTAACCTAAAAATTCAAATCAGCCCCTTTCCCCATAATTAACCCTTTCAGGCCTAGGGGAGTCAGTTCTTGCGGTTTTGGTTTTCACTCTCTGCCTTCCCAAGGCTATAACTGTTATTTTTCTGTTCACATAGCCGGATGAGATGGGACAAGTTGTGCTCCAAATAGGGTGGAATTGGGGGGGGGGGGGGGTGGACCCGTGTAAGTGCTCTTTATGTGCGTTGCTCTGTAGTTTTCAGTGATACCATTTTTTTTTTTTTGTTTTTTTGGGGGGGGGGGTGTTGGGGTGTCGATGGAGTTATGAATTTTTGATCAATTTTCAAAATTTTGGGGAAGTGAAACTACAAAACTAGCGAATCGGCCATTTTTTTTCACTAATGTGTCGTATGAGAAAAATATTTTTAGATTTTACTACTACTTGCATTTTAGGAGACAGCTCTGTCTAATTTTTTTACGTTTATTTTTATTATAGGGAAAGGGGGTGATTTGAATTTTTTTTTTATACACTTGTCAGTTTTTGACAGTCTGAATAACGGCCATCAAAACATAGGACACGTTATTTTGTCAGTATTCATGGACCGACAGCCCCCATACAATTGAAGCGGGCCATTTAAACGCCGTTTCTCAGAAAGGCATCAGTGAAAAAAAAGCCCATTAATAATGGACCATTTTGCCGTTTTTAACAGCTTTTTTGTCTTGTGAATGTAGCCTTAATGTGGTATTGTTGTAAACGTACTGACCCAGAAGATGGAGGTAACTGGTCAGTTTTCCCACACAGGGAATGCCGTAAAAAAAAAAAAAAAAAAAACTACAAAATTGCATTTTTTCCCCAGCATCACACTACATTTTATGCAACGGTAAACGGTGTCATTAGAAAGTACAACTTGTCCCGCAAAAAAACACAACCCTCAAATATGGCTATGTGAAATAAAAAATAAACACATTATGGATCCAGGAAGGCAGGGAGTAAAAAAATAAATAAAAATAATAAATACTTCCAGCTCCAACTAAATAATTCCGGGACAGCTATACTTATGACTTATATATCGTGTACCATTCATTTATTATTCCGTCTAGAATTGAATTGCTAGAAGCTTGCAATGAAGGTTCACTTGGGTGTTACCAGTTGAGGGTGTGTCCCTGAATAGTCTGACATTATCCAATCAGTGCTATCTGTGGTAGACTGTGCAGGGACACTACCCCAACTGTTAACCACCCTTCTGGACCTCCTTTGCAAACTGCTTAAAATGTATTCAACTTCTAGCAGGAATAATAAATGAATGGTCCCATGGGAAATGCAAGTAGTAACTAAGACAGATTTGTCAGAAGTCACAGGTTCTCTTTAACATTACTGTACATGTTACAGCATTAACATCTGTGAGTCCCCCATAATATGGAAAATGCCTGTAAACCACAGCCACAGGGGCATCCTCACAGCACAACCACAGGGTCTGCACCTTAGAACATGTGTGGTCGTGGAATGGGAAGGGTACCTTGCTCCTTGATCTGGCGGATCTGCCTGACAGTCTCCTTTAAGATAGCACATTTATCGGGTTTCACGTTGAAGTTGTCAATGTCACTGAGATTTGCGGAGATCAGTTCGGCCAGTTCCTCAATGTATTTGCTCTCCTGCTCACGTCGCCTCTTCTCACCGCTACAGGTCAGACTGGAAGAGAGCGAGATAATGTTCAGCAAACCATCAACCAGTACTTCACATGCAGCACACTCACTGTGGAGCCTCCGCAGGGAACAGAGATGCTGGGTCACTCATTACTTAGCTCCATGGCAAAAGATAGGTTAAATACATATATGGAGGAGGCTCAGAGGAAGAAAAAAGCAAAATAAAGCTAATGAGAATGTTAAATGCTGTCCTGCTCATTGCCTCCTGAGCTGTGATAGGGAGAGTATGGACACGCCCCCTTAGCTGAAGCAGAATAGACACTCCCCTTGAGCTGCAGCTTGATATAAATCTAGCAGAGCAATGAATGTGGAGATCTGTGGATCCATGTGAGGTACAGGGCTGGTTCTAGCTTTGTTAGAAAGAAATTGTAATGTATTACATGATGTCTGATTTTCATTTTTTACATTACTCTTGGGATAACCCCTTTAAGGCTGCAATACTAAAAGATACTGATGACAGGTCAGGCAGGATGTAGACATTGGGGACAGCATATGCAGCTGCCTCAGCCTGGACCCTGGTAAACAACCCTGGAGCCGCTAGGGAATCCTTACCTGGGGCCAGGAGTGTCACACAGTGAGGGCTTCCTCTTCCTGCTGTCCGACGACAAAGGATCCAAGGAGTTTTCACCTAATCCACTCATTGTGAACAAACATTAGAAGCTGCAAAACAAAAGATCAAGAGGAGCTTACTAAAAGGGCAATAAAGACTGAACCCCCAAAATAAATAAAAGCCCCCTGGGGGATGGGGGCAGCTGCTTAAGTACTTTATTCCAGTAACAGACATGAGGCATACATTGTACCAGTGGGCAGACGCGTATTAGACTTTATTGATGATAAAGGGTTTGGGCCAAGAGAACAATTTCCTCTGGTGGGCCCAAGGAACCCCATTCAGACACTGGTTTCAGGAATCAGAAACCAGTGTTGGGGTAGGTTCACACAATGGATTTTGAAAATCAACTTACAAAGTTCAATGTTGAATCCAAACGTGTTTTTTGTGTAGTTTTTGAGAAAACATGCAAACACTGACACGTAAGGAGCTGTTTTTTATGTTTCCCATTCATTTCAAAGGGAGTGGGGAAAAAAAAAAAAAAAACTAGTGCCGCTTCCCATTTAAATGAATGAGAGGCTGTTATGAGACTTTTTTTGGAGCCAATTGTGAGACAAACATTCCAAAAATCTGTGTGAACTGGTCCTTACAAGCGGACATAATAAACAGTGTAAATCATGGCTGCTCAAGTCTTTACTTGGTGCACACCCGATCCGTGTGAGGCGAGGTCGGCTGGGTGCAGCTTGTCCTGTCCCCAGCAGATGGCTCCACCGCACCTCATGCTGTAGTATCTGCTCATCACTCCTATCATCAGTAAACAGCCAGCATCCCGCCATCCCCAAGGTTATTCAAAGAGAATCATCTGCCTTCGTCTGCGGCTCCAGCCCACTATTACTGAGAAAGGCAGCTCCAGAACAACCCTGACTGCGATAAGGACATGGAGATATAACAGTGATGCAAACGTCAATTCCCAGAAGTAACAAGGGCCCTGTATGAATTGTGGATGGTTAACAAATAATCCATGATTAAGTAGTATGTACCCCACCCCACCAGCGATCAACAATGGTCCTCCACCAATTGTGGATTAGGCAGGACACAGTGACGGGATGTGGGATGGGGTAAGGGCTCTAATCCTATACATTCTAATGCTTTGTGTAATGCCCCCAGCAACCTGAAGTGACAAGTGCCCATGATCCCAGGCACATAAACCACAGAGAAGCGGAGAATAGCAGGTGGTAAACCCGGGATCCAACACAAACAGAGAGAGCAAACAGGACAAGAGGAGCGCAAACAGAGTGAGACGGAACCAGGATGTGCCAAGTGCAGCTTCCGTTATCTTCTCCAGATGTGGCCCCAGACGACTCCTGACACTCAACTTCAGGGGCCCCAGCCACGTAGGCAGGCGAGAGGGACATATTATGCAGTAACCGCCCATATATCCAGAAAGTAGCCATTAGAGGGGATATATTACAAAGGAATTCGTGCTAAACCTGAGCAAACAGCTATGAGGATATATTATAGTCTATATTAAAGTGAGTGACTAAGAAGTGGGGCATTACATAACAATAGGTTCTGTATGCAGAGCAAGCAGCTGTAACGGGAGATATAGAATACAGTGAGGGCTACAAGAGGATATATTATATACAGTCAGAGGCTCCATATCCACAGCATGCGGCTATAATGGGAGATATAGAATACAGTGAGGACTACAACAGGATATATGATATACAGTAAGAGGCTTCATATCCATAGCATGCAGCTATAACGGGAGATATAGAATACAGTGAGGGCTACAAGAGGATATATGATATACAGTAAGAGGCTTCATATCCACAGCATGCGGCTATAATGGGAGATATAGAATACAGTGAGGGCTACAACAGGATATATGATATACAGTAAGAGGCTTCATATCCATAGCATGCAGCTATAAGGGGAGATATAGAACACAGCGAGGGGCTACAAGAGGATATATTATACAGTAAGGCTCCATATCCATAGGATTCAGCTATATATATATATATATATATATATATATATATATATATATATATATATATATATCTGCCTGAAATAACCAATAACAAAACTCCATACAGCAAGGAGCTTTGTTATTGGTTGGTTTGGGCGGGCGCCGGACCATTCAGCACACCGCTCTGAAACTGTGGAGGAAGGCTGGTGCAGCAAGGCATGATCTTCATGGGGTGGCACCTGATTGGGTAAGCAGCCTCTTGGTGGGCAGTGGGCTTTAGCTTTTGAAACTTTTAGGGACATATCAGAAGTGTTGATCGACAGGGGTCCCAGCGAGTCGTCTGAAGAGCTCAACCGAGCGCAGCTACTCCTCACTGCCGAAAGAGAACATGGTCCTATAGACATTCTATTGAGACAGTCTTCACCTTCATGCTCAGCAGTGAGGAGAAGCAGCGCTTGGCTGGGCACTTCCGATTCCCTTATGACATATCAAAAATTTTAAAAAGTGTAGTTACTTTTTAATGTTGGAAAGGCTCCTGCTTGGGGTTTCCAAGTCCCTGGAGGGGTCTGGAGTGAATGCAGGCAGGCTATTATAGTCAAGTGATAAAGTACAGGAAAGATCCACTATATTGGACTGGACTTTATCACCTGGCTATAAAAGCCTGTGGTGCTTTCACTACAGACCCTCCAAGGGGCTTATTAACCCTATGCTGGAGGTGAGAATGTTATTTACGTGGGGCTGTATTTTGTAGAAGCTGACTGGAAGGGAGAGTTTATTTACATGGGACTATATGTTGGAGAAGCTCATGGGAGGGTACATTCAAACCATCGCTATTTAATTCTGTTCTGCTCCATCAGATGAGCAGAACAACAAAAATTAACCAAAGTGCCGGATCGGGCACATAATGGACAGGAACGGAGCTGAGCACACTCCTTTGACCACGATCGAGTCCGTTCGGGATCCTGTCTTTTTACCAGACAAAAAGTCCTGCACGATTTTTTTTATGCAGGCTTTTTGACAGAATCTGCGACAGAGGCCCAAACTGAGCCTCCAACGCAGATGTGGGCAAGTGTGGCCCTATGTATTAGGTTTTTGAATTACTGCAACGTTTATGCTCCTCCTCAGCGTAAAATACTCTTCAAGAATGGTAAGGGGAGTATTTTTACTCTTCCGGAAAAAAAATGTAGTGCGACCTCTGAACAGGCTGTATATCTAGAGAGAGTAGCTATAAAGGGGGCTATATTGTACAATAAAAGGCTCTACATCCAGAGTGAACAGCTATTATGGAGGGATATATTAGACAGCAAAAGGCCCAATGTCCAAAGCATGCTGCTACAAGAGGGGATACATTATACAGTAATAGGCTCTGTATCAAGAGCGAGCGAGCAGAAGACAGGAGATGTATTACACAGTAAAAGGCTCTATATCCAGAGAGACTGGCCACAAGGAGGCATATATTACTCTCAAGCAGGCTATATATCTGGAGTGTGCAGTTATGAAGGGGGATATACAAAATTATATAGTAAAAGGCTTGATATCCAAGATGAGTAACAAACCGGGAGATATATTATGTACCAATAGGTTTATTGAGCAGTAGTCCCTGTACGCAGAACAAGTGGCTATAAAGGGGGGATATACAATATTATACAGTAACAAGCTCATATCCAGTGCTGGTAGCCAATTGAGGAGATAAACAGCTAAACAACAGACTCTATATGCAGCGAGTGACTAAATAAAAGGGTATTATACAGTAATAGTCTAGAAAGGGATATAATACAGTAACAGGTTCATTATCCAGAGCAAGTGGCTAAGGGGATTTTGATCATTTGTCACATGATTCAGTTCATTCATCTAATTTTAATATACAATGAAGCACAAGTAAACACTAAATGCAGCTTTGAAATGATCATTACATTTATGGAAGAGAAGGATTTATTTAAAGCTCACATCACCCATGTAACTGCCTCCTGGGTTCTTCAATAAATTTTGTTAGGCCGACACTCCTGGAAGATTAACCACTGCTCCAGGTTTTACATTTGTGGATAATGGCTCTCACTATGGTTTGCTGTAGTTCCAGAGCCTTCTCAATAGCTTTGTAATCCTTTCTATGCTGGCAGAATTTGTGTTCACCAGGAATGATGTAAAATGGCCACCAGCAAATTGTCCTAGAATGGGAGCAGGACTAGTTGCCTCTACTTGTATAACTGTCTAGGTGGTGAGGCCTCACTGCACTGCTTTACAATAGATGGTAATGATGAGATCATGCCTTTGATATCCCATCATGGCTGAGCAGCCTGACAGGTAAACTCACCAATATGAAGTATATGCAAATGCCAAAGCGTAGTGTGTAGTGAGGCCTCGTCCCTTCAGGCAGATCTGCAAGCAGCGACAACCAGTCATGCTCGCATTCTAGGGCAGGTTGCTGGCAGCCATTTGAAATCATTTCCGGAGAACCACTTTAATGACTCTTTCACATCTGTATTAGAATCTCTATAGAATGTGGCATTATGTACTACTTTTTGGGACCAGCTAGCCTATTTCACTTTGCCAGACAGGTTCCATTTAGAATGAGCGATTTTTAGGCCAATTATTGGGAACAAGCATTTATAGGATAAATGGCCTGTATAATCGTGCTGCCAATCAGCCAGTAAGGCCTAATTCAGACATCCGTGGAGCACGGTTCGTGAAAACACGGACTGTGCTCCTTCCGAGGGCAGGAGCGCACAGAGTCATTGGTTGCTATGACGCCGTACGCTTCGTGAGGTCGCCGCTGTACAGTGATACACTGTACCAACTCGTATCGAGTGTATCACTCTACAGCGACCAATGACGCCGTGCGCTCCTGCCCTCAGAAGGAGCACAGTCTGGGTTTTCACGGACCATGCTCCACGGATGTGTGAATTAGGCCTAAAGGAGAAAACACTGTCCACTGACCTGCATCTTTCTTCAGAATAAAAGATGCAGGATCATCATCTGCAATCGTTCCTCCCCCCCATTCACTTTGTATCGGCACGTGTTATAGGCCAATACAAACGAGCACCGATTGAAGTGTTTATCGCTCAAACATTAGGCGGTTTTATAGGGTCTTAAGTGATGTTTGCATTCAACAAGTCTGGCAGTAATCATTTCTGGATGGGGGTCATTAACTAGCTGATTCAGGGGTAACAGGGTTCAGGGGTAATTACTTTGACACATAGGGCTAGGTAGGTCTGAATAGCATTCTCCCTTCAATAGCTGGGTTACCTTTGTCCAATATTAAAAGCAGTTTGGAGATCTGAAGCTTTTAAGTGTGACAAATATGAAAAAATTGAAGAAATTGGGAAGGGGGCAAATATTCTTCACACTTAAGAGGGGGAATATATTACACAAAAGACCCTACACTAAGAGGGAGTGGTTACTGGGGGACATATACAGTTAAAGGCTGTATGTCAATACCTAGGATCTATGCGATGGGAAATATTATACAATAACTGACTATAAATCCACAGGGGATATATTACACAGTAACAGGCTCTATATTCCGAGCAAACGGCCATAAGGAGGGACATATTATACAGTAATAGGCTCTATACCACTGGGCACAGTCTGCACTGACCTTGAGTTCATTCCCCTTAAATCCTCTTACTCAGGATCATCTGTGACCAGCAATGACCTAATTAATCCAGTGACCCGAGAACCTGCCCCAATGATCTACAGGGTGAGCGAGAGGTCAGGTCGTGGTCAGGATATTGTCCAGCCATGGCTCATAAACGTGAGTATCCCCACTGAATACAGGAGCTCTTGTGATGCAGACCCCATCCAAGTAGGCTGCTCCCAGTGGTATATAACATATGTGGAAGGCTAAAATGTCTGATGTAGATTATCTTCTCTTATCATAACTTAGTTTTGCAGTTCTGAAAATCACAGATCCCAGCCGCCTGCTTCCCCTATTTTCCCGTTCTGTATATCCCGCCTAGTCTTAAAAGTGACTATTCTTGTCCACAATATGGACAAGAATAGGACGTGTTCTATCCTTGTCGCAGGACAGCGGAATGGTCATACGGATGCGGACAGCATACAGTGCCTGGGTGAAAATATGTGTATGTCCGGGTTCATGCTCTGAACCCTGAAGTGCCTTTTATTAATTTTGTGTACAAGGAGTTTCCTCACTACAGCATTTAATACCTATATATGTTCCTGATATCAATAACTAAGGGAATAAATAACACAATAGGGATACTTTTTTTATGTGGATCAGATGCACCCCCTCTCATTTCAAATGGACCACATAAAAATGCGGACAGCAAACTGTGCAACATATCTGTTTTTAAACTGCGTTTCCTTCCAACAAAGGAAAACAAAAAGCCAAACTGAATTACATAATTCAGTTACATTAATGTAATTTAAAGGGGTTGTGCAACCAGTACATATTGATGACCCATCTACAGGATAGGTCAATATCTGGTCGGTGGGGGTCCGACTCTCGTTTAAAGAGGAGGTGGCGTTTGTACATGCGCTACTTCCTCTTCCAAGAAGTCTCAGCTACACAGTGTAGTTACAGGTGCTTGTTCCATTCACTTGAATGGTACAAGCACTTGTAATTACACTATGCCACAGCTGCAAGCGACATGACGGTGTAATCTTGAAGAGTAAGGCTACTTTCACACTAGCGTTTTAAAATTCCGGTATTGAGTTCCGTCATAGGGGCTCAATACCGGAATAAAACGCTTCAGTTTTGTCCCCATTCATTGTCAATTGGGACAAAACTGAACTGAAGACAACGGAATGCTCCTGAAAGCATTCCGTTCCGTCTTCAGACCGGAGAACAAACCGCAGCATGCTGCGGTTTGCTCTCCGGTCCAGGCATCCGCACCAAGACGGATCCGGAATGACCCCCAATGCAAGTCAATGGGGGTGGATCCGTCTGGTGTGACCATAATGGTAACCGGATCCGCCCTCCATTGACTTTCAATGGAGTCCATTACGGATCCGGCTACACATAGACACATACACACACATAAACATAAACATACACACACATATAGACATACAAACACACATACATACTTACATGCTCCCCGGCAGGTCTTCGGAGCGTCAGGGACAGGAGGGCTCACACAGGTCACGATTCCCCACAGCGCCCTCTGCTGGGCGCCTGGTGGAATCGTCATGATTTCACCAGGCGCCCAGCAGAGGGCGCTGTGCGGAATCGTGACCTGTGTGAGCCGTCCTGTCCCTCTGACGCTCCGAAGACCTGCCGGGGAGCATGTAAGTATGTATGTGTGTTTGTATGTCTATATGTGTGTGTATGTTTATGTATGTACTGTGTGACATGTGTGGGGCCGGAGCGCGGTTCCGGCTCCACACATGTCACTGCGGCAGGCCTGATCCGGCAGCACCCTTCACCTGCCGGATCAGGCCTGCCGCCAGTGTGAAAGTAGCCTAAGCAGTGCTGGTACAAGCTGCTTTTTGACAAATATACATGTCATCCAGCCACATTAGAGTGGCAAAATAACAGGAATCTCAGATGTTCATTACCAGAGCCAGGAGTGTCCCACTACAGTTCCGCAACCCCCAGAACATCACAGCACACGAGATAGTAACTACTCACCTGAGCCGAAGGAGACCTAAAGCTACAAGACGTTGTGGTCCTGCGTGCTGGTCATCCTACCCAGTGTCCTGAGGGAACAATATAGAACACAAATGTCAGCATTTTGATCATGATATACAGACAACGCTGCAGGGGGATGAAGGGCATTGCATAAATATACACTCTCCCTACATACATTAGATGAGTTTTATCTAATCACGTCTTATCATACGTAACGAAAAGGCACACCCCTGATACGATATGCCCAGCAAGTTCTAACGCTTGATCCTACAAGCCAACACCCAGAGAATCATTTTTACATTTCACTAAATGTAAATTTCTCCTCCATATCAAGAAGATCTCCACCCTGAACATTAAATAATGCATCTGGAGTCGTATGCTCCTCCACCATTAGATCTGTTTCTGAGAAAGATGGCCGATAAATATGTCCTCCAATAAATGAGTCAGCCATTTCCCCCCCAATCTTACATTACTAGGAAGATTTGCTTTTAAGGAGTCTGGGAAAGTTGTTTTGTCTCAGACAGAAATGCTGGGGGACGGCCTACAGCTCAGCCTTTCAAAAAGTACAGTCTTGAACGTTGTGAAACAGACAACCAGAACCAGTGTCTCTACAATCACTTCAGTTCTGCCCTGTAGTGAAACAAATACCAAGGGCAATCATTAAATAAGAGGCTCCCAAGATCAGCAATGCTAGAGGACACTGCTGCTTGATACTGAAGAAATAAACCATCTAGTAGCGGTGTCAAACAGCAATTAAATCCAGGAGTGGTGGGAGATGTCAACGCAAACCACAGGAAACTATGGGACGCCATCGATGAGGAGGACAGATTAATGCACTGGTATATTTAACTAAAGAAGATGAAAGCCCCACATAAATCCAGGGAGATTTTTTCCCCCCATGAATTTGGGAATATGCTATAATCTGTAGGAGGTCTTGATCACGCAAGTCCATTTTAGGGTCCATTCAGACATCTGCAAATGTTTTGCTGTCCGCAATACACCCATACTGGCCGCCTGCCTTCCACATTTTGCGGACCGAACATGGTCAGCCCTGTGACAGAAATGTTTATTCTTGCCCCCGATTGCGGGCAACAATAGGACATGCTTTATCTTTTTTGCGGGGCTGTACGGATGCGGACAGCACATGGTGTGCTGTCCGCATCTTTTCCGGCCGCATTGAAATGAATGGGTCTGCACCTGTTCTGGTTGGCAACGAGATACTCCTCCCAGGCTCATACCTTCCATGACACAAGAGTTAGGCTCCTCCCTCTGATATTGCACTTTCCTTCCTCAGTAATTTAAAGGGGTTGTCCGGGTTCAGAGAAGAACCCGGACATACCTGCAATTTCACCCAGGCAGCCCGCCTGAAGAGGGCATCGGAGCATCCTATGCTCCGATGCCCTCCTTTGCCCTGCGCTAATTAGCGCAGGGCAAAGGAATTTCGCCGGGTTCCGGTGACGTACCGGTCCCTGCCGGGCAGAGGCTTCCGCCCGGCAGTGAGTCGGTGACGTCATCGGCGCTGATGGACAGGCTTCAGCGCTGCCCCTAGCCAGTAAAACGGCTAGGGCAGCGCTAAAGCCGGCCCATTAAGGCCGGTGACGTCACCGAACTCACTGCCGGGCGGAAGTACCCGCCCGGCAGCGAGTATTTACAAAACAAGAGACCTTACCCTGCGCGATCTAGCGCAGGGCAAGGGGGGGGCATCGGAGCATGAGATGCTCCGATGTCCTCTTCAGGCAGGCTGCCTGGGTGAAATTGCAGGTATGTCCGGGTTCTTCTCTGAACCCGGACAACCCCTTTAAGGAAGTCTGTCACCAGAAAATCCACAGTTAAACTAGGCACAATATCTGGTAGGGCTTGCTCAGCTGAATGATACCTTTCACGTAATGATCTGCTGCTTCATTGTGGAGAAAAAGTACTTTTAATACATATGCAAATGAGAAGTTAAAGGGGTTGTCTCATCACAGACAAGGGGGGCATATTGCCAGGATATGCTCCCCATTGTCTTATAGGTGTGGGTCCCACAACTATATCGGGAACGGAGCTTCGCAAAGTGGTGGCTGGAGGACTCCGGTCCAGCCACCATCAAGTACTCTCCCCATAGAAGGGAATGGGAGCGCACTGCGCATAACTGGCCACCATTCCAATTCACTTCTACGAAGTGAGCGCTCAGCCATTTTCGGCGGCCCCAAAATAAAGCAACAGATGCCTTAGGCCCCTTTACCCTGGCAGAGCCTTCGCCAGATAATCGCTAACAAGCGTCTGTAGGATCACTGTAAAGGTGCCGACGATTAACTGATGAACAAGCTTGACTTCTTGTCACTGAAAAGTTGCATTTTTTATACGGATAGTCAATGGTCATGTCACCATGTAGTTGTTCCCTTTTTGTTGTGCGACACATGTTGCCGTGGAGCGGCTCAGTGACAGTCTGCATAGGTGGGTGGGTGGAACATCACTTGTATCCCTCCCCCAATATCCAGATGTAAAGAGTTCTCCTAAAACTGAAACTTTCCACTAACTGCATTATAATACATTAGACAGGCATGTCCCGTGTCTCACTCACCCAATCACTGAAATCAATGATGACCTGTACGAGGCAGTGGCCATTTTTTAGAGTACATTTATCTGGTCACAAAGAGAATTCCCATCATCCACCTATCATCTTGTAGCCACCCCCAGCACCTGACGAGAGCTGCACCTACTGCTCTTCCCTCCTGTCCCAGGGCCAGGTAAATGTTGGGTCTTGTCAGAGGATGTCGTTCACGTGCAATCCTGAGTAGCTGTGCAGGTATGTCATATCATGTTACAACACGCGAGGCTGCAGTATGGAGGCAGCGCTCAGTAGGGATCCGGGCAGAACGTGGCACGAGCCATAAAAGTATGCCTGGCAATTGTTTCCACAAGCTGCGGGTCAGTGCCATCACCTCACCAAGTTCTGTAACTATTACCACATACTGCTGACCACAACTGACGCCTATAACGCAGGTTGTGCTAATCAGGAGCAGGCTATTCTGTGCGTAGCGATAACGGACACACAATAAAGTTATGGCGGTCTGACGATAGCGTCTCAACGGCACGGCCTCATGTTTGGCCTCCGATTTTCCATATCAAGCAATATCAACTTTCCATCGTATGGTCGTAGTCAGATCCACTTTCGCTGGGAGAAACTTGACACACTTACACTGCTCTGCAGAGCATCGCTACTACCCCGAAACCGAGAACTGGGGGCGATTGTGTATTGTATATAATATTAACCCATTGTGATCCAGCTTTGCTCTGGTGACTGAGCAACAGTTTCTGTACAAAGCCCAGTTTCATTCACCTCCCAGGGAGGCGGTTTCACCCTACACACACTATGGATACTGCAGAGGAGGCGAGGCGTCACCCGTAGAGAGATTCTTGTCTGGGGTGTGTTCATATAAACTCAAGGGACCCGGGTGCCAAAACAAAACTGATGGTAACAAGGAGAGTAACACTGCCGCAGATGTAGTAAATAACACCGTAAACCACTATGTGACAATCAGCAGTCATATGATCAGCACCTTATTATCCTTATCATCACATCAGATTGTCCATATTAGTGACAGGGGAAGTGAAAATTATAAAATATATATATATTTTTTTTTTTATTTTTTTTTTCACAAAATCTTTTCGTTGCATCTAAGACATTTAATAAATTTCCAGGAACAGGGCTTGGCTGCACAACAAACAGGACATTACCGCATGCTACTGTACGAGGAGGCTGGAAAAGCCACCAATGGTCAGCTTTACAACTGACTCAGCACTGAAGTGGTTAACCCCACTCTGATGACAGGAAGCTGGAAACCTCCATATTTAGTCAGAGTTTGTGTAAAATTCCCTTCGCTGCGGCCAGACAGGGATTTGCATTCTTGTGGTTCAGTCATAATTACCAGAGGCCTGAGCCAAAGAATAGGAACCCCGGCCTCAGCACCATTGTAGGAAGGGACGGGCTTCGGGTAATTAACTAAAGAGGCCCCCTTCTCCTGAGAATGACAGAATAGGATACTACACGATCGTCCCACAATGTCCTGTGCCATCTGTCTGATCCCACACAGCAACACATAGCGGAGGTATAATATCATTTAAAAAAAAAAAAAAACCTAACCCAGTATAAATCTATATACTGTAATTAATGAAATTCCGGAAAAAAAACAATGAAGAATGACACAGAGAGAGCTCCGTGAAAAGCTAGTTTAACATTAACCATCAATGGCTGAGGCCAAGCATCTGTCACGCATACGGCAAACCAAGAGGCCAGAAACGTCTTGCAATGACATTAACACTTCACATGAGACATCTCGGGGGCTGAGAGGGAGGTTTAGTTGTATTTCAGCAGGAAATGCTTTGTAACGAGACTGCAGGAATCTCGCACGATGAGCGCAGCGTCTGCGGACATGTGCTGCACATGTGTGACCGACACAGAATGGAGAAGACTTGCGTGGCGCCTGTTAGCGCTGATGGATGTCAGCTGTCAGGCGCTGCAGCCAAACAGAATAAACCACAGCACAGAGAGGGGAACGGCGCAATTCCACCAGTCCTATGTAATGGATTATAGATGGTAAAATCCAGCAGGGTCAGAAGTTTACACATTTCTAAAAGTAAGGAATAGAGGCCCCAGCCACCCCAAACCCAGAGTCTGACATCACCACGTTCTGTACTGCCCTGCTGTCATGGCGGTTATCATGACACCAGAGTTCCAAACTCCGGAGCTGCATCAAAGAGATTGTGCTGGCAGTATATACTGATGACCTATCAGAATAGGTCCTCAATATCTGATCCGCAGGGGTCTGACATCCAGCACCCCCGGCAATCAGCTGTTTTGAGAGGAGGCGGTGCTCCTTGTGTGCTACAACCTCTTCATTACACTACAGGTCGTCTCCCTTGCAGCAGCAGTGCGATTACAAGTACTCACTCCATTCAAGTGAATGGAGCAAGTACTTCTAATTACACTGTGCTGCCTAGACGTCTGAGATAACCGGCAGTGTAAGGGCTCATGCACACAAACCAGGGCTGTGGAGTCGGTAAGCCAAAGCCCCGACTCAGACTCCTCAATTTCCCCTGACTCAGACTCCCAACTCAGACTCCTGACTCCCTCATACATGGAGCATGTTTAAGTGATAACTTTAAACAAATTTGCATAAAATCAATAGTACAGATAAGTCATGACAAAAACAGTTTGTAATCTATCAGGCTTCTCTGGGTACAGCTCACTAAGGGCCTAATCAGAGGCGTAGCTAGAGGTTCAGCACATGGGGGGGGGCGAAACATACTTGAGTGGGCCCCCCACTTATTGGCTTCCCAAACGCACGTTTCCAACTTCACAGGCCCAAACTACTAGTTGTGGTTATAATACTGTATTAGCAAGATGACTATATAAACTGCTCGCTAACTGATTCACGCAAGGTGCTTATTAATATATATAAATATATTAAAATATATTATAAAATGTCCCTTTACAGAGCCCCCCATATAAAATACCTCTTCTTTGAGGCCACAGTAGATGCCCCCAACAATGTGCCAGTGAAGAGTGCCCCATAGATGCCCCCAATAATGTACCATTAAGAAGTGCCCCCATAGTGCCCTCAATAATGTACCAAGTGCCCCCATAGATGCCGCCCAATATACCAATAAGTGCCCCCATAGAAGCCCCCCAACAATATACCAAGAAGTGCCCCCATAGATGCCCCCAACAATATACCAATAAGAAGTGCCCCCATAGATGCCCCCCAATAATATACCAATAAGTGCCCCCATAGATGCCCCCCCAATAATGTACCAGTTAGAAGTGCCCCCAATAATATATCAATAAGAAGGACCCCATAGATGCCCCCAATAATATGCCAATAAGGGCCCCCATAGATGCCCCCAATAATATTCCAATAAGAAGGGACCCATATATGCCCTCCAAAAATATGGTAATAAAATGTGTCCACCATAAATACCCCCTCAATAATATAAGAAGTGTCCCCACAGTGCCAGTAAGAAGTTCAGTGTTGTCCAATTAAAAAAAAAAACAAAACACTTATCGCTACCTCCATGGTGCTGGTAGCAATGCGATGCAGGCCTCCTCCGGCCTGTGTCCTGCTCTGTACGGCTCAGGCGGCGCGATGACGTCATCGTGCCGCCTGAGCTGGCCTCTGATAGGCTACAGGCCTAGTGCCTGTAGCCTATCAGAGGAACGGGCAGGGGAGACGCCTCCCACTCCCCTGCCGCAACACAGGCATCCGTATCGCCGTCCTGAGGACGGCGATACAGGTGACTATGGAGATGAGCGCTTCTACAATGGAAGCGCTCATCTCCTTGTCCCCTGAGACCGCGGCCCGGCAGACATCGATTCAGGGACCGGTCCTGGGCCGCGGCCCGGTGGTTGGGGACACCTGATCTATGCTGTTAAGTACAGTAAAATAGACTTTCTACATACCCTACTCTAAATACTCTACCACATAATGCAGTAAAATATAGGATTAATAGGAGTAAAAAGGGGACTCCTATGTTAAAGGAAATCTGTCCCCAGCTTTTACATAACTAAACTAACAGTCGCCTGCCCCCATCAGACCTAAGATAGGCTTAATGTGGCCCCATCAGACCTCAGATGAGCAGAATGTGGCCCCATCAGACCTCAGATGAGCAGAATGTGGCCCCATCAGACCTCAGATGAGCAGAATGTGGCCCCATCAGACCTCAGATGAGCAGAATGTGGCCCCATCAGACCTCAGATGAGCAGAATGTGGCCCATCAGACCTCAGATGAGCAGAATGTGGCCCCATCAGACCTCAGATGAGCAGAATGTGGCCCCATCAGACCTCAGATGAGCAGAATGTGGCCCATCAGACCTCAGATGAGCAGAATGTGGCCCCATCAGACCTCAGATGAGCAGAATGTGGCCCCATCAGACCTCAGATGAGCAGAATGTGGCCCATCAGACCTCAGATGAGCAGAATGTGGCCCCATCAGACTCAGATGAGCAGAATGTGGCCCCATCAGACCCCTCAGATGAGCAGAATGTGGCCCCATCAGACTCAGATGAGCAGAATGTGGCCCCATCAGACCTCAGATGAGCAGAATGTGGCCCCATCAGACCTCAGATGAGCAGAATGTGGCCCCATCAGACCTCAGATGAGCAGAATGTGGCCCCATCAGACCTCAGATGAGCAGAATGTGGCCCATCAGACCTCAGATGAGCAGAATGTGGCCCCATCAGACCTCAGATGAGCAGAATGTGGCCCCATCAGACCTCAGATGAAGCAGAATGTGGCCCATCAGACCTCAGATGAGCAGAATGTGGCCCCATCAGACCTCAGATGAGCAGAATGTGGCCCCATCAGACCTCAGATGAGCAGAATGTGGCCCCATCAGACCTCAGATGAGCAGAATGTGGCCCCATCAGACCTCAGATGAGCAGAATGTGGCCCCATCAGACCTCAGATGAAGCCAGAATGTGGCCCCATCAGACCTCAGATGAGCAGAATGTGGCCCCATAGACCCTCGAGATGAGCAGAATGTGGCCCCATCAGACCTCAGATGAGCAGAATGTGGCCCCATCAGACTCAGATGAGCAGAATGTGGCCCCATCAGACCTCAGATGAGGCAGAATGTGGCCCCATCAGACCTCAGATGAGGCAGAATGTGGCCCCATCAGACCTCAGATGAGCAGAATGTGGCCCCATTGCAGACCTCAAGACATCAGCAGAATGTTGGCCCCCATCAGGACGCTCCAGATCAGCAAGAATGTGGCCCCATGCAGACCTCAGCATCAGCAGAATGTGGCCCCATCAGACCTCAGATCAGCAGAATGTACCCCCATCAGACCTCAGATCAGCAGAATGTGCCCCCATCAGACCTCAGATCAGCAGAATGTGCCCCCATCAGACCTCAGATCAGCAGAAATGTACCCCATCAGACCTCAGATCAGCAGAATGTGCCCCCATCAGACCTCAGATCAGCAGAATGTGGCCCCATCAGACCTCAGATCAGCATCAGCAGAATGTGGCCCCATCAGACTCAGATCAGCAGAATGTACCCCATCAGACCTCAGATCAGCAGAATGTACCCCCATCAGACCTCAGATCAGCAGAATGTACCCCCATCAGACCTCAGATCAGCAGCAAATGTACCCCCATCAGACCTCAGATCAGGGCTTAATCTGCCCCCATCAGACCTCAGATGGGCTTAATCTGCCCCCATCAGACCTCAGATGGGCTTAATCTGCCCCCATCAGACCTCAGACCTCAGATGGCTTAAATCTGCCCCCATCAGACCTCAGATGGGCTTAATCTGCCCCCATCAGACCTCAGATGGGCTTAATCTGCCCCCATCAGACCTCAGATGGGCTTAATCTGCCCCCATCAGACCTCAGATGGGCTTAATCTGCCCCCATCAGACCTCAGATGGGCTTAATCTGCCCCCATCAGACCTCAGATGGGCTTAATCTGCCCCCATCAGACCTCAGATGGGCTTAATCTGCCCCCATCAGACCTCAGATGGGCTTAATCTGCCCCCATCAGACCTCAGATGGCTTAATCTGCCCCCATCAGACCTCAGATGGGCTTAATCTGCCCCCAATCAGACCTCAGATGGGCTTAATCTGCCCCCATCAGACCTCAGATGGGCTTAATCTGCCCCCATCAGACCTCAGATGGGCTTAATCTGCCCCCATCAGACCTCAGATGGGCTTAATCTGCCCCCATCAGACCTCAGATGGGCTTAATCTGCCCCCATCAGACCTCAGATGGGCTTAATCTGCCCCCATCAGACCTCAGATGGGCTTAAATCTGCCCCATCAGACTCAGATGGGCTTAATCTGCCCCCATCAGACCTCAGATGGGCTTAATCTGCCCCCATCAGACTCAGATGGGCTTATCTGCCCCATCAGACCAGATGGGCTTAATCTGCCCCCATCAGACCTCAGATGGGCTTAATCTGCCCCATCAGACCTCAGATGGGCTTAATCTGCCCCCATCAGACCTCAGATGGCTTAATCTGCCCCCATCAGACCTCAGATGGGCTTAATCTGCCCCCATCAGACCTCAGATGGGCTTAATCTGCCCCATCAGACCTCAGATGGGCTTAATCTGCCCCATCAGACTCAGATGGGCTTAATCTGCCCCCAGACCTCAGATGGCTTAATCTGCCCCCATCAGACCTCAGAATGGCCCCGCATCAGATCTGGGCTTAATCTGCCCCCATCAGACCTCAGATGGGCTTAATCTGCCCCCATCAGACCTCAGATGGGCTTAATCTGCCCCCATCAGACCTCAGATGGCTTAATCTGCCCCCATCAGACCTCAGATGGGCTTAATCTGCCCCCCATCAGACCTCAGATGGCTTAATCTGCCCCCATCAGACCTCAGATAGGCTTAATCTGCCCCATCAGATCTTAATCTGATCAGACCTCAGATCATATTGTGCCATCAGACCTCAGATCGGCTTAATGTGCCCCCATCAGACCAGATCAATGTGCCCATCGATCAGATCGGCTTAATGTGCCCCGTCAGACCTCAGATCGGCTTAATGTGCCCCCATCAGACCTCAGATCAGCAGAATGTACCCCCATCAGACCTCAGATCAGCAGAAATGTGCCCCCATCAGACCTCAGATCGGCTTAACGTGCCCCCATCAGACCTCAGATCAGCGTGTTGTGCCCCTATCAGACTGAGATCGGCTTAATGTGCCCCATCAGACCTGAGATCGGCTTAATGTGCCCCATCAGACCTGAGATCGGCTTAATGTGCCCCCCATCAGACCTGAGATCGGCTTAATGTGCCCCCATCAGACCTCAGATCGGCTTAATGTGCCCCCATCAGACCTCAGATCAGCGTGTTGTGCCCCCTATTCAGACCTGAGATCGGCTTAATGTGCCCCCATCAGACCTGAGATCGGCTTAATGTGCCCCCATCAGACCTCAGATCGCTTAATGTGCCCCCATCAGACCTCAGATCGGCTTAATGTGCCCCCATCAGACCTCAGATCGGCTTAATGTGCCCCCATCAGACCTCAGATCGGCTTAATGTGCCCCCATCAGACCTCAGATCGGCTTAATGTGCCCCATCAGACCTCAGATCGGCTTAATGTGCCCCCATCAGACCTCAGATCAGCGTGTTGTGCCCCTATCAGACCTCAGATCGGCTTAACGTGCCCCCATCAGACCTCAGATCGGCTTAATGTGCCCCCATCAGACCTCAGATCAGCAGAATGTACCCCCATCAGACCTCAGATCAGCAGAATGTGCCCCATCAGACCTCAGATCGGCTTAATGTGCCCCCATCAGACTCCATAATGGAAGCGCTCACTTGTATTCGCCTGATAGTACTAAGGCCGACCCCGGCTGGGTCCCCCCAGAGGTATTGGGCCCGGAGCATCGCCTCCTCCCCCCCCCCCCCCCCCAGTAGCTACGCCTCTGGGCCTGATGTATGAAAACTGTGTCCCTGTTGAATCCATACAACAAAGGAGATAGAAATATTCCATTATCTGGATTCTCGGTGGTATGTATTATTTGCAACATGAAATTATCTCCACATATAAAGAGTAGATGTGGCGAGCCAGCCAGGGAGCAGATAGGTACACACCCAGTCTCCCGGCAGGGCATCACAGGAGGCGGCACTTCATTCAATCACAGCAGAGAACCTTCATCGTATGATGCCCTCATCATGGTTATGACAGACCTATAGCAGGGGGCGCTGCTGTTTATGGAGCTCTGAAGCCCTGCTACATATACTATATCACCCTACAGATTCACAGCAGATTATTTTGGCCAACTTTCCACGTACGTTAGCGCTCTCAGGCCTGGTAATTCACAGCAGTACCGAAAGAGCCATACATCCTGCAGACCAGGACCATAAGTTATGGTCTGTGGTAGCGGAATCCATAACGGAATTCTTAGATAACCCGAACCTTGTACGCCGAACTTGAAACCACAAGTTCACTCAACACGAGTCCTGATAATTTTCTACTAAAGTTTCCATATAATGTTACTGAACGATAAATACCTTTCTTTTGGGCAGATTCACATGACTGTGCTCAGTCTGGGAAACACGCGTCATGTGTTGGTCGCATCTACCAGGCTGACCTGTCGGTTCCTAGCTGATCGTGACTCTATTGTACTGTATTCACACCATCATGCGTACAGTACAATAGACCAACAATCAGATATGAACTATTATAAATCACTATGATACAGTCCTTTCAGGTCAGGGGAGCCATGGTTGATTCAGGAGATACGGCTGACACACGGCCTGTGACTCCTGGACGGAGCGCACTCGTGTGAATCAGCCCTTACTTCTACGGATTCCAAGCAATAGCCTGTAATTAGGGATAAGCGAATCGACTTCGGATGAAAGATCCAAAGTTGATTCACATAAAACAGTATTAGAATGTATTGGCTCCGATGAGCCGAAGTTATTAATTCGCAAAGTCTTGCGAGACTTCGGGTAATAACTTCAGAAATTAATTTCTACTCTTAAACTCCGGTTCGGTTCCAAGGTACCATATAATTCTTCTGAACGATAAATAACTTTCTTTAGGGCTGATTCACACGATTGCGCTCAGTCTGGGAAACACACGTTGTGTGTTGGTCGCATCTACCACCGAGTTCGGTAAAAGCTTTTTAACAGTAGAAATTAACTTATGAAGTTATTACCCAAAGTCTCGCAAGACTTCGCAAAGTAATAACTTCAGCTCATCTGAGCCAATACATTCTAATACTGTATGGAGCGCTCGCTCAGTACATTGTTCTAATAAAGTTTTATGCGAATTGACTTCGGATGTTTCATCCGAAGTCAATTCGCTCATCCCTACCTATAATATAACTATAATATACTCTATTGACAACCAGAGCTGCATTCACATTTCTGCTTGTTTCCTCCGAGGCTCCCGGACTTGCTTTGCGTTCTGACATAGTGGTACATCAGGCAGTGTACTGTAGGCTGTGACATGAGCTGTGGTACCTTATTACACTAAGGGCTCATGCACACAACCATTGGCTGTTTTGTGGTCTGCAAATTGCAGATCTGCAAAACACAGATACAGGCCGTGTGCATTCCACATTTTGAGGAGGCAGACAAGAATAGGACATGTTCTATAATTTTGCGGACGGCACAGAACGGACAAACGGATGTGGACATCACACTGTGCACTGTCCGCATCTTTTGCGGCCCCATTCAAGTGAATGGGTCCAAATCCAACCCGCAAAAAATGCAGATAGGATGAGGATGAAAAATACATTTGTGGGCATGAGCCCTAAGGCTTTGGCTGAGCTTGTACAGTGCAAAACTCTCCGATGCATTGCACTGTAGGAGACGCATTTAGGGTTTACAGTGAAGAATTTTCACTTATCCCAGACACGCATGTATTTATTAACCAGTATAAATGAGTGGCCATTGAAGTTTTAACAAATCACTAAATCTCACCTCTAGATGGACCTGCTGTGCAGGACTCTAGGAAAGATGTGTGCCTACTAGACTTGATAAAACGAGAATATAATGCTGAATCTGATATATCAGCTGCAGTGAGATGCCAACCATCTTCATGGATTTCATACGGAAGCCCCAACTAGACATGGCCACGGACCTGTTTCCCCTGACCCAACACATGATGCAACAGGTCTCCCTGGTTTGAATTATATTTAAAGAATTAATATAAGTCCAGTCCCAAACTTAAAATGGATTATAGACTGAGAAAACTTTTGATATGTCATAGTGAGACACCAATTTTTGACTGGTGGAGGTCCAAGTGTTTCGACCCTGTCCCGACTGATAGAACAAGGTGAGTGAGGCGCTCACATAGCGCTGCAGTAGACCGAGTCAACACCGCTCCATAGACTTCCTATTGAGTCCATGCAGAGAGAGCATGCTATGTGAGCACTTTTCTCTCCTCGTTCTAGTGATCAATGGGGGTCTCTGTACTCCTATCCCCACCGCTCAAAATTTTAAAGGGAGTCTTTCACCTGTATTTCACCAATATAACTAAGAGCACTGCCCCAGAGAAGATTGCAGACACATCCCAGCCATACCTGTGTGCACTGTGTGTCTGTATTACACGTCACATCCCAGCCATACCTGTGTGCACTGTGTGTCTGTATTACACGTCACATCCCAGACATACCTGTGTGGACTGTGTGTCTGTATTACACGTCACATCCCAGACATACCTGTGTGCACTGGGTGTCTGTATTACATGTCCAGGAAAAGAACTTTTATTCTGCAGGAAAACAGCTCCCAAGTGCCCAGCTCTGCTGCTGCAAGTGCTCAAAGCAAACCAGACTGAAGGAGTGGAGGGGAGGGCTGCTTTAGTTGTTCATATCTTGGGATTGGTAGCAGATAGAAAAATGGTTCTGACCTTCGTTGAAAGCTGACATTCCAAGCTTTCAAATGATACCAAAAGCATTATATCCAGTATATCAGAAGATATGGCTGTTACAAATCGAGTCGGGAAAGAAAGCTGTTTTTACTTTCACTTTCAGCTGGGCACTTGGGAGCTGTTTTCCTGCAGAATAAAAGTGCTTTTCCTGAACATGTAATACAGACACACAGTGCACACAGGTATGTCTGAGATGTATGTGCAATCTTCTGTGGGGCACTGCTGTTAGTTATATAGGTGAAAAACAGGTGAAAGACTCCCTTTAAATTACGTCACTATGACATATCATATGTTTTCGCAAAGTACAGGGACACGTTAAGCTCTTTGAGTTTCAGATATTTTCCTCTTCATCAAAATTTAACAGACTTGATGACACAAGTATGGTAGATAGCCAGAATCTTAAAGTGAAAGACATCAGATATGGTATCACTACATGTATAATTCATCTCTAGGGCAGTGCTCAGGATAACCGACCACGCAGCGAGGCCAAGGGAACAGATGAAGGAAGCCGGAGGCAGACATCCACTATTATGGGGGCCCTTTATCCTGCAGATACAGAGGGACAGCCACACAAGAGGGGGCACAGGATCTGCCATTAATCATATTCCAGTCATTGTTCCTGGATGTGTCTGGCATACGGCCAAGAGACAGAAGCTGTGGCTCGGCATTTACAAGGCTCCTCAATGAGGGGGAAGGGGGTAATAAGGGGGCAAAGTGCTAAAGGTGCATTCACAACAGTTAGAGACCAGTGGTGAGAAGGATGCAGTTGAGTGTCTACAGAGGCGACCCACGTCACTCCAACTTCAGTGACCAAGTGGCGATAATTAAAGTGAGTAACAACCTGAAGCGTCTGAGCCTGGTTACTATGGTGGCTTAATTTACTAATCAGAGGACACTGGTGTTGGCGGGTCAAAACAAAATGGCTCAATTGCGTACTTTAGCGATTAGGGCGGGGCTACATGGCAGTCGCAGGTGCCCCCCTAATCACCAGCTCTCCCCACTGTCCCCAATATTATGGATGGCATGACATAAAACAGACAATTAGTCATGTACCTCCTATGGAGCCACTTTACAGACAACCATGCAACATAGATAGACGTTTGCGACACTAAGAAAGTAGTAGGTACACCTCAGTAAAACAGTGTCATGACTGTAAGACACATTTTCTATTCGCTATCTGACCATGATGGTCAGGATCTTATATGTCATATCAGAGCTGCTGAGGAACACGTAGACGTCAAGAAGTAAATGAGATGAAATGGAAAACAACAAGAAGGAACATGCAAGATCAGGAGGAGTCCACGGCTCCATACACTGAGCAGAAGCTGCAGGAAAGGAGAGGCCGCTCCACCACCAGCTACAGGCGGCTCCCAAGAAAATGCTACAGGGTCAAAAGTTTAGTGTGGTTTCCATTTCACCTCTCAGCAGCCAATCAGAGGCGGCGCAGAAGCTGCAGCAAGCACACCCGCTGCCAAGGAGGCTTTAACCCACGCTGTTCCGCCTCCTGCCTGCCTAGAAATCCAACGCCTGCTGCATAAGACCTGATGGCTGAGCGTCTGCAATCCGCTCCCTGCCTGGACACAGCACACCCCAAGACTATGTGCTACACACATAAAAAGACCTGACACATACACACAAATGCTAAGCGTTCACCCTCCGCAACACGCTGAAGATCTGCTAAATGCACACCAAGACTCTGCAGACACACTGCCACAGACAAAATCAATGCCTTATGCAGTTAGGACTTTTACGACTGTGGAAAGATTTGCTGCTTCATGCCCATATTTAAGCCCGCAAACCATGGATCTGTAAAATACGGACACCTTCCGTGCGCAACCGGCTTTCTTTTCACTCATTACTAGAAATGACTATTCTTGTCCGCAATACAGACAAGAATAGGACACACGGATGATAGTGTGTGCCGATCGTGATTTTTTTTTTTTTTTTGCAGGCCCAAAGAAATGAATGTGTCCATGTGCAATCCATAAAAATGCAGACAGGGATACAAAAAACAATCGTGTTTAGAAAGCCTAAGGGCCCGTTCACAAGCTCAGGATTTGACACAGATTGTGCCGCAGAAAAAAAGCCATCAGAATAATTAGCATGCTTCATATTCTTGTACATTTGCAAAATAAAAAAAAAAGGATTGGTGCCAGTAAATGGGTGCCACATCAACCTGCACATCCGGAGCAGAAATTAGAGTGTCAGCCTTGGATTCAGGTAGTAGAAGATTTGCCTACAGACATACCCTAAGGCCCCTTTCACACGAGCGGGAGACTAGGACGTCTCCCGCATCGGGTGCAGTGTACTGAACTCCCGGCACTGAACGGGGTTACATAGCATTATACTGATTTATGATGCTATGTAAGCCTTACAGTTCTGGAATGTGTTGGATAATGTTGACAGTGCTATCCAACACATTCCAGAAAGGGTTACATAGCATCATAAATCAGTATAATACTACATAACCCCCGTTCAGTGCCAGGAGTTCAGTACACTGCACCCGATGCAGGAGACGTCTGAGTCGCCCGCTCGTGTGAAAGGGGCCTAAGGGGGAAGTAAAGTGTCCGTGTAACTGATTTTACCGTTCAGGAGAGGGTCAGCCGCAGTGTAGGCCCAGTCATAAAGCGGAAAGCATCAGAAGTGTAGTCTAAGATTTTCTGGGATGACCCACATAACACTCAGTTTCAAACACCAGGCATGAAGCTGGACTGTCAGAGTCACACGGAGGCGTTACTCTAGTGGAAGGAAGACAATGATCAGCTGACTAAGACCAGCCATCCAAACCGGGAATAAATCTGCTGAGCTTACAGAAAGTCCCAGAGAACGGACAGTGAGGAACATTGGGGCACATCGACCCTGTGGAGTGTCATCATCCTTGATCCCTAAGATCACAACATATAACCAGACAGGATGCCCATGAGCTCACCGCCGGATGAACTGTGCCCACTGACCCATCCCACATCCAACCAGTCCAGACCAGCACATGACCACAGACAGGGCTTATCAACAGGAAATCTGGATATACAGAGGAAAGGACCAGTCAAGCCCAAGAGAAAATGCAACCTCTGGTCACAGTTATACATATCACGTATGCAAACAGTGAACAGTATGCCAAGCTATTTATCGCCTTAGTAACAGATTACAAACATGTAGTCGGATCCTGCAGTCACACTTCCCCCATGTGCTCCCTACTTCTTGCTAATCTCTACAGTCAGTCAGTTTGTAACAAGTAGAAGTCCAATGAAATGGAGTATCATTTTATGGTCAGACTATACAGTTTGTTTGTAGTCTGTTACCATGGAGACACCCAGGTCTCCATTTGAGCTGTATACCTGAAACAGAAGACATTTACAAATAGAAGACAACTAGCACTGCCAAAAAACAAAACGAACAAAAAAAAAAAAAAAAAACAAAAAAAAAAAAAAAACAGAAAAAACACAAACCTTGTTGGAACTCCCATGCCTTCAGTCTCCGCTGCATCTGGGCCTGCCAAACCAGAGGTGTAACGTGTAACATCTACAAGCAAATCACTGCTGCCTGCCAATCAACGGCCTCAGAAGTGATCAGCCTAACCCAGCTAGAGCTAAATTTATTCTAGATCTAGGAGAACCCCTTTCAATGGAACCTGTCATCAGGATTTGCTTCACAGTAATATACATTATT
The DNA here is from genome assembly GCA_900303285.1 of Rhinella marina. NCBI lineage: Eukaryota > Metazoa > Chordata > Amphibia > Anura > Bufonidae > Rhinella > Rhinella marina. The sequence continues at coordinate 506,324 of ONZH01021784.1, forward strand.
TTATCTTCTTAACAATTCAGCACAAGTCACTTTGATTGCCATATTGTAATCCATTTCAGGAGTCAAGGGGGAGGAGCTACTCCCTGGAAAGGTCAAACTTTTACCGATTCTCCTCCTGGCTTGATTAATGTCTCACAGACTGTCTCATCATCACAAGCTGGGTACATCATCACTGGCATCCGGCAAAAAGCACAGAGCACCTGGCTTCATTGCACATGCACTGGATGCCTCTGGAGGTGGCTTTTGATGATGTACCCAGCCTGCGGAATGTCAATTAAACTAGGCGAGGGACCAGCCAGGTTGACTCTTCCTCCCCCATGAAACGGATTGGGAAATCGGGTCCTGTAACGGATAATAATCAATGTGCTTAGGGAAGATGCCATCTGTGCTTAGGGAAGACGCCATCTGTACTTAGGGAAGACGCCATCATCCTGGTATTAAATTGGTGGTAGTTTCAGAGCTTAACTTGTGATGCCACGTTTCCTTCAAAGAACCATGACATATAGTGCATGATCTATAACCGTGGAGGTAGAAGGGTGGTCAAACGGAATCAGTCACCAGCTGTTGCAAAACTACAACTCTCAGCTGTAGGCTGTCCAGGCATACTGGGAGTTATACCTTTGCAACAGCTGGAGGGCTGCAGGTTGGGCGTCCCTGGCATAGACACACAGGTGTAGTTCACTTGTTTAAAGCACTGTTTTTGTTTTGCTGATCTGAGGCTCCATTCCCGAATTATGATACTTTTCCCTAATATGCAAATTAGGAGTTTGGTGCAACAAGGACATCACTGTTGCTCTACTTGAACCCAAACTTCACTCATTTCTGTGACCAGCCCCTCCCTCGCTGCTTTGATTGACAGGGTCAGGAAGGGGCAACACAGCAAAGTAGGGGTTGGCTAAAGAAAGGAACGGAGCATGAGTGCAACAAGAGCAACAGTGACAACCTTGTTGCACCAAAACCTAAGAAGTGTCATACCTTGGAAACGGAACCTCGGATCAACAAAAGAAATTACGGCTCTTTAAACAAGTGAACTACAGCCATGTGTCTAGGCAAACAGTTGTCATTACAGGCAATATGACAGTTATCCTACAGACACCACTATTCTAAGGATTATTCCCCATCTTTTGCAGTCTGCGTCCTGTGCGGCTGATACTTGGTATGACTGCTCTACAGTCAGTGGAAACCGTTCATTACAGAGCTTCTTGAACTTCTCTGCTGTGGAAAAACTATTTCTGAAGAGCGAGACTCCTGCCAAGTCTGCCTGAACAAGATGCACAAAGGACACTGGAGCTCGCTTACCGTCCTCGAAAATGAAAGGCACCGACCAGGAGAGGGAAAGCCATTGGCTAATGACCACACACAAGGCAACACAAATCTGAACATTTGGCCAAGGGGCAATCACAGTGAATTCACCACTAGAGTAAAAGATTTCCCAGAGATCTAACCCCAGAGCCATCCTTCTGTCTGAAGTCTCCAATACTGTAATCCTGGAAAGTTCTCATTGTTTCTCTCAACCAAGTGTCTACACATCCTGAATTAATACTTTGCACCATCTACTACCAATAGAAAATGACTAAATGCCAAAATGAATTGAAGTAGTGCCCATATGCTCCACAGTGCTGATAGTTTATAGGAGTTTCTGACCTCCACCCATAAAGATCAAGCAAACTTGAGAAATGAAGACCTCAGACAACTAGAATGCATAGGGGCTGAAAACTCAATGTGATCCGTAATGGTGAATGAAAATGGACAACCAAGCAGAAACCCAGTCACCTCAGACCTACAGGTCAAATGCAATGCCTATCCCCCGATTGCAAAGAGACTGGAGAATGAAGGGGTTACAGATCAGACCGCTTAGTGGGATTATAAAGTACAACCAACAAACTTGGCATTTAAAGACAGTGTTCATTGTGGCCGAGGGGGAGAAGTGTTTGTTTTAGCCTTAGTTGAAAAATATCTGCTGAACAGGGTCTGAAAGAGAAGCCGTTTGTCTAATGGGAGGTCACAATACGAAGGCGTCCACAGACAATCGGCCCTTATTCCCCAAACAAGACAACTCCAGAGACTGAGCAAAGAGAGCACATAAGAACTCAACTAACAAATACGAGTGAAAGAAGGTAGACCTGAGTGGCCCCATGTCCTCATCGTGGGCCTATGTTACCTGAATCCAGCCATAACATCTACAGTGATGCAAACCCAGAATCGACAACAACAAACTCTAGGACCATCTACTTGTGGTGTCATCAGGACAGTGAGAGAACGGAGCATGCCATCTGGAACCACAGAGCCTACCCTGGGGAGACCATCCAGAACATGCATTCGCCAAGTCCGGTGCAAAGAATTGGGGGCTTAGTAACCATTACAAAACATATTGCTGGGAGAGCCCTCCAATAAGTCTTATGGATATCAGCTAATCTATACTGGATATACCTGGAAAATCCCTCCTGTCAAGCTTATGAATATCCTCTAATCCACAAAGATCTCCTGTCCGCCTTGTGGATACCAGCTAATCGATATTGGACATTCCTGGGAGATCACCTCTATCAGTCTTATGGATGTGAGCTAATATATACTGGACATTCCTGAAGTCTATACTGGACAGTCCTTAGGAGATTCTTACTCTCAGTCTTATGGATATCGGCTTATCTACACTAGACGTTCTTCAGAGATCCCAGTCAGTCTTATGGCTAACAGGTAATCTATACTGGACATTAGGGTCCATTCACACGTCCTGGAAATGTCATTCATTTCCAATGGGGGCGCAAAAAATGGGGACGGCACACAGTGTGCCGTCCGCATCCGCACTTCAGGTCTGCGGCCCCGCAAAAAAATAGAACATGTGCTATTCTCGTCCGCAGCCACGGACAAGAACAGGCATTTCTATTATAGAGCCGGCCATGTGCGGTCCGCAAAATGCGGAACGCACATGGCCGGTGTCCGTGTTTTGTGGATCCGCAATTTGCAGACCGCAAAACACTTACGTACATCTGAATGAAGCCTTATGGAAGGGTTCAGTCAAAGAGGTTTTCTGAGATTTTTTTTTTTTTACTGATGACCAATCAGTATCTGATTTGTGGGGGTCTGACACCCGGGACCCCTGCCAATCAGCTGTTTTAAGAAGGCAGTGGTGTTCCTGTGAGCACCGCTTTCACCAAACACAGCGCCTTATATAGTATGGCTGCTGTTCTTGGCATTAAACTAAGCTCATTCACTTGAATGGGGCTGAGCTGCGCCTAGGTCACGAGAACGATGAACGTGACGTCACTGGCCTAGGAAAAAGAGAGAAAGCTGCGGCACAAAAGAGCGCTGCTGCCTTCTCGAACAGCTGATCAGCAGGGGTCTCAGGTCAGCTGTTAAAAAAAAACAAAAAAAAAACTCTTTAATCTACACAAACTTCATGACGATACCCCTATCATTTTATGGGTAAAAACTAACTTATACTGCTCATTGGATCCCCCTGTCAGCCTTATGAATGTCAGCTAATAGACAGTAGGCATTCTTTAGAGATCTGCCTGTCAGTCTTATGGATGACAGTATACTGGACATTCCTGGGAGATTGTCCCTGTCAGTGCATGAATGTCAGCCAAGCAACACTGTACACTGCTGGGAGATCCCTCCTGTCAGTCTTATGGATAGCAGCTAATCTAAACAAGATAATAATAGGAGACCCTACCTGTCAGAATTATTGTGTTATCGTGTTAAGAAGATAAATTTCAGCGTGAAAAATATCTAAACACTTTTTCCCTTACCATTACTTATATATAGCCCCAACATATCCCCACTCAAAGATATCAACATTCACTAATGAAGGGGGGGGGGGGTCACATCTCTTCTCTCACATTATGCCTCATTTTGTAGTAGGCAAATTAAACTATTATACAAATGAGGCATTCCTTGACAGCATTCCAAGGCATGGAAGAACCGTGACCAAGAACACTGGATGTGTGCGTCAGGTGTGATCTCACCTGCACAGGCAATACCCAGATCCATGCTACACTTCACGTGTGCCTCTCCAACCAGAAGCAGGATATGACACAACTGTTAGATGTCTCCCAAGCTGTGTGTCTTTGGCACAGAGTCACCAGGTCACATGAGGAGTACATGCCTACTGGATAAGTTGCCACCTATCAGTCATCTACGTGCAAAAAAACTGAATTCACAAATCCACCAGGTGCCAACAACCACAAACTCATCACAGATATCATCACAGGGAGCATTCGCTTTACCAATTCCCTCACAAGATGCAATTTCAGAGGACGGAATAGATTCTGCTGGAACTGGTTAACAGGATTTCTGCAGCAATTGGTGATGGGATGCTCTTTCCTGAGGAAGAGCCGTATTTGTGCCGGGTTGTCATAGGAACTGCTTCTACCAACCTGCCTCAAGGTCAGGCCCACACGAAAACCTCAGATGAGAAAATTTTGTGAGAGCAGCAGAAACTGGCAGAGATACCAACAAGTGGAGATATTTCTGATGATGTATAGGATACTCACCCTATGAACATATGCAGGAGCTCCTCGCATACAGGGGAACTGTCACTTTTGAGGTGAAGGTTCTATCACAACTCATATGGTGGCACCAACTACAGACAAGGTTTGAATGTCACTAACAGATGACATAGTGAACATATGAGTTGACCGGTCTGCTGTCCCCATACAGTACAACTGTTATGGTGGACAAAAGTCACACTTTATCATGCCATGATGGCCACACTAGCTAGAAATACCTCACAGAATCACAACTCAACAGCATCAGAGCCAAACAGGGCAGTTGAGTCTAGGTACACAACAGCCAGAAGGCATCCTCCTTGGTGCTCAGTCAAATCTGGATTTTCTAGAAAGGTTTTATTTGTTCCTTCTACTCCAGAGTTTAACCCTTCCCTGGCCACGACACCTCCACAAGCAGCAGACTCTTACTCACTCCCCGTGTATAAATAGCAGAGCATCGTCGTTTACCGAAACCCTTGTGTGAAGTTATATATAAGCTGATGACTCATTTGGAGAAACGCTGCATTTTTGCCATGTCAAATATTCAAAGAAGCTGCAGAAAGAAGCAGTGGAAAATTCCATGTATCTCCCGACAGGCCCTAACAGTGAGAGAGGCACAAGCAGACGTTCAGGACAGCGGTGGCCCCAACCTCAGCTACTTTGTCTCAGTGCACGACAAGAAAGACTGAGGGGGATAACTCGGAACAGATTAGCCAACTAGACAGGTAAAGTTTAGGTTGTAACAAGGATAAGCAGCCGCCAGATGTCAATAGTGTCACTTATCTGGGGGATACCAATAGAAAGATACAGGATGAACTACATCCATACAATCCATGTTACATGGCCTGACACAATATTCTTGTCATCAGTGTGATGTCCATGGTGACCAGCAGACTGACCCCTAAATTGTGCCAGAAGGAAAGACTGGACATGAGCAGTACCAAAGGAGTCGGGATAGACACTTACCCCTTCTCCCACCAAGGAACCTACCTGCCAAATCTAGCAGGGCTGGTTACAGTGATCAATGAAAACATATCCTCATCTGTAAAGCTGGCCATATAGATTAAACAGAGAGTGGACAGAGCATGGAAGACTCCTGCAACAGAACAGGTCAGGATAGCTCCTGGGCCTACAGGATATCTCTAGAGGCAGGCCATATTGATGAAACACTAAAGATCCATTCACACAGATCAGATGTGGACCCATTCTTTTCAAAGAGACCACAAAAATGCAAACAGCACAATATGTGCTGTCCTCACACAAGAGTGTGCAGAAATCTGTGTGTTTCCACACCAAAACTACCAGAGTGAAATCCACATAAACCAAAATAAAAAAAATAAATAAAATCACACAATTGACAATTTCTAAATCATCAAAGAAGGTAAACTTCCACACAGGTTATATAAAAAAAAAAAAAAACACTTTGCCTAATCTCATCCACTCTGCTGGTACCATATTACGCTGCGTTTTTTTTTTCGCATGTAAAAAAAAAAAAAAAATATCACACAATCCACGACGTGTGCAGGTACTCTGCACATGGCAAAAATTTACTGTGTAAAAAACAATGGCAGACCAGTAGGCTGACCTGCCTCCGTGAGCAGTGTATTTTGGGCAGCTGAAGCGCCGCTGCCAAAAACATGCAAAAAAACCTAACTATTGTACCCCTTCCCCATTGACTTTAATGGTGAAAGCTACTAAAATTTACTTCATAGAAATAACTTGCCATTTCTGAAATGAATTGGATATCAGCAGCGGAAAAAAAAAAAAAACTATAGTGTGCAAAAGGTGGCGTTTTGATCACGGATACAGACGTTTTCTACATGAATTTTAGCAATGTGAACATACCCTCATCGTTGCGTTCACACAGGGTCTTTATTTTCGCCGATTTCTTCATGGAAACAGCCTGCCATTGTCCATGCAACTGCGGATTATTTCTGGGTGGTTTTTGTGGTCTTCCTTTGGCTCTACAGCAGGTGTCTGCTCATATCCATGTGCAGACAGCTCTGGCTCTTAAACGAGTTGTCCGCTTTTTTTTTATATTGATGCACAGGTCATCAATATCATGTCAGATGCATTGGAGCAATTAGAGAATGACTGTAGAGGTGAAATCGTAGTGCAGCCGCAGACTGTGGACCTGTAATCGTGTTGAAATCTCCGCAGGGAAGTGAAGCCTGACTAGCGGATAGGACTACACAGGGTTTGTCTGTAACCACGGAGACACATAGCTCTGCTTAGGAGCTGTAGACACAGGCTACAGACAAACCTTGCCTAGTCCAATCCGCCAGCCTCTTCTGTCTATGATATCATGGAGAGGAGGGAGAAGGACAGCAGTAATACATGACTGCAGGATCAGACTACACAGGGCTGGTTAATAGGCTGTAACCATGGAGATGCCAAACTCTGCATATAAGGCTACTTTCACACTAGCGTTTTTAAATTCCGGTATTGAGTTCCGTCATAGGGGCTCAATACCGGAAAAAAACGCTTCAGTTTTGTCCCCATTCATTGTCAATGGGGACAAAACTGAACTGAAGACAACGGAATGCTCCTGAAAGCATTCCGTTCCGTCTTCAGACCGGAGAACAAACTGCAGCATGCTGCGGTTTGCTCTCCGGTCCAGGCATCCGCACCAAGACGGATCCGGAATGACCCCCAATGCAAGTCAATGGGGACGGATCCGTTTGGTGTGGACACACCAGTAATCCGGATCTGTCCTCCATTGATTTGCAATGGGGGGGGGTCATTCCGGATCCGGCTACATAGATAGATACATACAGACATACATACTCACATACTCCAGGGACGCCGGCAGCATGTCTTCACGCGCCTCCTGCGCGCAGCTATGACGTTTCCCCACTGCGCCCAGCAGTTCTGCCGGCGTCCCTGGAGTATGAAAGTATGTATGTATGTATGTATGTATGTATGTATGTATGTCTGTATGTCTTGTTCCAATGTGTGTGGTAAAGTGTGGGGCCGGAGCGCTGCTCCAGCTCCACACATGTATCAGCGGCAGTACGGATCCGTCGGCACCCTTTAGGTGCCGGATCCGTACTGCCGCTAGTGTGAAAGTAGCCTAAGGTTTCATTTAAACGCAAGTGCTCCGTGTCCATACAGTCCGCAACGCACAGGCACCTGCCATGTGCACTTTGTTTGCAGATGCGGACTCATTGACTTGAATGGGTCCGTGATCTGCAAGATATGGAAACAGATAGGACATGTAGTATCTTTTGTGGTGCGGACGCATTGAAGTGAATGGTTCCATAATCCCAACTGGAGACGGAAAAAAGATACGTTCATGCGCATGAGCCCTTAGTATATGGAAATGAGCCCCTAGGGGCGATGGGGCATTGGCATTACTCCTAGAGGCTCAGCTCTCTGCAACTGCCGTGCCCTCTCCACTTTGATTGACAGGACCAGGGGTGATGATGTGTTCACTGCCTGGCCTTGTCAATCAAAGTGCAGAGGGTGCTGAGAGAGCGGAGCCTCTAGGTGTAACGGCAACACCCCCGTTGCTCCTAGAGACTCATTTGCATATATTAAAACATTTTTCTCAGCAATGCCGGCACATATGAACATGGGACCAACACAGGTGCTTCAGCTGTTAAGTGCACATGTAACTGGTCAGCCAGTTTCATAGGTACAAAACTGCTGACAGGTGCCCTTTAAACAGGTTGTCCGCTTTTTTCATTATGATAACCTATCCTCAGGATAGGTCATCAATATCGGATCAGAGAGGGTCCAACTTCCTATTCACCTTTATACATTTACTAACTTTTACGCATGGAAACAGGTGTAAAACTACTCCAGTCAGGGGCTAGGGTGGTTTTTACTCCAGGAAAACGGAAGAGAAAGGTGCACATAATTTAGGGCTCATGCACACGGCCGTTGCCCGGCCCGCATACGGCGGATCCACAATACACGGGCACCGGCCACGTGCAACCCGCATCAAGGACCCATGCACTTGTTCTATTTTTTTGCAGTGTGGACAGTCAGATGCGGAAGCCCTGTGGTCGGTGCCCGTGCATTGTGGTCCGCAATGCACAGGCACCGACTGGCACACGTTCGTGTGTACGAACCCTTATGATGAGACCTGGGCCTCGTCATAAATTAGCTGTCTCCTACGGCAGCGCAGGGGGAAATCTAATACCGGATAAAAAGCTGGTCTTAGTAAATCACCCCCAGTGTCTTCTTCTACCACCTTCACATATAGTGTAATCTGCTCTCTTATTTCTGTATGTAGGAAAGCTGGGTGATTTTAAAGCCCACAATAATAGCTCTCACAGAGGGTGTTGCTCAGCTTTTCTAGGCTCCTGAGCAGCACTAGGCATGTGTAGGACCTATAATGGCAGCCACGTTGGTCATCACCCAGCTTTCCCTGAATCAGATATAAATGACTGAACATGACTTATGTGACAGACACAAGCAGTCGGTGTGAGGGTGAGGTTATCCGCAGACAGCGCTGATAACGCAGGAGGTTCCCAGTAATCACCGCACACATTCTGCCTTGGATGCTATCAGAGCAGAAGCCTTGGCCTCTGTCAGTCATTTGGGTCCACCGCCACCCACAGCACTGCTGATTTACATGCAGGACCTGAGGCAACCTCAGCGCCAGCAGCGGCCACTAACACTTTACTTGCTAAAAGGCTCAGCTTTCACAAACAAAGAGCACAACGGCCGAGTCCCCCTCTCCAGCAGGAGCCGTGCTCAGGGACATTGTTCACCTAATGAGAAAGCCAAATACAAGCCGTGCTCCCTTCCCTTGTTAACCAGGCGCCCTGTGAATTGAGAGCGTGCTCGGCAGCACCGTCAGGAACCCAGGGAGTGACACCAGCATCAGGGGAGTTACCCAAGGAGGAGGACAATGACAAAATGTCACACTGATAACAATGAGACACTGCACCCCAAGTAGTCACCAGTAATAGACACTGCAGTAAAAGATCTGTCTGCCACAAGACCCCCAACAAATGACCCCAGTAAGGACCACTAATTCATGCCTTCATCCAACAGCCGGAGGTTTAACATCGGCTATTAAGTCAATTCTCCATTGCTATTCAGAGCCCCAAGAGCTGACAATCACCTCCTATCTAGGCAGAGCCCAAGAGCTGACAATCACCTCCTATCTAGCCAGAGCCCCAAGAGCTGACAGTCGCCTGCCATCTAGCCAGAGCCCCAAGAGCTGACAGTCGCCTGCCATCTAGCCAGAGCCCCAAGAGCTGACAGTCGCCTGCCATCTAGCCAGAGCCCCAAGAGCTGACAGTCGCCTGCCATCTAGCCAGAGCCCCAAGAGCTGACAGTCGCCTGCCATCTAGCCAGAGCCCCAAGAGCTGACAGTCGCCTGCCATCTAGCCAGAGCCCCAAGAGCTGACAGTCGCCTGCCATCTAGCCAGAGCCCCAAGAGCTGACAGTCGCCTGCCATCTAGCCAGAGCCCCAAGAGCTGACAGTCGCCTGCCATCTAGCCAGAGCCCCAAGAGCTGACAGTCGCCTGCCATCTAGCCAGAGCCCAAGAGCTGACAGTCGCCTCCCATCTAGCCAGAGCCCAAGAGCTGACAGTCGCCTCCCATCTAGCCAGAGCCCAAGAGCTGACAGTCGCCTCCCATCTAGCCAGAGCCCAAGAGCTGACAGTCGCCTTCCATCTAGCCAGAGCCCCAAGAGCTGACAGACACCTTCCATCTAGCCAGAGCCCCAAGAGCTGACAGTCGCCTCCCATGTAGCCAGAGCCCAAGAGCTGACAGTCGCCTCCCATCTAGCCAGAGCCCAAGAGCTGACAGTCGCCTCCCATCTAGCCAGAGCCCAAGAGCTGACAGTCACCTCCCATCTAGCCAGAGCCCTAAGGCCTCTTCACACTAGCGCCGCGGATCCAGTCCGGATGCGTTCAGGGTGCATTCCAGACAAAAAAAGTGCGATTTGTCCTGCGATACTTCTCATTATTGTGTGCGATTGCGTTCCAAGTTTGCGTTATTTCCGCGCGGATGGCATGCGTGAAACTCGCAGAATATAGAACATGCTGCGATTTTCAAGCAAACAACGAACTGATGCATGAAAAACATCGCTCATGTGAAAAGACCCATTGAAATGAATGGGTCAGGATTCAGTGCGGGTGCAATGCGTTCGCATCATGCATTGCACTCGCGTGGAAATCTAACTCATGTGAAAGAGGCCTAAGAGCTGATTGTAACCTCCCATCTAGCCAGAGCCCAAGAGCTGACAGTCACCTCCCATCTAGACAGAGCCCAAGAGCTGACAGTCACCTCCCATCTAGCCAGAGCCCAAGAGCTGACAGTCGCCTCCCATCTAGCCAGAGCCCAAGAGCTGACAGTCACCTCCCATCTAGCCAGAGCCCAAGAGCCGACAGTCACCTCCCATCTAGCCAGAGCCCCAAGAGCTGACAGTCGCTTACCATCTAGCCAGAGCCCAAGAGCCGACAGTCACCTCCCATCTAGCCAGAGCCCAAGAGCTGACAGTCGCTTCCCATCTAGCCAGAGCCCAAGAGCCGACAGTCACCTCCCATCTAGCCAGAGCCCCAAGAGCTGACTGTCACCACCATTTAGCCAGAGCAGAAGAAGCTGACAGTCCCTTCCCATTTAGGTCATATTCACACAATCGTATCCGTTTTGCAGTCTGCAAATCACAGATCTGGAAAAATGTCCTATTCTTGTCCGTTTTGTAGATAAGTATAGGCACGTTCTATAATTTGCGGCTAAGCTACATGGATGTGTAAGCATTTTTTGCGGTCTACAGAACAAAATGAGGATTGGACGCGGACCGAAAATACAGTCATATGAATGTAGCCAGAGCTCCAAAGGCTGACAGTCGCCTCCCTGGTAGCAAGAGCCACAAAGGCAGACAGTCAGCTCCCCCCAAAGCCAAAGGCCCAAGGGCATCAGTCACCTCCCCCTGACCAGACCCCTAAGAGCTGACAGTCATCACCCCACTAGCCAAACATTCGCCTCTCCCCTAGCCAGAGCCCCAAGAGCTGACAATCAGTATGTGAAGCATCCATAGACACAGGAACTAGAAGAAATACTACAATTATAGGTGCAGCTATATACAGATACGTGCAGAGCCCCAGGAGCTGACAGTCAGTGACCCAGTAGTCAGGCCAAAGCCCGGATCACACTCCTCCTCAGCTCCTTTAATTAAGACAAATGAGCAGAAAAGACGCAGCAACGTGACAAGGACAAGCCAGCAGCTGGTGTACCAGTATTATATATATATATATATATATATATATATATATATATATATATATACACATATATATATATATATATATATATATATAGTCCACAGGACGGGTAGCTGTAGAGTATGAGCTCTTTAATGATCTGTGTATATACACAACACATGCAGGGTCATAAGTGTGACTGTACACTATGTGTAGATTACTGTACATATCCTATACACACAGGGGTACATATGACAATGTATACAGTGTACATTACAGGGGGTGCAGTGACATTACAGGGGGTGCAGTGACATTACGGGTGCGTCCATTACAGGGGGTGCAGTGACATTACGGGTGCGTCCATTACAGGGGGTGCAGTGACATTACGGGTGCGTCCATTACAGGGGGTGCAGTGACATTACGGGTGCGTCCATTACAGGGGGTGCAGTGACATTACGGGTGCGTCCATTACAGGGGGTGCAGTGACATTACGGGTGCGTCCATTACAGGGGGTGCAGTGACATTACGGGTGCGTCCATTACAGGGGGTGCAGTGACATTACGGGTGCGTCCATTACAGGGGGTGCAGTGACATTACGGGGTGCGTCCATTACAGGGGGTGCAGTGACATTACGGGTGCGTCCATTACAGGGGGTGCAGTGACATTACGGGTGCGTCCATTACAGGGGGTGCAGTGACATTACGGGTGCGTCCATTACAGGGGGTGCAGTGACATTACGGGTGCGTCCATTACAGGGGGTGCAGTGACATTACGGGTGCGTCCATTACAGGGGGTGCAGTGACATTACGGGTGCGTCCATTACAGGGGGTGCAGTGACATTACATGTGCGTCCATTACAGGGGGTGCAGTGACATTACATGTGCGTCCATTACAGGGGGTGCAGTGACATTACATGTGCGTCCATTACAGGGGGTGCAGTGACATTACATGTGCGTCCATTACAGGGGGTGCAGTGACATTACATGTGCGTACATTACAGGGGGTGCAGTGACATTACATGTGCGTACATTACAGGGGGTGCAGTGACATTACATGTGGCGTACATTACAGGGGTGCAGTGACATTACATGTGTGTACAGTGACATTACATGTGTGTACATTACATGTGTGTACATTACAGGGGGTGCAGTGACATTACATGTGTGTACATTACAGGGGGTGCAGTGACATTACATGTGTGTACATTACAGGGGGTGCAGTGACATTACATGTGTGTACATTACAGGGGGTGAAGTGACATTACATGTGTGTACATTACAGGGGGTGCAGTGACACAGGTGTGTATATTACAGGGGGTGCAGTGACACAGGTGTGTATATTACAGGGGGTGCAGTGACACAGGTGTGTATATTACAGGGGGTGCAGTGTGTTGATATATATATACCACTGCACATATTGTATGTACACAGGGGTACACATGACTATATATAATAACGTGTATACAGGGGACCAGTCAGTTACAAGTTTGCTACTGCAGGTAGTTCCTGCACCAGAGGGCAGAGCCGCCGCGGTGACCGGACTGAGGACGGGGTGACAGCTCAACCCCCGTACAAGCTATGAACTTTCCAGTCACCATCCCCCAACCTGATCGCCCTGCCGCCTGAACAGGGCAGGGACCGGGCCTCAGGCCGTACACCCGTCACTTGGGAGAAGCCCAGGGGAAGCGTTGTACTCACGCAGCCGCCGCCGCTTCCTCGGCTCCTTTATCCCCGCACGGAACACTCCGCCATTTTCCTCGCTGTTTATTTAAATGGCAAACACTCCCCGGGCAGGGAGAGTTCCGTCCTACCGCGGCGACTTTTGGGAACTGTAGTTCGCCGAGCTACAAAGCCGGAGCTTTCTGCCAGGGGCGTGGACTACATCCCCCGGCATGCCGTGCGGCGCCGCCCGCAGCACCGGGGGACAATGAAGCCTGGTGCTCAGTACTGGGGGGCTATTTTTAGAAGGTAGCTGGATGGAGGGGGAGGAGGACGGGGTGCTGTGCGGGCGGCTCCCCTCAGGTGAACTCCGGGCTCTGTGGCACAGGCTGCGGGCTGGACATGGAGGAGCAGCCGGGGCTGGCAGTCAGCAGGGTGGGGGAGGGGAGAAGGGATTACCAGCTGACTCCAGGTCACAAGGGACATGGGGGTTACTACACTCTGCAGACTCTACCACCCCCAACGGACAGCTGCTCCCTTCAAAGAGGTTCTGAGGCAGCTGCAGCCATATATTGATGTCCTGTACTGTTAGCTGCAGCCATATATTGTATACAGTATCATGCTGACAGCTCCCTGCAAAGTGCAAAGAAGTAGTGAGGCAGCCGCGGCCATGTACTATAAACAGTCCCTATATATAATGTAAAAGTGATATACGGGTTTTTTTTTGTTTTGTTTTTTTTTTGGGTACCCAAGATAGAGCACCCTCTTGTTATTATCCGGATTACTTATTGAGTGCCTCCATTACAAATATAGTCCCTATATATACTCAGCCTAAGGCTCCATTCACACGTCCTGTTTTTCTTTCCTGATTCGATCCTGATTTTTTCAGGACCCATTGAAATGAATGGATCCAGATCAGGATCAAATCAGGAAAGAAAAACAGGACGTGTGAATGGAGCATAATCGAGAGATGTTCAAAGGGTTGTTTGTGAGCAATAGGTGGTCTGTAGCAGTTTCCAGTTCCATTCACTGACAGCAAGCGGAGATCCTAATAATGACAAGGAATTGGAACAAAAATCTTCCAGACAAGGATGTCCACATACAGAATGAATACATGTTACAAACACAATTTTTCTTTCTACACGTTTCATGGGATGCTTGTATTGAAAGTGGCGGGGCAGGCACCAGGGCGGTTCACACGTGGCAAATATGCTGCGGTTTGTGTTTATTGCCACAGCTCTACAGCAAAATCCAGAATGGACTCTTCCGCTGTATTTTCTGCTGTGTGTGAAAGTACTGTACGAGCTCATGTACATGAATGTGTGCGGCGGGTAAACGGCAGGTCCGCAATAAACGGGCACGGGCCGTGTGCACTCTGTATCATGGATGCCGACCCATTCACTCTTCCATGGTATTTCAATCTGTTGCAATGCAAAAAAAAAAAATTCAACAGACTGAATCTTGTGGATCGCAGACCCATTTGAGTAAATGAGTCCACATCCGCAAATGGCCTGTGCATTGCGGACCACTATTTGCGGCACAGGGCGCACATGTTCGTGTGTATGAGCCCTAAAGGTGTATTCCCATCCCTGACATTTATAGCATCTCCACATGATATACCAGAAAAGTTAGAGAATTGCCAGTAGAACGGGGCCATTTTTGTCAGCTGCTGTGTGTGGAGAAATGACCACCCATGTGCATCAGGGTTGCCAACCAGAAATGTTCTTTCTGGACAACTTAACCCAAAATCACAGACAGCCAACATTTTTTACAGACAAATTGGAAAACCATGATAAATGAAGATTATGAGTAATCCATGTCTACAGCTCAATATGCTGATAATAACTAATTACCGTTTACTATGATCTGTAAAATGATGATAATTACCACCAAAATAATCTAGTCAAGTACGACAGACGCATCCATTTTTTCACGAAAAAGTTGCCTATTTTTACAGACTGTCCAGAATTGTCTGCACAGATGGCAACCCTGATGTGCATATTACTCCATTCACCTCTAGGTGACTTCCAAGGACAGCAGAGGAACGGTTTAGGTGATCCCCACCCCTGCCCTTACAGCGCAGCTCCGGCCCCCGCTGCTCTCCACTTCTCTCTAGACACCCAGGAAGTGGCTTGGACTGACTGACAATCACTGGCTGAGGTGGGTCTATCATGGCGAGTGATGGGCTGAGAGGACTGTCCGAGCCACTTCCTGTGTGTCCAGAGAGAAGTGGAGAGCAGCGGGGGCCGGAGCAGCATCAGGAGGGCATGTGAGTATGATTATTTTATTTTTTTACTGTGTTTTTTTTTTTTATTAGTCAGGAGAACCCCTTTAATTCTATGGCAGGGGTCAGCACTCCAGCTGTGGTGAAACTACAATTCCCAGCATGCACACTTGCTTGGGTGTTCTAAGAACTCCATAGAAATGAATACAGCATGCTGGGAATTGTAGTTTCACCACAGCTGGAGTGTCAGAGGTTGCTGGCCCTGTTCTGTAGGATGTCACTTTATGGGTTCTGTACCTGCCTCAAACCTAACCCAAAGCAGCCAATCAGATCGGCTTCATGTGCAGCTGTAAGACAGAGCTTCTGCCTCTTCCAGGCCCATTGTCCATCTGGAAGCAGCTGTGTCATGTCTGCCATACACGATGCCTAAAAAATTAAAGAGATTTTGATATTGATGACCTATCCTCAGGATTGGTCATCATTATCAGATCGGTGAGGGTCGTCAATATCAATTCCCTCAGCACCTCCGGTGATCACCTGTTTGAAGAGACCACAGCACTATTCCTAGGCCTTTGACATCATGTTCACATGGCCTAAGTGCAGCTCAGTTCCATTCAAGTGAATGGGGCTAAGCTGCAATCCCAAGCACAACCGCTATACAATGTACGGTGCTGTGATGAGCTGCAAGTGGAGGTCGGCAATATTAAAATTTCGGAATACCCTTTTAAAGGGGTTTTCCGAGTTATATATATTGATGACCTATCCTCAGGATAGGTCATCAATATCAGATCGGCAGGGGTCCGACACCCGGCACTCCCGACGATCAGCTGTTTGAAGAGGAGGCGCGCACCGTATCAGCGCTGCCTCCTCTTCACTGTTTACATGCTGGCCGACACGGGGATAGTGGTGAGTAGGTGTAATTACACCTCACTACCCCATTCATTTCTATGGGAAGAATCGCTTCCATAGACTTGTATGGAAGCGATTCTTCCCATAGAAATGAATGGGGTGGCAGGGTTGCCAACCGTCCAGAAATTTCTGGACAGTCCGTAAAAATGGGTGACCTTTTTCCTGTGTCCGTGAAAAAAAATAGCCGTGTCCGTGATTTTTTTTGAGGCTAGTAGTTCTTGAGTAGATTATTTTGGTGGTAATTATTATCATTTTATAGCTCACAGTAAGGGCTGGTAATTAATTATTGTTAGTATATTGAACTGTAATCCTGTATTGCTTATCATCTTTATCATTCATTATGATTTTTCAATTCATCCGTAAAAAGGGTTGGCTGTCCGTAATTTTGGGATAAATTGTCCAGAAAAACAAAAAATTCTGGTTGGCAACCCTGTGGGGTGGTTAGGTGTAATTACACCTACTCACCACTACCCCGTTATGGCCAGCATGTAAACAGTGAAGAGGAGGCAGCGCTGATACGGCACGCTCCTCCTCTTCAAACAGCTGATCGGCGGGGGTGCCAGGTGTCGGACCCCCGCCGATCTGATATTGATGACCTATCCTGAGGATAGGTCATCAATATATATAACTCGGAAAACCCCTTTAAGTATCACAGTATAACCCCAAGTCACTAAACATCAGGGATATGACTCTGTCCAGTTAGGAAGCATAAGTGATTGGGAATAAATTTCCCTGCTTTGGTGCAGCAGGTGCACTGGAGAGGCAACAGCAAGGCAACCCCCAAAAAGGAACGGTTTTGCAGGTGGTGACCACAGATAAATACTGATAAATACTTCCTGACTGATTCTTCTTTAGTTTTGCATTTTGTTAGTGTCCTTGTCACTATAGTTAGCATGAGGTTGTACATGCAGCTTAATCAGGTTGCACAGTTAGCCCTGCTCCTACTGGGTGACGTCCATATGTGCTTTCACGAGAAGGTTTGCTCTGTCTCCCAGTCAAGTCTGGTATACCTCCCAACCGTCCCGGATCCAGCGGGACAGTCCCGGATTGCAGTGGCAGTCCCGCTGTCCCGGTACAGGGGAGGTATGTCCCGGTCTCTGGCAGCTGTCTCTGCGTCCATAGGACGCAGAGACACTTGCCTGTTGCAGGAAGGAGCAGACAGCTAGAATCGGCTGCCTGCTTCTTCCATCCTCCCTCCTGTCCCCCCTGCAGCTCCCGGTACCTTTCATCTATGCATCGGGTCTCGGCGGGGGGGCGGGGCCGGCCGTCAGCATTGGCTCCGCCCCCTTCAGGCACGAGCAGAAGATCTTCCTGCTGGTGATGCTGGCCCTGCTGCTAGGAAAAAGGTAAGTATAATACTTTTAATTTTTTAACTTTCTGTGGACTGTGACATCAATGTTAATCCCTGGACTGTGACATCACTGTGTTTATTATGCCTGTACTGTGACATCACTGTGTTTATTAAATAAACACAGTGATGTCACAGTACAGGCATAATGGACTGTGACATCAATGTTTATTATCCCTGGACTGTGACATCAATGTTTATTATCCCTGGACTGTGACATCACTGTGTTTATTATCCCTGGACTGTGACATCAATGTTTATTATCCCTGGACTGTGACATCACTGTGTTTATTATCCCTGGACTGTGACATCACTGTGTTTATTATCCCTGTACGGTGACATCACTGTGTTTATTATCCCTGTACTGTGACATCACTGTTTATTATCCCTGGACTGTGACATCACTGTGTTTATTATCCCTGTACGGTGACATCACTGTTTATTATCCCTGGACTGTGACATCACTGTGTTTATTATCCCTGTACGGTGACATCACTGTTTATTATCCCTGGACTGTGACATCACTGTGTTTATTATCCCCTGTACTGTGACATCACTGTGTTTATTATCCCTGTACGGTGACATCACTGTTTATTATCCCTGTACTGTGACATCACTGTGTTTATTATCCCTGTACGGTGACATCACTGTTTATTATCCCTGGACTGTGACATCACTGTGTTTATTATCCCTGGACTGTGACATCACTGTCTTTATTATCCCTGTACGGTGACATCACTGTCTTTATTATCCCTGGACTGTGACATCACTGTCTTTATTATCCCTGGACAGTGACATCGCTGTGTTTATTATCTCTGTACAGTGACATCACTGTGTTTATTATCCTGTACGGTGACATCACTGTTTATTATCCCTGTACTGTGACATCACTGTGTTTATTATCCCTGTACGGTGACATCACTGTTTATTATCCCTGGACTGTGACATCACTGTGTTTATTATCCCTGGACTGTGACATCACTGTCTTTATTATCCCTGTACGGTGACATCACTGTCTTTATTATCCCTGGACTGTGACATCACTGTCTTTATTATCCCTGGACAGTGACATCGCTGTGTTTATTATCTCTGTACAGTGACATCACTGTGTTTATTATCTCTGTACTGTGACATCACTGTGTGTATTATCCCTGGACTGTGACATCACTGTGTTTATTATCCCTGTACAGTGACATCGCTGTGTTTATTATCTCTGTACTGTGACATCGCTGTGTTTATTATCCCTGTACTGTGACATCTCTGTGTTTATTATCTCTGTACGGTGACATCACTGTGTTTATTATCCCTGTACAGTGACATCGCTGTGTGTATTATCCCAGTGCAGGAAGAGGTAAGTGGTCTGTGTTTGTGTGTTTGTTCTCTATTTTTCAGGGTCGTGAATGCAGAGGACTACGTCGGATTCGGTGGACTACGTCGGACCAGCTTTTTTTTTTTTTTTAATAAAATGGTCAAACAGGGGGTCTGGGGGAGTGTTTATTTCAATAAAATGTTTTATACTGGTGTGTGTGTATTTTTTTTTTACAATACTACAGTTTTAATAATTATGGCTATCTACTGACGGCCCTGATTACTAATACTGGGCTTAGTGCTTGCCGGTATGGCAGGCCAGCACTAACCCCAACATTATTACCTCGGCACCCACCGCCACCAGGGGTGCCGGGAAGAGCCGGGTACCCGCAGGACCGGACCTTCTAAATTGAGGGTCCGGCTCTGGGGCGGCTGCAGGCTGGTACCATTAGGCTGGGAAGGGCCAATAACCGTGTCCCTTCCCACCCTGGTAGTGCCAGGCTGCTGCTGCTGGTTGTATCTGGCTGGTGAAGGAAAAAAGGGGGGGACCCCACGCCATTTTTTTTTAAATTATTTAATTATTTTTGTAAAAAAATGGCGTGGGGTCCCCCCTTTTTTCCTTCTCCAGCCAGATACAACCAGCAGCAGCAGCCTGGCACTACCAGGGTGGGAAGGGACACGGTTATTGGCCCTTCCCAGCCTAATGGTACCAGCCTGCAGCCGCCCCAGAGCCAGACCCTCAATTTAGAAGGTCCGGTCCTGCGGGTACCCGGCTCTTCCCGGCACCCCTGGTGGCGGTGGGTGCCGAGGTAATAGATGTTGGGGTTAGTGCTGGCCTGCCATACCGGCAAGCACTAAGCCCAGTATTAGTAATCAGGGCCGTCAGTAGATAGCCGTGATTACTAAAACTGTAGTATTGTAAAAAAAAAAATACACACACACCAGTATAAAACATTTTATTGAAATAAACACTCCCCCAGACCCCTGTTTGACCATTTTATTAAAAAAAAAGCTGGTCCGACGTAGTCCACCGAATCCGACGTAGTCCTCTGCATTCACGACCCTGAAAAATAGAAAAAACACAAACACAGACCACTTACCTGTTCCTGCACTGGGATAATACACACAGCGATGTCACTGTACAGGGATAATAAACACAGTGATGTCACCGTACAGAGATAATAAACACAGAGATGTCACAGTACAGGGATAATAAACACAGCGATGTCACTGTACAGGGATAATAAACACAGTGATGTCACAGTACAGAGATAATAAACACAGAGATGTCACTGTACAGGGATAATAAACACAGTGATGTCACAGTACAGAGATAATACACACAGCGATGTCACTGTACAGGGATAATAAACACAGTGATGTCACAATACAGAGATAATAAACACAGTGATGTCACCGTACAGGATAATAAACACAGTGATGTCACAGTACAGAGATAATACACACAGCGATGTCACTGTACAGGGATAATAAACACAGTGATGTCACTGTACAGGGATAATAAACACAGTGATGTCACTGTACAGGGATAATAAACAGTGATGTCAAAGTCCAGGGATAATACACACAGTGATGTCACTGTACAGAGATAATAAACACAGTGATGTCACTGTACAGAGATAATAAACACAGTGATGTCACCGTACAGAGATAATAAACACAGTGATGTCACCGTACAGAGATAATACACACAGTGATGTCACCGTACAGAGATAATACACACAGTGATGTCACAGTACAGGGATAATAAACACAGTGATGTCACAGTACAGAGATAATAAACACAGTGATGTCAACGTAAAGGGATAATAAACACAATGATGTCACAGTACACCTGTGCAAACAAGGCCTGGGGGGCGCAGATAAGGCTATCATCATGATTTAGAAAAATCATTCCCCGATGAAATGTTGCAGTTCTCAAAATTCATTCAAACTAATGAAACTCCACCAGCACTGGAATACCTTAAAATAATCAGAAATAACAAATTGCCTGTACTGTGACATCACTGTGTGTAGTATCCCTGTACGATGACATCACAGTGTTTATTATCCCTGTACGATGACATCACTGTGTTTATTATCCCTGTACGATGACATCACTGTGTTTATTATCCCTGTGTAGTAAAGGGACTGAGTGAGATTAGTTTATAGTGGGCGGGGTTAGGGGCGTGACCTACTGCAGAAAAAATTTGCCGCGGCGCGCGCAGCAAAATATGTCCCTCTTTCTCTCTTTGCAAAGTTGGGAGGTATGCAATACCATGCACAGGCCATAACATGGGAAGAGCTGGACAGGGCTGAAGAAGGGCGTCAACTGGAGGAGCATTGCTTGAGCCCTACAAAATGGTTTATATGCTTCTGTTCAAACTGTCAGAAACAGACTCCATAAGGGTGACATAAGGGCCCAACAAACTGTAGTTGGACCTGAGCACACCGCACAGCACTATGCAACTCAATTGGTATTTTCTCTAATTATCACGTCCGCGATTGGACACACCATGATGAACGTTATGCTGCCTGTAACATCGTCCAGCATGACTGGTTTGGCAGTGGGACACTGATGGTCTGGGGAGGCATGTCATTTGAGGGTTGCACAAACCTCCACATGAGAACGGTCTTCTGACTACTGTTAAAGGGATTATGTCACAAAACATATTCTACATTTTTCAAACCAGCACCTGGATCTGAACACTAGTGTTGAGCGAATCGGGTTTGGACTGCTGTATCCGAATCCAATTCGTTTGAAAACTGTGTTAACGATATGGCCTTCGTCCTACCATAGAATGTATGGGCTCTGTGGAGATCTTTGCAAACTTGTGGCAAATATCGCGAGACTTTCTTCGGCTCGTGACTGTGACGCGACACTTCATTTATTCGCATAAATTACAGTGTCAAAATCCGAAGCTGAAATTGGTTTATTTACTGAGGCAGGAAGCCGAGTTCAGCTTTGGATTTTGACACTGTAATTTATGCAAACAAAGTGTCACATCATAGACGCAAGACGAAGCTAGTCTCACGATATTTGCCACATGTTTACAAAGACCTCCGCAGAGCCCATACATTTTACAGTAGGACGTAGACTATATTATTATTAACAATTGGGTTCGGATACAGTAATCCAAACCCGATTCGCTCAATACTACTGAATACTTTTGTGATTGCATGTATTCTATATCAGTGCATCTGATGCTGCCAAGTAGTGCCACAGACTGTCCAGGAGCTCACTGATGCCCCCATCCATGTCCAGGTCACCATCAGCCCTTTCATCGGGAGCATACCCAGTTGTTGGGAGTGCATCAGATTGGTGGGGGTCCTGAGTGAATGGGGCTGATCTGCACCCAGGCCACGTGACATAGTCGTGACATCACCGCCATGCAGAAAGTTGCCAGAAGGCTGTGGCACTAATGCGAGTGTCTTCTGTCTTCTCAAACAGCTATTCAGAAGCTGATGACCTGAAGCCTACTGCACTGGAGGTAAAGCCCTGATGTTTGCTAGGGATGCATAGTATTGACTTCAGCCCTGGCGAGCATCTGGGCTGTTCTAAACTTGTGCCAATTCCTGAAGCACCGGCACATGGGCGAGAACGCCGGGCCAAGTGAGATTACATGATCACTGCCTGGCCCTGTCACTCAGAGCTGGGGGCGGAGCTAACCACTATAGGGAAGGGAGCTGTTGGTGCCATGAGGTCCAACGCTGATGCCCTCGTTGCACTAAAAAGGTAATTTGCATAATCCAAAAAGCATAATTTCTCTGCAACTTGGAGTCACTGATTTCCAAGGGGACAACAAATTTTGAATCAGGAGACCGTTATGAAGCTACCAGTTTATTTGATTTATTACTCAGGTACATGGTGACAGATGCTCTTTAATGTAGCACTTCCACACAAAAAAATTATTTTCTGGCCTCTTAGGAAGGTACATGATGTAAGTTGTAGTGAAGGTAATCTTCTTTCCAGTGCCTGTATTTGTGAGTTATCACATTGAGTGTCCAAAGAACACAGCATCTTATGTGTGGACAGGAAGTCCGTTTCTCTATGTATTTCTATGGCAGCCTCAATGTAAGCCTCATAGGAATGAATAGAGAAGTAACTGACTTCCTGTCCTGTGTCAGTTGGAAATCAGAGTGCTGGTCACATGACACAGCTGAGGATCAGGAAGGAGGTTGTAACTAGGGATGAGCGAATCGACTTCGGATGAAACATGTTGTTGAGTATTTTTTATAAAGAAAAAAAGGGGAATTTCAGTCAGCACATCCCAGTGCGCAGGTGCACGTTGCTATGGCTAAATGCACAAGGAAAGGAAAATACATACAATGCAATGGCACACTGCTAACCAGATAAAGCACAAAATGCCATAGAGATATGAAGTATTCTGGAGCTAATGCTATACTTTTTGAATTGAATTACTGAAAAAAAACAACTTTTTTATGATATTCTAATTTATTGAGATGAACTTGTACCTCTTCGCCCCTCTGTGGTGGCCTGTGCCAGATGCCACATTCTGCCCTTCTGATCCTCATCCAGGTTTCTATAATTAAAATATGGAGGAGGAGGTTGAGGAGTTGAGACCCAGGCCACAGCGGCATTAATTGATGGTGGGAACGTCATGTACACCAGGGCAATGTCCTTCAGTCATATCTAGCCTCTGCATCTTTTGCCACACAGACATCTTAGATTTCTCACTTTTCTGATATTCTCCCCACTTTCTCAACATAAACTTCCTATCCTGTTGCTTCAACTGTATCATTCTGCTGCCACCACAAATACTGTGCTAAGCTCCACAATGCCCCAAATACTATACAGCAAAAAAAATACTCAAGAAAAGGAAAATACATACAATGCAACGGCACACTGCTAACTAGATAAAGCACAAAATGCCATAGAGATATGAAGTATTCTGGAGCTAATGCTATACTTGTTTAGTAAATTAGAGATTCGTCAAGGTGATCTCTGTAGAACGGGAACCTAACACTATTTCCTACCTGTTATGTGCCAACCTTGGCTTCCGTATAATCAGGGGCTGAAGCACTATAAATGGCAAAAGGCAGAAGGGACCCAGCATGCATGTGGAACCAAACACCCCCTGATTATGCCAAGGTTGGCACATAACAGGTAGGAAATAGTGTTAGGTTCCCGTTCTACAGAGATCACCTTGACAATTTGGTGGACGGGCTCAGATAATTTTGTACAAAATATATTTGCCAAGAATCTCTAATTTACTAAACAAGTATAGCATTAGCTCCAGAATACTTCATATCTCTATGGCATTTTGTGCTTTATCTAGTTAGCAGTGTGCCGTTGCATTGTATGTATTTTCCTTTTCTTGAGTATTTTTTTTGCTGTATAGTATTTGGGGCATTGTGGAGCTTAGCACAGTATTTGTGGTGGCAGCAGAATGATACAGTTGAAGCAACAGGATAGGAAGTTTATGTTGAGAAAGTGGGGAGAATATCAGAAAAGTGAGAAATCTAAGATGTCTGTGTGGCAAAAGATGCAGAGGCTAGATATGACTGAAGGACATTGCCCTGGTGTACATGACGTTCCCACCATCAATTAATGCCGCTGTGGCCTGGGTCTCAACTCCTCAACCTCCACCTCCATATTTTAATTATAGAAACCTGGATGAGGATCAGAAGGGCAGAATGTGGCATCTGGCACAGGCCACCACAGAGGGGCGAAGAGGTACAAGTTCATCTCAATAAATTAGAATATCATAAAAAAGTTGTTTTTTTTCAGTAATTCAATTCAAAAAGTGACACACATATATTATATAGAATCATTACAAACAGAGTGAACGTTTTCAAGTGTTTATTTCTGTTAATGTTAATGATTATGGTTTATAGCCAAGAAAAACCCAAAAGTCATTATCT
This sequence comes from Rhinella marina, assembly GCA_900303285.1. Taxonomy (NCBI): domain Eukaryota; kingdom Metazoa; phylum Chordata; class Amphibia; order Anura; family Bufonidae; genus Rhinella; species Rhinella marina. The sequence goes on from ONZH01021784.1 coordinate 531,310, forward strand.
CAGAAAATTACAATATTATATTAGCCCAACTGTATTTTTTTTAAAACACAGAAATGTTGGCCAAATGAAAAGTATGTCCAGTAAATGCACTTAATACTTGGTTGGGGCTCCTTTTGCATGAATGACTGCATCAATGCGGCGTGGCATGGAGGCGATCAGCCTGTGGCACTGTAGAGGTGTTATGGAAGCCCAGGTTGCTTTGATAGCAGTCTTCAGCTCGTCTGCATTGTTGGGTCTGGTGTCTCTCATCTTCTTCTTGACAATAAGGACAGGTGAGTTTGCTGGCCAATGAAGCACAGTGATACTGTGGTTATTAAACCAGGTATTGGTACTTTTGTCAGTGTGGACTGGTGCCAAGTCCTGCTTGAAAATAAAAATTCCATCTCCAAAAAGCTTGTTGGCAGAGGGAAGCATGAAGTGCACTAAAATTTCCTGGCAGACGGCTGCACTGACTTTGGTCTTGATAAAACACAGTGGACCTACACCAGCAGATGACGTGGCTCCCCAAACCATCACTGATTGTGGAAACTTCACACTAGACCTCAAGCAGCTTGGATTGAGTGCCTCTCCACTCTTCCTCCAGACTCTGGGACCTTGATTTCCAAATGAAATGCAAAATTTACTTTCATCTGAGAACAACATCTTTCACCACTGAGCAATAGTCCAGTTCTTTTTCTCCCAGGTAAGACACTTCTGGCGTTGTCTATTGGTCATGAGTGGCTTGACACATGGAATGCGACACTTGTAGCCCATGTCCTGGATACGTCTGTGTGTGGTGGCTCTTGAGACACTGACTCCAGCAGCAGTCCACTCCTTGTGAATCTCCCCCAAATTTAAGAAAGGCCTTTTCTTAACAATCCTATCAAGGCTGCAGTTCTCCCTGTTGCTTGTGCACCTTTTCCTACCACCCTTTTTCCTTCCATTCAACTTTCCATTAATATGCTTTGAGACAGCACTCTGTGAACATCCAGCTTCTTTAGCAATGACCTTTTATGGCTTATCCTCTTTGTGGAGTGTGTCAATGACAGCCTTCTGGACATCTGTCAAGTCAGCAGTCTTCCCCATGATTGTGTCGCCTACTGAACCAGACTAAGGGACCTTTTTAAAGGCTTAGGAAGCCTTTGCAGGTGTTTTGGTTTAATTATTCTAATTTTCTGAGATAATGAATTTTGGGTTTTCCTTGGCCTTAAGCCATAATCCTCAACATTAACATAAATAAACACTTGAAAAAGTTCACTGTGTTTGTAATGACTCTCTATAACATATATCTGTTTCACTTTTTGAATTAAATTACTGAAAAAAAACAACTTTTTGATGATATTCTAATTTATTAAAATGCACTTTGTATTTTGTGCTGCTGATGCAGTATTTTGTGCTGCTGATGCAGTATTTTGTGCTGCATCGTGTAGTAGGTTCTACTGGGGCAGTATTTTGTGCTAAACTGTGGAATCTGCAGAACAACAAAAACAAGTGTCAGTTCACACAGAATGCTGCAGCCAGCACACCCAAACAACAACCAGCATGCACAAGAAACTGTAGCCAGTATGAGGTATAGGCAGCCAGCCTACACAACAAGGAGTGACAGAACCACACCGTGCATCCATATTCAGACCCTGTTCACACAAAAGTTCGCAGCCAGCACGCATCATAGAACCAGCATACATGGGAACACCCTCAGCCAGTACAAAGTGCATGCAGCCAGCCTGCCTGGCACCGGTCACAGGAGCCACAGAGATATGGATGTGGGGAGACATAGGCAACAGTTCACACCTTCAACACCACAGCCAGCATGCAGCCCCAAGCAACCAGCATACACAGGAGTCAGCCTGCAGCCAGTATGCGAGAGAATATGCAGCCAGCCTACATGGCCACAACTGTCACAGTGAACCGCACTGTGACAACTGCATTGTGGGATTGGGTTCTGCTGGGGCAATATTTTGAGATACACAATGTTATGGCTGGCCTTGACTACTTTTGTGTCCCCTGCTGTCATGTGATAGAATATTATAAGATCTACAGGTAAGACTTGGTGAGTGATGTAGTATTAGTACTGAGACCTGGTGTCACAGTACCTCCTATTGAAACCCTGACTCCAGTCCTGGCTTACTAACAGTATGAACAGGCCTAAAAGGTAGGCGAGTTCATACGCTGAAAACCTGGGACCCTAACTGTCCCTGAAGGACCCTAAAGCCAGTGTCTGGAATGAGACAAACTATTCCTCCACCAACCTGGACGAACAGTAGTCTCCCCTCAGGCCCAAACACCAAAACACAGGGAAAATATACACAAATAAACGAAAGGGAAAGAAGACACTTAACTTTCCTGAAGATAATGGCAGCAAAGGAATGTCCGTGACACCTGGTGTGTGATAAAATACTATAAGATCTCTTGTTAGGTTCTCACCTGGTCTCATCTGCTTGTCTGGAAGATCTTGATCCTCATGGATAGGCAGTGCTGGTGTAACAGAAAAGGAGGACTGATATAGGAGAGTCATAGAAGCGAAACTGTAGTCCTGATGCAATGGAGTTGAAGTGGATTCTCTAGGCTGCTTATTTGGCAGATCTTGATCCTTATGGATAGGCTGCTCTGTTGTAACCGAACAGTATGACTGATGTAGGAGAGCCATAGAAGCAAAACTGTAGACCCAATGCAGTGGAGTTGAACAGAGAATTTGGGTAGAAGAACTTATGTAGCAATGTTGATCGAAGATCATTGAGGCTGAGAAATGTAGCAGGGTTGTAGCAGTGGAATGGAAACAGGTATGGCAGATAGTTGATAGCTAGGTCAAATGGCAGAGCTAATGCCGTGGAATGAATGCAGCAGGGTGGAAAAACTGATTGGTGTTGCCAAACTGAAGTAAGAGTCGATTTGGCCAAACTTAAGTAACAGAGTTGCCCCTGATTTGAGTCACTTTGCCTATTATATAGAGCCATTTTTTAAAAGAGCAGCCTTGGACTCAGACCAGTTTGATTGTGAGCTTGTCCTAAGGACGTTATCCTGGTGATCCCTTGGTTTTCACTCTTTAACCCCTATACAGGGATCTGGCCTTTGCTGCAGGGGACCCACCGGGCCACTACCTCCTGGAATAGTTCTGGTGTAGTCAGGCATTACTGGTAGTTGGTAAACAGGCAGAGGTTAGAGCAGTCAGAGTTTGTGCAATTTTATGAAGCTAACCTGAGGTCAGGGCAGGCAGCAGAGTAAGTACTGTAGACAGGCTAAGGTCAGGGCAGGCAGTGGAATATCAGAGTTGGTTAAGGCCTGGGCTATACTGCAACTTTTTATAGCGTGACTAATTGATTTTAACTATTGAATAACAGCTACAGTCCACAAGATTGCGTTCAACTGAATTCATTTATTTGGAGGCAGCTGTAGTTCAATAGTTAAAATCAATCAGTCACACTACAAAAAAGTCGCAGTGTACCTTAGGCCTAACAGGCAGAAGTTTGGTGCACAGGCAAACAATCAGAATAGCACGTCTTCACTGGTTAAACTAATAAACAAGCAGAAGCTGATTAACAATTAGGAGCAGCCATGCTACTGCACACACAGCAAGGAGAGGAGGGGAGTGGTGGTGATGGCAAAAATGAGTGTAGTTGTGATGGAAAGCCGGCGGCGCGCTTCCCCAGTGCTGCGCCGCCGGACTTCCGCTGGTAACATGGAGCGAGGACACGATATGCGTCCTCTTCTCCATAGCAACCTGCGGGGAGGACCTGGCGCGCTCCTTGCGTCCTCCCCGCCCCCCTAGAGACGAGCAGTAGGGAATTGAAGTGCTGGTCTGGTCAGCCAGCACTTCATTAGTTAATTACCTGTTGAGTTTTTAGCCATGTGGTGCTGATCACACCACATGGCTACTTTGCATACTGTTTTGGCAGCAATGCTCCGCCTCAGGTCATGTGATGCTGGCCACATCACATGATCCTGGGTGGGCTATTTAAAGATGGCAACTGCCTAGTGTAGTTGCCTGTTATTTGGTTTTCCTGTACAGTGCTGGTGTTTTTTGTTGCAAGTTATTGGATTTCAGTGGATTCAGACTTCGGCTTGTGGACTTGGACTTCGCCTTTGCTTTTCCCCTGGTATTGACGTGAACTCCTGATACGACCCCTTGGCTAGTTGACTACTCTGTATTGTGTTTGTTCTGTCTGTGTTTGTTATTCCCTTTGTTTCCCCTTTCCTTGCCCCTGCACTTACTCAGGTCAGGGCCTGTCGACCAGTTACGGTTCTGCCATCTAGGGCTTATACTGTAAGTAGGCAGGGACAGTGGTTGGGGTTACAGTCAGGGCTCACTTTCCCCCCTTCCCCTCGTGACAGAATAACAGGCCTACCTTCATGGAGCCGTTTAGAGTCCTCACGGATCAAATGAGTAACATGGCTCAGATGATCCAGGATCTAGCTGAGAGACTCCAACATCAGGAGCAGCTGCAGTCTGTACCCGTAGCCGTTCCCTCCATGCCTAACCCCAATATTGAACCCCATGTTAAGTTACCTGATCGGTTTTTGGGGGACCGAAAGACTTTCAGGTCCTTTAAGGAGAGCTGCAAGCTTTATTTCCGTTTGCGCCCTCATTCCTCAGGTTCGGAGCAGCAAAGGGTCGGTATAATCATATCCTTACTGCAAGGGGATCCGCAGGAGTGGGCTTTTTCATTACCATCTGACTCTCCATGTCTTTCTTCTGTGGAGGCATTTTTTCAGGCCTTAGGGCTGTTGTATGAGGAGACCGCGGGTGGCCACAGTTGCCGAAAATCAACTTAGATCTCTTCGCCAGGGTAACCGTCCTGTCGAGGATTACTGTGCGGAGTTCCGTAAATGGTGTGTGTCCTCTGAGTGGAACGATCCTGCATTGAGGAGTCAATTTAAGGTGGGACTGTCCGACCACTTAAAAGACTTACTTGTTAGTTACCCCTCCCCAGACACCCTAGACGCGACTATGACTCTAGCTATTAGACTCGACCGACGATTCAGAGAGAGACAGAGAGAACGTCGGACTGCTCCTCAAGTGGTCGTTTCGCCTGATGCTCCCACTCAGAGACCTCCTCCTGCTGAAGTCCTGGAAGAGCCTATGCAACTAGGGCTAACTATGAGGGACCAGAGGCGCCTCAAGGGAGCTTGTTTCTACTGTGGAGAAATGGATCACTGGCTCCAGCAGTGTCCAAGACTTCCAGCCTCAAAGAAGTCTCTTCCGAGGAATAAGGTTTCACCCAGGGTGGTAAGAAAGAAATTTTTGTTACCTATTACGATTTCGCATAATTTGTGTAAGGGTTCAGGTGAAGCATTTGTGGATTCCGGATCTGCTTCTAATTTTATTGACTTTGATTTTGCTCAGGCTGTAGGGATTCCTACAATTCCGTTGAAGGGTGTTATACAAATTATTGCTCTTGATTCCACACCTCTGGGTAACGGGAAGGTAGAATTTTGTACTCCTGAGGTTACCCTTACTGTATGGGGTCTCTCATTCTGAAATTTGTTCATTTCTAGTATTAAAGAATTTACCTGCTGATCTTGTCCTGGGTTTGCCTTGGTTACAGGACCACAATCCGGTAATCAATTGGTCATCAGGTGAATTGGAAAAATGGGGGTCTAAGTGTAACCAGTGCTGTAAGTCTATACTGCAAGCTGGAACCACTGTCGAGTCTCTTGTCCTTCCAGAGTATATCAGAGACTTTTTAGATGTGTTTACTATGTCTGAGACTGACTTCCTTCCTCCCCATCGGCCTTATGATTGTTCCATTGAGATCATTGAAGGGTCTAAGTATCCCAAGGGCCATATTTATAATCTTTCGGCCCCAGAACGTCAGGCCATGAAGGAGTACCTTACTGAAAGTCTGGCTAAGGGTCATATCAGGCCTTCAGTATCACCAATGGGGGCGGGGTTTTTCTTTGTCAGTAAAAAGGATGGAGGGTTAAGGCCATGTATTGATTACAGGGAACTGAACAAAATTTCAGTAAAAAACAGGTACCCCTTGCCCCTTATTCCAGATTTATTGAACCAGGTCCAAGGAGCCTGCTGGTTCTCTAAACTGGACTTAAAAGGGGCCTATAATTTGATTAGGATCAGGGAGGGGGATGAGTGGAAGACTGCCTTCAATACCCCAGAGGGTTACTATGAGTACCAAGTGATGCCTTTCGGGTTGAGTAATGCACCGGCTGTTTTTCAAAATTTTGTCAATGATATTTTCAGACCGTTTTTGGGGAGGTTTATGATTGTCTATATTGATGATATTCTCATTTTTTTGGCTGATTGGGAGTCACATGTCTCTCACACTAGACAGGTGCTGGAGGTACTACGCAAAAATCTATTATTTGTTAAAGGGGAAAAGTGTACTTTTGGTGTCCAGGAGGTAGCCTTTCTAGGTTATATCCTCACCCCTTTTTCTTTTAAAATGGACCCAGCAAAGGTACAAGCCATCCTAGATTGGGTACGACCTACCTCCCTAAAGGCGCTCCAGCGCTTTCTAGGATTTGCTAACTTTTACCGTAAATTTATTAAAAATTTCTCAGTTATGGCCAAGCCTATTACGGATCTGACTCGTAAGGGAGCAGATCTGGCCAATTGGTCCCTGGCAGCCATAAAGGCGTTTGAATCTCTTAAAAGATCTTTTATTAATGCTCCTGTTTTGATCCAACCCGACCAAACTAAGCCCTTTATAGTGGAGGTTGATGCTTCTGAGGATGGCGTTGGAGCTGTTCTGTCTCAGGGATCCTCCACTTTAACTAATCTCAAGCCATGCGCTTTTTTTTCACGCAAATTCTCGCCTGCCGAAAAGAATTATGATATCGGCAACAGGGAATTATTAGCTATTAAATGGGCTTTTGAGGAATGGCGTCATTTCTTGGAGGGGGCATTGCACCGTGTCATGGTCCTCACGGATCACAAAAATCTGATGTTTCTGGAGTCAGCTAAGCGGTTAAATCCTAGACAGGCAAGGTGGGCTTTGTTTTTTACTCGTTTTGATTTTTGTGTTACCTTCAGGCCTGGAAGTAAGAACATTAAGGCGGATGCCCTGTCAAGAAGCTTCCATGCTTGTCAACTTCCTGAGGGCCCGCCTGAACCCATCCTGCCTGCTGACATCATTGTGGCAGCCGCCACAGCTGACTTGACTTCTGAAATTTCGGCGGGACAACATCTGGCTCCGCCTGACACTCCCACAGATAAGTTATTTGTGCCGGCTCATTTACGTTTGCGGCTGCTGGTGAGTGTCACAACTCCGTGTTATGTGGACATCCAGGTATTAATGCCACTAAAGAGTTAATTTCTAGGGAATTTTGGTGGTCTTCTATTTCTAGGGATGTTCAGGCCTTTGTAACTTCCTGTAGCACATGCGCCAGGTCCAAGAATCCTAAGACGCGTCCTATGGGTGAGCTACATCCATTACCCATTCCTGATAGACCATGGTCCCACTTGTCTATGGATTTTATCACTGACCTGCCGTGTTCTGATAGTAAAACTGTGATTTGGGTGGTAGTGGACAGGTTCAGTAAAATGTGTCATCTCATCTCATTGTGTAAATTACCTACTGCAAAAGTTTTGGCCTCTCTGTTTATTGATCACATTGTAAGAATTCATGGTATACCGGAAAACATTGTATCAGACAGGGGTGTGCAATTTGTCTCCAGGTTTTGGAAGGCCTTTTGTCATAAGATTGATATTTCCTTGTCTTTTTCGTCGGCCTTCCATCCAGAGACTAATGGTCAGACTGAGCGCCTTAATCAATCTGTTGAACAATTTCTTAGATGTTATGTTGCAGACAACCAACATCAATGGTCTAGATATTTGTCTCTCGCCGAATTTGCCATAAATAACAGGGTTAATACATCCTCTGGGATATCGCCATTCTTCTGTAATATGGGTTTCCATCCGCGTTTTGGTTCTTTTTCCTTGTCTACATCTGTTGTTCCAGAGGTCAACTCTTTTGCTCAAGAACTGTGCACAGTTTGGGCGCAGGTTCAAACGAACCTGAAAAAAGCCCAAGAGACCCAAAAGGTTAAGGCAGATAGGAAGCGCTCGAATGGTGTTGATTTCAAGGTGGGGGACAAAGTGTGGCTTTCGACAAAGAACCTGAAAATGAAAGTACCTTCTTATAAGTTTGCACCTCGGTTCATTGGTCCGTACGAGATCACCAAGGTGATTAATCCTGTGTCTTTTAAACTGTGTCTACCTGAATCTTTTCGCATCCACAATGTATTTCACAAATCATTGTTAAAGGGTTATGTTGCTCCCGTTTGTCCAGAGAATCAACCTCCGCCTCCAGTACAGGTGGCAGGACAAGAGGAACATGAGGTTGCTAGTATTATTGATGTAAGAAAGGTTCGGAATTCCTTCCAGTATCTCGTACACTGGAGAGGATTCGGTCCGGAGGACAGATCTTGGGTACCGTTGACCAGGATGCATGCTGATACTCTCATCAGGAATTTCCATCGAGTGCATCCTGAGAAACCGGCTCCCGTGGTTAAGGGTCCGGTGGCCCCTCATGAAGGGGGGGTACTGTGATGGGAAGCCGGCGGCGCGCTTCCCCAGTGCTGCGCCGCCGGACTTCCGCTGGTAACATGGAGCGAGGACACGATATGCGTCCTCGTCTCCATAGCAACCTGCGGGGAGGACCTGGCGCGCTCCTTGCGTCCTCCCCGCCCCCCTAGAGACGAGCAGTAGGGAATTGAAGTGCTGGTCTGGTCAGCCAGCACTTCATTAGTTAATTACCTGTTGAGTTTTTAGCCATGTGGTGCTGATCACACCACATGGCTACTTTGCATACTGTTTTGGCAGCAATGCTCCGCCTCAGGTCATGTGATGCTGGCCACATCACATGATCCTGGGTGGGCTATTTAAAAATGGCAACTGCCTAGTGTAGTTGCCTGTTATTTGGTTTTCCTGTACAGTGCTGGTGTTTTTTGTTGCAAGTTATTGGATTTCAGTGGATTCAGACTTCGGCTTGTGGACTTGCACTTACTCAGGTCAGGGCCTGTCGACCAGTTACGGTTCTGCCATCTAGGGCTTATACTGTAAGTAGGCAGGGACAGTGGTTGGGGTTACAGTCAGGGCTCACTTTCCCCCCTTCCCCTCCTGACAGTAGTAGTAATTCATTGAAAAATGTTCCTCAAAGAAGTAGTGGGGCGACAATGGTTGTCTTTTTGATGGTGTAGTTAGAAAAAAAGTTAGAAAAAAACATCTGCCACCAAAAAAGGATAATTAGTGGACAACATTTTAATTTAAAAATACAATCAGTGCAGCGCAGAGTGTTTTTAAATAGGCTGTTTGTCACCACCAGCTACCATGCTAATACACTTTCACATTACTAATGATATCTTGGCATTAAAGACATTAGAAGGGGTTGGATACAGTTCTGGGAGACCTTAGAGTATTATACACAACTTTTCAGTGCACTTTATTTGTACTCAAATCAAATCTACCAACCTTTTTGTTAGAATTGGAACTGAAACAAATTTCTAGAAATTTGCTTATCTCTAAATACTGTATATCCCAAAAATAGCAACTCCCGGTGTTCGAATAGACATTTTTCCAGCTTAGCATATAGGCAATTCTCCCAAAATTACAGTAGAACAGAATAGACATAAAGGCTGTGACTGTCCAAATCATGAGAATATATGAAGAGTCACAATTAGATACTGACTTACTGTGTCCCATAAGATTTCATTTATAAAATGTTGAAAAACTGTAGTATTCAATACTTTTTTAACATTGATCCCCTTCCTTGATACAAATCAGATTGTAAGCCCCACAAAGATCCAGTTTGGACAAGGAATGAGCAACCTTAGACTAGAGCTACACATCGACATGTGTCGCACAACATTTCATGTAATGTATGTCTATATTGTCGTGATGCAACAGTCACAAAAAATCCAGATATGCAGGTTTTTTTTTTGTTGTAAGTCGTATGTCACGTGCAACATTCACTCTATTGACTTCAATATAAGTCACGCGCGACTCACCTGTGACACAGCCAAATCACAGCCCTAAAGTAATCGTGTTGCAGACAAGTCACACGTTTTTGTGTCGCATGACTTTTCTGTGATTCGCTGTCATACGACTGTTATATGGCTCTACCCTAAAAGAAGTTGTACAGTAATCTCAAGTTATCCCCTGCCCTAAGGATATCCCTTTTCCACAGGATACGGCATATCATATAAAGTAAAGAAACAGTCACTCGCTCCGGCAGGGGCGGATTGGCCATAGACCTTACAGGGAAATTTCCCGGTGGGTCAGTGCCCAGGGGGCCACCTGGGCCCTCCTTATGGCCGGTCAGTGGTAGTTTTTGGGGATATATTTTGTGATGGACTGTGGTATTTGGCTCTGTTGGGGTGTTATAATGTGTCACAATATGGTATTGCTGGCCCTGCCTTCCATCAGTTTGGACCCAACTACAAAATGGGGGCCGCTTTTCATATTTTTTCCAAGGCCACTTTAAGTTCCCAGTCCGTCCCTGTGCTCCGGCCAGATCTTGCTAAGATCTCATTGCGCACCAACACCCAAGATAACCCAAGGTAGATAACAAAGAGATAAGGTAGCGTATTCAAAAGACTTCTTATTTAGAGCTTATCCTCTATGACATGTAGGGAGTGTTTATGCTATTAGTGCACACACTAGTATGGGCACAGGATATTCCAGAAAATTGTTTAACAAGTGTGAATGCGGTGCACATGTAAGGCTACTTTCACACTTGCGTTTGGACGGATCCGCACGCAATGCGTTTGCGAACGGATCCTTACGCAAATGCATTCGTTCGCATCCGTTCAGAATGGATCCGCATTGCCTATCTTTTACATAGGCAAAACGGATCCGTTCTGATCTCCATTGAAAGTTCCATAGGGAACGGATCCGTTTGCTATTGTGCATTAGCAAACGGATCCGCTCCCATTGACTTGCATTGGAGTGGAGACGGATCCGCCTCCATTCCGCTCGGTCAAGCGGACACCAAAACGCTGCATGCAGCGTCTTGGTGTCCGCATCCAGAGCGGAATGGAGGCGGAACGGAGGAAAACTGATGCATTCTGAACGGATCCTTATCCATTCAGAATGCATTAGGGGCAAACGGTTCCGTTCAGGACCGTTTGTGAAACCCTGGGACGGATCTCACAAATGGATCCTGCTGGCGCAGGTGTGAAAGTAGCCTAAACTAATCAATGTGGTATAATTCATATCTGTGCTAGCTACAAGTTTTTGTGCTTGTTAACTGTTGTTAATTGCCTTAAAGTGGAAGAACCACTACATTAACCCTCCATACACACCATGGATAAGGGATAGTTTGAAATAACTGGAAAACACCTTTAATCTGATCAAACAGTTCAGTAATATTTAGACTTTGGTAGTTGACACCTGGTCTAAAGGGGTTGTCCATGATTCTGGAAGTCAACACCAGAACGTACTGCTTCATCCACTATGTACTGGACAAAGCAAGCAACTACAGCACTGCTACCACTATAGTGACTAAGAGTAGCGCTAGTTACCAGCTCCATCCACTTAGTGCAGTTCTCACACCAACTTACTGCACTGGAGCTACAAGGTAATAGGCGGGGGTGTGAGTATCAGACCCCCTCCAATCTGATATTGATGGCCTATCCTGGGGATGGAAGAACACCACTCCTGTAGGAAAAGTAGATTTGCGGATGAATCCCCTTGCCTGATTCTCCTGGATATAGGCTGACTTAGCTTTCATCTCCAGTAGATACAAGGAATACACTCTTACTCTAGGTGGTTTTGTACCCAGAAGGAGAGAAATGGCAAATTCAACTGAATGATTAGTCTTATCTTATCCACAAAGTCCTGTTAATGTGGAGGAATGCCGTAATTAATGGAGATAGAAATGAGTGACAAGGTAGAAGATTGAGGCAGGGTTTTAATACATTGAAAACAAAATGGACCCGACCAGGTAATTTGGTTGGTTGACCAATCAATTACTGTGGTGATCTTGATCCTTTTCTTTAGACCTTTCTCAAAAATCCACAATAGCTGCAAGAGAGACTCGTTTTTCGAAGGATGTAGAAAGTTCACTTCCAACTATCTTGTTGTCAATATGGCTCCATAGTTTAGCATACACTGCGGAGCTGGATGGCATATTGTCACACAGATTTGGAGCTTTGGAAGGGATCAGCTGCAGAATGAATGCAACCAGGCTCCTCAAATACTTAGAGAAAGTGATTACTTTTAGGTTCATCCCATTCCATAAAGAGTGCTGACCAGGGCAATGCTAACAGAGAGCAGACAAAATATGTATGCTGCTTGATCAGAGTAGAATTGCCAAGAACACAGTTGAAAGTGTACCGTGTATTGACTGGTAAAGCCCCAACATGCTTTTGGGTTAATTTTTTTTAAACTGGACAGGTGTTGGAAGATAAGGTGAGGATCCACAATGGTGTGGATCCTCCTTCACCTGCCATAAATTTGTGCATCCTCAGGACCTTAGGACCTGAGGATCCACAAATTTATGGCAGGTGAACTGATTGTGGAGATGCTGCAGAAGCAGAACCCTGGGCACCCAACCACCCTGAGAGGTGACATAAAAACTAGAATACTTCTTGTTAACTTGAAGCTAGTTGAGATACAAATTCAACCAACTCATCAAGGTCAAGCAGCAATAGCATAGATGGTGCTGCACCTATAAGATCCATGGCCTGTTGAGTCTGGTGAGTTGGATCCTCTACACAACAACAGTTGTACAAAATAACAGATTTTGAGCCTCATGAATAGGTGGTGCTGTACAGCAGAGCAGAAGGACTGATGTAGCAGACTCTAAGAAGCAGATCTGTAAGCATAAAGCAGTGGAGCTGAACAGAACAGGGTTAGCAGAGCTGACTAGTGGAGAAACATTGCAGAGTTGCAGCAGTGGAATGGAGACTGGTACAGCAGAGTTGATATAGCTTAGTTAAATGGCACAGCTGATACAGTAAAACTGATGCAGCAGAGTGGAATAACCGAGTTGATATAGCTGAATGAGATAGCAGCACAGATGCACTGAGGTGAAGTAGCAAAGTAAATGTGGCTGAGTTGAGGGACCAGAGTTGATGCAGCAGGGTGAAATAGAGTTGATACAGGTAAACTGAAGATGCAATATTTGAAGACTACTTGGAGGTAAACATATGGAGTTGTTGGTGTTGTTGAGGTTGTGGAGTTGTTGGTGATAAATGTAATGTTCTTCATGTAATGTGTACAAATGCTCGCAGCTTAGGCAACAAGATCTGCGAGCTAATATCAATAGTTTGTAGAGATAATTTGGACTTGGTTGTAATAACAGAGACATGGTTCAGAGATTGCAATAACTGGGAAACAGCCATTCCGGGATACACTTTGTATAGGAAAGATAGGGTGGAGAAAAGGGGGGGTGGGGTCGCCATTTATGTTAAAGATACCATAAAATCAACAGTGATCCAAAATTCATGTAAGGAGTTGGAGACTCTCTGGGTCTGCTTGCAAAATAAAAAGGGATCTGTTACCAGAGTGGGTGCTATCTATAGGCCTCCAGGGCAATCTGAAGAGCATGACATTATGCTGGTGGACGAGATTATCCAAATGGCGGTAAAGGGAGATATTGTAGTTATGGGAGAATTCAACATGCCTGATGTTGATTGGAATATCCCTTGTGCGTCCACATGCAAAAGTAGGAACATAGTAGAGGCCCTGGCGGGGATGTCCCTAAAACAGTTGGTAAAAGCGCCAACTAGAGGTGAAAATATCCTAGATCTGGTATTTACAAATGGGGATCTGGTATCTGAGGTGAAGGTGGGAGAAAATCTGGGTTCCAGTGACCACCAATGTTTGTGGTTCGAAGTTCAAACTGACTGTGAGAAATCCCATTCTGCAACCAAAGTATTGGATTTTACGAAGACCAAGTTTGAGGTTATGGGAGAATATGTAAAGAAAGAATTAAAAGGGTGGGATAAAACAGCAAGAGCGAGTGCTCAGTGGAAGGCATTTAAAGAAGTCCTCTTAATGGCAACTAGACTATATGTTAGACAAATTAGCAAAAGGAAAAGAAAGAGAAATCCACTATGGTTTACTAGAGAGGTAAGAGCTATAGTGAATGATAAAAAGTCTGCCTATAAGAGGTATAAAGAGTCTGGAAGTGTAGCGGACAGAGAAGTTTATAAAATTATACAGAAGAAGACAAAACAGATTATTAATGCTGCTAAAGCTTCAACGGAGGAAGAAATGGCCAAATCTGTTAAGGAGGGAAATAAAACCTTCTTCAGATATATTAGTGACAGGAAGAAGAAAAACTGCAGCATTACAAAACTTAGCAATGGAAAAAATCTGTATATAGATGGGGATAAGGCGGTCGCTGACCATCTGAATAACTATTTCTGCTCAGTTTTTTCAGATGGCGACTTTCAAAATCAGAACATAGCATTGCCTCTAGTTGTAAAGTTTCAGCCCCAGTGTTTTCAGAGGCCGATGTTCTACAGGAACTTGTCCGGCTAAAGTTAAATAAGGCAATGGGTCCGGATGGCATCCACCCCAGAGTTCTTAAAGAACTCCGATCTGTGGTTGTTAGCCCCCTGACTGATCTGTATAATCAGTCCCTTCTTACAGGAGATGTTCCTGATGATTGGAGAATGGCCAATGTTGTACCCATTCACAAGAAGGGTAGTAGAGAAGAAGCTAGTAACTATAGGCCAGTCAGCTTGACATCTGCAGTGGTAAAAATGATGGAGACTCTACTAAAAAAGAAGATAATTGACCATCTAACAACAAACAACTAGATGGACCCAAACCAGCATGGCTTTACTGAGGGCCAATCATGCCAGACTAATCTCATTGATTTCTTTGACTATGTAACTAAAGTGCTGGATGAAGGTGGTGCTGTGGATATCGCCTACCTGGATTTCAGTAAAGCTTTCGATACGGTTCCCCATAAAGAGCTGATAGAGAAGTTATCAAAAATTGGACTTAACCCCTGGATAGTTCAGTGGATCTGCAGTTGGCTGAAGGACAGATACCAGAGGGTTGTTGTTAATGAAGCGTATTCTGAGGAGAGGCTGGTTATAAGTGGGGTGCCACAAGGATCTGTTCTGGGTCCTGTTCTGTTTAACATGTTTGTAAGTGACATAAGGGACGGCTTGGTAGGGAAGGTTTGCTTGTTTGCTGATGACACAAAAGTGTGTAATAGGGTTGATGTTCCAGGAGGTGTCGGTAATATGGAGAATGATTTATCTTTATTAGATAAGTGGTCAAAACAATGGAAACTTCAGTTCAATGTTTCCAAATGTAAAATAATGCACTTGGGGAGAAGAAATCCTCTATCTGAGTATCGTATTGGCAGTTCTATGCTAACAAAGACCTCAGAAGAGAAGGATTTGGGGGTAGTCATCTCTGACGGCCTCAAAATGAGTAACCAATGCAGCCAGGCGGTAGGGAAAGCAAATCATATGCTTGGCTGCATAGCTAGAGGTATAACAAGCAGAAGGAGGGAGATTGTGATCCCTCTGTATAGAGCTCTAGTGAGACCACATCTGGAATACTGTGTTCAATTCTGGAGACCTCACCTGCAAAAGGATATTGCTAAAATAGAACGGGTCCAAAGAAGAGCTACAAAAATGGTGGAAGGTCTAAAGCATAGAACTTATCAAGAAAGACTCCGAGTTCTTAATATGTATAGTCTGGAGGAAAGAAGAGAAAGGGGGGACATGATTGAAACCTTTAAATATGTTAAAGGACTGAATAATGTTCAGGAGGGAAGGGTTATTAATAAGAAACTGAACACAAGAACAAGGGGGCACAATCTGAGGTTAGTTGGGAGAAAAATCAAGAACAACATTAGAAAATATTATTTCACTCAAAGAGTAGTAGAAGCTTGGAACAAACTTCCAGCAGAGGTGGTTGATAAATCCACAGTAACTGAATTTAAACATGCCTGGGATAAACATGTATCTATCCTAAGATAACAATAAAAGGGCAGACGAGATGGACCAGGTGGTCTTTTTCTGCCGTCAATCTTCTATGTTTCTATATAAAAAATGATATTGTCACCTTTGCCCAAAATTTTAAAGACGCCTCGATCCTCACACACTTTTGTTGGACAGTGGTCAGTCACAGCTTTATTTTTTGTTTAGCAATCCAAAACCAAGCATAAGCTTATTTAAAAAAAAAAAGAATGCATCATATATCTAAAATTATGCCTGGAAGTGATATTCCGGTAAATGGAGTCCAATAGGGCTGGTCCAGCCTCCAAATTTCACCATAGGCAAAAAACTGTCCAACTGCAGCTGTGACTTCACAGAAGCAGGATAAAACGTCATTTTAGGGCGGTTCAAATGATGTCTTTGCCCTACGTTTAACATATACGTTTAGAAAAAAGGTAGAAATTACACTACACCTTTCCATCCCACAGAGTCCAGTAAAAAAAACATATACATAAATGTATATATATACAGTGCCTTGCGAAAGTATTCGGCCCCCTGGAACTTTACAACCTTTTGCCACATTTCAGGCTTCAAACAAAAAGATATACAATTTTAAATGTTTGGTGAAGAATCAACAACAAGTGGGTCACAATTGTGAAGTGGAACGAAATTTATTGGATCATTTAAACTTTTTTTGCAATAATAAAACTGAAAAGTGGGGCGTGCTAAATTATTTGGCCCATTTAGGCCCCTTTCACACGAGCGGGAGACTCGCATGTCTCCCGCAACGCATCTACAGGGCTGGACTCCGCACGGACAGGGATCGCATATAATGCTATGCGATCCCTGTCAGTGCGGAGTCCAGCCCTGTAGATCCGTTGCGGGAGACATGCGAGTCTCCCGCTCGTGTGAAAGGGGCCTTACTTTCAGTTCAGAAAACTCACTCCAGAAGTTCATTGAGGATCTCTGAATGATCCAATGTTGTCCTAAATGACTGATGAAGATAAATAGAATCCACCTGTGTGTAATTAAGTCTCCGTAAAAATGCACCTGCTCTGTGATAGTCTCAGAGTCCTGTTTAAAGCACAGACAGCATCATGAAGACCAAGGAACACACCAGGCAGGTCCGTGATACTGTTGTGGAGAAGTTTAAAGCCGGATTTGGATACCATAAGATTTCCCAAGCTTTAAACATCCCAAGGAGCACTGTGCAAGCGATCATATTGAAATGGAAGGAGTATCAAACCACTGCAAATCTACCAAGACCTGGCCATCCCTCTAAACTTTCATCTCAAACAAGGAGAAGACTGATCAGGGATGCAGCCAAGAGGCCCATGATCACTCTGGATGAATTGCAGAGATCTACAGCTGAGGTGGGAGAGTCTGTCCATAGGACAAAAATCAGTCGAACACTTCACAAATCTGGCCTTTATGGAAGAGTGGAAAGAAGAAAGCCATTTCTCAAAGATATCCATAAAAAGTCTCATTTACAGTTTGCCACAAGCCACCTGGGAGACACACCAAACATGTGGAAGAAGGTGCTCTGGTCAGATGAAACCAAAATCCAACTTTTTGGAAACAATGCAAAACAATATGTTTGGCGTAAACACAGCTCATCACACTGAACACATCATCCCCACTGTCAAACATGGTGGCGGCAGCATCATGGTTTCGGCCTGCTTTTCATCAGCAGGGACAGGGAAGATGGTTAAAATTGATGGGAAGATGGATGGAGCCAAATACAGGACTATTCTGGATGAAAACCTGTTGGAGTCTGCAAAAGACCTGAGACTAGGACGGAGATTTATCTTCCAACAAGACAATGATCCCAAACATAAAGCAAAATCTACAATGGAATGGTTCAAAAATAAACGTATCCAGGTCTTAGAATGGCCAAGTCAAAGTCCAGACCTGAATCCAATTGAGAATATGTGGAAAGAGCTGAAAACTGCTGTTCACAAACACTCTCCATCCAACCTCAAAGAGCTCGAGCTGTTTTGCAAGGAAGAATGGACAAGAATTTCAGTCTCTAGATGTGCAAAACTGATAGAGACATACCCCAAGCGACTTGCAGCTGTAATTGCAGCAAACGGTGGCGCAACAAAGTATTAATGCAAGGGGGCCGAATAATTTTGCATGTCCCACTTTTCAGTTTTATTATTACAAAAAAAGTTTAAATGATTCAATAAATTTCGTTCCACTTCACAATTGTGACCTACTTGTTGTTGATTCTTCACCAAAAATTTAAAATGTTATATCTTTTTGTTTGAAACCTGAAATGTGGCAAAAGGTTGAAAAGTTCCAGGGGGGCCGAATACTTTCGCAAGGCACTGTATATATATTCTTTTACAATGGAACTCTATGGTGATAGATACCACTGTATGGCATCTGTCAGAGGCATCTGTTTAATGGATACATTTTTTCTGTATACGATAAACATAAGACAAAAACATGATGTGAATGCCTTATAGCAAGTAGAAAAAAAAATATTTGAACAGCACACCAAAATAACCCAAAACCAATGAGAAAGCCTCCAAGGAGGTTGCATGGGACAACAATGTCTCCTGACCTCTAAGAGGGGAAGAGGACGTGATGTGTGTTACAGTATTAGAATATCTATAGAAAGGACCTATGTGATACGATATTATAAGACCTACAGAAGAGACCTGGTCTGTAAAGCAATATTATAAGAACTCTAGACAAGACTTGGTGTGTGATACAATGTCATAAAGATTAACAGATGAGACCTACTGTGTGATACAATATTATAAGAACTACAGACGAGACCTGGTCTGTGATACAATATTATAAGAACTACAGACAAGACCTGATCTGTGATACAACATTATAAAAATTACAGACGAGACCTGGTGTGTGATACAATATAATAAGATTAACAGATGAGACCTGGTGTGTGATACAATATAATAAGAACTACAGACGAGACCTGATCTGTAATACAATGCTATAAGCACTACAGAGAAGACCTGGTGTGTGATACAATATTATAAGCACTACAGACAAGACCTGGTGTGTGATACAATATTATAAGAACTACAGACGAGACCTGGTGTGTGATACAATATAATAAGATTAACAGATGAGACCTGAGGTGTGATGCAACATTATAATATGTACAGATGAGACCTACTGAGTGATACAATATTATAAGAACTACAGACAAGACCTGATCTGTGATACAACATTATAAAAACTACAGACGAGACCTGGTATGTGATACAATATAATAAGAACTACAGACGAGACCTGTAGTGTGATACAATATTATAAAAACTACAGATGAGACCTGATCTGTGATACAATATTATAAGAACTACAGACAAGACCTGATCTGTGATACAACATTATAAAAACTACAGACGAGACCTGGTGTGTGATATAATATAATAAGAACTACAGACGAGACCTGGTATGTGATACAATATTATAAGAACTACAGACGAGACCTGGTCTGTAATACAATATTATAAGAACTACAGACGAGACCTGGTATGTGATACAATATTATAAAAACTACAGACGAGACCTGGTATGTGATACAATATTATAAGAACTACAGACGAGACCTGGTGTGTGATACAATGCTATAAGCACTACAGATGAGACCTGGTGTGTGATACAATATTATAAGAACTACAGATGAGACCTGGTCTGTAAAGCAATATTATAAGAACTCTAGACAAGACTTGGTGTGTGATACAATGTCATAAAGATTAACAGATGAGACCTACTGTGTGATACAATATTATAAGAACTACAGACGAGACCTGGTCTGTGATACAACATTATAAAAATTACAGACGAGACATGGTGTGTGATACAATATAATAAGAACTACAGACGAGACCTGATCTGTAATACAACGCTATAAGCACTACAGACGAGACCTGGTGTGTGATACAATATTATAAGAACTACAGACGAGACCTGGTATGTGATACAATATTATAAGAACTACAGACGAGACCTGATCTGTGATACAACATTATAAAAATTACAGACGAGACCTGGTGTGTGATACAATATAATAAGATTAACAGATGAGACCTGAGGTGTGATGCAACATTATAATATGTACAGATGAGACCTACTGTGTGATACAATATAATAAGAACTACAGAAGAAACCTGGAGAGTAATACAATATAATAAGAACTACAGACGAGACCTGATCTGTGATACAATATTATAAAAACTACAGACGAGACCTGGTATGTGATACAATATAATAAGAACTACAGACGAGACCTGGTATGTGATACAATATTATAAGAACTACAGACGAGACCTGGTCTGTAATACAATATTATAAGAACTACAGATGAGACCTGGTCTGTGATACAATATTATAAAAACTACAGACGAGACCTGATCTGTGATACAACATTATAAAAACTACAGACGAGACCTGGTGTGTGATATAATATAATAAGAACTACAGACGAGACCTGGTGTGTGATACAATATTATAAAAACTACAGACGAGACCTGATCTGTGATACAATATTATAAGAACTACAGACGAGACCTGGTGAGTGATACAATATTATAAAAACTACAGACGAGACCTGATCTGTGATACAATATTATAAGAAC
This sequence comes from Rhinella marina, assembly GCA_900303285.1. NCBI lineage: Eukaryota > Metazoa > Chordata > Amphibia > Anura > Bufonidae > Rhinella > Rhinella marina. Next base: position 551,772 of record ONZH01021784.1, read on the forward strand.
TACAGACGAGACCTGGTCTGTAATACAATATTATAAGAACTACAGACGAGACCTGGTATGTGATACAATATTTTAAAAACTACAGACAAGACCTGGTGTGTGATATAATATTATAAGAACTACAGACGAGACCTGGTGTGTGATACAATGCTATAAGCACTACAGATGAGACCTGGTGTGTGATACAATATTATAAGAACTACAGACGAGACCTGGTGTGTGATATAATATTATAAGAACTACAGACGAGACCTGGTGTGTGATACAACATTATAAAAACTACAGACGAGACCTGGTGTGTGATATAATATTATAAGAACTACAGACGAGACCTGGTGTGTGATACAACATTATAAGAACTACAGACGAGACCTGGTATATGATACAATATTATAAGAACTACAGACGAGACCTGGTGAGTGATACAATATTATAATAACTACAGACGAGACCTGATCTGTGATACAATATTATAAGAACTACAGACGAGACCTGGTGTGTGATATAATATTATAAGAACTACAGACGAGACCTGGTATGTGATACAATATTATAAGAACTACAGAAGAAACCTGGTATGTGATACAATATTATAAGAACTACAGAAGAAACCTGGTATGTGATACAATATTATAAGCACTACAGACGAGACCTGGTGTGTGATACAATATTATAAAAACTACAGACGAGACCTCGTGTGTGATACAATATTATAAGAACTACAGACGAGACCTGGTGTGTGATACAATATTATAAGAACTACAGACGAGTTATAGGGGGTAGACCTAGAACGATACTGATTAAAGTCCTCAACTTCAATGATAAAGAGATCATCATGAGAAAACTAAGAGAAATGGGAGAGATAAAATACAATAATGAAAGAATATTCACATTTCCAGATTATGCAACAGAGACACAGAAGCAAAGATCTTCGTTCTTCGGGGTTAAATCACGTTTGAGGAAAAATGACATAAAATATGCTTTGTTTTATCCTGCCAAGCTGAAAATAATAATGGATGGGAAGACACAATTTTTTGATACCCCAGAGGAAGCCACCTTATGGATGGACTCTATGGGGCTGAAAATGTGAAGTATTGATAAACCTGGTCGGATTGAATAATGCTCAAGAGAGGGACTCGTAAATAAAACGTAAACGAGTCGTAAGGGGAAGGGGGGGTGGGAGTCCGAGTGGTAGATATAAAAATGTAACAGGAAAAGGGGAAAATGTAAGAATATATGAGCGGAGGTTTTTTTTTTTTTTTTTTTGTTTTTCCTTTTGCTTCTCTTCTCTTGTTGTCTATATAAACACAAGGATAGATTATGAGTATTAAGATTATGGTATGGAACACGAGGGGTCTAGGGGACAGAATAAAAAGGGTTGCAATTTTTGATTTAATTAAATGTCACTCACCAGATATTGTGGCTATCACTGAAACTCACTTAACGAAAGATACACAAAAATGTTTATATAAGAAATGGTACCCCACACAGTACCACTCACATTACTCGACTTATGCACGGGGGGTAAGTGTGATGATACATCAAAGAGTAAAATGGGAATTATATGAAGTAAAATTAGATGAAGAAGGACAATTTGTATTCCTATACGGGAGGATTTCGAACTTAAGATGTGCACTTATTTTTTATATATACCGCCACCCTTCAAAGTAGAATTACTAAAGAAGGTATACCACTACTATACATTAATAGAAGAATGTCCTTGTTTAATTATGGGTGACTTTAATGGTTTGATGAATAATGAGAAAGATATACATAGGAGAAGTGGTAATTGGAAGGGAGGGGGTAATACACCACTTAATAAAATTTGCACGGAAATTGGATTAGATGATGTCTGGAGAAACCAAAATCCAGATGAAAAGGTATTTTCTCGTTTTAATAAAACCGCAAAATCGCTGTCTAGAATTGATCTAGTCTTATGTAATAGGGAGTACGTAGGAATAATAAAGAAAATTCAATATTATCCACAAAGTATTTCGGATCATTCACCAGTGGTCACAACTATAAATGTAGAACAAACTAGGAGCTATAAAGGGTGGAGATTGAATCCCCATTGGCTAGACTTGATTCCTTTTAATGAAACAACAAGAAAAGAATTAAAAGAAATATTAGAGATTAATTGGGGAACAGCCAGCGATATGACCGTATGGGACACAATAAAAGCATGGATTAGAGGTAGCGTGATAAAGAAAATAATAGAATTAAAGAAGACCTTAGGGACTAGAGAGAAAGAACTTAGTAGAGAAGTGGAAGAATTAGAACAACAGTATTTAGTAGGTAGATCAGATGAGGAATACGTAGAATGGAAAAATAAACAGAAAGAGTATGAGGAGTTGTTAACGGAAAAAGCAAGAAATAAGGTAATATTCGGGGGAAAAAAGAGACTTTTGGAGGAAGGAAAACCGAATAGGTACCTCATGGCCATTATCAACGGTCAAAATCAAAATAGGAGAATATCGGTGATAGAAAATAAAGAAGGGGAATTAATAAAGGATGAGGAGAAGATTAGCGGAGAATTTAGTTTATATTATAAAGAACTATATAGTACGGAGTTAAAAAAAACCCTAACGGAGATAGGAAACTATCTAGACCAAATTGATCTACCTAAATTAAATACAGAAGAAAGGGAAGAATTGGAAACACCTATAACCCCGGGAGAAATTTGGGCAGCTTTGAGACAGGTAAAGGGAAACTCGACCCCAGGGGCCGATGGATTACCTTATGAAATTTATCGGAAACTGGGACCTGAACTTATACCAGCACTTCATAGAGTTATTAACACATCTATTAGGGAGGGGAAATTACCAATCTCAATGATGGAGGCTAGAATCACATTAATCCCGAAACAGGGGAAGAACCCCATAAAAGTACAGTCATATAGACCTATTTCATTAATAAATGTGGATAATAAATTATATGCTAAGGTTCTAGCCAATAGGTTGTTGAAATACATGACACATCTTATTCATCCAGATCAGAACGGATTTATTCCTGGTAGGTCAACCAGGAACAATCTTGGGAGAGTATTAAATAACATTCAGATAGGAGAACCGGGGGGGTCCCACTCCATCCTGTCATTAGACGCAACTAAGGCGTTTGACAGGGTGGAGTGGGACCACCTCTGGGAAGTGATGAAGCGGTTCGGAATTGGCCCAAAGTATATTGAAATGGTTAAATTGCTTTATAATGGGCCAAGGGCCTCCGTGATAGTGAATGGGGTTCCCGGTGAATGTTTTGATCTTACAAGAGGTACTAGACAGGGTTGTCCTCTCCCCCCCTACTCTTTGCATTGGCTATTGAGCCTCTAGCAATTAAAATCAGAAAAGACCCAGAAATGGTGGGATTCGGAGTGGGGGGGAGAGGACAAATTAACTCTGTATGCAGATGACATTTTGATGTTTCTGAAGGACCCAGCTATATCTTTAACTAAGATCATGAAGACAATAGAGGAATATGGTGAAGTCTCTGGGCTTTTAATAAATTGGGAGAAATCCGTTCTGATGCCGTTGGGAGATAGCGTAGGAGACATAAGTGAAAAGATAAGCGTAATAGAAAGAGGGAGTACATTCAGATATTTGGGTATGGAGATTTCAGCAGATACATCAGAGTTTCATAAACATAATACTATGAGAGTAGTAGAGGAAATTAGAAAGAAAAGCGAAGTGTGGCTTGGACTTCTGATATCCAAGGCAGATAGGATATGCCTAATAAAATCAGTCATAGTACCTAAAATTCTATACGTTTTCTCAGCAGCCCCGACCTGGCCAAAAGAATTCATATTTAAAAAAATAAAAAATATATTGAATAGGCTAATATGGGGCCGGAAACGTGTGAGATTAAAAATAGATAATCTGTGTCTCCCTAGGGAATGGGGGGGACTAGCAATCCCTGACTTTAATCTATTTTGGAATGGGAAAAAAATCCATACTTCGCTTATTTATTAAGAGAAATTGGAGGGTCGGAGATCAGTATATGGGAACTATTGGAGTCAGGACAATTGAAAGATAGTAATATTTTCAGTAAAAGTTGGAAAATCATGAAAAAATGATGAACGAAACAAGAATGTATGATTTTGCTCCCTTATGGAATAACAGAAATTTGAAAGAAGTTAATAAGCTGAAGGTACTGGATAAGTTAGCAAAAGCAGGAATTAGAACAATGAAGGATGCATTCAACGAGGGACAATTGAAAAATTGGAATGATATCAGAAGAGAGTTTAATGTAACAAATAAAGATTATTATGAATATATAAAATTATACTACGCAGTTAAGAGATCAGGACAGGAAGAAAGTCACTATACAAGTGAACCAATGGGTTTGGTAAAAGATATTAAAGAGAAAAAAATATTAAAAAATAGCTTATCGAAAATTTACCGTAAATTGATAGCAACTCAAGTAACTAAGAGAGAGTTTAAAGGATTAAAAGAATGGGAGAAAGAAATTGGAGTAATCTCAGTAAAACAATGGAGGTTAATATATAAGAACATAAGGAAAGTCTCGGAGAGTCTAAGGCTCCAGCTGATACAGTATAATTGGATACATCGGATTTATTATACCCCTAGTAAACTGCATAAATGGAAAATAAGGGAAGACTCTAAAGGCCCTTTTAGACGGGCCGATTATTCTCCCTGCCGGAGCGCCGATCAGCGATATCGGCGCTCGGGCAGGGAGCCTTTACACGGCCCGACGAATCGAGCGCCGGGCCGCACGAGTGATCGCTGTATCGCTCGTGCGGCCCGGAAGCTCCATGCTGTCAGGCGCACATCGCCTGTTTACACAGGGCGATGTGCGCCCGACAGATTGGATCTTTTGGTTTCTACAAAAGATCCAATCAGCCGACGAACGAGCGTTTTGCTCGTTCGTCGGCTGATTAGGGCCACTTTTACACGGGCCGATTATCGGCACTAGCGTTCCTAGGAACGATTTTTTGGCCGATAATCGGCCCGTGTAAAAGGACCTTTAGTGTCCTAAATGTGGGAAGGAAGATACAGACCTAATCCATTTAATGTGGGAATGCCCTATGGTCAAAGATTTTTGGGATAAGGTTTTAGAAGAGATAGGAAAAGAGGAACAACAAAATATAAATTGGTCAGTAAAATGGATTATGTTGGGGTTAGATGACGACATAGATATGAGAAGGGAAAATAAAATAAGGATATTAAAAAAACTTTTTAAAGCACGATACACAATAGTGAGGTGGTGGATGTCTCCGGTCGCACCAGACATCAAATACTGGAAGAAAATTGTTAAAGTATAGTAATAAACCATAGGCTATTTTGCCAAGTTTTAATTTTATTACATCTTTGTTATATATAAAACTCGGACGGGGGGAGGGAGAGGGATGGGTGGCTGGGGTTGAGGTATGTATTCAAAATCATTGTTGTATTGTAATGTGTTGTTTATAAAATAAATAAAAAGGAAAAAAAAAAAAAAACTACAGACGAGACCTGGTATGTGATACAATATAATAAGAACTACAGACGAGACCTGGTCTGTGATACAATATTATAATAACTACAGACGAGACCTGGTATGTGATACAATATTATAAACTACAGACGAGACCTGGTGTGTGATACAATATTATAAAAACTACAGACGAGACCTGGTCTGTGATACAATGTTATAAGCACTACAGACGAGACCTGGTATGTGATACAATATTATAAGAACTACAGACGAGACCTGGTATGTGATACAATATTATAAGAACTACAGAAGAAACCTGGTATGTGATACAATATAATAAGAACTACAGACAAGACCTGATATGTGATACAACATTATAAAAACTACAGACGAGACCCGGTGTGTGATATAATATTATAAGAACTATAGACGAGATCTGGTATGTGATACAATATTATAAGAACTACAGACGAGACCTGGTCTATGATATAATATTATAAGAACTACAGACGAGACCTGGTCTATGATACAATATTATAAGAACTACAGACGAGACCTGGTCTATGATATAATATTATAAGAACTACAGACGAGACCTGGTCTGTGATATAATATTATAAGAACTACAGACGAGACCTGGTCTGTGATATAATATTATAAAAACTAAAGACGAGACCTGATCTGTGATACAATATTATAAGACCTACAGACGAGACCTGTAGTGTGATACAATACAATAAAAACTACAGATGAGACCTGGTATGTGATACAATATTATAAAAACTACAGACGAGACCTGATCTGTGATACAATATTATAATAACTACAGACGAGACCTGGTATGTGATACAATATTATAAGAACTACAGACGAGACCTGGTATGTGATACAATATTATAAGAACTACAAACGAGACCTGATATGTGATACGATATTATAAAAACTACAGACGAGACCTGGTGTGTGATACAATATTATAAGAACTACAGACGAGACCTGGTGTGTAATACAATATTATAAGAACTACAGACGAGACCTGGTATGTGATATAATATTATAAGAACTACAGACGAGACCTGGTGAGTGATACAATATTATAATAACTACAGAAGAAACCTGGTATGTGATACAATATTATAAGAACTACAGACGAGACCTGTTGTGTGATATAATATTATAAGAACTACAAACGAGACCTGATATGTGATACGATATTATAAAAACTACAGACGAGACCTGGTATGTGATACAATATTATAATAACTACAGAAGAAACCTAGTATGTGATACAATATTGTAAGTACTACAAACGAGACCTGGTGTGTGATACAATATTATAAGAACTACAGACGAGACCTGGTGTGTAATACAATATTATAAGAACCATAGACGAGACCTGGTGTGTGATATAATATTATAAGAACTACAGACGAGACCTGGTGTGTGATATAATATTATAAGAACTACAGACGAGACCTGGTATGTGATATAATATTATAAGAACTACAGACGAGACCTGGTGAGTGATACAATATAATAAAAACTACAGAAGATACCTGGTATGTGATACAATATTATAAGAACTACAGACGAGACCTGGTGTGTGATATAATATTATAAGAACTACAGACGAGACCTGGTGTGTGATATAATATTATAAGAACTAAAGACGAGACCTGGTGTGTGATATAATATTATAAGAACTACATACAAGACCTGGTGTGTGATATCATATTATAAGAACTACAGACGAGACCTGGTGTGTGATATAATATTATAAGAACTACAGACAAGACTTGGTGTGTGATATAATATTATAAGAACTACAGACGAGACCTGGTGTGTGATATAATATTATAAGAACTACAGACGAGACCCGGTGTGTGATATAATATTATAAGAACTACAGACAAGACTTGGTGTGTGATACAATATTATAAGAACTACAGACGAGACCTGATCTGTGATACAATATTATAAGAACTACAGACAAGACTTGGTGTGTGATACAATATTATAAGAACTACAGACGAGACCTGGTGTGTGATATAATATTATAAGAACTAAAGACGAGACCTGGTGTGTGATATAATATTATAAGAACTACAGACAAGACCTGGTGTGTGATATAATATTATAAGAACTACAGACGAGACCTGGTGTGTGATATAATATTATAAGAACTACAGACAAGACTTGGTGTGTGATATAATATTATAAGAACTACAGACGAGACCTGGTGTGTGATATAATATTATAAGAACTACAGACGAGACCCGGTGTGTGATATAATATTATAAGAACTACAGACAAGACTTGGTGTGTGATACAATATTATAAGAACTACAGACGAGACCTGATCTGTGATACAATATTATAAGAACTACAGACAAGACTTGGTGTGTGATACAATATTATAAAAACTACAGACGAGACCCGGTGTGTGATATAATATTACAAGAACTACAGACAAGACTTGGTGTGTGATACAATATTATAAAAACTACAGACGAGACCCGGTGTTTGATATAATATTATAAGAACTACAGACGAGACCTGGTGTGTGATATATTATAAGAACTACAGACGAGACCTGGTATGTGATATAATATTATAAGAACTACAGATAAGACCTGGTGTGTGATATAATATGATAAGAACTACAGACATGACTTGGTGTGTGATATAATATTATAAGAACTACAGACGAAACTTGGTGTGTGATACAATATTTAAGAACTACAGACGAGACCTGGTGTGTGATATAATATTATAAGAACTACAGACGAGACTTGGTGTGTGATATAATATTATAAGAACTACAGACGAGACCTGGTATGTGATATAATATTATAAGAACTACAGACGAGACCCGGTGTGTGATATAATATTATAAGAACTACAGACAAGACTTGGTGTGTGATACAATATTATAAGAACTACAGACGAGACCTGGTGTGTGATATAATATTATAAGAACTACAGACGAGACCCGGTGTGTGATATAATATTATAAGAACTACAGACAAGACTTGGTGTGTGATACAATATTATAAGAACTACAGACGAGACCTGATCTGTGATACAATATTATAAGAACTACAGACAAGACTTGGTGTGTGATACAATATTATAAAAACTACAGACGAGACCCGGTGTGTGATATAATATTACAAGAACTACAGACAAGACTTGGTGTGTGATACAATATTATAAAAACTACAGACGAGACCCGGTGTTTGATATAATATTATAAGAACTACAGACGAGACCTGGTGTGTGATATATTATAAGAACTACAGACGAGACCTGGTATGTGATATAATATTATAAGAACTACAGATAAGACCTGGTGTGTGATATAATATGATAAGAACTACAGACATGACTTGGTGTGTGATATAATATTATAAGAACTACAGACGAAACTTGGTGTGTGATACAATATTTTAAGAACTACAGACGAGACCTGGTGTGTGATATAATATTATAAGAACTACAGACGAGACTTGGTGTGTGATATAATATTATAAGAACTACAGACGAGACCTGGTATGTGATATAATATTATAAGAACTACAGACGAGACCCGGTGTGTGATATAATATTATAAGAACTACAGACAAGACTTGGTGTGTGATACAATATTATAAAAACTACAGACGAGACCCGGTGTTTGATATAATATTATAAGAACTACAGACGAGACCTGGTGTGTGATATAATATTATAAGAACTACAGACGAGACCTGGTATGTGATATAATATTATAAGAACTACAGATAAGACCTGGTGTGTGATATAATATGATAAGAACTACAGACATGACTTGGTGTGTGATATAATATTATAAGAACTACAGACGAGACTTGGTGTGTGATACAATATTATAAGAACTACAGAGGAGACCTGGTGTGTGATATAATATTATAAGAACTACAGACAAGACCTGGTGTGTGATATAATATGATAAGAACTACAGACATGACTTGGTGTGTGATACAATATTATAAAAACTACAGACGAGACCTGGTCTGTAATACAATATTATAAGAACTACAGACGAGACCTGGTCTGTAATATAATATTATAAGCACTATAGACGAGACCTGGTATGTGATATAATATTAGAAGGAGGCACAGTAGACTGACTAGATTACATACACCATCTCAACCAGTATATGCATCCACATAAATACAGTAACTGGGTAGATTATTTAATAAACTGCCAAGCTTATTATTATAGATGCATCAGGTGGCGGAGATGACTTCTAGGCACAGAGGCAGGCCAGCCAGTATCCTCTTTCCCCAGGGACCCATCTTCTCAAAGTCCCTGCAGGGAGCCCCATAATTAATCATTTTGCAGAATCCTGCTGCTGTGTGAGCATATGTTACTGACTCACATAACTAAGAGGCCATTAGTCCAAGGTAAGAGCAAGTCAGAAGGATACTGACAGGGTCTCCGGGACAGAAAAGTCTGAGGCACAGACCAGACAGCGAGATACTACTGAAAATAAATGTGTTGGTGCAGTTTTATGGATTTGCTAATGAGATTCGCATGGTATTTGCATGTAACTATACAGTGGAGCCCAGGAATGACTTTAACTGTTGGGCTGTAGGCACCCCAGTCATACACTGTTGGCATGTGATACAATATTATAACATCTACAGAAGAGACCTTGTGTGTGCTACAATATTATGAGACCTAGAAATTGGGCCTGGTGTGTGACACAATATTACATGATCTGCAGAATGGACCTGGTATAATATAATATTATAAGATCTACGGACAAGACTCGGTGTGATAAAATATTATAAGTTTCCCTTCTGTCACCAGAAACTGCTTATCTTGCCAGTCCCATTACATTAATAACATGTTTGTGATGCTCAATTCAGCTCATTTCCTGTCTGGGATCCAGTTTTATGAGTCTTGCCACATATAATCTTGGCTCATCGTGAAGATATATTACATAGTAACATAGTTTATAAGGCCGAAAAAAGACATCTGTCTATCCAGTTCGGCCTGTTTTCCTACAAGTTGATCCAGAGGAAGGCAAAAAACCCCTGTGAGGTAGAAGCCAATTTTCCCCACTTTAGGGGAAAAAATTCCTTCCCGACTCCAATCAGGCAATCAGAATAACTCCCTGGATCAACGACCTATCTCTAGTAACTATAACCTGTAATATTATTACCCTCCAGAAATACATCCAGGCCCCTCTTGTACTCTTTTAGTGAACTTACCATCACCACCTCCTCAGGCAGAGAGGTCCATAGTCTCACTGCTCTTACCGTAAAGAATCCTCTTCTATGTTTGTGTACAAACCTTCTTTCCTCCAGACACAGAGGATGTCCCCTCGTCACAGTAACAGTCCTGGGGATAAATAGATCATGGGGGAGATCTCTGTACTGACCCCTAATATATTTATACATAGTTATTAGATCTCCCCTCCGTCGTCTTTTTTCTAAAGTGAATAACCCTAATTTTGATCATCTTTCTGGGTACTGTAGTCCACCCATTGCAGTTATTACTTTAGTTGCCCTCCTCTGAACCCTCTCCAGCTCTGCTATGTCTGCCTTGTTCACAGGAACCCAGAACTGTACACAGTACTCCATGTGTGGTCTGACTAGTGATTTGTAAAGTGGCAGGACTATGTTCTCATCATGGGCATCTATGCCTCTTTTGATGCAACCCATTATCTTATTGGCCTTGGCAGCAGCTGTCTCACACTGGTTTCTACAGCTTATTTGCTGTTCACTAACATTCCTAGGTCCTTTTCCATGTCATTACCCAATGTTTTGCCATTTGGTATGTACTGGTGACTTGCATTATTCCTTCCCTTATGCATAACCTTACATTTGTCAGTGTTAAAACTCATCTGCCACTTCTCTGCCCAAGCCTCCATTCTATTCAGATCCATCTGTAGCAGTGTACTGTCCTCTTCTGTGTTAATTACTTTACACAGTTTAGTGTCATCTGCAAAAATTGATATTTTACTGTGCAAGCCTTCTACAAGATCATTAATAATTATATTGAAGAGAATAGGGCCCAATACTGACCCCTGTGGTGCCCCACTAGTGACACTGACCCAATCTGAGTATGTGCTGTTAATAACCACCCTCTGTTTTCTATCACTGAGCCAGTTACTTACCCACATACAGACATTCCAAGCATTCTCATTTTATATACTAACCTTTTATGTGGTAACGTGTCAAATGCTTTGGAGAAGTCCAGATATACGACATCCATTGATTTGCCGTGGTCAGGTCTAGAACTTGCCTCCTCATAGAAACTGATTAAATTGGTTTGACATGACCGATCCCTCATGAAGCCATGCTGATATGGAGTAATTTGCTTATTTTCATTGAGGTACTCCAAGATAGCATCTCTTAGAAAACCCTCAAACAGTTTACCCACGACAGATGTTAAACTTACCGACCTATAGTTCCCAGGCTCTGTTTTTGGACCCTTTTGAATATTGGAACCACATTTGCTATGCGCCAATCCTGTGGAACACTCCCTGTCAGTATAGAGTCCTTAAAGGGGTTCTGCAGTTTTTTCAAACTCTGGATAGATCATCAGCATCTGATCAGGGGGTTCGACACCCGGGACCCCCGCCGATCAGCTGTTTGAGAAGGCAGCGGCGCTGCCTTAGGATATGGGGGTGTATGCCATCCGGTCCTGTACTTCTTCCTGGGTCAGACAGGGCATTTTTAATGGGGAATTTACTTTTATATTCTGCATTTCATCTGACAGTTTATTTTCCTCAGTGAATACAGTGGATAAAAAGATATTTAGTAGCTTTATTTTCTCCTCATCGCTCTCTGCAACTCCCCCCTCATTACTCTTTAAGGGGCCGACACCTTCAGGTTTATACTTTACATTGTCTGAATTGCATCTTGTTTTCCTTCTTATTGGGCTGTGTCCTGTAATTTCACAGAATTTCCTATCTCTTTGCCACTTGCTTACAAATAAAACAATTTGATATTCGACAATTTGCATGGCAAATGCTTTAGTTCATCTCTTGGAAAAGTCTGAAATATTAATGAAGGTAGCAGACTGCTGCTAAACTGTCACCATGTTCACTAAGTGATAATCAAAAGCTGGAGCCGAGAGTTTGATTTACAGTATGAGGAAAAGGTAAGTAAAGTGAAGCCAATTACAAGAGAGCAGCAGCTAAACATCATCAATCTAACAGCGTGGATATGAGGGGGCTGCATAGAAATTAGGAGGATAATATCCTATTCCAGGGCTTCACATGGTCTGGTCACAATGTAACATGTTAAAAAATGCCTTCTTTTCCGAAGATTAACTCCCCATTAAAGGGATAAGTGTAACCCCGACAGTTATTACTGAATGTATTTCAACACGTGACCTTTTATTTTATTTTTTTTATTCATACATTATCAATTAGGGTACGACCACATAGACAGGTTTCTGCATGCAGTTTTGGAAGCCAAAGCCAGGAGTGAATTAAAAAAAGAAGTGTAGCAAGCCCCTGAGGAGTCGGTGCAGAGGATGCAGGGGCGGATTGGCCATAGACCTTTCAGGGAAATTTCCCGGTGGGCCAATGCCATGAGGGCCACTCAAGCCCTCCTCACGACCGCCAGCTGGGTACATCATGATCTGATTCTCTCCTATGCACCTGGCCAGCTACTGCAGGTGCCCTCCTGAATTCAGTTGTATTGACATCTTCAGGGCATCAGTACAGTTGAATACTGTGGCACAGGTGGCAGTATTTTGTGCTGCACTGTGGTATTGGTTCAGCTGGAGTGGTATATTGCTCTGCACTATGATATTGCTGGCCCTGCCTAATTACGTTGCCTTGCCTTCAGTCAATATGGATCCACCTGCAACACAGGGCCACTTTTATGTTTTTTTATCAGGGCCATTTTTTCTTCTCAATTTGCCCCTGAGAGGATAGGAATGGTAGTGACCCTGATGAGATGTTGTGTCACATTGTACTCCATTAAGCCGTTTTTCCACCGTGCAGTTGAAAGGTGATTTAAAGACTCAGGCCAGAAGTAAAAGAATAAAAGTCTCTATTTACTGAGTGCAAAAGGTAACTTGTGGTACATACAGCAGTAGTTTGGACAAAGTACATTTTCTATCCTCAGATGATGAGGTAGGGTGGCTTGCAAGGTGACAATTAATGGCACCTCAGGTGTGCTATCCTGCAGGTAAAAATAAAGAAATGGGGGTTAGACAGCACATCCTAGTGTGCAGTTGCATGTCGCCGTGGCTGAAAGCACAAAAGCAAATACAAACACAATGCACCAGCACTCTGCAAACACAAATAATAATGTAAATACTATAGTGCCATACTCACTATAGAAAATGTACTAATGCTAATGCCACATTATAACTGTGAGATTCTTGGCAAATACATTTTGTACAACATTTGTGCCTGTCCGCCAATGACAAGGTGATGACAATCTCTTTAGGACAGGAACCTATACTAAATACTACCTCCGCTATAATATAGTTTGGGCTCAGCATGCAGTGGAACCTGCATTCCCTAAACTAAATGGAGGCCAGTATGGCACCAGAGGAAGTAGTATTTAGTTTATATTCCTACCCTAAAGAGATAGCTTTGTCGTTGGCAGACAGGCACAAATAATTTAGTACAAAATGTATTTGCCAAGAATCTCACATTTATAACAATATAGCATTAGCACATTTTCTACGGTGAGTATGGCACGATTGTATTTACTTTATTATATGTCTTTGCAGAGTGCTATTGCATTGCTGGTCACTTGAAACCGAACTTGAACTTGAAACCATTCACTGTAATGGGGGCGGGCCACGGATCCGGACGCAGCACGGCAAACCCTGCCGAGAGGCGGGCGGAACAAAAGTACATGCTTTACTTGTGTTCCGGCAGCCTCTCAGCAGGGTTTGCCGTTCTGCGGCCGGATCCATGGCCCGCCCCCATTACAGTGAATGGGGCCAGAGCGTAGTTCCGGCCCCACACGTGCACCTGCGGCAGCACAGAGTCCCCTGACGCAGGTGTGAAACTAGCCTAAGCTAGGTTAGAAGCCTTTGCATGGAGTCGGGGGATGATATTTCTTCTTATAAGCCAGGCAATGCTTCTTTGGGAAAAGGTATGCAAATTAGCTCTCTTTCTGAAAAGAGAGCTGAGCCTCTAATGCCACCAGATGCAAGATAGCTATTGATATTTGGCCTTCTGAACAGGTCTTGAAACATAATTTAAGATTATAGCTAAGCCAGAACCTGATCTGAAGACAGCAGTATTTCATCTGCAGACAGGCAGAGCTCCAGATGAACATTTCCTGGCCTATAAGACTCCTTACGCCTAGTAGGTGCTCTCCATAAGGAGAAACAGTATTTCTTGAATCCGGTCTCTCACCCAGTTAGGTCTCTCACCCAGTTAAACCAGTTTTCTATTTTCTGCACAGATGAGGCGCATTCACCCTAAAACAGCTGTCTGTAGATGAGATACTGGCTTAGCTATAACCTAAGTTATGTCTCAAGGCTTGTTGAAAAGTTCGAACATTAATTTATAGGTTAGCTACCTGGCATCTAGTGATATTAGAGGCATAAATTTCTTTTCACTTTGGGGAAAGAGAGCTAATTTACATACCTTATTACCTATTAGACTCCTTATGCCTACTAGGTGCTCTTCTTAAGGAGAAATAGAATTTCCTCAAATCCATTATGGACAGGTAACTACTTGCCATGGAGCAGGCTCTAGAATGGAAACATCTCCCAGTGGATACCTGTCATTGCCTATACCAATCATAAAAATCTGACTTACCTTCAGTCACCACAGCATCACAATCTCTTGTCACGCCCGGTGGTCTGTGTTTTAATCCATCTTAATTTTGTCTTCCATTTCTGTCCAGCAGAGAAGTACACCAAGCTGATACCCTCTTCCAATCCTTTGACCCTATTGACCAAGCGGTGAAACTTCAACACATCACTGATCTAGCCTGGATTATTTCTGTTGATCCAGTCATGGTGGATGATGTTTCTTTTGGTAAGACATGTTTCAGTACTCAGTAAGATGCACATACTTAGGGGCATAAATCTAAATTGGCAGGACACCCAGGTTTACATAAGACACCAAATCTAATTTCTTGATATTACTGGTGGCTTACTCTTTCCTAGATAGAAGACAGCCTCCAGAATAGCGCTGCTCCTTCCACTCTGTGCAAACGGAGGCGTGCTTCTCATCTGCTCTGCCTCTGGCTGCCTGTAATGTGCATAAGTGCGTTGTCCCTCTGACTATTAAAAGGCCAGCAAAATCACATACCTTAAAGGGGTATTCTCATCTTGGACAATGGGGGCATATCGCTAGGATATGCCCCCATTGTCCTATAGGTGCGGGTCCCGCCGCTGGGACCCGCACCTATAACGAGAACGCGGCCCCCAAAGCGAAGAAGTGCGCACCGCGCAAGCGCGTCCCGCTCTCCATTCACTTCTATGGGGCCGCCGGAAATAGCCGAGCGCTGGCTCGGCTATCTCCGTCAGCTCCATAGAAATGAACGGGAGCGGTGGCCGTGCATGCGCAGTGCGCTCCCATTCATTTCTATGGAGCCGACGGCTCATTCATTTCTATTTGCGGCGGCCCCATAGAAGTGAATGGAGAGCGGGGCGCGCTTGCGCGGTGCGCACTTATTCACTTCGGGGGCCCCGTTCTCGATATAGGTGCGGGTCCCAGCGGCGGGACCCGCACCTATAGGACAATGGGGACATATCCTAGCGATATGCCCCCATTGTCCAAGATGAGAATACCCCTTTAATCTTCCCCAGCCCATAGCTGGCCACCACAGGATATTTAAGACAACTTCCCATGTGGAAGGATGCTTCAGCAATAGGTTCTAGTTATCAGTTCCCTGTGAAAGTGTGCCATTTTTGTTCTGTTTGATCTTGCATTTACCAACTTCTTTGAGTTATCAGAATTTGACCCATTGCTTCAAGACTTCTTTTTTGCTTTTTTATACTGACCTTGTGTTACTCGCTCTGACCTTTGGACTGTTTATTGGATTGCATGAACATTGCCTGTTCTGACCTCAGCTTGTTTGCTGACAATTCTTTGCCTGATCCTTTGGTGCTCCGCATTGGTGTCCCTTGACCCCCATGGGACAGCAGTCACTGAACAGAGATTACTTCGAAAGTTAGTGGACTGGTGATTCTCTTCTATTACATTGGAGGTTGGAAAGGAGTTAAAATCCTGTTTGCTGATTACATTAGATGCATATCAATTTGTTTATCGATGGAACAGGTCAACAGAAGATGCCATTTCTATTGCACTATATACTGTACTGACCCATCTGGATTATGAGAATACATGTGTTAGACTGGTGTTTATTGATTTTAGTTCAGCATTTAATACAGTAATTCCCTCCAGGTTGATCTCTAAGCTTAGTCATTTTGGTATTAGTGCATCAATGTGTAGGTGGATTTTAGGTTTCTTGACCGACAGAGTTCAATGAGTTAGGCAAGATAATCTTTTTTCCTTGTCTATTAAATTAAATACTAGTGTCCCGCAAGACTGTGTACTGAGTTTTGTATTCCTTGTTAACCTATGATTGAGACCCTATTCATGCCTGTAATTCCATAAAACAGTTTGCGGATGACCCCATGATGATAGGGCTGATTAAGGTTAATCATGAGTTGATTGTTTGATTGCATGGTGTTAAGAGAACAACTTGGCACTTAAAGGAGTTATCCGACCCTAACAAATGCGCCCCCATATGCTGGGCCCCTCACACTGATTCTACTTACCTGGCTCCCCGCTCCCTGTGCCGCTCCTGGTCCCCGCATTGCCACTTCTCCCCGTGCTCAGATTAAAACATCTGGTCTCGAGGGAGGGGCAGCCAAAGGCAGGGACGAGCCTCCCTAGTGTTCTGCCATCGCTCTTCCCCATACAGACTCATTCTTTGCCGGCAGCAGAGTGTGTTTAGACAGCACAATCTGCTGCCTGCAAATGACAATTTAGATGCCTACACAAACAGTCCAATTACCTAATGAACACTTGTTACCCATTATCTGGTGGATTTTATGCACGTGTAGCCCTTTACTTGTCATTGTAGTTCAGTCTATTGTGATAATGTTAATAGCTACTGAAAAGTTACCTGTACAGAAGAGGAAATTGTGGCCTTATTAGAACAAGTGTCCAGTGTGAAAATTGCTGGAAAACATGGTCAGAGTGGGGTAAAATAATAAACAATCAGTACTCACTGATCCTTTGCTGATCCTGCTCTTCTCCACGCCCTGTTCTTGGGCTTGACATTCCAGAAATGGCTTGCCCACTGTCCTGTTACACTCGTGCTGCTAATCTGTGCTGAGCAAGATATGGTGTTCCAGGCAAGCAGCTTATCGAATCCACCTCAAAAGGTGGGAACATACCAATATTAACGAGAAAAAGAAGAAAAACAAAAGAACATAGGTCAAAATCCCATAAGACTATGACATTAAAAGGAACATGTCACACTGAACAAGCTATCAGTTCTGCCAGCAGCATGTGATAGAGCAAGAAGAGCTTAGCAGATTGATAGTTTTGTGGGAAAAGATTCAGTATAACTAGTATTCTATTTAATTAAATCTCTTTTCACTCTTGACTTAGGAGTCCAGTGGGCTGTCCTAGTCAGTGATTGACAGCTATCTCTGTACGCTCATGTGGTGAAGTCTGTGTGTTACGTACAGGGGTATGTGCAGCCCTGAACTCAACCCCACCACTGACCCTGCCTACTTGCACGGCCCGTTCTAGGCAACGGCGTACAACTAGTCGACAGTCCCTAGCCTAGGTACGTGCTGGGGCGTACAGGGAGGGGGAACAAACGGAAGACAACAATAAACAAAGACAGAACCCACAAAATATGAGAAGGTCGCCGAGGTCAATACCAGGAAGTAATGTCAAACACCAGAGGAACAAACGGAAGCAAGTTCAAACACACGAGCCGAGGTCAAAGCCGAAAGGTAACGACGTACAGAAAGACAAGACAGGGATGAGGTCAAATATAGAAGCCGAAGTCGAAGCACAATGTCACAGCAGTTCAATCGCAAGTTCAGGGTAAAAGACCAATCACAGGCAACCTGTGGCCAGCAGGCTGCCTATTTAAATAGGCCCAGCGGATGGGTCGCGTGACGTGGCCAGCGTCACATGACCCAAATCAGAAACCTAAATACACCTGAGCACTGACTCATGGGCTTCGGTGCTCAGCTCCCCTGCTGCTTGTTGTCCAGGGGATGGAGGACGCGGGCCGCGCTTGTGAAGTGTGCGTCGCAGGGTCCTCCCCTCGGTTGCTAGGGCTACAAGGACGCGGGCTCCCGGTTACACTTTGTCAATCATTGATTGACTCTGCCCACTAGACTCCTAAACCCAAAATAAGCAGATATTTAAGTTTACTAAATTCCTAAATATATTGAATATTTTCTGCAATACTCTGTTTATGTTACTATGTTTATATGTCAAAGTGTTCAGCTTCTCTTGCTGTATACCATGCTGCCTGCAGAACAGATCACATTTTAAAAGAGAAAGCGTCTCTTTAAGGTTACAAATGCTCATCCTCAACCACAAAGTTCTGCACAGTGCTGCACCCCCCTACATCTCCTCCCTCATCCTCTATCTACCACTCTACCCATGCTTTAGGTTCTGCAAATTATTTATGACTAACATCCATCCGTCTTTTAGACTCTTCCAGTGCTGCCTCAGTTCTCTGGAACGTCTTACCTCAAGCAATTAGGCTAATTTAAAAGATCCACAGTTTTAGGCTCTCCCTGAAAACATCTTTTTAGGATGTCCTATCACATCTCCTAATATAACTCTTTTCCATTCACCCCCTTCAACACTATTCTTCTTAACCTGACTCTTCATCAAACACTATCCATCACACCCCATGCTCTCAGAACACTACAGATTTCGGCTGGTGGCTGGCTCATGCAGCTTTATGTATACTGTTGTATTAAGATGGCTGGGCTATTGCACAATAAAAGCACTTTTTACCTTTTGTGTCACCCCTATCTCCTCATAGATTGAGAGCCGGGCCCTCATTCCTCTTGTCTTAATTGTTGACTTGTTTGTTGCTATGTAATATGATAATGTTCATGAACCCTGTGACTATAAAGCGTTGCGGAATATGTTGGAACTATAGAAATGAAGATTAGTATTAATATTATATGACAGATTGTATAGCTGAACAGTGATGTACCATAGCAGGTGAGCCTATAGAAGATCCAAGTAAATGAAAGGAATATAATTTCGGCTTTTTCATATATACGTGTCCGCACCAATGCCTGTGTAGGGTATGTGTATCCATTTTTTGTGCATCAATGTTTTGACTGTGATTTGCACTGACTCATAGACTTCTATGGTTATATTTGCACGGAGGTAGTGCATGTATCTGTTGTTTTCCACTGAATAACCTAAGATGTACGAATAAACACATTAACATCAATGGATCCATATGCTGTCCGTGGAGAACATTACAGACTCAGACAAAAATTCAATTTGAGGTCTAAGGAGCAGTTGACTTTCATCTAGTTTCCTGAGGCCAAATGATTGCAGGGGTCTGGATGCTGTGACACAATCCCCCTTCCCCAGCTATATACTGTACAATCGAGTATTTACATAGCTTGTTTTCAATGACAAAAACAGCATCACAGTATAAACACAAAACTACTGATTGTGTTATTCTCCATTTCCTACTTTGTATTTCTTTGCTCACTCAGCAATGACATCTTGATACCAATTAATGCTGAGTAGGTGATGAATATTCACATAGTAACAGTCCTGAGAGCTATCTCCTGCATGGTGGTAAATATTAATTCTATCGCAAACAACACAGGAGAATCGCAGACAACACAGGAGAAATGTGAGGATCTTACCAGAATGGTATCTCTCTATATATTCTCTTTCCTCATCTTCTCCATTGGGAGCAGACCAATGATGACATCTTTCAGACATATTTCTCCAAATGTTATACTGAAGAAATGACAGTCCCTTACAGAGAGTCCCCCACATACTAATAGTTCTCCCAAAGTCCCATCAATTGTAATCCTCTTCCAAAGTGCCCTCATTACTAATAGTGCCTCCTACAGTGATAATGCTCCATGAGAGTGCTCCTGTTAGTAGTAGTGCTCTCCATATTGTGTCCAATAATAATGCCCCCACACTGTACCACTGTAGTGATAATACCTGCTAAAGTGCTCCCATAGGCCCTTCTATAGTGCCCCCCTTGGTAACATAGTCCCCTGTATAGTGCCTCAGTAGTTAATATAGGCCCCTATATAGTGTCCACAGTAGTGATCACAGGCCCCTTTATAGTGCCCACAGTAGTTATTATAGACCCCTTTATAGTGCACCACTCTATAGTTTCCCCAAAAGTTACAGAAAAAAAATCACCTGAGTCCTTCTCCATGCTTCAGTCTGCAGAGCAGGCTACAGGCCTCTTCCAGCTTGCAGACTAAGTTCCACCTTCCCTGTGCAGGTGGCCACTATGAAGACATTGTGTCACCTGCATTGTGGTTTGATGACATCATCGCAACCGCCTGACACCCAGTGCAAACGTTTGCAATGATGTCATCACTTTGCGACTGCCTGTGTTGCCTCATAGGCTTCAGGCCTAGAGGAGTCGGACTATGAGAGTGAACAGCGGGGCACAGGAACCATTGGCTCCTGTGCCCAGAAGCACTGTTTAACTGTATTGCCATCAGGGCAGGGCAGCCCACCCCAGCTGCCATGTATTGCCATCAGGGCAGGGCAGCCCACCCCAGCACCGCCCATCTGGCATTTTCGAGATGGGGAGTCCATCCCTGCCGTAACATTACAAAAAAAAAAAATGGGAAGGAGGAGGAGCCTGAGGCACCTTGAAAGATGATGAGGCCAGTACTGGGACTTCCTCTCTTCAATCTGTATATGGTGTGCCATGCAGCCCATGCTTTATATAGGGTAATGGAGTAATCTCCATCTCCACATCTTTAATCTGGATCATCTGCAGGATCCGCAGCCTTTCCCAATCTCTGTCTCTCTTTTAGTCATCTAATAGTGAACACATTTTTGGACATACTACAGAAAATCCATGAATTTATTTGCAGGAATGGCTTTTATTTTATTTATAGGACTGCAGAAGATCCGGATGAGATATTTTTTTCCAGAACCAGTGTATCAATGGCATGCATAAAGTGAACTTGATTTTGTGTGGAACTAATTAAGCCCCCAAAACTGCACAACTGTGGGTCACTAAAATCCAGGAGAGTACCCAGACCCAGAGGAAGCAATGCTACAGATTTACCATAGCTTTACCTATTGCTTCCTTGTTAATAATACCAGCACCTCTTCTGTGATCGGTGACATGGAGGGCCAGCCCTAGGGGTGTCCCTCAGTTGCACAAGGTGCATCATTTGTTACTACTGATGGAGAAACCCCCGGTACTGATGCATGTACCCTCAGTCCCACACTTGTACACTGGATGCGGCTACATTTCTCAGTTTACTGATTGGATAGTTGTACGGGCAGCTTAAGGCAGCACTATTTGCACACTATATATATGTCAATACTGTACATGGAACATTCCCTGGTGACATGTACACAAGGGATAAATCACTGCTGGACCTGCTGTAGGGAAATACTAACAACAATAAATCAACTTATTTTGAGTTTCATGTTCAAAACTCCTTCCTAAGGATTGAGATGTGGCAAAATTGGTGGCAACCAATATGACTCCTAAAAGGCAAATCAACCTTATTATACAGCAGTGGAGGCAGGAAGTACAATATCACTGAATAACTAGGCAGATTAGCCATTCAGGTGTCTTGCAAAGCTGGATTGACTCCTCTGTGGGACTTGTCATAATGCTTCATTAGTTCTTTGCTAGGACTAGAAAGAACTAAGAAGACGATGAATAAAGGTCTTGTATTTTCTTAGGGTCTTCTTTATTTTAAGGGGCCGTGTTCTCTATCTCACTGTATATGCCCCGGTCAGGTTAACTAGGGCAAAGGCAGAGGAGGAAATCGTTTATAATAGATGCCTGGTGGTTGGGGCATTGGCTCTTGTGTTCAGGAAATGCTAATCATTCCTTAGAAATGTGCTGTTCTGTCTTCAGACAATCCTTGTGACCAAAACGTCTCCTCAGGGCAGAGTGACTACTAAGCTCATTGGGATGAAGACATTAATGAATGATCCTGCAATTTTTTACGGGATATTATTCTAATGACATCTAATATAGTAATATATTTAATATATTATATCTACACTACTGGCATTGTTATGCTAAACTGGTGCAATAGAAGCAGAGCTGTAGCCTGGAGAACTTGCTGGGACTGTTAGTTACACCACAGCTGGACTTCCAGTGTGGTCTGTGATGGATCCACAGAGGACACTTGATATTATATGCAGATATTACATGGGCCCTTGTATAAACACTGACAGTTTTATTAATCCTATAGATACACTTGTAGTAAATTTATACAGGTAATGGGGGGGGGGGGGTAACGCATGTGCGCTGCTGCACCATTCAGCTCTATGGGGATCCCACAAACAGCCAAGCTTTTGTACTCTACTATCTCTGGCAATCCCATAGAGTTGAATAGAGCTGGAGAAGCATACCTGTCCACCATTCAAATGAAATCATAACCATGAGCCCCCTTTCTTATGATTGGTGGGGGCCCTTGCAGATCACTTATTTCCTATCCTGTATAGGAGATACGTTATATTAATGGGACCACCCCTTTAATCCTAATTGACTATAATCACAAGATCCAGCTACTAGCTGGTGCTAACACACAGGGGCGGACTGGGAACTTAAACTGGCCCTGGAGAAAATACTAAAAGTGGCCCCGTTTTGTAGTTGGGTCCAAATTGATGGAAGGCAGAGTCAGCAATACCATGTAGTGGCACACTATACCTCCCCAAGAGAACCAAATACCACAGTCCATCACAAAATACTGCCAGCAGCACAAAATACATCCCCAAAAACTTCCACTGGCCGGCTGTGAGGAGGGCTCAGGTGGCCACTTGGGCATCGGCCCACCGGGAAATTTCCCTGTAAGGTCTATGGCTAATCTGCCCTTGCTAACACACCACAAATAGGAATGGTGCTTTGCTCTTAGCAAACTGTGCAATCCAAGAAGTAGGAGATTTTCTAATAAAAAAGGACTCCACAGTGCCATCTTGGAAGGGAGTTGGGCACATGCCCTTGTGAAGGATCCATCTCTTTGCTGAGGGTGCAGACAAGCAGCCATAGCCACCAGAGCTGATCCATGTGAACAAAAAGTAACCTAGAACTAAAGGGTCTGCTGCAGCAGAGTAAGGTAGCCTGCTCCAACCATAAGAGACCTGGCACAGAAGAAACTGGCCCCCATAATATGGCACAGTACCACCATCCCCTGGCCAGGAATGCGCCTAATCTAGGCCACAGAACAGGCCTAGTAATCAGGCCCCAGCAAACCTGGAGAAAGTCATGGCGAGGGCCATGAGCAGCAGTCCCTGTGATGCAGTGATCCAAGAGTTTCCCACCCTACAGATATGCTACCAAAAGGTGTGATCTTAGGAGACAGCTACAGAGAATGGGATGATTTGATGGTGAGGCCGCCCTGTGGATGAGATGGCTGAAGGTGCTACTGGATGCAGAGATGCTAAAAACGATATAAGAGTCAGAGGAGTATCGTGCCCCCAAGAGAAAAGGCAGCAGGAAAAGGCCTATTGCCTTGGACCATCTGTCAGTCCCTGGAAATGGAGAATACAGTATCTCCTTATGGACAGCGCCTTAAAAGCCGTGAGGAGTCTTCTGGATTTCAGAGAAGAGGGTATGCAAATGAGCGCTTAACATGCTCTGCTTCTAATGCTAAGATTTAAGGTCGCTATCCTATAAGTCAATTATTATTATTATCCAAGTCATGTCTTAATGCCCTTTAAATGGTCGAACATTAACTTATAGGATAGCTATCTTACATCTGATAGCATTAGAGGCAGAGCTTCTTAAGAGCACATTTGCATACCCTCTTCTCAGTCCCTGGAAACACTTGATTCAGATGGGCAGGTTGAGTATGGCTACTCCCCACCAGTGCCTGTAAGATACAGTGTGACAGCTGCAAGTGAGTGCAGATCCCAAGCCAGGGGCTGATTGACCATAGACCTTACAGGAAAATTTCCCAGTGTGCCGATGTCCACGGGGCCACCTGGGCCTTCCTTCCAGCCAGCCATTGGAAGTTTTTGGGGATGTATTTTGTGCGGCTGGCAGAATTATGTTGGCTCTGTTGGGGTGGTATAATGTGCCACAATATGGTATTGCTGGCCCGCCTTCCATCAGTTTGGACCCGACTACAAAATGGGGCCACTTTTAGTATTTTTTCCAGGGCCACTTTAAGGTCCCAGTCCGTCGGTGTCCCAAGCTAAGCACCCATGCTTAGCGTCACCCCTGTAGGAGGGAAGTCCACCTTGAGACTTCAATATGGACTGTAAATAATTAAAAGGACTGTGCCTTTATGAATTGCACCTCTCCGTGAAAACCTCCAAGCATGTAATTCTCTAGGGGCTCATTCAGATGATCGTATTTATGTGTCCACATCTGCGGGGCGGATGCAGACCCATTCATTTCAATGGGGCAGCAAAACATGCAGACAGCACACCATATGCTGTCCGCATCCATACTTTCGTACCATGGCCCCACAAAAAAGATAAAGCATGTCCTATTGTTCCATAATTGCGGACAAGAATAAGCATTTCTTTCATAGGGCTTATGGAACACCGAGTTTTGCAGATCTGCAGACCACAAAACACTTATGGTCGTCTGAATGAGCTCTTAGTGAATGAAACTGGTATGTTATAGAGAATGAAAATGAATGAAACTACCAATAATACTATACCTTTAAGACACTGTAACTATTACGCTATGTGTGTCCTCACTGACAGAATATATGTGGTCATGGAATGATACAAATGATATGCTCTCCTGTTCAGTAATTATATGCAGGGGCGGACCAGCACACAGACCCTACAGGGAAACTGCATGGTGGGCCAATGCTCTGGGGGCCTCCCGAGCCATCCTCATGGCCTAGGGACAGTGATAAAGTTGAATACTGCAGTGGGGATGGCAGTATTTTGCAGAAAATGTTGTATTTATAGGTAAATGGTACCAGAACTACCAATAATGGTTCTAGTCGATAATATTGAGATGTTTAGCCATGCAACTTTAATGCATCTATTCTTCTAAAGCCTCATTCACACATCAGTGTTTGGTCAGTGATTTCCAAAACTAGGTGCGGCTCTAAACACAGAACAGGTTCAGATCTTTCCCTCCACTCCAGGGCTTACTGATGGAAATCACTGACCAAACACTGACTGTGTGAATGAGGCTTAACCTGTGAAAGCGCAAGTGAGCTAAATATGCCACATTCCACTTTACCCACTTTTTGTTTTGAACACATTAATTTGTTTCCTGGAGCATTTAGTTTCATATACACAACTCTTCCTACTTCCTTCTTTTTTATGACATCACACATTGTGTTTCTTGCTCTGGCACAGAACTGCTGCAGTTCTTTTATGAAATGTTTAATTGAATTTTTGGTGATTTATAATAACTCGCTTATAATTAACTGGAGAAAACAGACGACAGTAGAATATACATAAGCAAGAGAAATGGAACTGTGAAAACACTAGGCGTCTGAGCTAGAAACACACTGATGTCCTTTGTTTGGGAAAAGAATAGGGAACTATAACTGGAGCACTGATGCCACCATGTGGTGAGTTGCTGGCACTGCACACAATGGGGGAATTGTGGAAGCTAAACCCACCCTTACATAACGCTTCATTAACAAGACTGCGTCCATATTGCAGTCGACCAGAGGCGTTGCTAGGGTCTCAAAAGATCCGGGGCCCAAGCCCCAATGAATATGGCCCTCAGTCCCCCCCCCCCCGGCATACAATCTCCCACAGTCACACCCCCCGGCATAAAAACCCCCACAGTCACCCCCCCCAGCTGGGGCCGGTTTTAGACAAAATGTGGCTCTGGGCAAAATCAAAAGTGGGGCCAAAAATTTTGTAATAATGCGCTAACAACACAGTTACTGTATTTTTCGCTTTATAAGACGCACCACAGATTTTAGAGTAGCAAAATAAGAAAAAAATATTTTTCATCAGACCTCAGATCACCTTTTCCGACCCCATCAGACCTCAGATCAGCCCACTCAGCCCCCATCAGACCTCAGATCAGCCCACTCAGCCCCATCAGACCTCAGATCAGCCCACTCAGCCCCCATCAGACCTCAAATCAGCCCACTCAGCCCCCATCAGACCTTAAATCAGCCCACTCAGCCCCCATCAGACCTCAGATCAGCCCACTCAGCCCCCATCAGACCTTAAATCAGCCCACTCAGCCCCCATCAGACCTTAAATCAGCCCCCATCAGACCTCAGATCAGCCCACTCAGCCCCATCAGACCTCAGATCAGCCCACTCAGCCCCCATCAGCCCTTAAATCAGCCCCCCCATCAGACCTTAAATCAGCCCCCATCAGACCTCAGATCAGCCCACTCAGCCCCCATCAGACCTTAAATCAGCCCACTCAGCCCCCATCAGACCTCAAATCAGCCCACTCAGCCCCCATCAGCCCCCATATGAGCCCACTCAACCCCCATATGCAGCGTCAGGTCATCGTGCGCATACTACGTCCTGACGCGGGATTTCTCTTCAGGCGCGCTTTCCACCAGTGAAGATTGGTGAAAGCACCCTGTTCTGTAAATAAGCCTCAGCCTGTACCAGGCTTCCAGGTTCATTGTTAGTATATCCCAGTTCAGGCCACTAGGTGGCAGCAGTGAACTGTGATATAATGATTTCAATACAGACTAATGGAGCAATTTACATCTGATGATTGTAAGTTGTGGTCCACAAAGTTTTGAAAATATTTAAAAAAACGTAAAATCACCCCATTCTCCACACAAAAAAAGAACAAAATGGCATTATAGGCATGCAAAAACACCCATACTTTTAAAATATTGAAAAAAAGTTCGCCTATATGGTGTAACAGAACACTTTGGGGGGAATTTATCATTAGGAAAATATTTGAAGTCAGTTTTGCTTCAGTCTGTGTTGGAGTACTTTCTGCCACATTTATCAAACGTCACAGGTTGTTTGATAAATGTGGCTTGTCCTTAAACCTAACACTTCTGTCTAGAGAAGCTACTCCACTTTTCCTACTCCACCCTCCTCCTGGAGTGAGATTGCGACTATTTTGCGACTTTTTTTAAAAAGTCGCAATGATAAATCTGGAGTGAAACTCATTAACATGGCTAACCACACCCACTTTTCCACCCATATTACAAACTGGAGTGAGTTGTGTACACATGCAAAAAGTCGCAAAAAAATGCGCAAAAAAGTCGCAAAAGCCCTATCGTGCGACTTTTTGAAGACAGAATTCTGGAGTGAAGGAGTGATAAATCAGGGCCTTTATCTCCCAAGAAAATTGAATAAAAAGTAATAAACACACCCCAAAATGACAGGCTGTGTACTTAAGCTTTATTTTCAAAATTTCCTGTGGGGATTTGAACTCATAACCTACTACATTACAGGCAAGTACCTTAACCACTGGGCTATTGAGCTCAGTGTTAAGTCAATGGTGAAAAACCTCAGAGAGGTTTCTCTGATATTGAAAAACCTCCTAAGAGGTTCTCTTGCATTATACAAGAGAACTTCTATGAGGTTTTTCATCAATTGTGTACCACTGAGCTCCATAGCCCAGTGGTTAAGGTACTTGCCTGTAATGTAGAAGGTTGTGATTTCAAATCCCCATATGAGTATTTTAAAATTAGAGTCTAAACTAGACTTATAAATATACAGGCATAGTGGGAATACCCCTTTCACCTTTCATAACACTAACTCCATATATGGACATAGCCATATATGGAGTCAAAGCAGGGACTCCTAACCTGGGAAATTCCCCACTCTGGAGTCCCGACTGAAGCAGGGGGCCCCCTTAGAGGATCAGGTAGCACTGCAGCTGTCTCCACCAGTCCCGAGGTTCGGGGCAGTGGTAGTGATTCGGGGCCCGGATAAAAAGCCCTAGCGACGCCCCTGCAGTCGACAAACGGATCCACAAAATATAGACACCTTCCGTGTGCAATCTGTATTTTTATCACTCCATGTACTAGAAATGAGTTTTCATGTCTGAAATACGAGCAATAGGACATGTTCTATAATTCGCAGAGCAGACACATGGATGCGGGAAGGACATGGATGACATCCTGTGCTGTTCGTTTTTTAACAGACCCATATAAATGAATAGGTCCATACGCAATCTGCAAAAAATGCAGTTTAGACACGGATACAAAATACGGTCTTGTGCATGAGGCTTTAGTCTAAAGTTGATCAACATGGACAATTTTACAACAAACTATCATTTTAGCTGACTGATGGTAGACCATTATCGTTTAAAAAAAAGTCGTCCGAGTTTAATATACTTGTCTGATGAAAGATCTTTCACTCAAAGACAGATCATTCATGAATGAAATAACGTACCTTTCTTCGAAAGAATGTTCCCAGGAAAATCTTTCGTCCATTGCCCAGTTGCATTGAACGTGTATGGGCAGTTTGATCAACTGTAACAGTAAATATGGACTAAAATGTGTATGGCCATGTCTGTGAAAGGGAGTTAACCAGATGTTTGTTTATCCATTAACCAACTTCTCTCTAATGTGTATGGTCACCTTAAAGGGAACCTGTCATCAACTTTATGCTACCCATACTAACAGCAGAATGAAGTAGAGACAGGTGAGTTGATTTCAGCGGCCTGTCATTTATAAGTTAAAAGTAAGTGGTTGCCGAGAACCAACATCACAAACATTGCAGATTAGGCCTGGAAAAGAGTCAAATCTTCATGAGAAGAGTCATGTTTATTCATGAATTCCTGCTCTCCCTGCCCACCTGCTGATGATTGACAGGCTTCTATCTAGTTTTCTCCCTTTCTTTCTAGGAGAGAACTGCCAGTCATCAGCAGATGGGTGGGGAGAGCAGGAGATTAGGAATAACCATGACTCTTCTTAGGTAGATTTGACTCTTTTTAAGGCCTGGGCTGCAATGTTTGTGATGTTGGTTCTCAGCAACCACTCACTTTTAACTCAAGAGAGACACACCGCCGAAATCAGCATTTCTGTCACTATTTTATGCTGCCCTCAGTACAGTCAGCATAAAGTTGATGACAGGTTCCCTTTAAGAGGGGGAATTATTAGGAACGGAATTTTTGAAGTCAGTTTTGTTTGAGATTTGTGTTGCCGTAATATGCTCCAAAATTTATGAAAACTTGCATATATCTTGATTAATTTGGGGCATCTTTGAAAATTACTTAATTTTACACCATTTATTCACCTGTAAAAACTGCAACCGCACTGAAAAATCACATAACTTTTTCCTATGCGGTTTTAAACGAACCTCAACTGCAATATGGGAACATACCGTAGGATCAATATGAGCAAAGTGTTGGCTGGAGTTGTGTAAAGCACACCACCACCCATAATTATACATACTTATAAATGGCCAATAATTTAGTAATAACTAATTGACTGTAGTAAAATGGTAACAATGGGCTTTTTCTTACTATCATGTAAGTAATCAGGCTACTTAGATATAGAACTTAGAACTTAACCCCTTGATGACATCTGCCACCCATGTATGGCTAATGTCATCTCTTTAAAGATGGTGCCCACCAAAGCCGCTGGGTGCCTGCTGCAGACACACAGACTCCCGGGGCTAATGTCTGCGACTGGCAATAACACCAAACCCAGATGCATTTGAAACGCGTAGTATTTCATGTATTATTTGACGGCCTTAAAGCACTATAAATGAAGACAAGGGGGACATTTACTAAGCATATTGCACCAGTATTATGGTGTAAAATGCGCCAAAAAGAATGGCATTTTGATTTGATCCAAATATATCAACTGTTTTCTCCAGAATTCACCATAAGGAATGCATCACGCCAGCAATTAATTCTAAATGTCAAAGTGGGTGGGCCTATCAAATTGGCGCATATTTCGCCTCATTTATCATCATCTTATTGGCAGAAATGGCTCAAATTGTTGCGGACAATTAAGCCAGCTTATGCGGTGGTGTTTTCTGTAAAAAGTCGCATTTATGAAATAAAGATGTGACTTTTTGTCAAAAAGTTGTATTTATGAAAAGAAAACCAACCCATTGTGGGAACAAGTGACAGGTAAGTATTAAAACAGGATGTGTTTATTTTGTCTAATATAAATGAGTTAAACAGCAGCATTCTGTCAGAAAATTGACGTTCAATAAAAACAAAACAATAAGAAAAATGTCCCGAGTCTGAAAAAGTGGAAATGTCGCAAATATGCTTCAAAAGTCGCAAATATGTATCAAAAGTCTCAAGTGCGGCCTCAGGGGTTGGCTGAAATGGCTCATTTTGTTATAAAAAAGTAGCATTTTAGTGCTATTGGTATTAAAATGTTGCAAATAGAGAGAAATAGGCGGATAATCAGGTTTATATTTTAAAAAGTCACATTTTAAAAGTGGTGTGCGCCTTTTGATATATGAGGTGAAATAAATCACTACTTTTGATTTGTAATGTTAGTATTTTTTTGGCGCAAATTACACCATTATTGATGAATGTCCCCAAGACGTTTTGCATGAGTGCCGTAGGATTATTCCGGAATTTAAACTTTTGCTGATGGAACTCAGCTGACACAGTGTCCAGTTTCCTTCTGAGCACCTAATGAACTGAGGAGGTGCAGCAGAATCTGACGTGGGTGAGCAACACATCAGTTTTATTTTTCTTTGATGTAATATTAAATGGTGACATTAGAAAGAGCAACTTGTCCCACAAAAAAAAAACAAGCCCTGAACGGAAAAATAAAAATGTTATGGCTCTGGTAAGGCAGGGAATAAAAAACAAAAATGAAAAATCGCCATGTCCACAAAGGGTTAAACCATATTTATTGGAATAAAATTTCTGGAATTCCTGAAATTTTCTAAGTTAATATGCAATGCACTATGCACTAAAAGGGCATCTGTCAACAGATTTATACCTGTGGAACTGGCTGATCTTTTACATGTGCCCTTGGCAGCTGAGGGCATCTGTGTTGGTCCCATGTTCACATGTGCCCACGTTTCTGAGAAAAATCATGGTTTAATATGTATATATGCAAGTGAGCCTCTAGGAGCAATGGGGGTGTTGCCGTTACACCTAGAGGCTCTGCTCTCTCTGCAACTGCCACACCCTCTCGACTTTGATTGACATGGCCAGATGTGATGGCCTTTTCACTGTCTGTTCCTGTCAATCTAAGTGCAGGGGGTGTGGCAGTTGCAGAGAGAGCAGAGCCTCTAGGTGTAACGGCAACGCCCCCGTTGCTCCTAGAGGTTCATTTACATATATCAAAACATAATTTTTTTTCACCAATGCGGGCACATATGAACATGGGACCAACACAGGTGCCTTCAGCTGCCAAGCACACATGTAATAGGTCAGCCAGTGTCATAAGTACAATTCTGCTGATAGATGCCCTTTAGTAACTTAAATGTACTGTTTATACACTTAAAGAGGACCTGTCTCCACTCCTGATGTGTCTGTTTTAATAGCTTCATGTGTTCCCTATGTAATAACAATTCTGGAACATTTATTCTTATGTCTCTGTATTGTGCCATTCCTTTATTATTTCTACTAGAAGTTATGAATGAATTGCTATTAGCCTTCAGTAAGGGTAGAGAGGGGAGGTGACCAGTTTGGGGTGTGTATCTGCACGTACTCACTCTATCCAATCAGTGCTGCCATGTTAAGACTGTGCAGGTACACACCCCCCAACTGGTTACCTCCCCTCTGTACCCTTACTGCAGACAAATAGCAATTCATTCATAACTTATACATAGAAATAATAACGGAATGACACAACATAGAGACATAAGAATAGATGCCCCAGAATTGTTATTACATGGGAATGCATGAAGATATTAAAATAGGCATGTCAGGAGCAGTGAAAGGTCATCTTTAATAATTGTAAAAAATCTATGAATTTGTCCTCAGAAAAAGCACTAGATGTATGTCCTAGCAATGCTGAAAAGTGCAATTCTAAATGAGAATGAAAAGAAACATGTAAAAAGTGTAGCTGATATATCCAGTGCTAGCCATAAAAGGGTTGTTTGGGAATAAGTAACTTTTCACAGGTTCCTGCAGCCTGCCACCGCTATGGAAAGATTAATACTTACCTGTTATCCACAGCTCTGGTTCTGCACACTTGCTCATGTGTGTCCATCTTCCTGTCCTGCCAGGGACTCAGCGCCCATTGGACCAGAAACACCAGCATCCTACAGATAGGCTGGCTGAGCTGTCACTCAGCCTCCCTCCATAACACAAAGCTTATACTGATAACATAATGGACGTGTTTGCATCACCAGGGGGAGTGGTTAGGCTGTGCACCATGGCGGGTTCGACCCGGCATCATGTCTGATACGGCATAGCCATGCACGAGCCACAGACGCTGGAGCCCACAGGTGCTGGA
This sequence comes from Rhinella marina, assembly GCA_900303285.1. Taxonomy (NCBI): domain Eukaryota; kingdom Metazoa; phylum Chordata; class Amphibia; order Anura; family Bufonidae; genus Rhinella; species Rhinella marina. Next base: position 584,664 of record ONZH01021784.1, read on the forward strand.
GCCCAGACAGATAGGTTAGTGGCACTACTAGAAACCCAGCTTATCACCGTTTATAGTATACAGACAGGGGAGAACACAATAGAAATGAGAACTGATTTTCTATCTTCACTAGAACATCTTGCTTATCACTATAAAGGATTTAAATTTATAGAAAATAAAATATATTTATGATTAACATTTCTATACTTTTCTATACTCATATTAAAGTTAAAACTACATAATATTAATAACATATAATATTTTTTAAGCTGGAGTTGGAGACAGTACATTTCTACTCCACCCAAAACTAGCATTAACTCTGAATCCACAGCCTTGCTTCTCATGCTATCCAGAAAAATGAATCTAGGTTTGGTGGATGAAATACTATTTGTAGTTCTGTATTTTTTTTATGTTACTGCATACCTCCCAACTGTCCCCGATCCAGCGAGACAGTCCCGGATTTCAGTGGCTGCCCTGTAGTCCTGGAACGACTGAGGTATGTCCTGCTGCATAGGATACAGATACAGTTTCCTGTAATGGTGAAGCAGGGAGCCAACTGCTCCCCGCTTCACCATTCAGCTTAGCTGACAGAGCTCCCCAGCAGCACAATGTTGTCAGATATCCCTTTGCTGAGCTGTTTAGGAGTTGCAGTGCAGGCCCAGGAATCATCCACAGCTCCTCCTATAAAGCATAGCAGTGTTGGTACAGTTGCCCCGGCCAAGGTTGCCTTGGTGCGGCAGCAGCGACCAGTTGCCAGGGGAACCAGGGCTGCTGGGCGGGCTGTTCTGATATGATAGCCCTGGGTCAATGAGGTGATGCGCCAAGGCTCCAGAGCATCAGTACACACTGCCGGCAGCTCCACCTGGTGTTCAGGCACGCTGGCGTGAGCTGTTCTGTCCTTTGTATAAATGCCCGACACCTGCATGCGCAGGTGACAATGAATTTCTTGTCCTCTAGCTCCCCCTGCTGTTCCCTTGTTGTATTGAAGACTCCATTGGAATGGAACGAAATTCTGGAGCCTAAGAGAGGTATGGGCAAAATATTTGGGATTCCCATAGTGAAAGAGAACACCATTCCACACTTGTTTGGCCTGTTGTAATAAGAAATATAATGAAGTAGGGAGGGATGATACTCTTTGTTTAATAAAAAAAACAGCATATCTGGGGTCTGTAATGGGCATGGGTAGGTCATTCACCACCAGCGCTCAAGTCCTCTGATGGTCTAAACCTCCCCAAGCAATAAGCTGAAAAAGCTGAGCGGAAAGATAATAAAGTTGAAGGTCAGGCACCATAGTCCCAGGGACTTCAAAATGTGCCACAACTTAGTCCTCCCTTCACACCATATGAAAACTGTAAGGAGAATTCACCTTTTGGAAGCAAAAGTAAGGGATATATATAGGAGCCTGCAGAGTAGCATATCATATTTTTGTTAAAAGGATAATTTTAACTAGGTTTACTCCGCCCACCACCGATAAGGGTAGTTGCGACTATAGTCTCGTTTTAGCCGGTATGTAAACTAGAAGCAGTAATATATTAAGAGATAGAAAGTCTGGTATACATTTACTGACCTGGACTCCCAAATAAGTCAGTGAACTACATCATTGCAAAGGCAAGGCGACTTGATCAGCTGTCCGAGCGAAGGAATCCAAAGGCATAGTCAAATACTTGACCCAGTTGATTTTTAGGGTACAATAGAGTAGTGTTGAGCAATACCGATGTCCACAATATACTGCAATATTAAGAAATGACGATCTGGCGATATCACTATTTCCTAATAAACACTGTATTTTGTGATGTCATAGGGGCAGACGCACTTTCGCTGACCGCTTCTAAAACGTCTGTGTTCGGCAAGTTGTGAACATCACTTGTTTGTTCCTGCAGCAGCAGCCGCCTCCTCCTTTCTCTTATTTCTCAAAGACTCCACCCACCGACCCATGTGACTCATCAGCCAATCAATGCCCTTAAGCACGGCTGGATTAAGGTTGGTGGAGGCCCCGGGCGACAAGACGTCCACCACCCAAAGCATCGCCCACCACCATATTTATTCCCCTTTTAAATCTCCCTTTGCTCACAAACCTTAGCACAAGGAGATGTTATACTGTATGATGCGGCCACAAGGAGACGTTATACTGTATCGGGGCCACAAGGAGACGTTATTCTGTATGGGGGCAGCCACAAAGAGATGTTATACTGTATGGGAGCAGCCACAAGGAGATGTTATACTGTATGGTGGCAGCCACAAGGAGATGTTATACTGTATGGGGGCAGCCACAAGGAGATGTCATATACTGTACGGTGCAAGTTCTCTACATAAATACAGCACCAGAACCACGTTCTCTACATAAATACAGCACCAGAACCACGTTCTCTACATAAATACAGCACCAGAACCACGTTCTCTACATAAATACATCACCAGAACCAAGTTCTCTACATAAATACATCACCAGAACCAAGTTCTCTACATAAATACAGCACCAGAACCAAGTTCTCTACATAAATACAGCACCAGAACCAAGTTCTCTACATAAATACATCACCAGAAACAAGTTCTCTACATAAATACAGCACCAGAACCAAGTTCTCTACATAAATACAGCACCAGAACCACGTTCTCTACATAAATACAGCACCAGAACCAAGTTCTCTACATAAATACAGCACCCGAACCAAGCTCTCTACATAAATACAGCACCCGAACCAAGCTCTCTACATAAATACAGCACCCGAACCAAGTCCTCTACATAAATACAGCACCAGAACCAAGTTCTCTACATAAATACAGCACCAGAACCAAGCTCTCTACATAAATACAGCACCAGAACCAAGTCCTCTACATAAATACTGCACCAGAACCAAGTCCTCTACATAAATACTGCACCAGAACCAAGTCCTCTACATAAATACTGCACCAGAACCAAGTCCTCTACATAAATACAGCACCAGAACCAAGTTCTCTACATAAATACAGAACCAGAACCAAGTTCTCTACATAAATACATCACCAGAACCAAGTTCACTACATAAATAAATCACCAGATATTAAAAGTTCAGTACAGATACCATCTAAGTAGTCAGGTCAACCCTCACCATATGACCTTGTGCAGTGTGAAACTACAGCTCCCAGTATGGCCTGAAGTGTAAAGGGATACTGAGAGTTGTTGCTTCACAAAACAGCATGCTACCACCCATCATCAGCTGTAGCTCATCCAGGTGACTACAACACTCATCATACACAGTCAGTAGCAGAATAATCATTTCCATCGACTTACAGATGACGTCTCCTCCTGAGTTCCTCTCCATCTGGCTCAGGCCACCATGATGACTTCTCCCGTCCACGATTCAGCTCTGCAGATTTTTCCGAGAAGATCTCTTTAACTTCATTCTTTACCAACACATTGGTATCCTGCAGACTGACACAGACTCATCTCAGTGCCACATGCCGTGCCCTGAATATAACAGCAGCATTAGTGCTACACATAGGGCCCCCAATAGTAGTGCCACATACTCTGTGCCCTCTGTATATAGTGCCACATAGTCTGTGCCCTCTATATATAGTGCCACATAGTCTGTGCCCTCTGTATATAGTGCCATATACACTGTGCCCTCAGTATACAGTGCCATATGCCCTCTGTATATAGTGCCACATACTCTGTGCCCTCTGTATATAGTGCCACATAGTCTGTGCCCTCTGTATATAGTGCCACATAGTCTGTGCCCTCTGTATATAGTGCCACATACACTGTGCCCTCTGTATACAGTGCCATATGCCCTCTGTATATAGTGCCACATACTCTGTGCCCTCTGTATATAGTGCCACATAGTCTGTGCCCTATGTATATAGTGCCACATAGTCTGTGCCCTCTGTATATAGTGCCACATAGTCTGTGCCCTCTGTATATAGTGCCACATACTCTGAGCCCTATGTATATAGTGCCACATACACTGTGCCCTCTGTATACAGTGCCATATGCCCTCTGTGTATAGTGCCACATGCTTGGTGCCCCTTATAAAAAGTGCCTCATATGTTCCACTTTATGTATTGCGCCTCTTATATGTGTCCATTTGTGTTAGGGGCCAGTATTAGCATAAAGCTACATTCAGACGACCGAAAGTGTTTTGCAGTCCCCAAATTGTGGATCCGCAAAACACATTTTGCAGAACGCACAGTGCCAGCCCTATATAGAAGTGCCTATTTTTGGGGACAAGAATAGGACACTTGCTCTATATTTGTCGTGGGGCCACGGAACGGGATTACGGATGTGGACAGTACATGGTATGCTGTCAGCATCTTTTGCGGCCCCGCTGAAAAGAATGGGTCCACACCCATTCCGCAAAATTGTGGAACGGATGCAGACCCAGAAATATGGTCGTCTGAATGCACCCTTAGGGCCAGTATTAGGATTGGGGTAGGTATCAGTTAGGGGCCAGTATTGAGGTCAGAGACAGCACTAGGGTACATTCACATGATCATATTTCCATTCACTTCAATGGGCCCGCAAATCCGTAGTCCACGGCCCTGCAAAAAAGATAGAGTATGTCCTATCCTTGACCGCAATCTCAGATGAGAACAGGCATTTCTATTATAGGGCTGGGCATGTGTGTTCCACAAAATGTGGAACACACACGGCCAGTATCCGTGTTTTGGGGATCCGCAATTGTGGACCGCAAAACAAATATGGTCATGTGAATGTAGCTTTAGGGTTAGTGGTCAGTAGTAGGGTTAGGGGTCAGTGTGGCATACTATTAGAGTTAGAGAAAGTATTAAGGGTCATTACAGTATATTAGGGTTAGCGGTCAATATTAGGGTTAGGGACAGTATTAGAGGTCAGTATTAGGGTTAGGGGGTCCAGGGTTAGAGGTCAATACTAGGGGGTCAGGGGCCAGTATCAGGGTTAGGGGTCCAAGGTTAGAGGTCAGTACCAGGGTAGGAGTCAGGGGCCTGTATTAGGGTTAGGTCAAGGCAGGGCCAGTATTGGGGGTCAGTAGCCAGTATTAGGGTAAGGCGGGGCCAGTATTGGGGGTCAATAGCCAGTATTAGGGTAAGGCAGAGCCAGTATTGGGGGTCAGTAGCCAGTTTTAGGGGTCAGTAGCCAGTATTAGGGTTACGGTAAGGCAGGGCCAGTATTGAGGGTCAGTAGCCAGTATTAGGGTAAGGCAGGGCCAGTATTGGGGGTCAGGGGCCAGTATTAGGGTTAGGGTAAGGCAGGGCCAGTATTGGGGGTCAGGGGCCAGTATTAGGGTTAGGGTAAGGCAGGGCCAGTATTGGGGGTCAGGGGCCAGTATTAGGATTAGGATAAGGCAGGGCCAGTATTGGGGGTCAGGGCCAGTCCTAGGGTTAGGGTAAGGCAGGGCCAGTGTTGGGGGTCAGGGGCTAGTATTAGGATTAGGATAAGGCAGGGCCAGTATTGGGGGTCAGGGGCCAGTATTAGGGTTAGTGTAAGGCAGGGCCAGTATTGGGGGTCAGGGACCAGTCCTAGGGTTAGGGTAAGGCAGGGCCAGTGTTGGGGGTCAGGGGCTAGTATTAGGGTTAGGGTAAGGCAGGGTATTGAGGGTCTGTAATAGGGAGGCCGGGGCCAGTATTAGGGTTAGTGCTGAATGTAGGGAGAGGGCAGTTTATACTTACCTGTCCAGGCACGGTCCCACGATGTGGACCCAGCCTCTTCTGGCGGGTCTGCTTCTGAGGAACGTCGCAGGCGGCGCGCCGCCTACGTCACATCAGTGCACCGCCCATCAGGAATAGCAGAGCAGGGAACTAGAGGTTCCCTTGCTTCACCGGCGCTGGCTGCTACAGGTACAATTGTATCTGCTGGGTGCAGATACAATTGCGTTCAGTAGCCACAGCGGCCCACTTTTTAGAAATATAGAGCGGCATTGAGCGCTGCTTTGCAGCCGGTGCTGGGGGCCCCTATGTGGCGGGGGCCCCGGGGCTCCTTTTAATCCGGGCCATCCGGCCCTGCCCTTAAGGCCTAGAGACATGTCTAAAGTTAAGATTTCAGGAAACGACCATACACACGAGCCAAGCGGCCGACATCAGCAGTCATTGAGGTGAAAACTTCTAGGTGAAACATTCTTTCTCAGGGAGTTCACCTAACCTGTCTTGTGACTGTCCAACGCAGGGAAGACACATGCGGAGCGGAGAGTTTAAAAGCTAGTACTGGACACTGAATAAAAGTGTCTCATCATGTCTACAGTGGTCCCATGTCGTCAGTGGTCCCTTGCGCTAAATTTCTTAATATCGTTATTGTGGGAATATTTTCGATATTGCCCAACCCTAGAATAGAGACCAAACTGCTCAATAATAACCAATGCTGATTGTAAAGAGGGACCTGGATCCGCAAGTTATATATCATATCATCAGAGTAGAGGCCCACCAGTTCCACCAAACCACCCTTCTGGAAACCAAGAATACCAGGTTCCATACGGAGCCATTCAGTAAGGGGTTCTACAGATATAGTGTACAGTAAGGGAGATATTGGACATCCCTGCCTAGTGCCACGTTTTAAAGGGAAGAGGTGAGAAAGCCATCCATTGACACAGACATGGATATGGGTGCCTGATAAAGAAGGCATACCCAAGAAATAAATGTAGGAACAAAACAAATGATTTACGGCGGCCCGTAAATAAGACCAATCGACAAAGTCAAAGTCCTTTGCTGCATCCAGGGACACTAATACCCTATATCCAATGCGAGCAGGACAGGCCTGATTGTTAAAATAAAGATGTTGGATACTAAAGAAGTAGTTTTATCTGGCAAAAGCCTGTTTGATCATGTTTAACTAGGGAAAAATCACCATATTAAGCCTAGCTGCCAAGACTTTTGCCAAGATTTTAATATCAGTTTGTAGCAAAGAAATGGGGCGGTATGAGTCACATTTAAGAGGGTCCTTTCCCCGTTTGGGCAGCACAATAAAGGTAGTGTCATATAAGGAGAGGGTTAGACTACCTACTTCTTGGACCTTAGTAAACATAGCAGTTAGCTGGGGGGGACAATGGATTCTGAAATTTTTTTTGTAAAACTCCCCAGGAAGGCCATCTGAGCCTGGTGTTTTACAATTCTTTAAAGAAGCAATGGCATCCGAAATATCTGAGTCTGTAATAGGAGCATCTAAAGATGCTTGTAACATGAGAACCACGCACGCAAGAGTAATATTGGTGGAAGGTAGCTAGGATATCAGCTGTGGGCTGCAATTTCACACAGTGGAACACAGCTCAGTGATCACCAGAGGGGTAGTATGGTCTGTAGACAGAAAAGCCAGAAGTTTCCCACCACGATCTGCATGCTCCAAAACAGTCTGCTTCCAAAAGAATACTTTACGATTGGCTGCCACAGTGTAAGCTCCCTGTACCGTGGGTTGTTTTTGGAGTCATTCTGCATGCAGTGACAGAGAGAGGTGTGTCATATATGAACGCTACCATATAGAGTCAAGCTGTATCAACTCCCTATGAGTATTTTTCTTTATTACGTTAATGGCCTGGAAAAGATTACCCTTTATATACGCCTTAAAGACATCCCAAACAATTAACAAACTAGCTGCACTCCCATTGGCTATAAAAAAAAATGGTGGATATTTTCCAATATAATATGATCTTCATGAAAAAGTATCATATTAAAATTCCAAGCCATATCACAGGAATCCCAGGAAAATACATAATATAACATATTAGATCTTGGACAATAGTCAGATCTGCAGGGTGCGGTACATATACAGCAAACAGAATAAGAGGACGGGACAAAATACCACACCTCACTATAACATATCGGCCATGGGCATCAGTTTTTAGATCTTGAAGACAGAAATGTGCCGTCCTCCGGACCAAAATAGAAACATTCCATGCAGATGTAATAAAGGTAGAGTGATAACCCCAGCCCATCCAAGGTTTAGTACCTGTCAGGTGTGTCTCCTGAAGACACATATAGGGTCATTTATTAAGACTGTTTTTTTAGACGCCAGTCTTAATACCCCTGATGCGCCTAAGTTCTGTAGAGGCGTCAGCTCCTACATAACTTAGGTGCATCCACCACCAGCCTAAGTGTACGCCAGCTCCCTTGCTAAAACAGGAGTAAAAAATGATAAATGAGACGGGCCCCTTCCCCGCCCACACCACGCCCTTTTTTTTTAGAACTGGCATACTTAACGTGGATGGAGAAGAAGTTGCAGATTCGGCCGCAAATCCCCTTTAGGACCAAATCAGCAACCTATATACGCCAAAAATTGGCTTATATCTATTCATAAATGACCGCCATAATGTCTTGGGAGTACTTCTTAAGTGCTTGTGAAACCAAAGTGCACTTCACACGGTCATCCATGCCTCTCACGTTCTGTGTCAAGCATTTTAACTGGTAATTAGCCATATTGAGGGCGGTGCCAGTCGGTATCCATGTGCCACCTGGGTGATAGGTTAAAAACAATAGAAAGGTCGAGATCACACACAGTAAGTAAGCACATGAAAAGCATAGTAATACAGAATACCCAATACCGCCCACCCAGCATCTCACTGAAACATAGAAAAACATGTGAGAGCTTCATTCACATAACTAAAAGAATAGAACCTTTGCCAATCAACACTGAATGCTTTATTAACCCCCCTGCACCCTTAAATCAGAGGTATACTAAAATGCAAGTAACTTAAAGGGGTTGTAGGCAGCTCCTCTCATATGAGCATCGGAGCATTTCCGCCTAGCAGTGAACCTGGTGATGTCACCAGCATTAATTGATGTATAACTAGGCTAGGGCTAAAGCCCACCCATTAGTGCCAGTGACGTCACCGGCAACCCTGCTAGGCGGAAGCCTCCGTCTAGCAGTGTAAAAAATATAAACAAACAGCCTTTGCCCTGAGCTATACAGTGCAGGGCAAGGGAGAGCATTATATCAAGGGAGAGCATCATATCAGAGGGGCTGCCTCGATTGTCAGGAAGGAACGCTTCCCTCCAGATAATCGCCTGCTAGATTGTGTAATCTAATACAGCCCTAGTCCTGGCAAAGTAAATAGCAAACAAAAAGGAGAGAGAAAGGCTCAAATGGACAGCATGTCAATGGGCAATGGTAAAAGCCCCAGATACAAACTACAGTCCAAGTGTAGAGTACAAGCCAATCAAGTGTCATCCACTGCTAGATTCCCAGGATATGTTGCTCGGACTATTCTGCGTTGTTCAATGCAGGTGAAGACTGTTTCAGGGGACTGAAAGAAGTGGGTGGAATTATTATGGACCACCATCAATTTCAAAAGGTACAGAATGGAATACGTGAGGTTCAGATTTTTCAACTTCCATTTGGCAGTGGTGAACTTGGCTCTATCCTTTTGAACCGCTGTAGAGAAATTTGGATACACTGAGATTGTAGCATTCTGAATGGTAAGGTAGCCAATCTCACAGGTTAGCCAGAGAAGAGTGTCTCTATCCCTGTAGATGAGTAGCTTGGCAATGAAGGTTCCGGGCATAGCACCTGGTGATAAAGGACCAGACAAAATATGGTGTGCGCATTCCACAGCAAATGTTGAGAACTTCTCATGGCCAAAAGTGGAAATCAGCCAGTCCTCCAGAAAAGTCTCAGGAGTTTTATTTTCTGCCCCATTCGAGAGGCCCATAAAACGGATATTTGAGCGACGTTGCCTATTTTCTTGGTTATTCAGTTTAGCAAGCAGTTGGGTACATTGTTGTTTTAAAGCATGGATATCAGATGGGATAGGAGGAACCATATCTTCCAATGCTCCCAGACGGTTCTCAGCTTCAGACGTACATCCTTGCAGTTTCTGAAGGGCAAAGCAGGGAAATATCAGTCCTCATCTCGTCTATCCTACAAGTGAGAAAAGTGTGTCTTTCTGCAATTGCAGTCAGGACTGTATGGATATCAGGGGGAGGAGGTTGATCCTCAGTGTCAGGTGTTGGGAAATCAGCATGGTCTGCAGCTGTAGTGTTGTCCAGTTTTTTATCCCGAGTGTCGATAATCATCCATCTTTTGTTTTTTTTCCCCCAAGGTTCCTTAGGGGGGGTGCCATGTTAGAATACAGGAGAGACTAGGGTAAAGTAGAGCAATGTAGAGCCACAGGTAATATATCAGATGGTATGCAACGCCTAGGACACACACATAAGTAGCACTAGGTAGCCATAGTATGGAATGTAGAACCAATATATCGAAGAGTCAATAAGATTGCAATGGGGGTGTCTATGAGGCATGCCCCATATGTTATAATAGTTTCCAGTTGCTTTTCAGCCCCAGCAGGGCATAATATAATAGAGCAGAAGTTTAGTGTGGCACAGCAAGAATAAGCTCGGTAACTAGAATGGCGCATGAAGCTGCACATGCTGTGCTCTGCAGCCACACTAGCAGTAACCGCAACTAGAGAGGCGAGAGCTCCTTCAACTTACATGCCTGCCTGCACAGGAGTCCACGATTGGCATTTAACACCGCAGGGACCAAGAGGTAGAAAGAGACAGGCTGGGAGACACAGCTCACTGCTGTGAGGAGGCACTGAAAATTGAAGTGCTTTTTCACAGCAGCCAGGCCCACCAATGTGCTGCAGCCAGTGGAGGCACCCAAACAGATAAAAATCATGTCTACTGTAAGTAAAGGGGGTCACCGGTCCACCAAAGAAGGGTACAAGATGAGGGTTTCAGGGTATTCTATTTTCAGGGTATATTTAAAAAGGTTAAAGTGTGACTGCCATTGTTTTTTTATTTTTGTAACCAGGGCTGTGGAGTCGGAGTCGTGGAGTCGGTGACCATTTTGGTGGAGTCAGAGTTGGAGTCGGTATGAAATGGACCGACTCCGACTCCTAAAATATATAATAAAATGGTAAATTTAGTTCAGTGCAGTATGTGCTGAATATATTTTCCTAAGAATTTGGGAACATGATGAAATGTCCTATAAATGTCTGTTCTATTCCTTATCTAAGGATCTAGGCTTTTAGTTGAGTAGTGTTTAGTAGTGAACAGCCCGCCGGATCCGTGCTGCCGCAGGTGCACAAGTGGAGCCAGAACTGCGTAGCACGGCAACCCCTGCTGAGAGGCGGCCGGAACGAAAATACAACAGAACAGCCTGCCGTTGCCCCGCGCTGCAGGTGTAAAAGTAGCCTTAGAGATCACAACCTCCTGCTCTGTCAGAGTAAGTTAATATATGCTAATAACTGCTGGAGACCTCCCCCTGCCACAGCCTAAGGAGACATAGTGAGTGCAAACTGCCTGTCAGCCAGTGAATCAATGTGCTGAGAAAACCCCTTTAAGGCAAGTACTTCTTAGTATATCTAAACTTTCAATAAACTGTGCATAAATCACTTGTCCAGTGCATGTTCTCTCTGTATGCTTTATGTTTTAATTTGCTTTTCCTCTGAGTTCATGTTTGGACAGGTTAGCTGATCTGATGGCTTCTATATGCTGCTGATGCAAAACACATAGGGCCTTATGTATGAAAACTGTCTAGGTGTAGAAACCCATAGAAACCAATTAGAGCTCCCCATTTCATTTCATATAGTGCTCTGGAGTAATGAAAGGGGAGCTCTGATTGGTTGCTATGGGCAACAAAGAAAGTCTTAGACCTAGACAGTGTTCATACATCAGGCCCTTAGTGATCTTTATCCAGAGAAGCCTGATACTGAAAGTTCAGAGTAAAGATATCTAGTAACACATATATTACAAACTCTTTTTGTCGTTACATATCTGTACTATTGATTTATGCAAAGTTTGTTTAAAGTTATCACTTAAACATGCGCCATGTATGAGGGAGTCGGAGTCGGATTGGGAGTCGGAGTCGGGAGTTGGAGTCGGAGTCAGGGGAAATTGAGGAGTCGGAGTCGGGGCTTTGGCTTACCGACTCCACAGCCCTGTTTGTAACGTATAGAGGCAGTAATACTGACCATTTTTGTAATATACTTTCGTTACTGAAATCATACATTTCTATTAGAAAAATAACTCCAATTTTGAGCCATAGCAACGCTCATCTGTCTTCTGTCTACATAACACAGTCAGTGTTGAGCATGTCTCCACAGTTACGTAAACAGAAGACAGAGGAGCGTTGCTAAGGCTCAAATGGGCCACTTTAGAGGTATTTTTCTAGTAGAAATGTACAATTTCAGTAACTAAAGTATATAACAAGAATGGTCAGTATCACTGCCCCTACACATTACAAAAGTAAAAAAGGATGACAGTTACACTTTAACCCCTTAAGGACCTTGCCATTTTTCACCTTAAGGACCAGGCCGTTTTTTTGGACATTTGATATGTATCACTTTATGTGGTAATAACTTCGGAATGAGTTTATTTATCCAAACCATTCTGAGAAGGTTTTCTCGCAATACATTGTACTTCATGATAGTGAAAAATTTTAGTTGATATAATTCACCTTTATTTATTAAAAAATCCAAAATTTACTGAAAATTTGGAAGAATTAGCAATTTTCAAAATTTGAATTTCTCTTCTTTTAAGGCAGTGATACATCATAAGAGAGTTATTACCTTACATTCCCTATATGTCCACTTTCATATTTGCATACTTTTGTAAATGTAATTTTATTTTTTAGGATCTTATAAGGTTTAGAATTTTAGAAGAAAATTTTTAAGAAAATTTCCGAAACCCAATTTTTTTAAGGACCACTTCAGTTATGAAGTAACTTTGTGGGGCTTACATAGGGGTAACCACCCATAAATGACCCTTTTTTAAAAACTACACCCCTGAAATTATTCAAAACAGATTTTACAAACTTTGTTCACCCTTTAGATGTCCCACAAGAATTAAAGAGGACCTTTCATCGCTCCTGTCTGTTTTAATAGCTTCATGCATTCCTCATATAATAACAATTCTGGAACATCTATTCTTATGGCTCTATGTTGTGCCATTCCTTTATTATTTGCTCGACAAGTTATGAATGAATTGCTATTAACCTTCAGTAACGGTACAGAGGGGAGGTAACCAGTTGGGGGGGGGGGGGGTCCCTGCACAGACTGACTCTATCCAACCAGTGCAGCCATTGTCAGACTGTGCAGGTACACCCCCCCCCCAACTGGTTACTTCCCCTCTGTACCCTTACTGAAGGCTAATAGCAATTCATCCATAACTTCTAGTAGGTATAATAAAGGAATGGCACAACATAGAGCCATAAGAATAGATGCTCCAGAATTGTTATTACATGGGGAATGCATGAAGCTATTAAAACAGGCATGTCAGGAATAGTGAAAGGTCCTCTTTAAAGGAAAAGAGAAATTACATTTTTAAATTTCACTTTTTTGGCAGATTTTCCATTTTAATTTATTTTTTCCTGTAACACATCAAGGGTTAACAGCCAAATGAAACTCAATGTTTATTACCTTGATTCTGCAGTTTACAGAAACACCCCACGTGTGGTTGTAAACCGCTGTATGGGCACACAACAGGGTGCAAAAGGAAAGGAGCGCCATATGGATTTTGGAGGACAGATTTCACTGGGATAATTTTAAGTTGTCTTATGACATTTAAAGACCCCCTGATGCACCCCTAGAGTAGAAACTACAAAAAAGTGACCCCATTTTGGAAATTATATGATAAGGTGACACTTTTATTGGTACTATTTTGTGGTATATATGATTTGTGATTGCTCTATATTATGCTTTTTGTGAGGCAAGGTAACCAAAAAATGGCTGTTCTGGCACAGTTTTTATTTTTTGTCTTTTTACGGTGTTCACCTGACAGGTTAGATCATGTACTATTTTTATAGAGCAGCTTATATCAGATATCAGATATGTCTACTTTTATTTTTCTTTTGTTTCAGTTTTACATAATAAAGCATTTTTGAAAAAAAATCATGTTTTTGTGTCTTTTTTTCTGAAAGACATATTATATTTATTTTTAGGTGATTATCTTATGTAGGGGCTCAGTTTTTGCAGCATGAGGTGACAGTTTGATTGGTACTATTTGATCGTTTGGTATTACACTTTTTATAATGCATGGTGACAAAAAAATTTATTTTTTGGCACGGTTATTTATTTATTTCACGGTTTTCACCTGACAGGGTAAATCATGTGATATTTTTATAGAGCAGGTTGTTATGGACGTGGTGATACCTAATTTGTCTATTTTTTTAATATTTATTTTGGTTTTACACAATAAAAGCATTTTTGAAAGAAAAACAATCATGTTTTGAAATCTCCATTTTTCTTTTTTGATTGTCTTAGTTAGGGTCTCATTTTTTACTGGATGAGATGACGCTTTTACATCTGTATTGTGCTGTATTGAACTGTCAGTGCCTTACAATGTCAGATGCTAACAGTTGCTTAGGAGACCCAGCCCTGGGACTGGATCTCCTGGGCTTCCGTAGCTCATAGTCTCGATGCCTGTGAAAGGCATCGGGGCTGCCATTCCAACCATTGGGTCCCTGTCACCGCAGCACGGGGACCCAATGGAGATGTACAAGCTGCCACAAATGCCCTGTATGCCGCAGTCAGCAGGGGCCCGACTGTCAGTATCAGCCGGACCCCTGAAGTTGATCGCAGCAGCACACGTGGAGCAGCTGGTTAACCCTAGGATGAGAATGCTCGTCCTAAGGCATTAAGTATCGGCCAGTAAGGATGAGCATTCTCGTCCAAGGTCGGCAAGGCGTTAAGGAACAAGAAAAAAACAATGTGGATAAATAGAAATGTAAAGAAAGAAATAAATTACAAAAATGAAAGCATTTAAATCACTAAAACAGGAGGGTAGCGAGAAAGCATTGAAAAACTATAAGGAAAAAAAGAATTTGTAAAAGACAAATAAAAGCAGCCAAACTAGAGACCGAGAGATTAATTGTCAAATAGAGTATAAACTAAACATAAAATGTTCTTCAATTAAATAAATGGTAAAAAGTATAAATCTGAAAGTGTTGGCCCCTTACAAAGTGATGAGGGGGATAGTTGCAGAAAGCGATGAGGAGAAAGCAAACCTATTAAATATTTTTTTCTCCACTGTATTCACTGAGGAAAATAAACTGTCGACTGATGAAATGCCAAATGTCTGCCTAAAAATAAATTCCCCATTAAAAGTGCCCTGTCTGACCTAGGAAGAAGTACAGCGGCTTCTTAAAAAGATTAAAATAGACAAATTGCCAGGACCAGATGGCATACACCCCTGTATCCTAAGAGAATTAAGTAATGTCATAGCCAGACCCTTATTTCTGATATTTAAGGACTCTATACTGACAGGGAGTGTTCCACAGGATTGGCACACATCAAGTGTGGTGCCAATATTAAAAAAAGGTCCAAAAACAGAGCCCAGAAACTATAGGCCGGTAAGTTTAACATCTGTTGTGGGTAAACTGTTTGAAGGTTTTCTAAGAGATGCTATCTTGGAGTACCTCAATGAAAATAAGAAAATAACTCCATATCAGCATGGCTTCATGAGGCATCAGTCATTTCAAACTAATTTAATCAGCTTCTATGAGGAGGTAAGTTCTAGACTTGACTGAGGCAAATCAATGGATGTCATATATCTGGACTTCTCCAAAGCATTTGATACTATACCACAATAAAGGTTAGTATATAAAATGAGAATGCTTGGACTGAAGAAAAATGTCTGTATGTGGGTAAGTAACTGGTCTACAACTTGTCCCGCTAAAAATAAGCCCCATACAGCTATGTGAACGGAAAAATAAAAAAGTTATGGCTCAAGGAAGATAGGAAAGAAAAATGAAAGTGCAAAAAAATGAAAAGAAAAAAAAAAAACTCCAGTATCCTAAGGGTTAAAGGGAACCTGTCACGTCAAAAATGCATTTTCACCCACCAACAGTACCTCATAGTAGCTTGCAGTCTGATAATAATCATGTTTCTTGCTGTAGTTCGATGGTGCATAAGCTCAAAAAATGTTGTTTTATTCTCCATCAGCGCTACATTGGCAGTCCTCTTGACGTCAAGGGGGCAGCAGCCTCCTTGTTACAAGTCAAGGTAACCATGCCCCCTCTTGCCTGAGAGTGACAGACTGCACTTCGGCTTCGATTGCTAAAGCCTTGCGCATGCGCGGTGCGCTCTGTACTCGTGTGCGATCCCATCTCCTGCTGCCTCTGTTGAAACCCAGCTAACAGCAGCAGCAGGAGATGGGATCGCGCACGAGTACAGAGCATGCGCAGGGCTTTAGCAATCGCAGCCGACGACAGTCTGTCACTCTCAGGCAAGAGGAGGCATGGTTACCTTGACTTGTAGCAAGGAGGCCACTGCCCCTTGACTTCAAGAGGACTGCCAATATAGCGCTGATGGAGAATAAAACAACATTTTTTGAGCTTATGCAGCATCGGACTACAGCAAGAAACAGATGATTATTATCAGACTGCAAGCTACTATGAGGTACTGTTGGTGGGTGAAAATGCATTTTTGAAGTGACAGGTTCCCTTTAAGGGGACCAGGCAGGATTGGGTGTGTATTGTTACGTTTTGGGAGGAATTAGAGGAGTGGCCAACTATTATCCCTCTTTGGAGTTGGTATGTATGCTACTGTGTGCACACACAATGTGGGCATAACTACTGTGTGGGAGCACGCCTGCTATTATTCCTATTTGTGATTTTCAATAATTTAGAGGTACTTAAATCGTCCATGCTCCCCACAGTAGACATGATTCAGGACATGTAGGTCCCAATTCATGTCAAGATACCTCATACACTACTGTTAGGAGTTCCTCCTCTCTGACTGGGCACAATTATAACTGCAGCCCAGCGGAGCGCTCAGGACATAAGTGAGGACAAGTCATCACATGACTCGTATGTATTTTCACTACAACAACTAGCAGCCCCGCCGTTTACAACTGAGGTAAAAGGAAAGAAAACCCTCACTACGCAGATTAGCCAATCAGCTGGCCAGCGAGAATGACTCACGCTAGTCCCAGCCATTCAGTGCCTGAGACAGAGAGGCGCCAAACCGGTTGATTGAACAGAATGTGAGGGAGTGGTGTAGGTGAATAGCAACTGAGGCGGGCGGACAAGTCGTGATATGTACGTGCGATATAGTCATTTTAGTGTTATATAACGATCAAATAAGTTTCATATTGTTAACCACGTATGATAGGTGTTCAGTCACATGCTGTATGAGTGATGCAGGGCTGGCTATACACGGATGTATATATTGTATTCCTCTGGTGAGGTCCTGTATGCATAAAGTATTTTCTTTTTCCCTACTGCTGATCCCTGATACCAGTAATGTGGTATGGGACTGCTGGGCTCAGTAGTTCTCTGCTATTGGGATATTATTTTGACACATTCTGTGTGGATATCTGCCGTACAAACTGTTGGTGCTGTAGTCTCATCACCTTACACTCCACCTTTTTCATATTTTACATGCTGTGGCCACCTTTGGTTGATGCCATAATCCTCCAGCTGTATTAATGTGATGGTCGGGACTTTCTGTGTGGTGGTTGTTCCCTGAAGGCGTTTACGGTAAGATGGCGGCACGTGGATCTGCTTTGTGCTTGACACCACGTTCCTGACAATCTGAATCCAGCTCGCTGTGTCCTGTAGTCACCTTGGTCCATGTCATGAACGATAGACTAAACGTACAAGTTATTTATCTTCACAGGATATTCAGCCTAGAACTGCGCTGAGGGCTCATCCACGCAGCTGTTGTTTTTGTCCACATCTGATCCACATTTTTTGTGGATCGGATGTGGACCCCTTCACTTCAATGGGGTTGCAAAAGATGCGGACAGCTCACTGTGTGCTGTCCACATCCGCTTGTCCGTTCTGCCAGTCTTAGACCTCTTTAAGGCTACTTTCACACTTGCGTTTGCAGGATCCGTTTGTGAGATCCGTCACAGGCTCTCATAAACGGTCCAAAACTGATCAGTTTTGTCCTCATGCATTCTGAATGGAAAAGGATCCGTTCAGAATGCATCAGTTTGCTTCAGTTCAGTCTCCATTCCGTTTTGGAGGCGGACACTAAAACCCTGCTTGCTGCGTTTTGGTGTCCACGTGAAGAAACTGATCCGTCATGACTCACAATGTAAGTCAATGGGGACGGATCCGTTTTCTCTGACACAATCTGACACAATAGAAAACGGATCCGTCCCCCATTGACTTTCAAAGGTGTTCATGATGGATCACTTTGGCTATTTAAAAGATAATATAACCGGATCCGTTCAGAACGGATGCAGATGGTTGTATTAGCATGACGGAAGCGTTTTTGCTGATCCATGATGGATCCAGCAAAAACGCTGGTGTGAAAGTAACCTTAGATGAGTGTGTCCTGTGTGAAAATCACACTCCCATTGTGGACATTGGTCGTTTATAATGCTGTGTGTGTCTACAGAATAATATTGACAGCATTATTTCTTATAATTCATAATGCTGTGCGCTCCTGCAAAACGAGCAGTGTCCATTAGGGGCCTTAGGCCTTGTTCACATCTGCGTTGAGCCCTCCGTTCTGATCCATCAGAAAAACCAAGAAGTTGAAAAATTGAGGGCCATTTCATGCCCCATTTGTTTGGGTATGGTAGAGCATCTTCGTTATGCTCAGTTAGTGCCTGCACCATCTTGTATCCACCATTTTTCACAATACCTTTTTTTTTTTTTTTTTTTGCTTGAAAGTCAGTGGATGACAGATTACAAACCGTTCATTTTCCATTTGCGCTCATTCAATCCCTTATCAGGTTTTTTTTTTCTGTTCTGATGGATCAAAACAATGGAAAGCTCAGTGCGCTTGTCAAGCAGTTAAAGCGAACCTGTCATCACCATATTACTATATCACTATGTAGCTTAAGTTACCGTTAAGCTGGGGTCCTCCTAATTGTTGGATTGACACTAGGGCCGCAGCTATCGATTATTTTAGTAATCAAGTACTCTATCGATTAATCCAATTATTAATCGAGTACTCTAATAAGAAAAAAACTAATAAAAAAAGAACATTTTCCTTTATAAAATGTTAGCAGCTTCCCCCAGTGCCATCAGCCCTCTTTGCCATCAGCTTCCCCCAGTTCCTTCGAGCCTCTGTGACATCAGCTCCCCCCAGTGCCATCACCTCCAATGCCATCAGCTCCCCCCAGTGCTATCAGTCCCCCAATGCCATGAGTTCTCTGTGCCATCAGCTTCCCTCAGTGCCATCAGCTCCCCCCATGCCATCAGCTCTATGTGCCATCAGTCCTCTGTGCCATCAGCTCCCCCATTCCATCAGTCCCCCTCAGTGCCATCGGTCCTCTGTGCCATCAGCTCCCTCCATGCCATCAGCTCCCCCTCAGTGCCATCAGTCCTCTGTGCCATCAACTCCCCCCCAGTGCCATCAGTCCTCTGTGCCATCAACTCCCCCCTGTGCCATCAGTGTCCCCCAGTGTCATCAGTCCTCTGTGCCATCACCCGCTAATACCTTAAAGAAGAACTCCCGACAAAAATTTTATTCCATGTCCTGCTAGAAATGTACATGATGTAATCTGTAGTGAATGTCATTTTCTTACCAGTGTCTGAATTTTTGACTTCTATCATCCTGAAGTTTCTTATCTGTGTCATGTGACCAGCAATTAGACCCACCAACTCACACATTGACTTATATGTGGACAGGAAGTCTAATTCTCTATGTATTCCTATGAGACTGAAAGTGAGGCTCCCATAGGAATGAATAGAGCAGTTACTGGCTTTCTGTCCTGGGTCAGTTGGAGGTCAGGGAGTTGGTCACATGACCCAGCTACAATAAGAAGAGAGGTTTTTACTCACAGAATAAGAAAATGACATTCACTATAGATTATATCATGCACCTTTCTAACAGGTCAGAGAATAAAATTTTTTGCGCGAGTTCTTCTTTAAGTCCTCTGTGCCATCATCCCCTCTGGTGCCAGCATGCCCTCAGCTCCCCCAATGCCACCATCTCCGCTCCTAGTCTCCAGCTGCTCCACAACTCCTGTCTTCTTCTCTGCATGTGTTCACTATTTCCTGACAATGTGTCAGGATCCAGAGCAGCGGTGCGGGTGACCACGGAGCGTTGAGTAGTAGCAAGAGCTTCATTCCCACTCCGTGGTCACATGACAAACAAATCTTCGATGCAAAATATTTGCATAGAGGATTTTTTTTTTTTGTGTCAAATTACTCGATTCAATCGAGTAATCGTTTCAGCCCTAATTGACACTTTACATATTCTCCAAAACCGTTTTTTTCCCTGCCCACTCTTCTTTGCAGTGCGTTTCAGTACCCAGTGCAGTACAGAGAACTGCATACGAGCCTCTGTCCTGTACTGCTTCTGCGCAGGGTACTGAAGCACATGGCAAAGGCTTGAGTCTAGGAAAACTAGCCCATATCCCTGAAGTATCCGGTAATATCAGTCATGGAGTGTCCACATCTATCCAGTAGTGTGCGGCCTGTGCCCGCAAAGAGCAGGTCCGCTATATACAGCCACAGGCTATGTGCGCTCTGGATCACGGATGTGGACCCATTAGCTTAAATGAGTGGAAGCACTACGGAGCCCTTCTGTGGGATTTCGGTCCTTGCCTCTGCACCGCAAAAAAAAAGGTTATATTTTTTGCGGTGTGGACTGAATCTTGCGGATTGCGGATCTCAGGCGTAAATGGCTGAAACGGATGCCAAATGTACATAAGGGATGCAATAGGATCTGTTTTTTTTTTGTTTTGTTTTTTTACAGGATCCTGTTTTTTTTCTGTTCTAATGGATCAGAAGAACGGAAAATGAAACAGTGATGTGAAACCAGACTTGTGGAGAGGTCTCAGTATGAGATTTGTGGGTCCTACACTCCGCACACACTGTGATCAGCTGTCTGTGGCAGGCGCTGGAAAATATACAGTAGACAGAAGGCTCTGTCTGCTGTGTATCTTCTGCCATTGGCATACTACAGCTCCGCTCCCATTCATTTACCGGAAACAGGAGCTGAGCTGCAGTACCCCGACATGGCCACTACACATTGGACGGAACCTTGGGCTTGCAGAACCGTCCACTGTATTGGCACCACTGGCTGCTCGAAACAGCCGATCTGTGTCAGACCCCCACTTTTTAGAATGGCCATCAATATCTTTAAAGGGGTTGTCCAGCCTTATGGGCATTTTTAACTAGTCCCAGTAAAAAATCATGTTCACCTGCTCTTTGCTGATACATTTCGGTGCCCTGGCAATCTTGTGGTCTCGTGTGCTTCTGAAACCAATGACTAGCCTCAGCGGTGGTGGATGCCCAAGCAGTATGCCACCACATCAGCTGTTGAGTCCAGTCATTGGCTGCAGCAGTGCACATGACCCTGACTGGAGGTTTTAGCAGGCCTGGCACAGGAAGGGTGTGGAGCAGAGCCAGCTCACTGGAGTGCAGGGGAGCAGCCGAGTATGATTATTAGGTACAAGACGATCCTAGGGCTAGTTAAAAACGCCCATAAGGCTGGATGACTTTTTTTTTTTTTTATAGAAGAGCACTTCTAATATCGCCATAAATTTTCCACATAATACAATAACTCCATACCCTGCGAGAATACTGGGTGGTTTTAGTATGCTAATGGTTTCTGTCAGTTGTCCCCAGGTAAATATTCCAAAAAACACTCTTAGACTACATTCACACGTCCGTATTTTGGCACATCCTGGAAAACGGTCAGTTTTTTGCGGATCCGTTGTTCCGCAAAAAACTCAGTTTTTCCAGGACATCTGTTCCGTCTTTCCGTAAAAAACGGAAAGGATGTATCCATATGTCATCTGTTTTTTGCGGATCCGCAAAAAACAGAAGGATGAATAACATCATTTTTTTTTCACCCCTCCTGGAACGGAATCCGCAAATACGGATGACATGCGGATGCCTTTCCGCATGTCTTCCACATTTTTTGCGGATCCATAGACTTTCATTGTGCTACGGACCGCAATTCGGGAGAAAAGTAGGACAGGAGGACTTCTGTTTGCGGATCCGCAAAACGGAACGGAACAGATTAACGGATGCGGACAACATACGGTGCAATGTCCGCAGATTATCAGGACCCATTGAAATGAATGGATCCGCAAAAACTGTCCGCAATTGCGGAACGGATGCGGATAGATTGCGGATGTTTTAAACGGACGTGTGAATGTAGCCTTACAGCGAGTTTCTTTTGCTGTGTGTGGATTGGTGGGTTTCTTACCCTTAAAGGGGTATTCCCATCTCACAAATGTAGCTTGTATAGTTAGATATAGCCATACCAATATTATTACTAATAGAATGTATTTATATAAAATGTACCGTTTAGAAGATTTCCCTATTTGTATTTCCAGTGTCCCACACACATCAGTCAGGCCGTTGCCCCTAGTTACGGCCACCGTGGCCATGTAGTAGTGGTGGTCAGCTCGCTCCTGTTCAGACCCGCTCTGAGGTAACTGCCGTATTGTGAACGCACATTACATGAACATGTGGAGACACATCTTAGGGTTGTAGCATTTTTGTCTGCGCTTCCAAAACGTAGAGAAACGGATCCTGTTCCAAGATCAATTCATCTCTATGGAGCAGCATCCGTTTATAAAGTCTGCGTTTTTCACGGATCCCGACCATTGCGTTTTGGACTGGTAGCATCCAAAACGCTACATGTGTCTCCGCATGCTCATACAATGTGCGTTCACAATACAGCAGTTACCTCAGAGCGGGTTTGAACAGGAGCAAGCCGGTGACCACTACTACATGGCTGAGGTGGTCGTAACCAGGGGCAACGGCCTGACTGATGTGTGTGGGACAATGGATATACAAATAGGTAAATCTTCTAAACGGTACAGTTTATATAAATATATTCTATTGGTAATAATATTGGTATGGATATATCTAACTATACAAACTACATTTGTGAGATGGGAATACCCCTTTAACTTCCCAAGGATTTCTGTAAGGGCTCATGCACACAGTCGTCAGTGTTTTGTGGTCCACCAATCGCTTGTCCTCAAAACAGTGATACCGGCCGAGTGCATGCCTCCATTTAACAGACAAGAATGTTGCCTCATTGTCCCAGATGCGGACAGAGACTGTTGCATGAACCCTAATGATCAGAATGAATGTCGCTATGGTAAATTGTTCTGAGCGTTGCAGATATTTACTTCTTTTGATGCTCTTGCATTTTCTGGTGCAGTATTTAAAGGGGTTGTCCGGGATTTCAATACAGTGCTCCCTCAGGATACAATACATTGGTCTTTTCTGACCCATTAAGTTGAAACCAGACTGAACATACAATGTCTCAGACTCAGATCCAACCAATCCAGACCGCTTCTCTGGTAAAATAGCTGGATTAGTTACTAGTTATCAGTTGTTCCTGACTGTTAGGCCCCTTTCACACAGGCGAGATTTCCACGCGGGTGCAATGCGTGATGTGAACGCATTGCACCCGCACTGAATTCATTTCAATGGGGCTTTTCACATGAGCGATGTTTTTCACGCAGCCCTGGCCCCATTGAAGTGAATGGGTCTGTGTGATTCACGCATTGCATCCGCAAGCAAGTGCGGATGAAATGCGTGATTCACTGATGGTTGTTTAGAGATGTTGTTTGTAAACATTCAGTTTTTTATCACGTGCGTGCGAAATGCATCAAAACGCTTCGCACCCGCACGGAAAAAAAAACAGAACGAACGTACACAATCGCAGTCAAAACTGACAGCGATTGCGTGCAGTTCGGTGCGGATTTTCCGGAATGCATCCGGACTGAATCCGTGAGGCCTTTGTGAAAGAGGGCTTATAGGTAAGGACTTGTTTTATCTGTCTTAGTTATCTGCTTATCTTTCTTAAATCTTCATTTTCTCTTATCTTGGATGACATTTTGGGGCTTTGGAACCAATTACTCAACTTACAATGTTTTCATCATACAATGGTCGTCCTGTAAACAATTAATAGTGTAACTTGAGGGACCATTTTATTGATAACCCGAGTCCCACCACCCCCACCGATCAGCTGTTTGAAGGGGCAGCAATGCTTGGACGAGCGCTGCGACCTCTAAATTGAGTACATTGTATAGCGGCGGTTCTTGATATTGCAGCTCAGTCACGTGCTCTTGAATGGTCACATGCACCACTCTAGTCGGTGACTGGCTTCAACAGTGATATGCTGCTTGTGGCCACATGAATAGAAAAGCCAGTCATTGTGACCATGCCCACACACAACCGCATGTAAACAGTGCAGAAACTTGAAGATGGAGAAAGTAGGGACAGCGAGGAAGACTGGAGCGATGTGGAGCGGGGGCAGGCTTCGGTCACTTGCTTAAAAATCAGTATTACCAGAAAACCCCTTTAAGACTCAGACAAACTTCTTAAACATTCATTTCTTAACGGGGTATTCACATCTTAGACAATGGGTGCATATCGCTAGGATCATTAACCGGCGCATTAACACTTCATGTGCCGCGGTCAGCGCTGACCGCGGCACATGCGCGGCGTGCAGGGGAGTCCATCGGGTCCCCGCGCTGCTGTGACGGGGACCCGATGGCAGGGAAGGCAGCCCGATGCCTTCCTTTGGCGTCGGGCTGCCTTCTACGGAAGCCTGTGAGATCCAGCCCCCTGGATCTCACAGGCAGGAAGCTGTAAGTGTATTACAGTGTGTAATACATTTACAGCCAATGCAGTATTGTAGTGCATTGTAAAGGGGATCAGACCCCCAAAAGTTAAAAAGTTAAATTAGTTAAAAAAAGTTTCAAGTAGAAAAAAACGCCCTTTTCCCCAAATAAAGTTAAAAAAAATGTAAATAAAAGGGAAAAGAAAAGTAGACATATTAGGTATCACCGCGTCCGTATCGACCGGCTCTATAAAAGTATCACTTGTCCACCCCGCCAGGTGAACACAGTAAAAAAAAAAAAAAAAAGTGCTAAAACAGCCATTTAGGTGTATTTACCCAAAATGGTACCAATCAAACCGTCATCTAAGACAATCGCCCAAAAAAATAAAAAAATTGGCTCTCAAAAAATGGCAACACAAAAACAAGATTTAATTCTGTTCAAAAATGTTAGAGATTTTGGGTATCGCCACGTTCGTAAAAACTTGCTCTATAAAAATATCACATTATATTCCCCCTCAGGTGAACGCTGTAAACATTTTTTTTAAAAAAAAAACTATGACAAAACAGCCATTTATTGGTCACCTACCCTCACAAAAAGTGTAATAGCAGGTGATCAAAAAGGCTTATTTACCCCAAAATGGTACCAATCAAACCGCCATCTAATTCCGCAAAAAATGAGACCCTACCTAAGACAATCCCCAGAAAAATAAAAAAAAATAGGGCAGTTAGAAAATTGCAACACAAAAACAAGATTTAATTTTGTTCAAAAATTACCGTATTTTTCGCCCTATAAGACGCACTTTTTTCCCCCCAAAAGTAGGGGGGAAAATGTGGTGCGTCTTATAGGGCGAATACAAGTGAGCGCTTCCATAAGGAAGCGCTCACTTGTACGTAGGGACCCCCATCAGACCTCAGATCAGCCCACCCAGCCACTTAAAGACCATACTTACCTGTTCTGCGCTGCCGCTGCCCTCCGGTCCCACGCTCCGCGCTCCTCTCTCTTCCCTGCCGGCACGCACTATAAGCCTGACGCTGCAGCGTCACGTCATAGTGCGCACCGGCAGGAAAGAGAGAGGAGCGCAGAGTGTGGGACCGGAGGGCAGCGGCAGCGCAGAACACTTAAGTATGGTCTTTAAGTGGCTGGGTGGGCTGATCTGAGGTCTGATAGGGGCACAAGACGCTGATCTGAGGTGTGAAGGGGGCACAAGACGCTAATCTGAGGTCTGATGGGGCACAATATGCTAATATGAGGTCTGTTGGGGCACAATATGCTAATCTGAGGTCTGTTGGGGGCACATTCTGCTTTGATTCTGAGGTCTGATGGGGGCACATTCTGCTGATCTGAGGTCTGATGGGGGCACATTCTGCTGATCTGAGGTCTGGTGGGCGCACAGTGAGATGGTATGGGGGCACAGTGGGCTGATATGGGGCCATAGTGGGCTGATCTGAGGTCTGTTGGGGGTCTGACATGGAGGGCTGATGGAGTTCTGACATGGAGGGCTGATCGGGGTCTGATGTGATGTCCTGAAATTTATGGGCAGTCTGATAAGAGGATCTGACTAAAAATATTTTTTTCTTATTTTCCTACACTAAAACCTAGGTGCGTCTTATGGGCCGGTGCGTCTTATAGGGCGAAAAATACGGTAATTTACTGTGTAAAACTTAACAAAAATGAAAATAGACATATTGGGTATTGCTGCATATGTAACAACCTGCTCTATAAAAATATCACATGATTTGCCCCTTCAGAAAAAAAAAATTAAAAAATTAAAAAAAACTGTCAAAACAGGTTTTTTTTTTCACCTTGACTCACAAAAAGTGTAATACCAAGCGATCAAAAAGTCTTATGTATCCCAAAATGGTACCAATCAAAACGTCACCTCATCCCGCAAAAAATGAGCCCCCACATAAGACAATAACTAAAAAAAATAAAAATCAATGGCTCCCGCAAAACAATCCATCAAAATCTGTGCTGCAAAATCCATATGGCTCTCCTTCTGTCCTGAGTCCTGCCATGTGCCCCCACAGCAGTTTATCACCACATATGGGGTGTTGCCGTATTCAAGAGAAAATGGGGAACAAATTATGGGGTGCTTTTCTCCTGTTACCCTTTGTGAAAATTAAAAATTTGGGGCTAAAGCAACATTTTATTGGAAAAAAGGAAACTTTTTATTTTCACAGCCAAGTGTTTCCAATTTCTGTAAAAACGCTTAGGGGCTCAAAGTGCTCAGTACACCCCTTAATATATTCTTTGAAGTGTGTAGTTTCCAAAATGGGGTCACTTTTTTTGAGGGTTTCCACTCTAGAGATACGTCAGGGTCTCTCAATTACAAAATGGTGCCTAAAAACCATTCTAGCAAAATCTGCCTCCAAAATCTGTATGGCGCTCCTTTCCTTCTGACCACTGCCACAAACCCATAGAGACGTTTACGTAAAAGTAGAGAAATTCAAATTTCGAAAATTGTGAATTTTTCCAAATTTTTGGTAAATTTGGGATTTAAAATAAAAATAAAGGAAAAATATATTGACTCAACTTTACCACTGTCATGAAGTACAATTTGTCACGAGAAAACACTCTCAGAATGGCCTGGATAAGTAAAAGCGTTACAAAGTTATTACCACATAAAGTGACACATGTCAGATTAGCAAAAAATGGCCTGGGCAGGAAGGTGAAAACAGGCCCGGGGTTGAAAGGGTTAAAATATAAAGCAGACTCCTCAAGCCAAGATATTTATTTACTTGGAGGAAAGGTTCACTTTTAAACATTTTCTAGTATATTATCGGTGGGGAAGGGAGTATACCCTGTGGGGTCACAGGACGCTTCTCATCAATGATTGCAGTTCTGTCTGTGGCCACCAGGGGGCAGACTTGTAGCTGTGATTGTCATGTCTTCATGTACTAGCAATCGGTGGTTAATGCGTGAACACTTAATGCATAAAAAACAGAAAACAAAAGGTTAGGAATTAGATTCTAGATTGTGAATAACTGAGTGGACGGGGGTGATTTCTGAGATTGTTATTCTCTACCACTGTTCTTGTCCTCATGGTCTGTATTGGGGTTCCAGATGTGCACGGCCGTGTCCGTTTTGTGAACCGCAAACTTCCCTTATGTGCGCTTCCAAGTCCGTTTGACGGGCTGCAAAATTTAGGACATGTGCTGTCTTTAGTTGCAACCTGCGGATTGTGGACCCTTTGACGTCAACAAGTCGGCACCGCAATGCAGGATGCACACGTCTGGTGTCCACAAAACAGGCACAGCTTTGTGAATACACCCTTAGGCCTCACGCACACGGCCATATTTACTGTTCGTGCCTGATCCACATTTTTGCAGTTCGCACACAGACCCATTAATTTCCATTGGGCTGCAAAAAATGTGCACATCACATAGAGGTCATCAGTGTGCTGTCCACATCCATTTAACCATTCTGCAAATTGCTTGCTGTCTTACATTTAGACCATTTTCTACACCTAAAACAGGCGGCTTGCGGGCCCGTCCCCCTACCCGCCCACTTTTTTAGTCCTGTTGTGAGCGGGGAAAAGACACAGATTGCAGTGCCAGAAATACAACTATTTTATGTCTAATAAATGACCCCCTATATGATTGTTTCTCCAGGACAGGTTCTCTGTAAAGACCAGAAGCAATACATGTAGTTTTTATTGAGAATAAAACCTAAGGTTATGTTCACACACAGTATTTTCTGCACCAAAAAAAACCTGATGCGAAATGTGTATCAGATTTTTTGGGTGTGTTTTTTTTTTTTTTTTTTTAATTAAAGGGGTTTTCCTAGATTTTGAGGATAGGTCATCAGTATCAAAATCTCGGAAAACCCCTTTAACGCGCGGATTCCTCTTTGAGATCAATGTTTTGGTGCAAAATCCACACCAAAAATCCATTGTGTGAACATGATTCACAAAATGATTAGATGACGCTGCTGCTTTCTTAAAGAAGCACTTATTTGAAATAAATGCGTGGTGACTTAGTGTAGTAAGGTAAGTCCTCTTCACCTCCATTGTGACCTGACTCTCCCTACACATTAGGAATGCTGGCTGTAAGTTGTCGGATGTGTATGGTGCGTATACATTGTAACAGCAGCAGCTTCCAGATGACATTAAATACCATTGTGCTTAAGATCAGGAAAAACTACAGTAGGTGACAGTAAGTGTGAAGAGCCTTTAATGACAGGACACAATGTCTGTTCCTTGCATCAGAATGCCTAAAACAACAGTTGGGGCAGTAGCCTCCTGCCCCTTTGTCTTAAGGCTGCAGGCATAGGCAGGCCTTCCTTCAGAGAGTACAGGCGACGCGGGGTTAATGCTCTGCAATTTGCAGCCAGCCAGGGCGGAAGCTGGGTTCTCTCTCTCTCTCTCTCTGTGTTGCTTTAAGGACAGTTTCATTCGGCCTTGGAGGATGGGGGAATAAAAGGTTTGTTGAAAAGATCTGACAGCCCCCGTGCTCCTCCTGTGTCCCGGGAAGGCCCTCTCTGGTTCCTAGTGTCACCGTTCTCATTGCTCCTTGCACTTTACCTGGATTCTCTGCTCCACAGCTCAGGGACAGGTCTCACAGGTTTGCTTTTATTGTGTATTTTTTTTTCCTGATGCCATTAATGTAACTATACCCTGTGTCCCTTTTTTTTGTTGATCTGGGTGAGAGTATAGCTGTGTGTGAGGAGGGGGAGGTGTCATTGTGTATGGATGTGTCTGCTGGCCGTGGGTTTGTGCATTCACCTCCAGATCTGCACTGTAAAGGCCTAGCTGAGCCTGTCTCTTTCTCTCTCTGCACAGGATGGCTCCTGCCTGCAAGAGCTGTACAAAGATAATCACTCAGGAAGTGGCTCAGCCAATGGCCTGAAGCATTACATGTGGATTCCCGAAAGCCTCCAATCCTGCCCCAGCTTGCAACAGGGGAGTCTGATCATCAGGCTGAAGTGCCAAGCCCTTTCTGTCTGAGAACTGAGAGTCTGTCCTCCATGTTTTATAAGTATTGACATATAACACTGTAACAATGCATCCACACAGGTAAGCCAGAGCTTGTCTTTTTTTGTAGTTTATTCCCATCTCTTGGACACTGTGCTTTTGCAGGTTGCATTTCCGCGACTTCTCGGGCCAAATTCACTAAACCAGCAAGTGTTTTAAATTTTGACTTTCTGGAGAGATCACATGGTTGGGTGCCATTAGCCAGTGATTGCTGCTGGGGGTTCCAGGGGTACACTGCACAATTAACTTTTCTGTTTTGTAAAGAGTGGAGGGTTTGTGCACAACCCCCTTCACTCCCCTGTTCACCAAGGAAGATCTCTGCATTATTGTGTATTCCTGTGTCACATGCTGCTCAGAGGAACATGGAGGCTGCCTCAGCACAAGGCTTCAGCTGACGTACAGGCCATCAAGCAAAGCACACTGGCTCCCTGAGCAACTTTATTTACCCTCTTTCTAAAGGACAAGAGCCAGATTAACCCAGGACTGCTACTTTTGATACCGACCACAGGAACTCTCAGCACTCATGCCTGACATACGTCTGGGGCCTAGCTTTGGATTTTTCAAATACCACCATATCTGAAGCCTTTCTCCGGTTTACTTGGTGCCCCGTGGACCCGGCACAGTGTGCGTGCACATGATTTTTCTTGCTTTTTACCCATATATTGTTTTTTGAGATTTTTTTTTTTGTTCTGGATATATGATTTCCTGAGGCTGGGAGCTAACCAATATGGATGTCAAACAGTAAGTATACGAGCTGTATAACTAAGACGTGTTATTAATGACCACTTTTGTTAACGTTACATAAGTGTTCTCTCCGCAGGCTTGACCATAGATTTTTCATGGATGCCAGTATACAAAACCTGCATTTCTTATGATACAGTATGTCATTTACAGATTCAACAGTATTATAATGCTTTCTGATTAACCCCTTCACTTCAGCTATTTTTCCTAACTTTGTGTACAGGGCCTCTCCTGTACCTCATAAAGGGTTAATTTGCTGCTCTCCATCGATTCATTTTTTATTTTTGTGTGTGGGGGATGGTTTCTTTGAAGGTAAGTGAAGGTTTCTTGTGTAACGTAATGAAGGCAGCCAGGCTGTTGTAAGGCAAAAAGCAAAATGGTTGCGTTGCTCCTGTGTGCGTGATGTCGTTCTAGCCTCTGAGCCCTTTACACACATTTTGCTTGTTTTACTTCCTGCTGTTTGCAAGCTCTACGTGTCTACCGTGGATAGTAACATATTGTGAAGGCACCATGTGTAGCTTTACTCCTTAGTGCTTTGGAAGGTCCCAGTAAGTGATTGCTGCAGGCTTACCCCTCTGAGAAGGGATGGGGTTTTCTCCAAAATAGGCCTTTGCTTGGACGCTCAGATCCACCCTATATCAAGGTTTCATTTTAGAAAATATTACTTGGTGCCACCCCCAGGTGCCATTCTAATGTGAGGATTCATTATCGATCATACTGTATGTAAGGGCTGCAGATAGCTTTTTTTTTTTGTCTCATTAACCCTCATCTGCCCATAGCGTCTTCTGGGTATGTGCTTTGCCAGTGGTTTGTCCTGTTTGATTAACTTATGCAATGACAACCTGGCAGATGGCGTCTGTCACTGATATTAACCCTCGGAGATGCTCCTTGCAGTTCAGGGTTCTACAAATGGAGCCAGCGTCATTGACGTCACCAGCAGTCTCCATCTTGCTATCGCAGTCATTTAAGACACACAGATTTTTATAAAGGAAATGTTTGTTACCTGCCATTTGGTTTATTGATTTTTTTTTTTTTTTTTCTCTTTTTGCCGTCATTTCAGATTACAGTGATGTGTCCACCTTGTCACTAAGGACATCCATGGAGTTTTATGGATGGGCCGTTTTAAATGAAGATTAGGCCTACGACATTAGACATTATTATATCTATCTGTATGCGTATGTCCGTATGTGTGCTATAACACACGTAGCTGACATACCTGATGCACTGGTAATGGTTAAAAGGAACCTCGACCAGCAGCAGACATTTTGTGTCTGACGTTTTATTGCAGCCATATTTGTACTGAAAGGGTTAAACGGGTTGTCCATAGTGTAACAGAGGCTAACAGTGCATGCGCCAGTGTTTCCTAAAGCTCGCTGTGATGGGCAGTTGGACAAATTAACGCTTGTACAGGCCCCGATTAATAGGAATGGCCCTGTTTTTCACCTATGTAGACACAGTAAAGATGTCTGCATTGCAGCAAGATGTCCGAGAGGGAGGAAGGAGCAAAAAAGAAAAAAAAAATCCAACCCTGTTGGACCAATCAGGTGTCCTGTTAGTTTTCTGAGCCAATGGCAACACAGATCTGGCTAACAGCTGATAACTGGAGAGTGGAGGACGGTGTGATTCTAGAAGTTTCCCTGAATGCCAGTGACGCACGTCTTTCATGGCAGAGCGTGCCTGTGCTGTGCAAGATCTCAACAGTAAAGACATAAAAACCTACTGTATGTAATCAGGATGGACTGAATGATGGATGGGCCAACGAGCAGTATTGGATCTTATTCAGGCGGGCTGCGTTCACATCCGATTGCTGTCCAAATGTAGAATGGACAGCACTTGGACTGAACACTGACCCATTCTAGTCAATGGACCAATTCACATATGCAATTTTTTTCCACATGAACCATCAGACCATGCAGAGAAAATTGCAGCATGCACCATATTTGTCCAATTCCCCCCCCCCCCTCAAGACATTCCCATCCATGTACCGTCCTGCCACTGCTACATCAATCAGGTTTAGCTTGCTTTTGTGAAAGAGCTCCAAAGGTTGGGCCAGATGGTGAGAAGCCTGTACTGGAGCATTGCGGCACATATGGATGTAAATGTCCCTGGAGGTTATAAGAGGAGCGGCTGATATCAGTTATACATATGGCGGTAAATTTCTCTGGTGATTCTCAGCACCGGAGGTACGTGAGATACAGTACTGATAATGGGGCATGGGAGATTTCTACACTCCTTGTTACTCATCCCATGGTAGAACACTATAGTCGGCCTCTCCCCAGCCTGAAATGGCTGATAACAGATGAACATGTGAGCTGAGAAGGCACAGCGATGAGATGTGGCGTTATTAATATTGACTTTATGTCGACAACAGATAGTTAATTTGTAACCAGATACATTGGTTTATTGAGGAAGATAACTAGAACTGTGATATTGGGCCAGTTCTATCATTTAGTCTGGAAATTCCTAGCTCAGTGATGGTGAACCTTTTACAGACCGAGTGCCCAAACTGCAACCCAAAACCCACTTATTTATCACAAAGTGCCAACACGGCAATAACCTTAATACTACAGTCCAGTATAGTATATCTTCCATGTACTTTATCATTTAGCTACAATAGCCTGCCTACATTCAATGCGCTGCCTGTGCTGTTCATAGTGCGCCTGCGCTGATGAATGGCAGGAAAAGTCTAAGGTATATTGGTACACCATAGACTTTTTCCAGGGTGCTGCCTCTGGCACCCGTGCCATAGGTCCGCCACCACTGTCCTAGGAATACAGACTACACCATAACTGTGTGTACTTCATCTCAACTATTTCACTCCAGTGCATACAGCTCTGTAGCCCCCTGCCATCTGCCTGGTCGAGGTTTGGATAAATGCCCTTTGACGGCCCATTGAGGGAGATGCAGCACCTGCTGTGCTGCTATACTTAGTTCAGAGTAATATGTGTGTAGATCGGTAATGTGAGTCTGTGGCCATCCATGTTCCCACCAGCCCAAGCTTTGTGGTTTTATGTAGTTTCTAATATACTTTATTTTCTCGCCATTTTCACAATATCTCAAGAACACGACCGTATGTACTTTGCAGTCCGCAAATTGCGGATGGTGTCCGTGTTTCATCCTCATTTTTTGACAAACTCATAGACTTCAGTGGGTCCGTGGTTCACATTTTGTGGCCCAGTATAGGACATAGACACTTTTTGTGGGATGGACATACGGATGCAGAAAGCACATGGATCATCCTGGTGTTTTCTGCATCCGTTCGTCCGTTCCACAAAAATGTAGAATATGTCCGCAAAATGCAGACCACTGCCTCATTGAAGTCAATGGGTTCGCAAAAAAAATATGTGGATGGCATGCGGCGCACAAATTGGACATGTTCATATGCATGAGGTCTAACTTGAAACACTCTTGTTTACATGAGCTATTACTTTTCCATAGCTGACATTTTGTTACAATGTATCTGTATAAATAACTGGATACAATTCTTTATTAAGAAGCTGTCTTTACCTAAGACTGGAAAACCCCTATAATGCCAGTCTAAACTTTCCAAACTGGCGAAGCTTTGCCGATCAGTGTCTGGACATTTCCGAGAGCCCAATATGCCATGGTGGTATGAATGCCATGTGAGAAGGATTGGTAATACAGCCAGGGGAGATAAATGGATCCTACCATAAGCTCCAGCATTAGAAGACTGGGTTTTATCCAGAGCTGGAACAGATTTGGTTTGCTGGACACCAAATTGCAATGATCATCTTGTGGGCTACTGAGGCCACGTTTAGATTTTTACGGCCACACTTTTGCAGCCACATATCGTGTAGGACCAGTCAGGTTAGAATCCACTGTGTCACATACCTGTTTTTCCTCTTGTGGCACATGCTAGGGGAGCTGCTGGGCACTACAGACATGCAGGATCCATTACCAAGAACCTCATGTCTTTGCAGGTTAGATTTAGATAAATGCTTTTACATTTACAGATTGTGTTGGCTTTGTCTTTTCAACCTCTCATCAGGTGAATCCATCTTTAGTAGAAATATACTGACGTCTTCCCCTGGACCACATGTCTAGTGGCAGGCAACGTTGTCATATGTAGATGTGTGCAGTGCGTCTTTCCATTGTTTTTCTAGATATATTAGTGTTAAAGGACAGGCTGGTATTAAAGGCATGGTCCTGTTTCACACATTGGTGGCATATAGCTAGGATCTGGCCCCTGAAGTGAAGGAGAGGACACCATGCATGCACGGCGTGCTCTCCCTTCACTGCTATGGGACTCCCAAAAATAGCCAAGCGAGCGCACTCGGTTATTTTTTCCCATAGCAGTGAATGTAGAGTGCACTGTGCAAGCAACTCTCCATTCACTGCTATGGGACTACTGAAAAATTTCTGAGCCAGAGGTGTGACCCACATCTATGTGAGATTGATGGTATACCCTAGTGATAGACCATCAATGTTCCAAATGGGAATGCCTATTTAGTGTGGTAGATGACAAGTGAATTGTAACTGTGGTTTCTTTCTGTCCCATGGAAGTTGCAGACTGTATATAACTTAACGGTCTACAGACATCGGGGGAAATTGCTCAGCTCGGCATTTCATAAGGGGGTCTTAGTCCAAAGTGTGCTGGAGAAGGATGCTACAAATTTAGTGAAACGTCTGTTAAAGATGGCAAATTGGACTGTTTTTAAGGACGTCTTTTCATTGATGCCTTTCTAAGAAACGGACCTTAAAGACTAGGACTATTGGTCGGTGAAAAGGACAAGATAGAGAACATGACCTATTTTTTGACGTTATTCACTGGTCGTCAAAAAAAACTGCAGTGTGAATAACCCCATAGTCTATCATTGTTCTTAAAATGGACATGTGACGTCACACGTTGTCTGAATGAGGCCTAAGGGGTGCAGGAGTGTACATGCCTGTGTGCCAGAAAATCAAATCTATGAACCGGCCCATGATAGCTAATCTGTCAGTCCATGGAATATAATGCCCCTCCTTGCATTGTACCTATGACACTGGCTGACCTGTTACATGTGCACTTGGCAGCTGAAGACATCTGTAGTTGGTCCCATGTTCATATGTGTCCACATTGTTTAGAAAAATGATGTTTTACTATAGGCAAATGAGCATCTAGGAGCAACAGGAGCGTTACCATTACACCTAGAGGTTCTGCTCTCTGCAACTTCCGCTTTGACAGGGCCAGGCAGTGTAAATTTCATCAGTCTTGGCCTTGTCAATCACAATAGAGAGGTGTTGCAGAGAAAGTAGAATCTCTAGGAGTAATGGCAACGCCCCCTTTGCTCCTAGAGGCTCATTTGCATATATTAAAACATCATTTTTCTCAGCGCAATGCAGGCTCACGAGAACAGGGCATCAACACCGATGTCTTCAGCTGCCAGTTTCAGTTTATTTTTTTTTACAGAATTTATGCTTGCAGGGAAACTTGTGGCATTTTAATGCTGGTTTTCTGGTGCTAAGTCCACGATAACTTCCTCACATAGGGTGGACACTTACCACCTCATGCTCAGGGTATGTGGCGGGCTATATGGATAAAAAAAAGACTGGATTTTGACCCTTTTGTGGGCAGCAGTGGAGTGAGAAACATCTGTGGATAACATAGGTCAGTAGACAAGGAAGATACAACATGGAGGCGGCTGTGTTATGCTGTTGACCCTCAACCTTTGAGAAATGATTTATTCAGCATTAGTAACCCACGCTTTGCCATAGTTTTATTGGCACCTTGTAGTAGACGGTGGTTTGTGTCTCGCAGAAGATACATTCCCATCCGGCCGCCTGGGCCCCAGTCCTCCTTTATGATGTGATGCCTCGGTAGGCACCGTCTTTGATGACCCCCGCAGACGGCTGTAGTTTAGTCCTTTCCTTCTCAGGGATCTTTGATATCGAGAAAGATTAGGTTCTTTGTTGAGAACCCAAACTGGTGTATCCAGTAAGACTGCACTGTGACCGGATTACAGGCCTGTAATCCACATGGAGCTGCGACCTCTGTGCATTGTGATGTGTAAATCATACCAGTCTCTTCCTGTCTGAATTTCCTCTAAACATTTGGTTTTCATCTACTGTCGCTGGAATAGAAGGCGATTCCCCCCTTTGCTGTTGTGCTGTCGGTGGGGGAGATGGCAGCACTGGAGTCCACACATGCCCTTATTAAATAAACTGCTTCCATTTTAGCTCCAGTGCAGGAATGGGGCAGTGCATTGCTGCCAGACGCCATTTTAAGAGCCTGCACAAGGTACATAGCCCTCGATGACTAAGACTGTGATAGGTGAGTCTTTCTGAATCAGCTCCCATTCCTCCAGCACCTCATCCTCCGCTATTACACATGCCTTACATACGTTTCTTTAACATTTTCATCAATCCTGCTGGTTGTGCTGGGACATGGGGCAGATCGGATCTTTTCTTATTTTTTTTCTAGGCATGTCACTTATAAATCCTTTCAATGCTGGGTTACAGATGTGTTGCATGCAAAGCAAGCCCAGATACGCGTGGTAACATTATATGCAGGTCTGCAACAAATGAAAGGCTGCATGCAAAGCCAAGTGCAGGGGACCTGGGGTAAAACCAGAACAATTTTACCTTTTAATGTCCATGCAAATAAATGGTTAACTCCGAGCAGATAGCACTAAGGAAATGAAGTGCACTTCTGGTCACAGTCTCTCCAGCAGGCAGGGTGCACTTACTATGATTTGCTAATAATCTGGGATGGTGTGGCTTTTCTGATTCTGTAATTGATCTATAGCTGATTATCAGTTATACTGTGTGGAGATCTGTTACATGCTCAGCGTCTACGTGCACATTTAATAACCAATGCATGGTAACCCTTTCCTCGTCACAGTCCATGACTTCCTAGTGGATCCTTCATTCAGATGTCAAACATCAACAAATTCTTGTGCTTAAAAAAAAAAAAAAAAATTCCCCCCTCCCCCATCAATCTTACCTTCCCGAGACTGTCTCAATCTGTGCAGCCTTCTCTTCGGAGAGGTTATTTCAAGTGTATGTATCCATATTAACTGAGAGGCTTTGTAAATGACTGAATGCACTAGAAGCGGCTGCTGTGGATCTCGTGTATAGATGCTCTGCATGGAGAGGATGTCATGTATAATTCTCAGATTGTCTTGAAGGTGCCCAGGGATGAGAGAGGGGTTACATGTTTATTAAAGATTGTGTTGGGTTTTTTTTTTTTTTTTTAGTAATTTTAAAATCCTGGTCTTGCTGTGAGTTGCTCAGTGCAGACGCTCTCCTTGCAGGATCCTGTGGGACTGGTCATGTCTCCTGAATTCTGACACTGGAGGTGCAAAGTGCTCTTTACCCTGCACCACTTCTTCTTCTTATGTTGTGGCTGGGTTCTCATTTATATGTATGTATCATTGCCTCTGTTACCTGTACCGTTCTGCAGCCTCAGTGCTGCTATATTGCTGTCATCTTTCCAGGGTGGACATGGTTAAATCTCAAGCTGTCACCTATCTTCTCTCCATCTATCAATGTATGAGATTGACACCAGTGAGGGATGCTTTGTGGAGCGATGGAATCCACACGTGTGTATTTGGGGGTCAGTGCTGCATGGATGCTGATGACATGACGGGGTCACTTACCCTCTTTCTTTGTCTCCACAGTTTGGCAGAGGAGGAAGTGAAGACTGAGCCGGAGCTGGTGGAGGGGATGGATGTCACCACTCGATCCAAAGGTGAGGAACACTGCTGCTATTTCACGTCTGCTCTTCCTTCACCTAACTTACAAGTCAGGAGACAGCATTACACTGCTGACAGTTACATGGTTTTCTGGAGAGGACTGGATGCAGGCTTTATGGGGTTAACCCCTTTCACTGCTACAGTGATTTAGCGTAATCCACTGGGAGAGTCCGATTCAGCAGATGGGTATTGTAGAGCTGCAGCTTGTTTCTTCCCTTACGCCTCTTTAAAAAGTGATCACAACTTTGAATCGAGTGAACGGGCAGATTATCCATCCTCACGACTCCCCCAGAACAGATCTGTATCCGAGGACTGTAGCCGAGGACTAGTAACCAGTAAATCATCTTAAGTGCAGGTGAACTAGAAAGGGCCTGTCTGATACAAGATGTCTACTCTACCACAGTGTCTAATGTGGCAGGGCGTTACTCGCCTCCATGTTTATATGAAGATGCTTCTATAATGTCTAACAAAACGAATACGTCTTTTTTTAAAATCACGGATGCGCCTGTTGATTTTAGCGGGTGAAGTAAGAAGGCCGTTATATAGCGATGGTATCGGAGAAAATCTGTTCATCATATTGATGGGGATTAGCAGTTTTAGAGGGATCGGCGTGCAGGAAGCAGGCATTTAAAGCTTTGGTTTTTATTAGCATTTACATGTGGAGTTGCCCTTTAAGTCTTCCATCTGCTGTTCACCTGTGGCTTGTACAGTGGTATTTTCCTGTGTGTCTTACCACATGAGAAGTGTAGCAGATTCAGTCTAAATAAAGAACTCGCCCACGTTTGCACGTAGGAGTGTTGTACAACCCCCACCACCACAAAGTGCCTAAATAAACATTGCTGCATGGATTCCAGTCATGGCCCCCAGGACGTGGTCATAGATGTGCTGTAATATAAGTAATACAATCCTGCCGTCTCCTCCTGTTTCTCCCATATTACTCCTGTCAGTTCTATAGTAACAGGCAATCTGCATGAAAAGCACTGTGTAAACCCCTATCGTTTATAATGTGCAGGTTTATGTAGTGTTCTTGCTCTAAATGCTCACATCTGCCTGGCAGGCAGGGTTTAGCAGGCACCATTTTGTTTACTTCATCAGCAGTGTCCTCAAAATGGTGGCTAGAGAAAATCTTGGCAAGGCTGTGCTGTTTCCAGGCTGACTGTGTTTTCTTTATCTGATGCAGCCCACACACACACACGTGATCCCATCATCTGTGGACGATGTCACCCCACGGAAGCTTTGATGCAAGTTATTGATCAGTGTATAGGATTCTACCGTTGTGTTAATAAGTGCTCAGAATGCAGTTTGTCCCTTGACCTCGAGAAATTCTTTCTTAAGGGTATAAAGAAGCCAGGGGATAAGCTGAGGGGACAAGGAGTCTGATTACAAGAGGGGCCATCCAGAATCGTGGACAGCGTATGATTCATGGCTTTCCAGTGCAGCGGAGATGGTGTTACACAATCACACACCCAGCCTTCCTAAGCTGAGGAGACTTAGTGCAGCGGCTCATACCCTGGTATTCCAGATTTCTGGGAGGCAGATCCTCTGTATTTTACAGGAGGTTTTAAGAAATCTCATCCACACCCTGCGTAAAATATCTGCAGCGTATGGTGACCTACAGTGCGGATTTTAAAACTGCAGCATGATTTGACATTTTCAAAGCATAGACTGAAATCAGCTGCAGATCTGCATCAAAATGTGTGCCAGATTCACATGTGCCGTATGCAGATTGTGCAGCACATTTGCCCCATGTGGCGGTGCCTTAGCACAGGATGTTTGAAGGTTTCTTTCGTACGACTGTTCTGGTCACATTGATAATGAATTAGAGGAATTTTACTGAATATGATATTGTAATGTGGAAGAAATAGAGGTGAATGCTAAAGTTCTCTCCTTGAGTGAGGGTCTGGTCAGCGGGGCATGCACTTTGGAGAGTTCAGTGAATGGGGACAGTCTGAATGGCCCCCCACCCCCCCCAATGTCGCTCTTCAGGAGAAACGAAGGTCAGAATGTGTAAGCCATCCATACACTACAGATAGCTGTTGGCTTGAACGCTCATTTGGCTGACAGCTATTCCTTCTGGCTCCAGATACACATGCATGCACTGCTTGGCCAAGCATGCACGTGTTCTGATCAGATAAAGGGCAGTAATCTGCTGCCAACATCTGTTGTCAGGGAGAGGCGGGGGGCCCCTCAAATATTAGAAGGGGCGGTCACTCTCCCTTACTGAAACATTATGGATGCTCGCCTGAGTATATCTAGTCTTGTTACCTATACGTCTAGCCCAGGACTGGTTTATTTATTGTGCCTTTGTATGTCGCCCAGTCCTAGTACGGTTACTGTACTGGTTCTGTCTTGGTACCTGTTTGTCTAGCTCTGATCAGGATCTGCCATTTGTTCAGTTGTATTTATCTAGGGTCTGGTTCTGTCTCGGTTTCTGTGTATTCGCCCGAGGCGTAGACGTGGTTCCTGTTTAACTACTTTGGGCCTGGTACGGTCATGATGCCAGTCGGTATGCAGTGGAGGTTCTGCCTCCCTAGACCAAATGCCTTCTCTGCTTTCCAGGTGGGGGATGTGAGACTTGGGGGAGGGCATACATTTGTCTTCTGCGGGGGTGGGGGTGATGGGCATCCATGCAGTTTATTTTCTGTGAGCGTAGCAACATTAAATGTTTCCTTCATTTCTACCAGGTAATATTACATGGTGCATTGAGCCCACCCGGCAGCCCCCACTGTCAGCGCCACATATCAGGCAGAATGCTACGTCACGTTTTCCATGGCAACCTCCTCTTTGTGCCTCTGTGCCGCGTCCGCTGTGTGCCTCTTCCCCAGGGATCCTGTAACAATGCGTTCTTTGTCCTTCTGTTTCTTTCCCTCATATGGAATGTGGAGTCCCGCTTATTCTCAGGGATCAGGAACGTGACGTCCCCATTCCAATAAAATACACTTCCCCGTTTAGTACCTTATTAGTTATCTGTGTATATGGGGACACGAAAGCAAGTGTAGTTATAACAGTCTGGTTCGGAATGGCTGTCTGCATTATTTGTTGGGGCAGGCCAGGGCGGCCATTTTTATGTCAGTCATTTGATCATTTGGGTCATAATAAGTCTGTATATAGTGCCAACATATTCTGCAGCACTGTACAAATCATAGGGCACATGTAGAGACAAAATCACTCAGATGATCACTTATATTGCCTGTTAGAAATATACCTTTCTCGTGCATTGTGGACTCAGTCTTCACCTTGGGTATAGCTCTGGCTACCTGTGTATTAGAAATATACCTTTTACTGTCAAGTCTATTGATGCACAGTCTTGAATTTCATCTTTTAATATTATTTAAATAAGTATTTAAGTGCACCAAAGCTCCACCACTCTGTGCCCCCCACTGTGTCTAGATTGACGTGTTCAGGCTTTTCCTGAATCATTGCGCCAGTCTCGAAATCCCGAACCTGTGCCATAAGTTCACAGTTCGCTGCATTCGGAGAACAGTCCTATGTACTGAACTTTCAACTTCCAGCAGGCGCAATGTTGCGGGCGAAACCTGGCCATGTGAACTAAACCACAGTGGGAGGCAGAAGGTGGCGGAGTTTCGGTGCACTGTGGGGTGTGGCGCCACCCTTGGTAAACTGAAATCTTAATTTACGTAAACATAAAAAGATGTTTTGACTGCTAAGGGTATATTTCTAGTGGGGAAATCCAGCCCCACCGGGCAATGCTTTAGTCCCTGTCACACGGGCCCAGGAGCAGAGCACTTATTAGGGATGATTGTTCATATGAACGCTCAATCCTGATAACTTCCCCATGTAAATGCATAATATGATTGCATGTTTTATGCGGCACGTAAAATAATTGTTTGCATCACCCTCCCTGTGGTACTCCTTCCCACACATGTAAATGCAGCTCTCCCATTTTCTCTGTGCTGGGGCTGAATCTGACAAGTGTTGGGTTATTAAATATTCTGTATTACTTGCAGATAATACCACAATATAAAATACACCTGTATGGATGGAAAACCTACAGAAACGAGAAATCAAATTCTGAACACTTAAGCCTTATTCATACGTCTGTGTCTGTGCTCAAATCCGTAAGCAGGTGGTCAGTGAGGCATCCGTGTTGGGTCCGTGGGTCCGTGTTTTGCCGTCCGTGTTGCATCCGTGTTTCACTGACACTGAACAGCTGAAAAATAATTTTCAAAGCATCTCTTCTTAATCATCCGTGAAACACGGATGCAACACGGATGACATCCGTGAGGGATCTGTGGTTTTCACGGACTCATTGACTATAATGGGCGTGAGGGATTCGGGAACATGGATCAAGATAGGACATGCATCCGTGCTAAAAACACTGACCCACGGACCGTGATGAAACACTGATGTCTGAATACTCACATTAAAATGAATGGGGACGTGTGCTGTCCATGGGGAATACGTACAGGACACGTCTGTGAAACACTGGCGTGTGAATGAGGCTTTATAGTGTGGCCTTACATATTAGATGAACTGTGGCCCAGCGCACCAATTTTACAGGGGTAGGCTGACCATCTAATGTCTATGAAGGTGCCCCAAGTCTGCCCCAACTTCAGAAGGAGGCATGTTAGATGTCACCATGCTGATCCTTTGTTCTCATGGGGTAGAAGTCCTCACCAGAGCTACCTAACTATCTTTCTCACT
This sequence comes from Rhinella marina, assembly GCA_900303285.1. NCBI lineage: Eukaryota > Metazoa > Chordata > Amphibia > Anura > Bufonidae > Rhinella > Rhinella marina. The sequence continues at coordinate 627,096 of ONZH01021784.1, forward strand.
CTCCCTATTGAGAAGACATGCGCCTTCAGCCTAAGAGGGTTTTCACACAGCAGATTTTGAAGACGCACTGAAAAAATGTGCGGTTTTGACACTTTTTTTTTCAGCAATGATAGAGAATGCTGCTCCTTTTTTTCCACGCTGTTTTTTTTTTTTCAGCATAGAAAAAAAGCAAGTTCTGCCTCACATTGAAATGAATGATAGGCTTTTTAGAGGCGTTTTTTAGTGCTAATTCCTCAAGGAAAAAGTGTGAAAAACATTGTGTGAACTGGTCCTAATGGCATATTTTGTTACAGAAAATTGCATGCGACTGAAAATCGGTTCCTTTCATCTGAATGGGGCTTGCAGAAATCCATGTGCTTCATGCCAGAATAATCTCATTCAGGTGAACGGAAATGATTTTGAATCGCAGAAATTTTCTCCAACAAAATCTGCCGAGTGTGAATGCACCCTAACCCAGCATACATACTGTATGTGTATCGGGGGTTGGGAGGGAACACTGTTGCCTGAGCAAACGTTTAGCCGACTGACCGCTGTCTAATTATATGGCCACCTTTTAGTTTCTTTGTCAGTCGTAAATGTGACTGTAGGTTCCCCTCCCCCCTTTATGCTTCTCATTGTTTGTGCCAGCATATTAGAATTTTCAAACTGTCAGATGGGGGATTAAAGGAATTGGATCACATAATTTTTTTTTTTTTGTTATACTGTATTGCCCTGTGCCAGTCATTTATGTGTAGTGTTAGGCTAGTATTACATCGGCCGATCAGGCAGACGATTGTCGGAAATGAAAGTGCTCTCTACTGGCAATTGCTTGCTTGTTCATGCAGGAGACCCTGCTATTAGATTCAACGATCTCCTCCACAGTGTGGGCAGGAGTGATCACTAATGTCATCGCTCTTCCCGATACTGACTAGTTGTTTACAGGCAGCAGATGATTAGACAGCATAATCTGCCGCCGCAAACAATGATTTTTATGCCTACTTAATAATCTTGATTGCCCGATGAATGAGTGTTCGCTCATTCATTGAGTAATCAGCGGCAGTATTACACTGCCAGATCATCGTTAATGAGTGTTCATACAATCGCTCGTTAGCAATGATCTGGCCGACCATTGCCCTATGTAATACAGGCCTTAGGTGTAGCCGTTGATCACAGCTTTCCTTCTGTATGACCAGTGAGATAATGGTGTGTGGCGGTGGTTCAGTTGGAAGCTTGCTGCTTATTGTTCTATAGGTGGAGCATACCGCCTTGTGCACGCTCTCCGTTTCCATCCGCATTGCTGACACCGTCAGATGGGCCTTGCATCGTGAAGGGCTGCATCTGTCTCCTTCATTTCCTTAGTTTTATAGCTGTTGAAAAGCTAGGTGAAAACCAGCATGGCTGCCCTTACATCTCCCACATAAGGTTTCTTCCTTGTTTCCAAGACTCCTTCATTCGTCTGTTTCCTGGACTTCTGTTCAATGCAAGATCAATGAACAGTGGGCGTCCATCTCTGTGGGAGCCGCTGCAGCCGCATGTCTTGTCACCCACACTCCCCTAACACAGAACGCATAAAACAGGGACTCCTCTTTATATCTATATATAACTTTTTTTTTACTCATTTTAGCTGGGGAAGCTCTTTATTACAGCTCTTTTTCACATTAGAGGCTGGTTTGTACCTGGATCAGAACGATCACTTTATCAAACATGAGTGGATGTCTGATGGATAAAAGCGAATAGAGGTTTATTGCTGTGTGGATGCTGTTTGATATATGCAGCGTGTAATATTCAGTGTACACTGCATATAGTCACACATCTCTCTTCTCCTACGGTGAACACCATAGACAGGCTCTGTGTTATCACAACCCCAGCTCTGCAAAATGTCTGATCTCTCCTTAGAATTCAGTGCAGCTATTAACAAGCACTAATCCTGCATGGACACCACGGGCTGCACTGTGGGGGGAGGGAGACGAGCAGAGTAACCCCTGCTTGTCCAGTACACACGATGTCTGCCTGCTTCTGCTCTTCTGCAGCCTAGGAAAACCTGGAGAATGGAAACAGGGTAGTAGGTTAATAGTGATGATCTACAGCTTACTGCTAATGCCAGCATCCTTATTTTATTCACATTGCATAAAACATGGATGACTTGTGTGGTTGGCGTTGCGTGACCCAACAATGTTCATGTGATTTATATGTAAATACACATCCTGACTGTCATAATGCTGGTGTATCTGATGGACGTGCACTTTATATACCCCTATATGGAGCAGCACTGACAACCAAGAGGCCTGGTCACATTTTGAAGGAAGCGATCCTGGCTCCGGTATCTGTTAAGAGTCTTGTGCACCCTATGTTAGTCACTCTATGGCATATATGGACACCCTGGCGGGTATGTGGCTTGGTGGTATGATAGATGGGCTGCACTACTCCAGTCATTACACACCCCTCCCCCAGTTAACGTCCCTTTAGGGTAAGGCTGCATGCACATGACCGTTGCCGTTTTGCGGCTTACACATTTCTCTGTTTTGCGTCCGCATCCATTCTGCAAGTCCTCGAAATATGGCTGTATTTCTGTGTCATCTATTTTGACAGACTGCAAAAAATGAATGGAAGGAGGAAATTGGGGCTGTCCCTTGAGTTTCCAGGCAGTGGATCCGCAAATTGCAGATGGCACACTGAAACCATCTGTGTGCCATCCGCATTCTGCACATCCATTGACTTGAATGGGACCACCACAGTTTGCCGCCAAGAATTTGGCATGTTCTATCTTTTTTGCAGAATGGAAATACTGATACAGACCCATAGAAATGAATGGTTCTACGTGGTATCTGCAAAAAATGTGAATCGGATGAGGTAGAAAAGTAGGGTCATGTGCACGAGGCCTAATAATGAGGAACAGATATGAGTTGTATGACAGTAGTAGTACACGACTACTCACTATCCCTGGGCACATGCTGAGATCTTGCAGGGTCAAACTCCATATTCTGTGCTAGTTTTTTTTCCACTTCAAGTGTTGATGCTGATGTTACGAGATTAATAACCCGCTGGGTTGATAGAGAACTGAAAACTTTAACTGGCCCCAGATCTGTGAGCAACCATTTACAGGCCCCGCTATGGCAGTCTGTCGTGACAGGCAACCTTGCTGAGTTTGAATTCACACAGCAGTGCTTTTTTTACAGTATGTGGTTATTAATATTTAGCAGATAATTCAATAGAATTATTGTTATAAATATAACAAAATAAATCTGAGTGAGACCACTTTCACATGGCGAAAATGTCTGGACTTCTCACACTTCTTCATCACAGGAGCCTAGTCTTATTTGTCCTGCTATCCCTCCCTCTCCACCCCAAACGTATAAGATTTCTAACAGTTATCACCCCCAGTAATTCTATTAATATGCCAAGAATGTAAAGGTGACCATATACAGTGGGGAAAAAAAAGTATTCAGTCAGCCACCAATTGTGCAAGTTCTCCCACTTAAAAAGATGAGAGAGGCCTGTAATTGACATCATAGGTAGACCTCAACTATGAGAGACAAAATGAGAAAACAAATCCAGAAAATCACATTGTCTGATTTTTAAAGAATTTATTTGCAAATTATGGTGGAAAATAAGTATTTGGTCAATAACAAAAGTTCATCTCAATACTTTGTTATATATCCTATGTTGGCAATGACAGAGGTCAAACGATTTCTGTAAGTCTTTACAAGGATGGCACACACTGTTGCTGGTATGTTGGCCCATTCCTCCATGCAGATCTCCTCTAGAGCAGTGATGTTTTGGGGCTGTCGCTGGGCAACATGGACTTTCAACTCCCTCCAAAGGTTTTCTATGGGGTTGAGATCTGGAGACTGGCTAGGCCACTCCTGGACCTTGAAATGCTTCTTACAAAGCCACTCCTTCGTTGCCCTGGCGGTGTGCTTGGGATCATTGTCATGCTGAAAGACCCAGCCACGTTTCATCTTCAGTGCCCTTGCTGATGGAAGGAGGTTTGCATTTAAAATCTCATGATACATGGCCCCATTCATTCTTTCATGTACACAAATCAGACGTCCTGGTCCCTTTGCAGAGAAACAGCCGCAAAGCATGATGTTGCCACCCCCATGCGTCACAGTAGGTATGGTGTTCTTTGGATGCAACTCAGCATTCACTCTCCTCCAAACACGACGAGTTGTGTTTCTACCAAACAGTTCTACTTTGGTTTTATCTGACCATATGACATTCTCCCAATATTCTTCTGGAACATCCAAATGCTTTCTAGCAAACTTCAGACGGGCCCGGGTATGTACTGGCTTAAAGGGGTATTCCCATCTCACAAATGTGGTTTGTATAGTTAGATATAGCCATACCAATATTATTACTAATAGAATGTATTTATATGACATGTACCATTTAGAAGATTTGCCTATTTGTATATCCATTGTCCCACACACATCAGTCAGGCCGTTGCCCCTGGTTACGACCACCATGTAGTAGTGGTGGCCGGCTTGCTCTGAGGTAACTGCTGTGAGGTGAACGCACATTACATGAGCATGCGCAGACACATCTTAGGGTACTTTCACATCTGCGTTTTGGACACTACCAGTCCAAAATGCAATGGTCAGGATCCGTCCAAAACGCAGACTTTATAAACAGATTCTGCTCCATAGAGATGAATTGATCTTGGAACAGGATCCGTTTCTCTGTATTTTGGAAGTGCAGACAAAAATGCTACAACCCTAAGATGTGTCTTCGCATGCTCATGCAATGTACGTTCACAATACGGCAGTTACCTCAGAGCGGGTTTGAACAAGAGCAAGCCGGCCACCACTACTACATGGCGACGGTGGTCGTAACTAGGGGCAACGGCCTGACTGATGTGTGTGGGACAATGGAAATACAAATAGGGAAATCTTCTAAACGGTACATTTTATATAAATACATTCTATTAGTAATAATATTGGTATGGTTATATCTAACTATACAAACTACATTTGTGAGATGGGAATACCCCTTTAAGCAGGGGGACACGTCTGGCACTGCAGGATCTGAGTCCCTGGCGGTGTAGTGTGTTACTGCCGGTAGCCTTTGTTACGTTGGTCCCAGTTTTCTGCAGGTCATTCACTAGGTCCCCCGTGTGGTTCTGGGATTTTTGCTCACAGTTCTTGTGATCATTTTGACCCCACGGGGTGAGATCTTGCGTGGAGCCCCTGATCGAGGGAGATCATTAGTGGTCTTCTATGTCTTCCATTTTCTAATTATTGCTCCCACAGTTGATTTCTTCACACCAAGCTGCTTGCCTATTGCAGATTCAGTCTTCCCAGCCTGGTGCAGGTCTACAATTTTGTTTCTGATGTCCTTCGACAGCTCTTTGGTCTTCACCATAGTGGAGTTTGGAGTGTGACTGTTTGAGGTTGTGGACATGTGTCTTTTATACTGGTGTCTTCTATAGTTGACACTATTGTTTTGGCCTCCATTTATAACAAAAGTCACAATACTCTGTTGTATTTCATTGGCTTATAATTAGAATGGTATCCATTGGATTCTGTTATGTTTTTCCTTATTTTGATATGAAGAAATGCGCTGCATTAAGCACTATTGGCGGAGACTGCTGGCGGAGTCTCTAGCAGCAGTATGAACATACATCCTGTATTATACTCCAGAGCTGCGCTCACTATTCTGCTGGTGGAGTCACTGTGTACATATATTACATAGCTTACCCTGTACTGATCCCAGCTGCAGTCTTTATTCTGAAGCTTCAAAGCTGAAATCTCCCAGCATTTACTTCTTGGCCCTGTGAACTCCATATTGCAGTGTGGACTCACTGACTTGAATAAGTCCAAGATCCTCAAGATACGGCAAAAGATTGGAAATGTCCTATCTTTTGCGGTATGGATGCACAGACCCAAAAACCCACTGATGGGGTTCCCACTGGTTCTGCGGGCTTCCGATCCATGCCTCCACACTGCAAAATATAGGACATTCAAGTCAATGGGTCCATATCTGCGATGTGGAGTTCACACGGCTGGTGCCCGTGGTTCGCAGACCCGCAGTTTGCAGTCCGCAGTACGGGCACAACAACCATGCGGTCGTGTAAATGAGCCCTTAGTTTCTGCACAGACCTTGCTCTTGTGGTTAGAATTCCTGGAAGTATATTTTTCAGACCAGGCTCCGTACAATCATCTGGTGTAGGAAAAAATTAACTTGCCACTGCTCAGCATTGTACTAGTTAAAGGCCCGTTTACACTGATCGATTTAACAGATGGTTGTCAGAAGGAAGCGTTCCTTCCCAGTGACCGCCTGCTCGCCAGTGAAGGAGACCTCTACATTTACATGCAAACATCTCTTCTAGAGTATGGGGAGGAATGATCGCTAATGTCATCACTTGTCCCCATACAGAGTCATTGTTTGCGACAGCAGAGGCTTTTAGATGGCACAATCTGCTGCTGGCAAAGGATGAGTTTGGTGACCGTACAAACACTCCTATTACCTAATGAATGAGTTGCGCTCGTTCATCGGGTAATTGGCGTCACCTTTAGGCTAGGGTTACACGACGACATGTGTCACGCAACACGTAGGGCACAACTACACTGCAACATGTGTCGCGCGACAATTTTTAGAATGCAAGTCTATGGTGTCACACTGTGACATGCTGCGACACGACAGTCACAGAAATACCCATCTTTGATGAAGTTTTTGCGACTGTTGCGTCGCAGCGCGACACCATAGACTTAAATTATAAAAATTGTCGCACGGCAAATGTCGTTGTGTAGCCCTAGCCTTACACCAGCAGATAATCACTAATGAGTGTTTCTATGAGCTCCTGTTAACGATTGTCTGGACGATGTTCAGTTTAAAGAGACTTTCAGTTAGGCTTCATTCACACGACCGTATGTGTTTTGCGGTCCGCAAATTGCGGATCCGCAAAAAAAACGGATGACGTTCCGTATGGCATCCGTGTTTCCGTTTTTTTTGCAGATCTATTGTAACAATGCCTATCCTTGTCAGCAAAACGGACAAGAATAGGACATGTTCTATCTTTTTTGCGGAACGGAAATACGGACATACGGAAACGGAATGCATACGGAGTACCTTCTGTTTTCTTTGCGGACCCATTGAAATGAATGGTTCCGCATACGGTCCGCAAAAAAAACGGAACGGACACGGAAACAAAATACGGCCGTGTGAATGAAGCCTTAAAGGCAGTGAGACCTTTAACTGATCTGCTTGGCTAGTATTACACACAAGAGCCATGTTTCTGACAGACATTAATCTTGCATAGTTTGTGTTGCAGGTCCTGCTGTTGCATATCCAGAGGGATTATCGCAAGAACATGGAGACAGTCAGCAGTCCAGTGAGTACAGGCTATTTCATGGCCATTACACACACACACACCATAAGATGCACTAGAGCTGGTGTATTTCATGCAGACTCCACTGAATGGTTGTGAAATGTTGTACACCGGAAATCTGCTTGTGCTGTTCTGTCTCTTATTATTCTTGGAATCTGGCTTTGCACTGGTTTCTCTAATGACTTCCCACAATCCTTAGAGGCTGTAACCTGATCTCATCATGCACTACCTAGAAGGAGCTGAAAGCAAACATTCAAGATGCAGTCAAGTCTGCCCCCACCTCTGTAGTCATCTAATGGAGATGAATCTTTAAAATGCAGCTTTTTATACCGAAAACTGTTCTTTTACTCCAGTCACATCCAAACTTGCAGTTATAAGGTTCCTTCCTTGTAACAACAATTTTCTGCTGCAATGTGTGAGGTAAAGTTTTCTGCCATTTGGTGTAGAAGAAAGAAGGGATAGCTGAGATAGCTGGCATAAGTATAAACTTCTGGTGGTGCACCCTTTATTTGTGGTTCAGCAGAGTATATGTTGAGGCAGGGTCACATTAACACTAGGTGGCATCTCCCTTTGCTGTCATACAGGCTGCTACTCTGGCATGGTTAGTGTCATACAGATGATGGAGATTCTCCTGTGGTATATCATTCCAAGCTCTTTTTAACTTGGACTCGTAGTAAAGCCAAGGTGGTTGTTGGCTGCTGTGCATGGGAGATCCGTCGCCCTATCCAGTCCCAGACATACTTGATGGGGGAGAGATCTGGTAATTGAGCTGGTCAGGGGAGCTGCTGGTCACCCTGAAGAGTTATCATGTAGGAACACCACTTGTCCTGAGTCACAAAAGGCAGTAGGCCTGGTTCCATGATGTCCTGGACATACTGAAGGCTGGTCAATGTTCCCTCCACAAATACAGCCATGGTAGCTATTGGTGCCCCACACCATAACATCTAGTTTTGGTCCTGTGTGTCTCCACACTATGCATGATGGCAGTAGGCGCTCTCCAGCCCTCTTGTGAACTCTCATGCTGCCATCATTAGTACCAAGGCAGAACTTCCTTTCTTCACTGGGAACATTGAACATTGATCAGTCTTTGGGATGTCCAGGACATTGTGGAACCAGTCCTGCCTTTTTTGACTCGGGAAACATTGTGTTCAAGCAAGATAACACCTACCCACACTATACAATGTGCTCTTCAGGGTGTCCAGCAGCTCCCCTGGCCAGCCCGATTGCCAAATCTCTCCCCCATCGAGACTGGATGGGGTGACAAATCTACCATGCATAGCCGCCAAAACCACCTTGGCTGAACTACTGGTCAAAGTTGAAAGAGCTTGGAATGACGTACCACAGGAGGATATCCATCTGTATCGCAGCAAGGGGGATGTCACCCAGTATTAACGTGACCCTGCTGAAGAACCCAAAATAAAGGGTGCACCACCTTGGTTGTGTGATCATTGACCGAGCATCTCTAGCAGTTTATACTTTGTCAATCTCACCTCAATCAATGAAATTTTCCAAGTCTTTTTTCATTTTCCGGCATTGTAATTTCCCATAATGCATTATGTTACTATGAAGATCCATACTTATGTGTAAGAATTGTGTGTGTGTAGGGATTGTGCCCGCTCTGTAGGTTCATAGGATGATGTGACTGTGTATATAATAAACTACCATTGCCCCCCGCCCCCAATCAGAAGGGGACTCTATTTCAAAGCATGAAACAAGCCTTCAGAATGGGACTTTTTTTGTGGTCACCACAGAGCTCCTTATATGTTCTGCAGTGGTGGACACCTGATGGAACATTTCTTATCACCAGCACGTGAAGTACTACAAAGCCCAGGAATTCACCATTTGTCAATGTGGAGTGACAAAACTTCAGACGCTGGGTCCCTATATAGATGCTAAAACCTCTTGTCTCTGCAGAGTGGAAGCAGCCATATTACCGTCCTTACTCTTTGTGAATGTCTATGGACTACAGAGCCTAGAAGTGGCTGGAATCTAAGGAAAGGCTCTCTGACGAGCCGGAAATGAGCACGGTGCCCCTTCTCTGCCCTCAGCATCGTGGCTGTCTGACATTGAGCTGAAGACCTGAGTTTCCAGTGAAGCCGCATGAAGATGGACGCTACTTTTGCCTGAGAACATTATAAGCCTTTACAATGAGGATTCTCAGATACTGAATATCCATCTTCATTGCCTGGCACTTATATTTTCTCCATAGGATTTGCTGCATTAGAGATTGACTAGAAGTAGTAGAAAGCAGATTTAGTTTCACCGTTCTTTACAGAGCAAAGGCCAATTGATGACGTCTTGCTCATGGTCACATAATTCTGTTGGGTATTAGAATGACCTTTGTAACTAAATTATTAGGAAGCAAGGGTGTAACATTCACACAGCAAGCGCTGAAAATCCCAACCACATCATTCTTTGTAGTAAGTCCCAGAAATAAAGCCAGCAATAGCGCCGGCAGCAAAGAAAGAGTTAAACTGTTGAGGATCTGTCTCCAACACAGAGGCTGCACTTTGTTTGAGGAGGGGGATGTGATCTGTGACCTCTGACTTCCTCTCCAGGCCAGAGGTCAGCTACAGACTGCTCTCAGTGCTGCCACTATGTGTTTCTAGACCTCATGCACACAGCCATATCTGTATTTTTGGCCTGCAAAATGCAAATACCTACTGTGTGCATTCCACTTTTTTTCTGGCCCTCATCATTAGAAATTTCTGTTCTCATTTGCAAAACAGACCAGACTAGGACATGTTCATGTGGAATAGCCACACGGATCCGCAAAAATTCAGGTTGTGTTCATGGCCACATAGAAATGAAGGAAAACATGGCACACGGAAGAAAAATACGGTGGTGTGCATGAAGCCTAACAGCCCCTTTTTATTGTAGCTTGTACATCGATCTGCTCCCTAGAAACAATGATTTTGTATGTTGACGAGGGATCGCTATATTGATCATACCTCGTCATCATACTGTGAAGGAGATCCTTCACTGAACGAACAGCCGACTATCGGGATAGAGCGGCTCCTGTCCGACAATCAGCTGCTCCTCGACCCGTGTAAAACTGCCTTTACTTGTCATTGTAATTCTGCCTGTGGTGATAATAATAATGGCTATTAAAAACTTAGCTGTACAGAACAGGAAATCATGACCTATTAGACCCAGTGGCCAGTGTGAAAATTGCAGGATTACCGTATTTTTCGCTTTATAAGACACACTCCCCCCACCCCCACCCCCCACCCCCAAAAGAGGGGTGAAATTGGCACCTCATAAAGTTAATACTAGTGAGCACTTTCATTATGGAAACGCTCACTAGTATGCATTAAGTGGGGGGAGTGGGTGAAGAGCTGTGAGTACTGCCAGTATTCACCCTCCCTTGTCTCCAGAGGCTGGAGAAGACAAGGAGCGTGACTGAGGAAGCGGCGGAGCAGGAGAGGTTCTTTATTTTATCTCTGATCTGAGGTCTGATAGGGGTCTGGCATGGAAGTCTGATGGCGGTCTGGTATAGGGGTCTGAACTGAGTTTCTGATATGGGGGTCTGATATGAGATCTGATGAAAAATACTTTTTTCTTATTTTTCTCCTGTAAACTCTGGGATGTCTTATCATCTTATGCTTCATATAAAGCAAAAAATACGGTATACATTTTTTAAAGAGGACCTTTCACCACTCCTAACATGACTGTTTTAATAGCTTCACACATTCCTCATGTAATAATAATTCTGGAACATCTATTTTTATGTCTCTATGTTGTGCCATACCTTTATTATTTCTACTAGAAGTTATGAATGAATTGCTAGCAGTCTGCAGTAAGGGTACAGAGGGGAGGTAACCAGTTGGGGGTGTGTACCTGCACAGAGTGAAAAGGGCAGCATTGATTGGATAGAGTGAGTCTGTGCAGGAACAACCCCCCCCAACTGGTCACCACCCCTCTGTACCCTTACTGCAGACTGCTAGCAATTCATTCATAACTTCTAGTAGAAATAATAAAGGAATGGCACAACATACAGACATAAGAATAGATGCTCCAGAATTCTTATTACATGGGGGATGCATGGAGCTATTAAAACAGACATGTCAGGAGTGGTGAAAGGTCCTTTTTAAAATAAACTTTACCAAATATTCTTTATAAATATGTTATATGTTTAACATTAAAACGTGATTTCAACAATAGGTCGTTTTCTAATTATACATTCCCTTTAATAAATAGTAGTAATTCATCCCCTCCCTCCTCCTTGACAACTTTTGTGTCATGTAACCCTCAGGCAAGATGTTTCTCAGTTGGGGTATTTACACACCCTGACTCCATGTAAGTTATTTCCATTCTTTTAATGTTTAGTTTCTTCTCTGTCCCTTCATGTTTTGGGGTAGACAGCCTTGGCTTTTTAGGAAAAATCTGTATATCTCGGGTGGGGCTCTCAGATACTGATATAAACCCAGTTGTTTTATTTTAGACCCAGGCTCAGGGCCTCAGAAAAGGAAGATTTCCAGCCCTCAGCATTCATCCAATGGGCACTCTCCTCAAGATGTATCCGGCAGCCCAAGTAAAAAGAAGAAGAAACCAGGAATGTTGAACAGTCACAACAAAGACCAGGTATGGAGAATGTGCGCAGCTCCTGATGTGCCTTTACTGTGCCTTCACTGACTGTTCTGTGTTCCCGCTCCCTTATAGTGACACAACCAACAATCGCTGGGAATTAGATTTCAAAGTCATTAATTGGTTAAATATCTCTTGCTGGCATTTTTGTTGGCAAATGTTTGTGCGTTGCATTACTAAATCTGTAACAACAATACCTTGCCACGCGAACTGGCCAATATTCATGTCCTGATACCAAGAGGGATTAGATTTCTGCTCTTCTCTGTTCAATGACATCATTTAGCCTGATTTTTTGGGCTTACATCATTTTATACCACATCCCTACCTCTCCATTACCTTGTTCCTGTGATAAGTAAACATTAATAACCGTTAATGGTTATCGTATGGCAGTAGTCCATGCATGACCTGTGTGATCTTCTGTGAGATGTCCTGCCCACTTACTCCCTTTAAGAGGTTGTTCACAGAAACAAGTATTCCTTGCATGTGTCGCAACCCAACTGTGGGTTTAACTGAGCTGAACTCACAGGATCATAGATCCCAATGAGGCTGTGAGTTCGGGTAAGTTAAACTTGCGATTGGGCCATGACACTTGTTAATAGTATGGACGAATAATACATCCTGAATACGGTCGTGTGAATGTCCCCTAAGACCCCTTCCCCAATGGCCAGCTTTCAAGGATGTTCTTTTGGCACTCTTTCATGTCCATGACTCCCCTATAGGTGATGCTTTACACATGTGCGCCCATGCACTTCACATAGACAATGCGAGGCAGCTGGGACCCAACCTTTAATTTCAGCTACAGCTTCCATTAGGCCAGTTACGCTCAAGCTTTTTTGGTCTGAGAAATACGCTCCATGTGATGCCCACATTTCCCAGACAGAACACGTCTCCTCTGAGCCGAACTCAGAGCGTCATGATAACTTAAAGGGAACCTGTCATCTCCGAAACACCCCCTGAACTAGGGTAAGCGGTGTATAGTGTAAGTGATGCTGAATCCAAATATGTAAGTTTTATCTTTATACTCACTTCCATTCTGATGTTCTGCTCCCACAAACCGGCTGTAAAATACATTGAGAGGACTCTTCTTTGAGTCCTCTCCATTATGTGAGTGAGCACTGGAGTCCACTGAGTGCATTTTACTGCTGGTTTGTGTGAGCATAGTGTCAGAATAGAAGTGAGTATGAAGATAAAATTACATATTCGGATTCAGCATCACTTACACTATACATCTCTTACTCTAGTTCAGGGGGTGTTTCGGAGATGACAGGTTCCCTTTAAGGACTGTGGGTATGACTGTGTGGAGAAGGGCTGGGTCAGGAAACGAGGCGTGTTTCCTCGACCAAACACTCTTGTGTGTAACTGGCTTACTCTTTAATTCTTTATACAAATCCCATAGTTGCAGACCAAACAAAAATCACAAATCAACAATTTTTGTAACTATCCAATGAAAACAAAGTCTGAAAACGAATCCTTACTGTGACAGCCATCACGGATCTATCACCCTTTAAATGCACATTGGCTGGGGAGATTTGTGTTTAGCGGTTCCTAGGACTCTGCTGTTTGTATAACCAGACATAAACCCATAGTGAAGAGAGGATGATTTGATTTCTGTGTTTTTCCTTCTACATAATTTGCTGCATTGCTGCTTTTATTGTATTTTATTTGTACACTGCCTGACTGAGATGAAGCTCCCGCACCCAAGTAAATATCCAAGCCCTGAATTCGTCCTCTTATTACCTTTATATGTAAAAGAAATTCTGTGCAGCCATTTCCTAGTTGTCTGTCTACAAAGCTGTGTGACAGCCAATATGGCATCCAGTGCTGCTCCCTCAGGACTAGGCTCCTGAATGTAAAAAGTTGTCAAATTCTGTGCTGTGCAATGTTATAATCACAAGTTCAAGCATAGACATACTACATATATAAATCCTATGCATAAAGACACCAGTAATTGCTCTCTAACTATTGAAACTTGAACTCTGCCTCTAACTAATTGATGATGGTGATGGCATGAAACGCGCTGTACTAGCATGGGAAGACAAAGCTTCCATTTTATTTTTTTGCTTTGCATTTACTATTGCTTTCATACTAGCTGCTGAAATGCATTGAAGAATCGCTCGCTATGTATAATGGTCACAATAGTGTAGTATTAAACGCACATACATCTCCATTGTGAGCAGAAAGGACACATGCCATAAAATAATAAACTGGACAATTTAAGTTTTGGGTGTAACGATATAGTCAGAGGACTGCCATCACCTGACACCTCCGTATTGAGATATATGATGAAGTGTCCGTCCTGTATAATGCATGTAGAGTCTTGTGCCCCCACTGCTCATTCAGGCAATGTACATTGTATATTTGCTTGTGTCTTTTGTTCATTTTTATTGTTTTACTTTTGCTTTGCTGATTGCACATTGAGCTTTTTCTTGTGGTCACTCGTCCATGTACATGTGTTTTGAACCCAATCCTGTCTCTCTTGCCTACATTTCAGTCAGAGCTAAGACATGGTCCGTTTTACTATATGAAGCAGCCACTCACCACAGACCCTGTTGATGTTGTACCGCAGGACGGCCGCAATGACTTCTACTGCTGGGTTTGTCACCGGGAAGGTCAAGTCCTTTGCTGTGAGCTCTGCCCCAGAGTTTATCATGCTAAGTGTCTGAAACTGACTGCTGAGCCTGAGGGTGACTGGTTTTGTCCTGAGTGTGAGGTGAGGCTCCACGTGTACTCGGCTCAGTGGACCTTACTTACCCACATGTCACTTCACATATTAAGTGCAGGGGTAGCATAGGCCTGGACACTTGTAATCCATAGAGAACCCTTTGTAAATTCTCCGTAGCAATTTACTGTCTTTTCATCCAATGTCACAGACTGATGATTGGATGGTGTATTCTTAGATGTGGGGAGCTTCTGACAATTGGGAGTGCCTAGAATCCTACAAGTATTCAGAAATATTTTTCTTCTCTCATAGTGAGCAGATCAGGCCCCTAGCACGCAGGTGGTGTCACTGGGACAATGGGGTGGAAGGGTCTGATTGCAAGTATAGTGGCATCTCAGAAACGTGGTAGTCATGTAGTGGCTGGGACTTGAAGAATATGTAGTGAATTTCCTAGAACACAATCTACGGGAACCTCAGCTGCAGTGTCTTTATTCTTTACTGGTGATGTGTCTTCTATCTCCAGAAAATCACAGTTGCAGAATGCATAGAGACACAGAGTAAAGCAATGACTATGTTGACCATAGAGCAGCTTTCGTACCTGCTGAAATTTGCTCTCCAGAAGATGAAACAGCCGGGGGTAAGTCTGCCTCTGTGAGCCCTAAATACATTTTGTACCTATGATTGTCTCTACCTGATGGGTTTCCTTGTGGCTCTATGGGAATTTGGAGGTTTCCAGTTGTGGGAATCCCCAGGTATGCCTCAAGGTGATCAGGCACCTTACGAAGGGCCACAGCGACTTCAGTGTGCGAATCGACAATGGTCTAAACGTGTGGAACTCCACTGATGATATTATATGACATCACTAACGCATTTCAGAAGCTGATTTAGTGTTGTCTTCCTCAGAGCTGCAATCTGCTGGTTTCATGACATCAGTGTAATGTGCACCATGATGATAACAGAGAGGTGAGCTGTATGGACAGGACTGTCGCATAGCAGGCCGCAGTGGTGAAAATGAATGGACACTGTGCCACCATTCGTACCATGTGAACATATTCTGCATCGCTATATACAGATTTATAACTCCTCAGTCCTGTCTCACAATTTTATCTCCCTATCTGGTGGGGACCTGTAGTTTATAAGGAAAGGGGGGGCGGGGGGGACAACAAAAAAACATGCAGGCGTTGCCTGCCCTAGTTTCTTTTCAACAACCTATCGCCGAACGGAACAGTGCTAACTGCAGAGCTGCTGTGAAATCATCTCCAATGTGATTGTGTAGATGTATTCTGTAATTTATATGCTGGTATATAGGATCCCTTTCTCTGTGTGTGAGGTTTCCTATAGCTGTACCACAGTGAATTATTTTGATTTATTTGAGCTGCAAAATATAAACTGATGTCAATTCAATTAACATTACAGTTTGCCTCCCAGTAATAATACTGTATATACTGTCCCTGGCACATGTCTTTCCCAGTGTCTCTATGTGAAATACGTCAAGACTGAAGGAAATAAATAAAAAGGACTTAAAACTTCGCTACACTACTGATGATTTTATTATTTTTTTTTACAGTGTATCAGTATAGGCAATAATGTTCTGAGAGTGCGCTACAATGTATCAGTATGAGTCTGAGACCCCCTCATTGTCAAGTTGTCAAGATCTCAGAGCCCCAATGGTCACCCCCACCCCCTTTTGCACAGGATAGATGATAAATAAGTTTTCATAGAATACCACTTCAATTTGGGTATTTCCAGTCATTGACAGCAAACAAGTCTTAAAAATAAGTTCTTAAAGTATATTGAAGAGATGCAGCGCATTTCATTCTGCAATGATTGAGCCATATCTGCTGGCAAAGAGGTTTGTAGATTATTTTCTGACTACGCACCTTGGATATTTAGAATGCAGGAGAACAGGAAGCCTCGGCTGCGTTATGTGGAGGTCACTCAGCTCTGTTGCTCTTGTACTGGTTAAATCTATCAGTCCATTGCTGCAGTTATATATTAACATCACCCATTTTATTTCACAGACAGAACCCTTCCAGAAGCCGGTGTCATTGGAGCAGCATCCTGATTATGCAGAATATATATTTAATCCTATGGATCTCAGTACACTAGAAAAGGTCAGTGTCTGTATCCTGCATGTGTGGTCAGCACAGTGAATGCTGTCCACTGTTTTTTTCTGTCATCGAAAAGTTAAACCCCCAGAACCCCCAACTCCCCACCACCACCTCCTCCTAACTTTATAGAAGCAGACCTCACACTTTTACTTGAAGTGTCATGTGACCTTTCACAGCTCTGCTCCTAAAGGGGTCTGTCTTGGTGACTGAAGAGTTCCATACTGTGTTAAAGGGGTTCTCCGCCAATTAAGAAAATGAAAATACTTAAAGGGAACCTGTCATCTCCGAAACACCCCCTGAACTAGAGTAAGCGCTGTATAGTGTAAGTGATGCTGAATCCGAATATGTAAGTTTTATCTTCATACTCACTTCCATTCTGACACTATGCTCCCACAAACCAGCAGTAAAATGCACTCACTGGACTCCAGTGCTCACTCACATAATGGCGAGGACTCAAAGAAGAGTCCTGTGAATGTATTTTACTGCTGGTTTGTGGGAGCACAGCGTCAGAATGGAAGTGAGTATGAAGTTAAAACTTACATATTCGGATTCAGCATCACTTACACTATACAACGCTTACTCTAGTTCAGGGGGTGTTTCTGAGATGACAGGTTCCCTTTAAATATTACTTCATGATAAATATATTCCCAAACATTAGTTATAAAGGCTCATTTTGTCTAGGGAGCAATCATCAGGGGTAATAAAATGGCCGCCATCCTATCAGCACACACAAAACCTGTCCTAATCACACAGGAGGACAAGTTACTTCACAACACTGAGGTAAAGAGCTGTCTCATCCTTCCCTCTGCTCTGCTTGTGAGGGATTATGGTTCTGAATACAGCGGATAAGATTTTCAGCTGAATCTCTGTAGGAATTTAGGTTCATGAGATATGAAGTACAGGGAGGAGGTGGGGATGTGGATAATGAGCAGCAGCAATTGTATGCAGTCTCCATTACCACAGTCTGTCCTGTCCGTCGTCTCCTCATGAACTTCATTCCCACAAAGATTCAGCTAAATATCATATTAAACTGTATTCGGGATCATAATCCCTGACAAGCAGAGAAGAGAGGAGGATGAGGCAGCTCTTTAGCTCAGTGTTGTAAAGTAACTTGTCCTGCTGTGTGATTAGGACAGGTTTTGTGTGTACTAATAGGACGGCGGCCATTTTATTTCTCCTAATGATTGCTCCCTAGACAAAACGAGCAATTATAACTAATGAAAGGTGTTTTGGGAATATATTTATAATAAAGTAATATTTATGTATTTTCATTTTCTTAATTCCTGGAGAACCCCTTTAAGTCATTTCAGCTGCTGATTCCACCTTATTTCTCTTACACTTGTGCTTTGTTTCTCTCTATCTGTAAATAATGTTTTGTTTGTTTTTTTGTAGAATGTTAAAAAGAAAATGTATGGTTGCACAGAAGCCTTCTTGGCAGATGCCAAATGGATATTGCATAACTGCATTATATACAATGGGGGTAAGTGATGTTTATTTATAAGGCTGCCGAGCCACCAAATATATTATCTTTTGAGATGATCGTCTGGTGCCTTGTAGACATCTACAAGGCATTGAGAGTGACTTATTCATATTCAGATGAAAAAGTGTTAATTTTATATAGATATTCTGCATTAGCCTTCATGTCTGTGGCTGTGTATTTGATTGCATGGATTGTACCCAGAAGTGCTTCATTTAGTAGTTTAAAGGGGTTGTCTCATCTGGGGACATATCGCTGGGACCCACACCTATATCGAGAACGGAGCCCCGAAAGTGGTGGAGGACGCACTGTGCATGCACAGCCGCCCTTAATTCATTTCTATGGGTCTGCCAAAGATAGCCAAGCAAGTAAATAAGAACAGTAGGGGAGGCATGCGTGCCGATTCACTTCTATGGGGAGAGCCCATGGTGGTGGCCGGACTGGAGTCCTCCAGCCACCACTTTGTGGGGCTCTGTTCTCGATATAGGTGCTGGCCTTGGTGTCCCCATTCTCTGAGATGAAACAACATCTTTAATCCAGATCAGCCTAACTATAAGACACCTGTAATCGCCATGCTGCTTGGTTTACACATAGAAATACCCTACACACTATGTTTAGTAGCATTCTTTAATTCCATCTACTCTTATACTTTGCTCTCATTGAGAGCTCCATTCACAATAAATGTGGATTCCTGTTGATGCAGAGCAGCGCATTGTGGCATTTCAAAACTCTGCTACTAAAGGCCCCAATGCACATTAGTTCATCCATTTTATCTGAAGTGTAAGGGATGCTCCCTACTCTTCCCCAATTGAAGAGAAGACGATGTGGAGAATTGATTTTCTTTCGCCTGATCTTTTTTGTTCTCTGGCAGCTGTCTTCTCCAGCCTTCCCACACTGAGCATGTATGTGTATGGGGGAGTCTGGCGAATGTTTGTAGACCGCTACTGATGCTGTATTGGCACCTTACAGGGGTTATCCCATGACTAATGTAAAAAATAAAAATTAGACATCATATAGTACATGACAATCTCTTTCTAACAAAGCTAGAACCAGCCCTGTACCTCACATGGATCCAGAGATCTCCCCATTCATTGCTCTGCTAGATTTATATCAAGCTGACAGCTCAGGGGGAGTGTCTTTTCTGCTGCAGCTAAGGAGGCGTGTCCATGCTCTCCCCCTATCACAGCTCAGGAGGCAGTTGTAGGATGAAACTGAGCATGTGCAGCCTCAGTGAGCAGAACAAAGAAGAAAAAAAACAAACAGCAGGTGGCGCTATACAGATACATTTTATTGAATAACTCGGTTGATGTGCTACCTTGTTAATTATATGCAATTAGAAAAGAATTCAGATCCAGTTGCTGGTTTGCAAATTGTAGAATATTTTTTGTGGGACAACCCCTTTATGGGTACATTCACACGTCCGCATTTTGCGGACTGCATGTGGCCGGCTCTATAATAGAAATGCCTGTTCTTGTCCGTGGCTGTGGACAAGAACAGGACGTGTTCTATATTATTATTATTATTATTATTATTATTATTATTATTATTATTATATATTTTTTTAATGAATGGGTCCGCACCCGTTCCGGAATGGATGCGGACCCATTATGCAGAAGTGTGAATGGACCCTTAGGCAGAACATTTGGGTCACATGATGATGGAGTGTAGATAAACTGTAGACTGCTGCCGTGGAAAACACAGAATTGTGACTGCAGATCAATGCATGATTTAATTCAGAAAATTATGAGAAGCAGATATTTATTATTAGGTGAAAGTTTAGCGTAATACAATGATAATTACCGTCTTTCCCCGAAAATAAGACAGTGTCTTATTATTTTTTTTTCCTCCAAAAAAGCGTTAGGGCTTATTTTTGGGATAGGTCTTATTTTCGGGGAAACACGGTAAGGGCAATCCCAGAGTCCAAGAATCAGCAGTGTGAACGAATCGGTAAATAAATGCAATTATGGTCTGGACTTGTATGGAGGGTTTACGAAGAAAGTATAATTATGCTACTTTTGGAGTAAATCCGCAAGATACGGCCAAAGATAGGACATGTCCTATCTTTTGTGGCGTGGCCACATGGACACAGAACCCCTTTGTGGTCCACAAAGCGGACAGGACCGCGTGAAGAGACCCTTATTTTGTTATTTGGTCGTGCTTCTGGTGTTGGTGCTGACAGTGAAAAGCAAATAATAAGTCTACTATTCCCCTCTCTGTTCCAGATGAAAGTACAGCTGTCTTCATTGTAGCGCATGCTGGGAGTTGTAGTGTGTCAGCCTCATATGACCTTTCCTGAACTGGTTTCTATATGTGGTGAGGATTAATTTGTTTCTTTCTGTTTCTTGTCCACAGGAAATCACAAATTAACACAAACTGCAAAAGTAATAATCAAGATATGTGAACACGAGGTGAGAATAGAAAGTGCCGTGTGGCTGGCCTGTAATGTGTCATTTGTGTATGTTGGGAGT
The DNA here is from genome assembly GCA_900303285.1 of Rhinella marina. Taxonomy (NCBI): domain Eukaryota; kingdom Metazoa; phylum Chordata; class Amphibia; order Anura; family Bufonidae; genus Rhinella; species Rhinella marina. The sequence goes on from ONZH01021784.1 coordinate 647,704, forward strand.
TTAAGGTCTTCTGAGTCTTTGTCCTGACACGGATCCTCTGGAATGCTGAGCTTCCTTCACTATATATAGGACAGGGTGCAGCAGGAATCCTGACTCTTGCCCTTCTTGAGCGATTCCTTTACTGTTCTCAGTTGCCACAAAGAATACAGTTTGTGGTAATGCAGTTTGTTTTTATCCCCCATTCCCACCATTATAGAGTAACGTAAGGGTGTAACAGATGGGAGTCATGATGTAACTTGTGGCTGAGTTGTTAATAAAAACCTCTGTGAAATACATTATTCTGATACAAGAATGAGAAGTAAATTAATCTGGAGACGTTCGGTGCTTCATCTTCCCACTGTAAATAGTAAGGATGTTAAAGTCGTAATTTCTTTTAACAGTGTATATGCAGTCAATGTGAGAGATACAGATAACTGAATGTGCATGAACAGGGTTTGCTGTGTCATGAGCCTTTCATAATGGCTTCCTGTTTGCGCCCCCGGCCTGAGGCCTAGCAGGGAATGTGGCTAGCTGTGTAACTTGCTCCCTCTGCTGCTTGGAGCTGGTAGCTGCAAGGTGGAAAATGAACAGTGCAGACAGTTTTATAGATACATTTTATTCATTTTTTTGCTCGCTCTGTTAGTAATATGGTCCATCAACTTTAATATGTTGGAGACCTCATTGATTAAATGCTATAACCGTAGAATTTGATCCATTATCGATACTAAGACAATGCATCAGCTGCACTGTACTAGTGAGATCCGAGTGAACAGTTTTTGCAGACAAGTGAACTGACTAATAATGGCCAGAGCGGGGTCAAAATGATCCTTTTACAACGCTGGATTAAATGCTGCCCTGTCTGTTCAGTGTCTTAATAATCCGCTGCTTGTATACATGTCTGTTTTCTCTCTTTCAGATGAATGAAATTGAAGTCTGCCCTGAATGTTATTTAGCTGCTTGCCAAAAAAGAGATAATTGGTTTTGTGAACCGTGTGTAAGTATCCAGTCCCTGTGCATGCTCCATTTGCCTATCTCCACACACATCTCTTAACCTCTGCATGAACGACCAGCATTCCTGATAATCATGTTCACCTAAACACTAAACTTAAAGAAGAACTCCCGCAAAAATTTTTATTCCATGTCCAGCTAGTAATGTACATGATGTAATCTGTAGTGAATGTCATTTTATTACCAGTGTCTGTATTTGTGAGTTATATCTCCCTGATGTTTCTCATCTGTGTCATAGGACACAGGAATCAGACCCACCAACTCACACAGCATCTTATGTGTTGACAGGAAGTCTATTTCTCTTTGTATTCCTATGGGAGTCTCATAGGAATGAATAGAGAAGTGACTGGCTTCCTGTCCTGGGTCAGTTGGAGGTCAGGGAGTTGGTCACATGACCCAGCTACAATAAGATGAGAGTGGATAACTCATAAATACAGTCTCTGATGAGAAGATTACATTCACTACAGATTATATCATGCACCTTTCTAACAGGTCAGAGAATAAAAATTTTTGCGGGAATTCTTCTTTAAAAAGAAGATGAGCGAAATATTAGCAACATTTATCATGATCTCCCTCTCTAGATGCAGTCTACTTGACACAACAGCTGATACATGAACAAAACCATGTGTGAAAGAAGTCCCATGCAGACTTACTATATAAGAGCTTGCTTCTGTTTGTATTTGTTCTCAGACACCCACTGATGTGATATTGATGACCTATGCTAAGGATAGGCCATCAGTATCAAAATCCCGGATAATGGCTTTAATAAAGTTAAAATCATTTAGTAGAGCTACAATAAGTCTCACTGTAGCCTTGCCCTTAGGGACCTGTTACAGGGGGTGATAAGTTGATTTTTGTTTCTTTCAGAGCAATCCGCACCCTCTGGTCTGGGCTAAATTAAAAGGATTTCCCTTCTGGCCTGCAAAAGCCCTGAGAGATAAAGATGGGCAGGTGGACGCCCGCTTCTTTGGACAGCATGACAGGTGGGACCTGAACGTCTGATAGGTTTTTTTTTTTAACACTGCTGGTGCCAAGGAACACATTTTAAAGTGGGTGCTGGGGATGTGCTGTGCAGATAACCTGGAAGAGTCATTGAAGCTCCACTCACCTCTGCTGGGTCACTTTGCTGAGTGATAGCAGACAAGATGTCTTACTGCAAGAATTATTTTATTTGCAGGCAAACACTTTTCTAAATGCTTATGGTTGAAGACTTTGTAAATTCAAAGGAGTTTTCTCATCTTATAAAGTGTTGGCATATTGGTAGGAAGTGCTATCACTTTATGACTGGAGGGGGCCTGACCTCTGGGACCCCGACCAGTTGAGAGAATGAAGGCACTGGAGCCTCTTCTAAGGCTTACCTGCACAGTGGTTGGCCAGCGTTCTTCTGTGCAGGGGTAAAAAGTTAAACTGATGCAGTACTGTAACCCCTTTATTCTCAGGATTGGTTGGGTTCCAGAGGCCAATGTGAAATGCGCGCTAAGATTACTCTTCAGCAGATCAATCTATATATGTGTATGGCAAAAACAATTGAGTTGCTTTTTATTTCATAGTAAAGGAATATCTACACAAAATAGATAACATAATCGTAGATTTATGGTGGAAACCTGACACCTGCAGATAATTTCTACTAAAATACTAGCCACGTGATTCTAACTCACCATGTGTCCCTATCCGGACAGCAGAGTTCCCATAATAATAATAATTGGGGAGTGTTTGTGCTGCTGGGACCCATGACACTACCAGATTGCCTCCCGCTTGTGGGTGTCCAGGCCTGGAACGTGCATTTGGCAGTCGACACATTTTGGAGCAAGGCATGGAACAGTCATGAGACAGTATTGTCACAGCTGTTGTGTAGTGTAATAAGACCTGAGAGTGAAAGAGAAGCAGGGGCGTGGAAACCTATTGGCACCAAAATGTGTTCTGTACTCCCGGCGGTACAGGTGTGTATATGTGTTCTGCAGTGAAGCATCTTTTGGTGTTAGTCGTTCAGAAGTTCATGTCTCTTTCAGGGCATGGGTTCCAATGAACAATTGCTACCTCATGTCAAAAGAGATCCCTTTTTCTGTAAAGAAGACGAAGAGCATCTTCAACAGCGCCATGCAGGAGATGGAAGTGTATGTGGAAAACATTCGCAAAAGGTTTGGTGTATTTAACTACGCTCCCTTTCGGACACCTTACACACCCAACAACCAGTACCAAATGCTGCTCGACACTACCAATCCAAGTGCTGGCACTGCCAAGACAGACAAACAGGAAAAGATCAAGCTGAACTTTGACATGACTGCATCCCCGAAGATCCTGATGAGCAAACCCATATTAAGCAGCAGTGGAGGCCGACGGATTTCATTAACAGACATGCCACGGTCCCCGATGAGCACAAACTCCTCTGTGCACACTGGCTCAGATGTAGAACCAGACGCAGAGAAGAAAGCTGTGTCCAGCCACTACAGTGCAAGTGAAGAGTCCATGGACTTTATAGATAAAAGTACAGGTTAGTGAGGAGCTTATGTCCACCGCCTGTAGTCTGTGCAGGTGTTTCATTGGATAAAGGCATGCTGTTTCATCATTATGTTGAATGCAGTTGTTCCCTGTTATCAGCTACTTCAAGAGCGGCTGACTACAGCCTGCATTCGGTTGGTTTTGTTAACTGTACAATGTATAGATGAGTGCATTGTATTGTTCTCTGTTTCACTCTGCCGTTTTTACATCTGGCAGGCTGTTCTTCACATCGCTGTCCAGCCCCATTCACCATCATGGGGACCAGTGGAGATCCGGCCACATCTCGGCATGTTTTCAAGGTTGCTGCCGGATCTCAGCTGGTCCCCATTATAGTGAATGGGGGCGGCAGGTGTCAGGTAGCGTCCAGCAGTCCTGGATCCTGACATCTTTGGTAAACGCTAGTGTAACACTAACTTCATCAGCCACAAAATGTATCTACATTTACATAATTTATCAGCATTTCGTTTTACAGCTTCTCCTGTATCCATAAAGACCGGACATGGTGGCAGTATATCAGGAAGTCCCAAACCTTTCTCGCCACAATCCTCTACACCAGTAACATGTAAGACGGAGAGGAACACCAGCACAGGCAGCATCCTCAACCTCAACCTTGGTCAGTGACTTTAAGGAAGATTGTTCCTTTAATAATAAAACAGTCTGGTACTTGAAATACATCTTTATTCTATATGTAATGTATAAAGCAGCTAAATATCCTGCACAGGTAATGGTTAGGTAGCCACAAGCTTATATACGTAAAAATGTAATTCTTGGTCGTGAACATTGAAAGGGTCTATACAAAAATGTTGTGTGTACTATAGTGGACACTGCTGGTATATGGGAGTGTATAAGAATTGAGGGTATTCTTAACCCCTTAGTGACCACCAATACGCCTTCTTATGGCAGTCACTAAGGAGCGTTAAATGCCCTGGAAAAACCACAGCGCTCAGATATAAATTTGAAAATTACCGTAAGGGGCTTTAGGCTGGGCTGAAACTTTTTAGAGCAGCCCAGTCTTAGCAATGCCCAGGTATGAGAGCTGACCTCCTGCTTTAAAAGCCTGGACCTGCAGACGTGCCAATCTGGGCTGTTTAACCCCTTAGATGCTACTGACAATAGCGCCTGCAGCATGTAAGCCGTTACAGAGGGAGCAGACTCCCTCTGTCACCCATCTGCACCCCATGAATGCGATTGTGGGGTGCCGATGTCTGCACACACAGACAGCGGCCTAGTTAAGGCCCCAGGCCTGCCTCCAGTGTGTCCTAGCAGGTCACACCTCTCTGGTGCAGCCTGCTGGTGGATGTCAGTATAGCACTGAAAGTAAAATATATTGCACTATGTGAACAGTGCAGTGTATTTTACAAGCGGTCCAAAGATTGCCAATTATAGTCCCCTTGTGGAGCTATAAAATGGTTAAAAAAATATCAAAAGGTGATATGTACCCCAAATTGATACCAATAAAAACTAAGTAGTCCCCTATAAATCAAGCCTTCAAACACCTCCATAGAAATAAAGATAAAAAAGTTATGTCTTATATCTTTTATAGAGACTTATGTCTCTATAAAAGTATGTCTTGTCTTGGGATGCGGTAATGCAAAAACATTTTTTTTTTTATTAAGGTGTTTTTATTGTGCAAGAGTAGTAAAATGTAAGAAACCTTATATGTATTTGGTATCGCTGTAATCGTACTGACCCAGAGAATAAAGATATTGTGTTATTTATGCAGAAAAATGAATGCAGCAACATTTATAACTTAAAAACACTGTGGCGGTATTGCTGTTTTTTTTAGATCTCCCTCCCAGAAACAATTAATAAAAGTTGATCAGTAAGTTATGTGAACCCAAAAATAGCACCATTAAAAACTACAATTTGTCCAGCAGAAAAAACAAGCCCTCAGATACAACTACGTTGACGGGGGAAAATAAAAAAGTTATAGCTCTTGGAAAGCACCGATGAATAAAATGAAAAACAAAATTGCTTTGGTCTTTTAAAGGGGTTCTCCAAGTTATATTTATTCATGACTTATCCTCAGGATAAGTCATCAATATCAAGATTGGCAGGGGTCCAACACCCGCGCCCCCCCCCCCCCCCCCCACGATCATCTGTTTAAAGAGGAGGGCTGCCAGCGCTGCCTCCTCTTCATTGTTTACCTGCTCGCCGTAACATCCGCAGCGGTGAGTAGGTGTAATTACACCTAGCCGTCCCATTCATTCCAATGGGACGGATCGCTCCTATACAAGTGTATGGGAACGAGCCGTCAGGAGGTGTCGGATCTCCGCCAATCTTATATTGATGACCTATGCTGAGGATAGGTCATCAATAAATATAACTTGAACATAAAGGCATAAATCATTAAGTCATTAACACTGCATAATGTACTGCTGTCTAAAGAACGCAACATACGACACCGCTTGTTCTGCTCATAGAAGGGAAATGCCTTATTCTTCTACAATTGAGATTGCCAGTAATTTACAAACTCTGGTAAGAGTGGAGGCGTTAGCTGGCGGGACAATATGTACAGTAAAATTCCTCTGATCCAGCATCAAATGGCCCAGAACCTCAGGAAGCAAATGCCCGATAAAATGGCTTTTCATTTATTTGTGTTGGTCCTGGAGTCTTTTAAAGTCATGTCTTTGTCCAATATTCTGGATAACTTTGCACTTGCCCTGATTAAAAGAATTGTACTGTATTTGTGACTGTACTTTTCTGTTGATCCAATGTCTTTCTATTTTATGTGTTCCTGTATTTAGACCGCAGTAAAGCGGAAATGGACTTGAAGGAGCTGAGTGAGTCTGTGCTTCAGCAGTCCACGGCAACCCCACTCATCTCTCCCAAGAGGCAGATCCGCAGCCGATTCCAGCTCAATCTGGACAAAACCATCGAGAGCTGCAAAGCCCAATTAGGTATCCCCCATAGATTTATTGTGCATGGGCAGGTGAAGCTGTGTGGTGGATTTACTACATTTATACTGCTCATGTATCTGCTTCAATCCAGGAATTAACGAGATTCCGGATGATCCCTATGCCACAGTGGAACACAGTGATTCTGAGGAGTCAGAGAAGACAGATTCTAGTGACAGTGAGTACGGGAGCGACGAGGAGCAGAAGTCAAAGAATGAGCAAGATGAGGAAGAAAAGGAAAGTGTGAAGGAAAAGGAAATCTCTCCACCTACAGTAAAGAAAAAATCCAAGCCCTCAATCCAAACCGAGGCAAAGGATGAATCCAAGAGTGCAACAGTGACAACAGATAAAGCTGACGCAGGGGGTAAGGAGAAGCTGGCATCCACCGTAGAGAAGGATGTTCCTGACAAAGGTAAACCCCTGACACACTCTGCAAAGGAGAAAGTGAAGGGAAAGGATGATACAGACTCTCCTACTGTACACCTTGGACTGGACTCTGACTCGGAGAGCGAACTGGTCATTGACTTGGGTGAAGATCATTCGGGACGAGAAGGACGTAAAGCCAAAAAAGATGCTAAAATAACAGCGACAAAACACCCAGAAAGTATGTGCAACAACGTGTATCATTTTAAATGTGGCTTTACACAATTGTTAGGCTTCTGCTGGACTTTCCTTTGGGTTTATTATGTGTGAATACCTGAAAACAGTATTCAAGTTTACCTCACAGCGGCTACATTGACTTCAATAAGGCAAACAAAGCACAATTCATAATTGAACTCCACTTGACTTGCTTGCTGTTTTTTCTGTCGTGGTAGACTATGCTATTCTGTATGGGGGGGGGGTGATGGAAAAGGTAAATCATTTAGACTTTGTTTGCCTCATTGAACTGACTTCACCCCTCACAGTATATGTTTGAATGCTGTTTTTGGGTATATACCCCTGATGCAAAGCCTATCTGGGGACTAAAATTCGTGAACCCAGGCGAAATAATACAGGAAAATGATCATACAAGAATAGTCTACTACAGTATATCACATAATACTACAATACTAGAACACTATACACAACATTATAGCACAGTATACTACATGTTATGTTTTACCACAGTATACTGCATTTCTCCAACAGTTTACTGTATTACTAGAACAGTATGCAACATTATATCACAATATACTGCGCTACTAGAAAAGTATACTGCATTATACCACAGTATACTACAGTACTAGAATAGTATACAGCATTATACCAGAGAGTCCTACGTTATATCACAGTATGCTACACTACAAGAACAGTATGCTACATTATGTTGTTATACTTTTCTATTAGAACCTTATATTGCATCATGCTACACTAATAGAACAGTATACTACATTTCTAGAGCGTTATATTGTATTATACCACAACTTTACTACATTACAAGAATAGCATTGTGCATTATACCACATTGCACTGCACTACTGGAACAATATACTACATTATATCACAATATGCTGCTCTATTAGAACAGTACAGTGCATTATACTACACTAATAGGGTAAAATACTGCATTATTCCACAGTATACTACACTACTAGAGCGGTATACTACATTATAGCACAGTATACTACACTACTAGAATAGTATACTACATTGTAGCACAGTATACTACACTACTAGAATAGTATACTACATTATAGCACAGTATACTACACTACTACATTATACTACAATAGTATTCTACATTATAGCACAGTATACTACACTACTAGAACAGTATACTACATTATAGCACAGTATACTACACTACTACAATAGTATTCTACATTATAGCACAGTATACTACACTACTAGAATAGTATACTACATTATAGCACAGTATACTACACTAATAGGGTAAAATACTGCATTATACCACAGTATACTACACTACTAGAACGGTATACTTTATTAAACCACAAATTTTACTACGGTACTAGAATAGTATACTACAGTGTACTACACTACTAGAATAGTATACTACATTATAGCACAGTATACTACACTACTAGAACAGTATACTACATTATAGCACAGTATACTACACTACTAGAATAATATACTACATTATAGCACAGTATACTACACTACTAGAATAGTATACTACATTATAGCACAGTATACTACACTACTAAGAATAGTATACTACCATTATAGCACAGTATACATTATAGCACAGTATACTACACTACTAGAATAGTATACTACATTATAGCACAGTATACTACACTACTAGAATAATATACTACATTATAGCACAGTATACTACACTACTAGAATAGTATACTACATTATAGCACAGTATACTACACTACTAGAATAGTATACTACATTATAGCACAGTATACTACACTACTAGAATAGTATACTAATTATAGCACAGTATACTACACTACTAGAATAGTATACTACATTATAGCACAGTATACTACACTACTAGAATAGTATACTACATTATAGCACAGTATACTACACTACTAGAATAGTATACTACATTATAGCACAGTATACTACACTACTAGAATGGTAATACTACATTATAGCACAGTATACTACACTACTTAGAACGGTATACTACATTATAGCACAGTATACTACACTACTAGAACAGTATACTACATTATAGCACAGTATACTACACTACTAGAATAATATACTACATTATAGCACAGTATACTACACTACTAGAATAGTATACTACATTATAGCACAGTATACTACACTACTAGAATAGTATACTACATTATAGCACAGTATACTACACTACTAGAACAGTATACTACATTATAGCACAGTATACTACACTACTAGAATAGTATACTACATTATAGCACAGTATACTACACTACTAGAATAGTATACTACATTATAGCACAGTATACTACACTACTAGAATAGTATACTACATTATAGCACAGTATACTACACTACTAGAACGGTATACTACATTATAGCACAGTATACTACACTACTAGAATAGTATACTACATTATAGCACAGTATACTACACTACTAGAACAGTATACTACATTATAGCACAGTATACTACACTACTAGAATAGTATACTACATTATAGCACAGTATACTACACTACTAGAATAGTATACTACATTATAGCACAGTATACTACACTACTAGAATAGTATACTACATTATAGCACAGTATACTACACTACTAGAATAGTATACTACATTATAGCACAGTATACTACACTACTAGAATAGTATACTACATTATAGCACAGTATACTACACTACTAGAACAGTATACTACATTATAGCACAGTATACTACACTACTAGAATAGTATACTACATTATAGCACAGTATACTACACTACTAGAATAGTATACTACATTATAGCACAGTATACTACACTACTAGAATAGTATACTACATTATAGCACAGTATACTACACTACTAGAACGGTATACTTTATTAAACCACAAATTTTACTACGGTACTAGAATAGTATACTACATTATAGCACAGTATACTACACTACTACAATAGTATTCTACATTATAGCACAGTATACTACACTACTAGAATAGTATACTACATTATAGCACAGTATACTACACTACTACAATAGTATTCTACATTATAGCACAGTATACTACACTACTAGAATAGTATACTACATTATAGCACAGTATACTACACTACTAGAACGGTATACTACATTATAGCACAGTATACTACACTACTAGAACAGTATACTACATTATAGCACAGTATACTACACTACTAGAACGGTATACTTTATTAAACCACAAATTTTACTACGGTACTAGAATAGTATACTACATTATAGCACAGTATACTAAACTACTAGAATAATATACTACATTATAGCACAGTATACTACACTACTAGAACAGTATACTACATTATAGCACAGTATACTACACTACTTGTACAGTGGGATGCATTATACCGCAACATACCACTTTACCAGAACAGTATACTGTATTATACCACAGGTATATTACAGTGCTAGAGTAGTATATTGTATTATACCACAGTGTGCTACCTGGTTCATGCTGCGTTTGGCTCTACATTGTGCCTACATTATATCACAATGAGACAGATGAAGTCCAAAATATTAATTGATCTGCTTGACTTTTATTTCCGTCTTTTTGCCAGACAGAATAGAGTGGTAGACTACACAGCCCAGCCTTGTGATATTATAGCAGTTTACTCCACTACATTATACTTTACTGTAATGATGTGCTAAATACATTACACTTTGTTACATTTCTATACTGTTCTACTGCACGCCCACACTGCTGTGTATTCCGGTAGGTAAAAGGTATCCCCTATCCACAGAATAAGGGATAACTATTGGATCGGTGGGGTTCCTACCACTTTATCACAAGAATGGGGCCCGTACCCCCTGCAGGCCTCCTCGGCTCGTCACACATGTGCATGGCTGCTCCATTCATTTCTATAGGAGTTCTGGAGATAGCCAAATACAGCGCTCGGCTGTGAATAGGGTAGCAATGGCCAACCTGAGGCTCTCCAGCTCTTTCAAAACCACAACTCCCAGCATGCCCAGACTTCTTACAGCTATTAGACTACAGCAGAGCATGGTGGGAGTTTTACAACAGCTGGAGAGCCGCAGGTTGACCATCCCTGGAATAGGGGATAACTTTTACCTACCAAAATACCCCTTTAATGCTGTGCTGTATTTTATTAAATTGTACTTTATATCACTGCACCATGGAGGCTCCACTATATTATACTGTACTTGCACTATTCTCTTCTATAGTGAAGAACATTTTATTGCAGTGTAATCCATCATATTACACTATATGGTATTGTACTGTATTATACCATAACTCACTAAGCATGCTTTAGATCACTAGCTGCCTGTGCAGGACATAGTGAAGTGATCTTACAGGGCTTACTAGTTTCTCTATGTGCTGCTCCATTTTCCCGCTGTGCCCCCCGTACTAATTTTCTGCCTGGTATGTAAATTCATAACATCAGTACATGGGAAAGGTGACGGCCATGGTTCTCAAATGTTGTCTCCTTCTCCCTGGCTGTGAGCTGGTCAATCGCAGTGGAGAGCATCACAGCCAGGTAGAAGAAAAAGCCCATTGAGAAACACGGCCACCTCCTCCTCCCTGTCCCGATGCTATGAATTTACATACCAGGCGGGAAACAGTACAGGGGGCACAGCGGGCAAACGGAGTGGCGCATAGAGAAACTACTAAGCACTGTAACACCACTTCACTATGTCCTATACAGCCAGCTAGTGATATGATAATGTTCGGACCCGTAAAAGGTCCTCTTTAATATATTCTGTGTGCTTCACTGTGCTGTACTGCATTACATACTGACTTATACTCCACTGTGTATTATAACACCAACATACTTTCTCATTGATTAATTTTCAGTAAAATCACCAACCACAGCCAGTGCCAGCAGTCTGCCAGCAGTTGACACCCCTATCATGACCCGCTCTGCATCCCAGGCTGCCCCTGCTGTAGGGGTAACGGTGACTACAAGTTCAGCATCAGCTGCAAGCACTCCGACGGCAGCTACCGGCAGCCCAGTGAAGAAGCAGAGACCTCTACTCCCCAAGGAGACAGTTCCCACCGTGCAGAGAGTGGTGTGGAATTCTTCCAGTAAGTTTCAGACCTCATCCCAGAAATGGCACATGCAGAAAGTTCAAAGGCAACAGCAGCAACAACAGCAGCAGCAACAGCCGAGCACGCCTGCGCCGTCACAGTCTCCACAAGGGACGAGATACCAGACACGGCAGGCTGTGAAAGGTATTGCATGCTGATCACATCCCTGTCATATCACTGGCCCAGCCCTCAGGACCAGTGTCCATTTACCTCCTCCGTCTGAGGGTTGCATTCAGCATCATCTCCTGTGCATTACTCACCTTCCATCTAACCAGCGACATCATTATAGAGCCAGAAGACTAAAGTGTTTATGAATGGATTATTCCCACTGATATTTATCTGTAAGGTTTACAAACTGTTGCATGTAAAACAGTGAATGTTTCAATACATTGGGGGAGTTTTATTAAGCTAAATTGTGCCAGCTTTCCAGGTCAGTTCACTCCCCGATACTAGTGAAAATGCCTGGCTCCACATTTATTATGTGTTTTGCACACGTTTCTCACACTGGAAAAGATGATATGGCTTAGTGGAAAAGCCTGCAGTTTAAAATGGGGCAAAGTGCACCAATATCTTAGTGCAAAGTAATCCAACCAAGAAGTGACATAAAAGTTAGACAAAAGTGTTTAACTTATCTAGCAAGATGCGTCAATTTTTATCAGATTGCTAAGACACTGGCATCAATTTGATGGATCTTTAGACAGGATCAGTAAATCAGCTCCATCGTATACTTATTGGTGTTGAGCCCGCCATGTACTTATCAGTAGAGCTAAGGTGCTGTTTGTGGCAGCCTGTATTTTGTGAATAAACCTACAGTGCACGTAGATCATCTGAGACCTGGAACATAGTTATTAAAATAGCTCCTTACGGGAGGTTTCCAGTATCAATATAATATTTGATGATTTTTATATAGTATTACGCTATAAAACAGTTCAGTGCATGTCCTATTCTGGTCAACTTTTTAGAATCCAACTTCTAAGCAGTGCATGGTAGTGAGGGAAAAATGGAATGCACACAGAAGCCATCTATGTACTGACCATTTATTATGGACAGAGTCATGGTCGTGTTATTAGGCCCTAACAGTGTCTTATTTTGCATCCTGCATGGAACTCCATAGCAAAACAGAAACAGAATCCTTTCATGTGTTTTGTAAATTTTAGCCGTGCAGCAAAAAGAAGTCACGCAGACCACATCCACCTCCACCATAACCCTGGTGACCACCGCCCCTCCAGTAGCCATGGTGACCAGCCCAGGACAGCCACTGACCACATCAATCTCCAGTGACATGCCCATCGCTACCGCCTCAGCTGATGTTGCTGCTGACATCGCCAAATACACCAGCAAGGTGAGTAAGGTTCCTTACAATACAGAACAGTGGATTGAGTATTCTTTACTGGGAAAGTGGTTTGTTTTTACATAAAATAAAGTAAAAAAAAAAAAAACATTTTAAAAGAAAGAATTATGTGATTTACCTAACCTTCAATGTCTGGATTGATGGAAGCAGTGAGCTGTAAGCATTCATTATAATGTTAGTGGTTACAGGTAGCTTGACATAAGGAGTCGCTTTTTAGAAACTGCACTCCTCCTGTCCATTGATGTGTCTGGTATTGAAGCTCAGCCTTGTCCTAGTGAATGCCAGATCCAGCCATGGAAAGCAGTAACATGATTTCCGGGATACAATATCGTACCCTTCACTGTGTAACTTCTGCCGTGAAGGCCCTCAATGGTGGCACAATAAACCTCCTACTTTTCCTCCTTATAGCTGGCTATACATTATCGCCATATAAAATGTGTATTTATTAAAGGGAGTCACCTGTTTTTCACCTATATAACTAACAGCACTGCCCCACAGAAGATTGCAGACACATCTCAGACATACCTGTGTGCACTTTGTCTTTATTCCATGTCCAGAAAAAGCACTTTTATTCTGCAGTAAAACAGCTCCCAAGTGCCCGGCTGAAAGTGAAACTAAAAACAGCTTTCTCTCCTGACTCGATTTCTAACAGCTATATCTTCTGATATACTGGTATAATGCTGTGATTTTGGTATCATGTTAAACCTTGGAATGTCAGCTTTCAAAGAAGGTCTGAACCATTTTTCTATCTGCTACCAATCCCAAGATATGAGCAGCTAAAGCAGCCCTCCCCTCTTCAGTCTGGTTTGCAGCAGAGCCGGGCACTTGGGAGCTGTTTTCCTGCAGAATAAAAGTGCTTTTCCTGGACATGTAATATACACACAAAGTCCACACAGGTATGTCTGGGACGTGTATGCAATCTTCTGTGGGGCAGTGCTCTTAGATATATAGGTGTAAATGAGGTGACAGACTCCCTTTAAGTGTAATCTGGAGATGGCAGTGTATTATACACATCACTGTCCTATTCATTTCAATAGGAAAGCCCAGAAGAGTCTGCATCCCCTTTCTTCATCTGATCCCATCAAGACTAACTTCTAATATATTACTGAGTTTTTAAAAATGTGTCCATACACCTGTTATTGTGTCCTGTGTATTGACCCTTCTATTTATCCATTACATGCATAATGGTTATGAGCAGAGCACAAGCTCAGTCAGTTTAATTGAGTCCATTATTTTTGATGTGCCTGTGGTTTCTTTTACAAATTTTTCAGATGATGGAGGCAATTAAAGGCACAATGACTGAGATATACAACGACTTGTCCAAGAATACCACAGGGAACACCATAGCTGAGGTATGTATACAGATATAGTCTGCAGCATCAATGGATGGTGATAATTAGGAAGGCTTTTGAAATACTCAGTAACATTGTAGGTTGTGATACAGAATGATTTCAACTGTTTCTTCACAGATTCGACGATTACGAATAGAGATTGAAAAACTGCAGTGGCTTCATCAGCAGGAACTGTCTGAAATGAAGCATAATTTAGGTAAGAAATCACTGAAAACAAGGATGAAGGAGGTTTGCGCATACTGAAGAATTGTACATCACTGCCTATAGTAACGCTTAAAGGGGTTGTCCGAGTTGTTTTTTTGCTGGGCAAAGGAGCTGACAGAGGAATTGTATTGCACAAGAACAGGTAGGGGGAAGTTCCTGTGTGTATCAGCATTGTCATTGTACAGCTGGGACTTGTAGTCCTACACATACAACATGCTGCTGAGTATTCCAGCAGGCAGACATGTCACTAGGCCAGCTCTTGTATTCACTCTCTGTGCAGAGCAGGGGGGGAGGGGCAGAGATTGTTATTACTGCAGGTAAACAAAGGCCAGAAGAGAATCAGGGAAATGAGGAAAATATAGATTTCTTTTGCCTAAAACTTGCTTAACTTAGTTATATATTGCTGCCCATCAGATTTACAGTGCTATATATTTTTTTTCCCCATAATTCTGACAACCCCTTTAAAAACCACTAACTTTTTAAGCATTAATATTGGCAGCGACTTAGGCCCCTTTCATACTAGTGAGTTTTCCACGCGAGTGCGATGCATGAAGTGAACTCATAGCACTTGCACAGAATAGTGACCCATTCATTTTAATGGGTCTGTGTACACATCAGTTCGCCGTTGCGTGAGAATCGCAGCATGTTCTATATTCTGTGTTTTTCACGCAGCCCTGGCCCCATAGAAGTGAATGGGGATTCAGTGAAAAACGCTTTGCGTCAGGGTTTAGTGCGTTTTTCACTGATGGTTGCTAGGAGATGTTGTCGCGCGTGAAAAACGCATGAAAATGGATTGCACCCTTGTGGAAAAAACTGAACGCATTCGCAGACAAAACTGACTGAACTTGCTTGCAAAATGGTGCAAGTTTCACTGAACGCACCCTGAACACATCTTGAGCCAATCTGTATAGTTTGTGTGAAAGAGGCCTTATAATTTAAGTAAGCACTGGGAGTCCAGAACAACTGGGGATGTCCTCCTGCGTTCTTCTAATATTGCTTTTCCATAGTAGATCCAATTTATAGTCTGTATACATGTTATTTTTATGTGCACCATACATACTGGCTGCTACATAGGACCATGTTCTAAGCAATAAAGGACTTCTCTTTTGAGTGTCGGTATGTTTTTTTTCCCTGCTCTAGAACTCACCATGGCAGAGATGAGGCAGAGTCTGGAGCAGGAGAGGGACCGGCTGATTGCAGAGGTGAAGAAACAAACTGAGCTGGAAAAGCAGCAAGCAGTGGATGAGACCAAGAAGAAGCAGTGGTGTGCCAATTGCAAGAAGGAGGCAATTTTCTACTGTTGCTGGAACACCAGCTACTGTGATTACCCATGCCAGCAGGCGCACTGGCCCGAGCACATGAAGTCATGCACGCAGTCAGGTACACAGCAACTCTTATCACCCACACATTTTAACTGTTGCAACCTGAGCACTTCTTATGTCACTCTATATATTTTTTCTGAAATTCTGATCCAAAAACACATTTACACACATAACCAATGAAATCTGGTCCCTGCAGTATAACCTCACTGCATGCAGCACAGAGAAAAGCAAATACGTAAAGCTACTCCTTTAACTGAGTATGATTGGTTTACAATGTATCTTGCCATTAGTTCAAACAGTGATTTGTATTTGCAGCCACTGCCACACAGCAGGAAGCTGAACCTGACCTCAGCACGGATAAAACAGCACAAGCAACAACGGGTACGCAACCACAGCCTGCTGAAACCACCACAACGCCGAAAGAGAAGGATGGCACAGCTGATAAGAGCAAAGAGAGTGTCACTGTACGTATCGCTGGTCGATAGCTTGCCTACGTCCAAAGTGAGTGAAGACAATTTTGTGTGTGTCTGTGTGCAGAGGGCAGGAGCTTTTTTGCTTGCCGTCAATTTCTGAAATGCTTTGTTTTCTTTTTCGTAAGCTCTTCCATGCTGTGTTAAACATGAGAAGCGTGCCTTGTACTGTGCGGTCTAATGTGTGGAGCATTCTGGAGCTTTGTGTCCAAATCCATTTATTGCAAATCTTCCCATTTACTATATGATAACATCTTTTAGGATCCCCATAACCCAGTGCCCTACATGACTGAACCATCACGTTTAAAATCACTGGAAAGTATATCACATTTGTTCTTTAAAAGCCAGGGTATGTCTCTGTGTCAGACGTCATATACAAGTCATTGGTGACTTGAGTCAATGTATACCACGCCTGACTTCACAAGACCTTTAAATCGCCAGCTCCACTGAGAGGAAAAAAAAATTACTTGTTGCTTTCACTAGGATCTAAGGGCTTATGGCTAGCACACTATATGCTGGTCCCCAGTAACAGTAAAATATGGGGAGGGATTTTTAAGTGAATCTTCCCATTGAAAACCAGCAATAGGTTGTATTCAGTCACCCCATTAGTTCATCAGGCTCCCTGATGAAAATCCAGCAGACCCCGTTATAGTCAATGGGGTCCATCGGGCACCATTGGATTCTATCATAACTGATCTGGCGCAGCCATTTTTTTTTTTGTTCGTTTTTCTGTTCCTTGATTAGGAAAGAAAAACTGAAAAAATGGCTTCCTCGTGTCAGCTTTATCTCACATATTTGCTGAATGTGTCCATGCTCACAACCATATCCACTCTGTGGTGGTCTGCAGAAAATAGATCCATTCCATGACTTCAGTGGGTCAGTGGTTCATGTTTTGTGGCCATATTCTATCTTTTTGCAATACGGACATGGAAAGCACACGGATGATCTATGTGCTTTCTGCATCAGTGTGTCTGTTCTGCAAAAAGATAGAACGTCCTATAATTAGCAGCAAAATGCAGGCCACGGAACCATTGAGGTCAAATTTGGTGCATCTTTGGGTCTAACACTTCTGCCTTGAGATAATACTCTTTCTGCACCAGCTCTTTACTAGACTGAGAATGAAAACATTTTTTGTGACTTTAAAAAGCCCTGGTTGATCTCGCTTAAATCAGCTCGACAGGTTAACCCCGATCACTTTTCAAAACTGGAGTGGTGTAAAAATGCAAAATGTTGCAAAGCCCTATTTAGGGCTTGATAAATTCTTTTGTCTATGACACTAAAACACACTGGTTCAACTGAGGTCTTTTAGTAAAGGTCTCAGATTTCATCTATCATTGGACGTATTGTATAATTGTGTCAAGAATGAGAGTCACAGACATGCGGGCGTGGATTTAGCTACAGGGCACTTGGTTATTGTGATTGAGTGATTTATGTCTCTGGCCAGCTGCTCAGTTTCATCATACTGACGCAATACCCCCCCTGCACTACCATTCCCTGTTCTCATATTGCTTTATGTCCTCCACCCTCATTGGTCAGTGTCAGGAGGCCGACATGTTTGACGCCTTTAGTAGTGTACTCGGCAGCAGTCACTGTCCTCATGGTCAAGTCTGCAATTTAAGGTTCGGTTCCCTGTGCTGTCTCTGCAGATAGCAACAGGTGTGGCAAGCAGCCAGCCCATAAAACTGGTCCACGTGCCGCAGAGCGCTGCCTTTATCCCAACTACTCAGTCCACAATTGTAAGTACCCGCACTCTCATCCAGTCGTTTGTTGGCATCCCAGTAGTGTAATGACTCCGTTTCTCCTCTCTGTGTCGCTTCTGCAGTGTGATGTCACCAGCCCTGGCCCCACTCCCCGCACCTCTGCTGTCACATTGCTGTCGTGGTTGCCAGCCATCCACTCTATAAAAAAAACATGCGGCCCCCAGATGCTGGGCTAAGAGACATTGCAGACCAACCCAACATTTCACAGACTGCTGGGGAAAATAGAATGGACAGCTGGTGACCACGCTCTGCGATGTCACTCGCTTTGCTGTGTGACGTTGACTTTTCATGCACTTTTCTCCCACATTATTGGCTGAAGCATGAGGTGTCATCCTGTAACTAGCATCTCTCTTGAAGTATAACTAGTGGCCATTTTGCATGTTGTTAATCTTGTCTTGTCGTATGTGATGTGCGGCTTAGCGTGTCAATATGTGAAGCTGACTAACAATGAAGACTGTGGAGAGAGAGTCTTAAAATGAGAGCATTCCGCTTTGGTCATTATAATGACTTATTACACAGCTCATCAGTATTACTTTGTATTCACACATTCAGTATTTGGTCAGTGTTCAATCAGTGATTTCCATCTGTGATTGTGAGACAAACCCACCCAGGTGTGGGTCAAAAACCAGAAGAGATTCAAATCTTTCCATTATACCTTTTCTCTGTGTGCCTTCCTAATCTTTTGGACCCATTGTTTCCATGGTTCCGTGGTCTGCATTTTGCAGACATATTCTATCTTTTTGTGGAACAGACATACAGATGCAGAAAGCACACAGATGTCTGTTCCTATTATTGGCTTCAAAATTTGGACCATGGACCCTTTGAAGTCAACGGGTCTGCAAAAAGTGCAGATGCAACACAGATGGAATCCGCAATTTGGGGACCTCAAAATACATACGGTCAGAAAACCATTTTAGAAATAATGTTTTGTTCTTAGAAACCTATTTTGCAGATTGACTCCCTGTTGATCCCAAATCTGGACTTGTGACACTTGCATATTTAAAAATGTTGCTTATATAAAATATACACATTTTACCTCTACCTACAAGAGGGCAATATTTGTCCCTGTAAAATGCAAAAATTTACAAAATACTTATGCAAAAATGACTATGACTAGACCTCTGTGATCTGTTCTTCAGTAAAAAGACAGAATATCTGAAGGGCCCATAAAGAGGTTCTCCAGGATTTAGCAATTGGTGACATATCCCTAGAATGGGTAATCAGTATGAGATCAGCGTGGGTCCCACACCCCGCACCCCTGACGATCAGCTCTTTTGTAGTAGCTCCAGCACTGGGACTACACAGCGCGGTCCTAGGTCAGTGGAGCTGATACTACAGCGCTGCTGTCATTGAAGTGAATGGGAGCAGTGCTGCAGTTGTCGGAGCTGTGAGTTGCGACACGTGTTTCTGGCACTGGTCCTACCCCTGAAACAGCTGATTTGTGGGGGTGTGGAGTGTCGGACCCCCACAATCGGATATTGATGACCTATCCTAGGGATAGGTCTTCAATTGTCACAGTCTGGAGAATGTCTTACTGGATTTTTTGTATTGCATTGAGATAGATGTGTTTTACAATAACTGGACTGAACACCATAGAGGTCAGCGGTATCACCCATTTACTAAAAATGTTGCCTCCAATCAATGTAACGTAAATGCCTGTAAATTTAACTCTTTCTAGGGATTGTGTTTTCCAGTTACATGGAACTGCCTCTAATATTATAGGGTTTGTCCAGCTCATAAAATATCTTTAAATGTGTTTTAAATAAGATATAAAACTTACTTGTATTCTTCAGTTATCAAAGGTGCCCCAGTCTCCCGCTGTCACCAGTTCACACTTCAGTTATTTCCATCAGTGATTGTGAGTCAGAACCAGTAGTGAAGCCTACTCAGAGATCAAGTGTAATGTACTTGTACATCTGCACCTGTTCTGTGTTTTTGACCCGCTCGTGATTTACTTTTGGCTCATAATAACTGATGGAAATAACTGAAGTGTGAACTCGACCATAGCACTTTGTGTCTGCATGTCATCAGTGTTGTGTTTGACAGGCACTGGCTGATTTCAGTATCTAAGCCTGCCCTCCTCCTGTCACAGCCGATACATAGATACAGGAGGGAGCTGGATTACCAGTTGAAATGAGGCCACCAGCCAGCGCCTGTCACACACGAGGAAGGACTATGCTGTGTGACCCAGGAAGGGTGCTGACAGGGGAGACCTATAGATTAGGAATATAAGTAAGTTGTATATTTAAATCTATTTTGTGAGCCGGACAACCCCTTTAATGTCTGTCTGCTCTCTGAAGCATTGGGACGTTGTCATCGCTCCACGTGTCATATCATAAATTCCACATACAGACTATACATTAATGCAAATGACATTTCAAAAGGCAAAACTTTTTTTTGATCAAGTAATGTTTTTATTGAATATTATACCAATCTGTATATCCAGATTTGACATCAATAAAATTGACAAATATTTATAAACATCTTGCATATGTTCAAATTTGTTTACTAAAGGCACTTTTTCAATGCATAATCAGTTCTCGGAAATATTACAGATACATTATACTTATATAACTTTTATATTTCTCCCCACCCTCCCTCCCCCCTGCCCAATGCCCACAGAGAGACAACCCACTATTTTAGTGTATATAAGCTATATGTCATGTATCTAATCATCCATCAAGACCTAGTTTATAGCTTTCAAATGAGTGACGCAATCCATTAGAAATTATGAATTCCCACCTCTTTTGAATACTGGGAGCTATAGTTCAAGAACCTTTCTATCCCTCCCTCATCCTATGAGTTTAACTGTCCCTTAAGACAGTCCATAACCAGTGCTCTGGAAGCTAATCCTGGGATCTCAAACCAACCACTCCTTATAGTCATGAATTTAGCAGCACATTTTCTTTTCCTATATATGCCATTTTCATGTCTCAGAATTGTATTGATTCTGTTTATAAACTCTTTCTTGGTAGGTGAACTTTGTTCTGTCCAATGCTTTGCTATCAGTATTCTCGCTTGGAATAATAATCTCTGTATACATATTGAGAGCCTGTCACCTACATCAGATGTATCAAGTATTCCCAAAATGCACACCCAGGGTTCTGAGCTAATCTGACTTTTGTCACTTGAGTAACCAGGTTTATAATATCAATTCAATAGTTAGCAATGAGAGAGCACTCCCAAAACATGTGCATCAAGGACGCCCCCTCTATTCCACACCTCGGACAGCAAGAGTCTGCCCTAAATCCTATTTTGTATAGGAATTGTGGAGTCCTGTACACCCTGTGTATTAAATATATTTGTGATACTCTCTGCGCCTCACTAAGTATAATAACCGGAGTCAGGGCCAGTACATCTTCCCACTGCTCCTTTGATATATCACCAACCTCCCTTTCCCATTTACTTTTCACCAATAGGCAGTCTTGAGAAGCTGACTTAGCCATTAAATGTTTGTATAACATAGAGATGAGACCCTTTGAGTCGCCTTTTTTCATTAATTGTTGTAGCATACAAGGAGATTCCGCTATTTGCACTGCTCCTGGAAATTGTGTTTCAAAAGGCAAAACTTAGTTTTTATTGTGGCACGTCTTTGCCATCACCTGTCAGATCTAAAGACAAAAGGTGACATCTAACCTGCATGATCTAGCCTATGATGGCTGGAGTCAGAGATGAGCTGACAGCGGTCTGTAGATTAATGGTGTGAGAGAAACCCTCCTGTATGCCTGGTCCTGGGAGATGCTCCTTCTGAGTATTTTACACTTTCTGGTTAGTTCTTTAAGGGATTATCCTGTAATGAGGCGTCATCATAAATACTGGGGGCTCTGAATGGAGGTCCACAAGAGCCAGTCCTTGTACTGACATTCTACTCCTCCCTTAGTACTCTCCACATGACCTAAATAGGTAAGGCTACTTTCACACTAGCGTTATGGAATTCCGGTATTGAGCTCCGTCATAGGGGCTCAATACCGGAAGAAAACGCTTCAGTTTTGTCCCCATTCATTGTCAATGGGGACAAAACTGAACTGAAGACAACGGAATGCTCCTGAAAGCATTCCGTTCAGTCTTCAGACCGGAGAGCAAACCGCAACATGTTGCGGTTTGCTCTCCGTACTAGTTATCCGCACCTAAACGGATCCGGAATGACCCCCAATGCAAGTCAATGGGGACGGATCCGTTTGGTGTGGACACACTTGTAAACGGATCCGTCCTCCATTGACTTTCAATAGAGGTTATTCTGGATCCTTTTAAAAGCTAATACAACCGGATCCGGAATTACGGATCCACAAGGTTGTATTACTCAGTACGGATCCGGCGGGTCCCTTCACCCGCCGGATCCGTACTAACGCTAGTGTGGAAGTAGCCTAACAGAAACAATGTTCTTTATAGTAGGTATCCCTTTAATGAGGTGGCAGTCCTGTGTAAGGTGTAACAGGGACTGCACTTTGAGCAGTTGCTGTTTTGTATTCATGTCTTGACCATTCCTATCAATGCAGGCTCCCCGGTTACTCCATTGACTCTTTATGTATCGTGTTGGGCCTCGCTGAATGTACTGGTGCAGATTATGTGATGCTTTTTTTATAGCATTGATTTCTGTAGCTGAATCCTAACCTGCTGCATCTCATCTACAGACCATCCCTGTGGTTGTAAGCCCCAGTGCCGGAGCGGTGGCGGTGAGAGCCGGTGTTCAGTATGTGCAGACCACCATGCCGGTCCAGGTGAGGAGAGTGTGACCTGTAAGCATTAAAAACAGCGAGACAATATGGAAACACTACATTGTGCGCGTCCGGAGCCAGCGCCTCGTCCTGTATGTAAATAATGTACAATCTGTGGATGTGATTAAGAGTAGAACCATCTTTTTATATTTGTATTCACTTTAACTTATGAACGTTTATCCGGAGCCACGACATTAACACACCGATTATGACAGATACTGCTGAAATCCTCCTATCTCAGAACGGATGGACGCCAATGTGTAGATAAGCAGATGACTCTTGTATCAGTATAATCAGTGTACAAAGGGGTAGTGAATGATACAAGCATCTATGTGAATAATAATCTCAGTTAATGCCACATTCATGGCAAGAGGCGGTGGCATTCAATCAAAGCTTAACCCTAGTGTGGGATCGATCCGCAGGAACAACCCTAATAACCAGAGAGGAATACGAAGCGCCATGTTTATCTGTGGACAACGTTGGACAAAATGTATGGTGGCGCCTTCAGTCTGTTACATTGCCACCACAGGTTTACTTTGTATCTTATGTAAAATCACTGCTGATGTCTGTATATGAGGACCCTCTGTATAAAATCATTCCAGTGCCACGCGTTGTACATTTATCACACTGTTGATTTTTCACCATTGTTAATAATGGAGATGGTGTGTACAGTAACCAATGGCGAATACAAGATGGCAGCAAGGCGCCATCAACCCTGAGTGAGAGGCAATATCAGTGGCAAGCGGTTTGGAACGCGGGACTGGCCAGCTTTCCCTTGTGAAACATAATTACTTTTAGCATATGGAAGTATTTTTTCACATTTTCTTTGTATAAAATTTGTATTAAATTCAAACATTTCCTTTTCATGTTGTCTCTTTGCTTCTGGGTGTAATGATTATCAGGTTCTGTTCAGCATTGTCCTATGTCCACAGATCAGTGCAAAGTACAGACAAAATCCAGCACAGGATGATTGTGGAAGGAAGCAAAAATGTTGGGGTACATTGTGGTTAGAACGTAATATAAAGCTAACACAACTGAGGGTTTGTTACAGTTGTGTCTGTGACATAAACAACCTGGACTCCAGACTAATACATTTACAATGTAGAATATAAGGCAGCTTTCACAAATCCATGTCATTGTTGATGTCTGTGACAAGTTGGACAGTTTTTCACCTGTGAAGGGTCCATGGTTGGTCTGTGTCATCCATATTCCACATGGGATTTCCAGAGCATCTCCTTCTAAGGCCTCATGCACATGACTGGACTGTCCTCCATTTTCTGATACACGTTGCTCTTGTAAGTGTATTCTGAACTTTTTCTTGTGATGTGGACACTGCTGCCTTCACTATGAGTCATATTTCAGGTAGGTCTGGTGTTCATCCATTGTGGAACCACAAGTTCCATGTGAGTACAAAACAGCTGCTGCAGGTAAAGATCATACAGTGAAGCTTCTTTGAACAGCCCACCCACATTTGCACTAAAAAGTTCTTTTATGGGGGTGGTCTCTCTAAAGTTATACAGAATGAAGGTTAAATTGTCTAATGGAGTCAGCAATTTATTTGTAATTGACACAATAGTAATGAATGACCCCATAAACATGTCCTTTATGCTTGCCTTCACATCACACAGAGCTAGGCCCAAGCTAGGACTAATGAAACTGCTTTGGTACTATACAGAATTCTCCCCAGCCCCACATAACCATATTTCTCATTTGCCATGGTGACCCCTCCCTTTCCTAGTTCAAAATGGTCTAGTCATTCTTGTTGCCCACCATAGCCTCCCCCTATGGCCCCTTTCACACGAGCGTGACGGATTAGGTCAGGATGCGTTCAGGAAAACTCGCACCATTTTGCAAACAAGTTCATTCAGTTTTGTCTGCGATTGCATTCAGTTGTTCAGTTTTTTCGGCGCAGGTGCAATGAAGTTTGATGCGTTTTTTACGCGCGTGATAAAAAACTGAAGGTTTACAAACATCTCTTAGCAATCATCAGTGAAAAACGCATTGCATCCGTACTTGCTTCAGGATGCAATGTGTTTTTCACTGAAGCCCCATTCACTTCTATGAGGCCAGGGCTGCGTGAAAAACGCAGAATATAGAACATGCTACATTTTTCTCGCAATGCAGAACTGATCCGTGAAAAAAATGCTCATGTACACAGACCCATTGAAATTAATGGGTCAGGATTCAGTGCGGGTGCTATGCGTTCACGTCACGCCTTGCACCTGTGTGGAAAACTTGCTCATGTGAAAGGGGCCTAAATCTTGCTCCTCCAGCAAAGCTCCTCTCTTACTCCTAGTCTCCAACATGGCACTGCTTTTCATTCCCGCTGCCCAGTATGGCTGCCTCTTCCATTCTTAGTCTCCAGTATGGTTCCCCTCTCAGTCCTGGTTACCAGTATGGCTTCACTTCTAATAACTGGTCCCCAGCATGGTTCAGCAATCATGCAGGCTGTTCAGTGTAGCACTCTTAGGCCTTATGCATACGACCATACCCATTTTGTGGCCACTATTATTATTATTATTTATTATTAAAGCACCATTCATTCCATAGCGCTGTACATATGAAAAAGGGTATACATACAGACAATTGCACTAAGCATGAAACAAGATGAGTTACAAACTGGTACACAAGGAGAGAGGGCCCTGCCCACGAGGGCTTACAATCTATGTGGTATGGGAGAAGGACACAGTGGGAGATGATAAAGCTGGTCATGGCAGTGTAGAGGCAGCAGGGTCACTGGCTGTAGGCTTGTCTGAAGAGATGGGTTTTCAGGTTTCTTTTGAAGGATTCCACTGTAGGTGAGAGTTCCAGAGTATGGGGGCTGCACGGGAGAAATCCTGGAGGCGATTGTGGGAAGAGGTAATAAGAGCGGAGGAGAGAAGGAGGTCTTGTGAGGATCGGAGATTTCGTGTGGGGATGTATCGGGAAAGTAGCTCAGAGATGTAAGGAGGGGACAGGTTGTGGAAGGCCTTGTATGTATTTGTTAGTATTTTGAACTGAATTCTCTGGGCAATGGGGAGCCAATGAAGGGATTGGCAGAAGGGAGAGGGGAGGAGTAACAGGGTAAGAGGTGGATTAGTCAGGCAGCAGAGTTGAGGATAGATTGGAGGGGGGCAAAAGTGCTAGATGGAAGGCCACAGAGGAGAATACTGCAGTAGTCTAGGCAGGAGATGATGTTCATAGTTGAGGAACGCGTGAATCCGGGAGATATTTTTGAGTTGGAGGCGGCAGATGGTGGAAAGGGCTTGGATGTGTGGTCTGAAGGAGAGGGCAGAATCCAAGGTAACTCCAAGGCAGCGGACTTGTTTGACTGGGGAGATTGTGCAGCCATTGATCGTGATAGATAGGTCTGTTGGAGGGGTTGTGCAAGATGGAGGAAAGATGATAAATTCTGTTTTGTCCATGTTAAGTTTTAGAAAGCGGGAGGAGAAGAGGATATGGAAGATAGGCATTGTGGGATTCTGGATAGTAAGGTGGTGATGTCTGGACCAGAGAGGTAGATTTGTGTGTCGTCAGCATAAAGGTGATACTGAAAGCCATGGGACGGACTCTATGAGCTGTCCCAAGCCGAAGGTATAGATAGAGAAGAGCAGGGGTCCTAGGACAGAGCCTTGTGGGACACCAACAGAGAGGGAGTGAGAGGAAGAGGTGGTGCAAGAGTGGGAGACGCTAAATGTCCGGCTTGTGAGGTATGATGCGATCCATGAGAGGGCCAGGTCAGTGATGCCAAGAGATGAGAGAGTTTGTAGCAAAAGGGAGTGGTCGACAGTGTCAAAGGCAGAGGACAGGTGAAGGAGGCCACTACTGACAATAGGTGATAGGAGCTGCTTACCTTCTCCCATTCCCTGCAAAGTGACCTGTGCAAAGACATATCACACAGCAAGCTCACTACACTTTGCCATATAAATCCATATGCAAAGGGAACAGCTCCTCTCCAGAACTCTGACTTGATTGTTACAGAATACAGATCTTTTTCAACCACTCTTTAGTTGATTTACTTTTGTGCTTTGGGGTCATTGTCTTTTTGCATCACATAATGCCTCTTCCATTTGAGGTCAGGGACATACATTATATGTATACCCATACATTCTCCTGTAAAATGTTTTGATACACCTTAGAATTCATTATTCCCTCAATAAATGCAAGGCATTTAGGCCTGAGGCAAAGCAACCCCACTCCATGATGTCCTCTACACCATGTTTCACAGTTGGGATGAGGTTTTGGTGTGCAGTCCTTTTTATCCCCAAACATAGGGGGAGATTTATCCAGTGTAAAGGAAAACTGGCTTAGCTGCCCATAGAAATCAGATCCCCCCTTTCATTTTCCAAAGGAAGCCTGAAAATGTAAGGTGGAATCTGGTTGCTATGGGCAACTAAGCCAGTTGTCCTTTACACCAGTGTTGATAAATCTCCTCTTACGGAGTTCTTCATTTCATCTAAAAAGCTCCACTTTTGCTTCTGTCCATATGACATTTTTCCAGAAATATTGTGGAACATACAAATGATGAGAGGCAAACTTGAGACAGGCTGCAATGTTTATCTGAAGAGCAGTACAAAGAGTGTCCTCCCATGAACACTATTCTTGTTCAGTGTTCTTCTTCTGGCGGACACATGAACAGAGGTTTTAGTTTGTAGAGTCTACTGTAGGTCTTTTGCTGTTATCCTTGAATTCTTTCTCAGGATTAAAGGGGTTATCCAGGAATTTGCTATGGATGGCCTATTCTCAGGAATAGCTTACAAAGTACAATGCTGTACGTTGTATGGCAGCTGAGCTTGGTATTGCAACTGAGCTGCACCTAGGCCATGTGACCGATTTACAGTGACTTCACTAGTCTAGGAAGAGGCATAAGTGCTCATACAGGGCCGGGGCCTCTTCATACAGCTGATTGGTGGACGTCCCAGGAGTTGGACCCCATCCGATCTGATATTGACCTATACTGAGGATAGGCCTTCAATATCAAATTCCTGGATAACTCCTTTAAACATTACGCTCTTGGAGTGATCTTAACAGGGCCCACTAATAGGAGAGAAAGGCCGCTTTCAGATGAGCGTATTTGCAATGCATATATAGTCTGGATTTAATGTACCTAAATCCGCTGCTAATGGTAATATATGGAACTATTCACATGGCCGATTCATTTCTGTCAGTATTTGAAATCCGTAGCATGAGTTTTTGCGGATTTGTTTCCAGATACGCACATTACAGTATGTGTAGTGCATAAATAATGAAGGAATGAAGAAATATGCGTGTAAATCCTGATGACAATTCTGATGGTATATCATCAGGATCCTGAGCAAGAATACTGACAGGTTTCAATACGCTCGTCTGAAAGTGGCCAAACAGTCTTGAATTTTCTCTGTTTGCAGATAATTTGTCTAACTACAGATTACTGTACATCCAGGTCTTTAGCAATGCTTTTGTAGGTCCTTCTAGCTCCATGTGTCCCTGGAACAAAGCCTTTGGAGTCTTCAGAAAGTTGTTTACATCAAGGTATGTTTCACACTAACCAATATACACCACTCTCAAAATGTTAGGGATATTTGGCTTTCGGGTGAAATTTATGGAAAATGTAAAAAGTTCACGCTGCAGTGATATAATATCATGAAAGTAGGGCATTTAAGTAGAAGAAGCAATGGTGATTTCCTCATCTCAAACAATTTATTGAAACAAAAGCCTAGTGGTGAGTATACCCACACAAAAAATGTCAGTGTTTCAATAACTTGTCATGTGGCCTTGAGCATGAAATACAACTTCACAACGACGTCTCATGCTAAAGATTGTAAACGTATTTCGAATATGCTAGTGTGTACTTTGCGTCTTTATTCCATGTCCAAGAAGAGCACTTTTATTCTGATGAAAAAAATGGCTCCCAAGTGCTCAGCTGGGTGGGCTTTGCTGTTCCAAGTGTCCAAAGCAAAGCCTGCTCAACTGGGCACCTGGGAAATGTTTTTCAGCAGAATAAGGCTCCAGTCACACGTACTGTTTTTCTTTCCTGATTCGATCCTGATTTTTTCAGGACCCATTGAAATGAATGGATCCAGATCAGGATCGAATCAGGAAAGAAAAACAGGACGTGTGAATGGAGCATAAAAGTGCTTATCTTGGACATGGAATAAAGACACAAGGTACCCACAGGTATGTTTGGAATGGATGCTTTGTGGTTATTTGTGTCTCCATAAGAGCTTAAAGGGGTTTTCCGGGCTTTTAATATTGATGACCTATCCTCAGGATAGGTCATCAATATCAGATTGGCGGGGGTCTTACACCTGGCACCCCCTCCGATCAGCTCTATGAGGAGACGGTGTCTCTTCCTGCTGCTGTATGTCTGGCAAAGCAGAAGCGAGCAGGAAGAAAGACAGGAGATGGCATGTGCACACTGTATGTGCCGTCTCCTCATACAGCTGATCGGCGGGGGTGCCGGATATTCGGCCCCTGCCAGTCTGATATTGGTGACCTATCCTGAGCATAGGTCATCAGTATTAAAAGCCCGGAAAACCCCTTTAAGCTCTTATGGAGACACAAATAACCACAAAGCCAGGAAAAATTCCTATGCTGGCGGCCCTTGGAAGCGGCTA
This sequence comes from Rhinella marina, assembly GCA_900303285.1. Classification (NCBI taxonomy): domain Eukaryota; kingdom Metazoa; phylum Chordata; class Amphibia; order Anura; family Bufonidae; genus Rhinella; species Rhinella marina. The sequence continues at coordinate 677,492 of ONZH01021784.1, forward strand.
CCCCTCTGCAGCTACACAGTTCGTCCAAAACAATATTGTCCTTTTCTGCCTGAACAATCTGTGGCACATTACTGGAGTGCCTGAGCCTGTTCTCTGAGTAAAAAAAAGCTGTTTCAGACTGTCTTATTTTTTAAGTTTCATTTACCAACTGATTTTGCACCTTGTTTGTTTAAAGGGAATCTGTCATGTCCGAAACACCCCCTGAACTAGAATAAGCGTTGTATAGTGTAAATGATGCTGAATCCGAATATGTAAGTTTTATCTTCATACTCTCTTCCATTCTGACGCTGTACTCCCACAAACCAGCAGTAAAATGTATTGACAGGACTCTTCTTTGAGTCCTCTCCATTATGTGAGTGAGCACCGGAGTCTACTGAGTGCATTTTACTGCAGGTTTGTGGGAGTACAGCGTCGGAATGGAAGTGAGTATGAAGATAAAACTTACATATTCGGATTCAGCATCACTTACACTATACAACGCTTACTCTAGTTCAGGGGGTGTTTCGGAGATGACAGGTTCCCTTTAATTCTTATTTTTAGACTAATTTTGGAGTTGCTTTGTTATGTACATATCATAATACCATATTTTCAGCTTATTTATCATGATGCACCTTTTTTGGCGCCTGAATTAGACACATAAATAGTCTTATTTCTACTCCACTCCTGACCAGGCTTATGTTTCTGTATGCTTTGAGGGGAAACTTGCACAATTTTTTGCACTGATAGAGATTCTCAACCTTTTTCTATTCATTTGCACAATGTTTTCATGTGTAAATCCAATACAATTAGCTTAAATTTAAGGTAATTTAAAGACAGGTGTTGTAAATACGCCAGTCATTTTTCACTCCTTATAAAATGCTTAATAAATGTGCCCCACTGTGTTCAGGCTGGAGGGTTAAACCCTTTCACATAGCGATCTGTTACTACCTTTAATGGCTCATTCACACGTCCGTAGGCCATCTGTGCCCGTCTTGCAGACCTCTGTCTGTGTGAATCCCATATCACAGATTGTGGACCAATTGACTTGAGTGGATCTGCAAAAGGCAGTTCGTAGGCACAAATCGGAAGCCCGTGGAAGCAGTTTTGTAGGCATTTGGGTCAGTGCCTCTATACCACAAAAGATAGGACATGTCCTATCTTTTGCCGTATATTGAGGATCGCAGACCCATTCAAGTCAATGGATCCGTGCTGCAGTATTACATTCATTCGGTCAGTGCCCGTGTATTGCAGCCTACGGTCGTGTGAATGAGCCCTAAGCCATATGAAAATAGGAACCTATTGTACATTGACCAAGGCCAGTACCAATCCAATCTGTACTTCCTCCGCCAGTCATTCTCTCTATCCTTCTTGATTAGGGTAGATTTATTAATCCTGTCAAATCTAGATAGTGTAGACTAGTCAAAAGATCCACAAAATTTATCACAGCAGGGTACAGCCACAAGTGGCATAAATGCTGCAGATCCACTGCAGTGGAATTTTATGTGTGAAAATCTGTAGTATCCTAAAACAACTTTCTTTAGACTACAAACAAGCACAAACACTTTAGCAAATGCGCCCTTTTTTTTTTACTAGTGAAATTGTACCTGTTTTGGACACTTTTGCACCTTGTTCAACTATTTTGATTTTTTTTTTTTAGTAATTCAGAAGTTTCTAACTTTTGCAACTTTTTTCTGACCTATTTATATAGGTGCGCATGAATGTGTCGCAAAAACAGTCAAATTTCTACTCCACCCCAGGGCTGGTGTACTTTTCTTCATCTGTTTTCAGTGGTGAAGTGCAATTTTTTTGCATTAAAAGTGGTACTTTACTGGAGACAGGAACTTTTCTCTGCAAAGATGCAACTTTTTTTTATGCACAAATAAATTAGACCAGTCTAAGGTAAATATGAACCTGACTAACATGAAATTACATAATTCTCAGATTCAGCAGATATGACATATAAAAATAATATAATAAACTGCATAATGCAAACAGCCAAGTTCACTGAGAGTTAAAGCACATTGGTAAGAGACGGAAATCTACAGACCCATATTATAGAGGCCCAAATGCTTGGTGTGTACCTCAATGTGCACATCGGTCCCTTGCTGGATTTCTTGTTCATGTCCGGTCGTGATGGCTTTCACTAGTTGTGATGTAGCATTGCGTTCCTGACAGCCCTGTGTCTCACTTTCCAGCTGTTACTGCTTGTTATCTCTGTTATCTGCACAATCTGCAGTTTCCATGTTCTCCATCAGAGGGAGACACCGAATAGAGGAACTCTCCATATCTGCAGTGTAATCCCGCAATCCCATTCAAATGGTACAGATGCCAATGAGGGACTTAGATGCCCCACATGGTTAATTTTTCAAGCCTCACAGTGACAGCTGCAACACCATTATCTAAATCTTTTATTGTGACTTGCTGTGGCAGGAGCAGAAAACAAAGTAATAGGAATAGCCTGACGTCCGCTGGACGGCTATTCAGGCACCTGGACAGACGCTGGGGTGCCCTCCTTTCTGTGGCACCAAGCTCAGACAGCAGTATTGCGCTATCTGGGCGTGAGCTGCAGGTACAAACTGACTGATTGAAGCTTTCACTCACCCCAGCCAGGTCAGTTACTATAGCTGGTGGACTGACTGACTGAGGGGGAGAGAGGTACTCCCCACCATTCATCTATGGCTACTGTCTTAGTAGGAGCCACAGAAAAGGACGACATTCCAGCATCCGCCCAGGCCGTGTGTCAGACTGAGGATAGGGAACCAGAAAACCAGACTGTCTGGCCACCCTACCTTTCCCCTACAGCAGGGATGCCCAACCTGCGGCCCTCCAGCTGTTGCAAAAGTACAATTTCCAATATGCCCTGATAGCTGTATGCTGTCCGGGTGAATGGATTCTGATACTAGGGGATAATTATACAGAACCTCATTACATGGAAAGTGAAATGAGGGGCTGTCAGTCAGTGTAATAAGGTGAGGACCTGACAACCCCATTCCTGCTGTATATCCTGGTAGACCCTCTTCCGGTAGAGGTGATCCCTGTGAAGCCTCAAGTTGGTTTCATTGCCTTTAAGAGCTGTTCAGGGTTTAAGAATAACATGGCTGCTATCTTCCAGAAACAGCACCACACCTGTCCATGGGTTGTATCTGGTATTGCAGCTCAGTACTTCTAAAATGAATAAGAGTGAGCTGCAATACTGTGGACAGGTGTGGTGCTGTTTTTCTGGCATTGTACAATAGGGCTCCATTAACATTCAGATCCTCAGTCCACCTGCCACACATAAGATGGATTATAATGTATAGTAATGTATGTGATATCATAAGAATGTTAGAAGTTGCTGGCTAATTATATGTACTCGGGTCACAGAACTCTGAGGAGACTCCAAATATTATATAACATAATTTGAGAGCCACATCATTACTTATGATATGTCTGAATTTGGGTAAGGTACATATCATGAGGTTCTGCAGCAGCTAAGGTGTATAGTATAATGAGGTTCAGTATGAGCTGAGGTGTGTTAGAAGGTTTTGCAGCAGATTTTGTAGCCGGTTTTTATGTATTTTAAAGATATATGAATATTTTACTGACTAATGTTAACCCTTTAGTGACTGGTACTGTTTCTCCTTGTGGAGTGCCTATTAGGCACAAGGGTCTAATCCATAGTTATGCCTTATAGGATACCTACCTTCCAGCTGGTGGCACCAAAGGCACCGCTTTCTTTTGTATAAAAATGCGCTAATTTGCAACCCTTTAGTGAGTGATCTGCATGCTGCAGGGGCCTGCTGACCTTATGCTGTGGTCACTCCAGGACAGCTGGCCCAGATGCGTGTGTCACAGCCCCTGGAGGCAAAAACAATTTTTTCAGCTTCCCAGGCTGTCACTCATTACCTGACTAATAACTGCCCAGTGATGGACGCATTACCTATGCCCGACACTTGCGTCATTATTGTTTGATGACCGCAGGGTGACAGCCCAGGACTGACAGGTGGAAGAGGGTTTCACACAAAAAGAATGAGGAAGATTTATCAAGACTGGTGCAAAGGAAAACTTGCTTAGTTGTCCACAGAAACCAATCAGATTGATCCTTGCATTTTCCAAACACTTCTGAAAAAAATGAAAGGTGTAATCTGATTGGTTGCTATGGGCAACTAAATCATTTTTCCTTTGCACCAGTTTTGACAAATCTCCCCTATTGTGTACCTCTCTTTATCTACAGTCATGGCCAAAAGTTTTGAGAATGACACAAATATTATATTTTCACATGATCTGCTGCCCTCTGGTTTTTTATGTGTGTTTGTCAGATGTTTTTATCACATACAGAAATATAATTGCAATCATATTATGAGTAACAAAAGCTTATATTGACAGTTAGAATGAGTTAATGCAGCAAGTCAATATTTGCAGTGTTGACCCTTCTTCTTCAGGACCTCTACAATTCTCCCTGGCATGCTCTCAATCAACTTCTGGACCAAATCCTGACTGATAGCAGTCCATTCTTGCACAATCAATGCTTGCATTTTGTCAGAATTTGTAGGTTTTTGTTTGTCCACCCGTCTCTTGACAAGTTCTCAATGGGATTAAGATCTGGGGAGTTTCCAGGCCATGGACCCAAAATCTCTATGTTTTGTTCCCTGAGCCATTTAGTTATCACCTTTTGCTTTATGTCAAGGTGCTCCATCATGCTGGAAAAGGCATTGTTGATCGCCAAACTGCTCTTGGACGGTTGGGAGAAGTTGCTCTCAGAGGACATTCTGGTACCATTCTTTATTCATGGCTGTGTTTTTAGGCAAGACTGTGAGAGAGCCGATTCCCTTGGCTGAGAAGCAACCCCACACATGAATGGTTTCAGGATGCTTTACAGTTGGCATGAGACAAGACTGGTGGTAGCGCTCACCTCGTCTTCTCCGAATAAGCTGTTTTCCAGATGTCCCAAACAATCGAAAAGGGGATTCATCAGAGAAAATGACTTTACCCCAGTCCTCAGCAGTCCACTCCCTGTACCTTTTGCAGAATATCAGTCTGTCCCTGATGTTTTTTCTGGAGAGAAGTGGCTTCTTTGCTGCCCTCCTTGAGACCAGGCCTTGCTCCAAGAGTCTCCGCCCCACAGTGCGTGCAGATGCACTCACACCTGCCTGCTGCCATTCCTGAGCAAGCTCTGCACTGCTGGTAGCCCGATCCCGCAGCTGAAACACTTTTAAGAGACGGTCCTGGCGCTTGCTGGTCTTTCTTGGGCGCCCTGGAGCCTTTTTGGCAACAATGGAACCTCTCTCCTTGAAGTTCTTGATGATGCGATAGATTGTTGACTGAGGTGCAATCTTTCTAGCTGCGATACTCTTCCCTGTTAGGCCATTTTTGTGCAGTGCAATGATGACTGCATGTGTTTCTTTAGAGATAACCATGGTTAACAGAAGAGAAACAATGATGCCAAGCACCAGCCTCCTTTTAAAGTGTCCAGTGGTGTCATTCTTACTTAATCATGACAGATTGATCTCCAGCCCTGTCCTCATCAACACCCACACCTGTGTTAATGGAGCAATCACTGAAACGATGTTAGCTGGTCCTTTTAAGGCAGGGCTGCAATGATGTTGAAATGTGTTTTGGGGGATAAAGTTCATTTTCTAGGCAAATATTGACTTTGCAAGTAATTGCTGTTAAGCTGATCACTCTTTATAACATTCTGGAGTATATGCAAATTGCCATTATAAAAACTGAAGCAGTAGACTTTGTAAAAATTAATATTTGTATCTTTCTCAAAACTTTTGGCCATGACTGTACTCAGGTTTTGATATTCTTCATACCTGCTAGAGATTTGTTAAAGGAAATATTAATTATTGATATTTTGGGTGATATCAATAATTAATAATAGGCGTAAACTTACTAGTGTTAATTCCGCCTATTTATTCCTTTATTTACTACCAATTCCCTGCACTGTATGTATGGCGGCTGCAAAAAGACACTGTATGCTGTACTATATTTAAAGGGGTTGGCCACTATATTTCAACATTATTTTACATGGTTGGGGGCAGTGTAAAAGAAAGATTTTAAATATACTTTATTTAAAAAATCCTGATGGAAAATATTGTATTGTAAGCTCCGTCCCCTGAGCCCCGCTCTGCCGCTCAGCCACTTCGTCCATGGCTGCACGCGACATGGAGGAGCTTCTGAGAAAGCTCGTCCATGTCTTCATTCACACTGCGCCTGCGCAGCTTCTCCAGCTTCTCGCAGCGCATGCCCAGTCTGTTAGTAATTTTGCCGCGCTGCCAGCTCCTGTTCTGACTGGACTGCACAGCTTCCAGGAGCAAGGAGACTCGTGTCTGGTGAGCTTTCTCCCTCTCTCCCCCCCTCTCGCTGGATGCCGGCCGGTGACTCGCGCAGACGCCGCCCCCTCTTCTTGCGCGCTCTGACGTCATCTGGCCGGGCCAGCCTCTCCGGTTCCCGCGTTTTCTCTGTCTGCGGCGCAAGTCCTCCCTGGTCACCTCGTGTCTTGCACGCTCCCGTGGATCCATCGCCTCCACCTGGACATCGCCTCTTCTCCAGACAGCAGCTCCCCCTGGGCTTCCTGCATCTATCTTCTCTGCACTACTGTATGGCTGTTCCTCTCCTCTGAGCTCCAGCGCAGCATCTTCTCCTCAGTCCTTCCTGGTGAGTCCTCCTCTGTTACTCCATATTCTGTGCTGTGTTTCCTTTGCCCCGCTCTAATAGGTTCCATCTACTTTCTTCCAGCTTCTGAGTACGTGCTCTTCTGGGACCCTTGTCCGCTAGGGGCTGCTTTTTTTTGTACTTTCTGCTAGACTATTTTTTTCTCTATGTCTGATTCAGGCTATAGAGCTACTCGCCATCCTGCGGTGCAGCCCTCCGCGGTGACATATTCTTGTCCCATTTCCAAATGGAATCCCTCCGCTTCATGATAGCGGCAATGGAACCGGGGGAGTACATGTCGTCGGTGGACGTTCAGGACGCCTATCTGCACGTACCCATTTTTCCCTGCCATCAGCGTTTCTACGCTTCGCAGTCGACCAGGATCATTTTCAATTTGTGACCCTGCCTTTCGGGTTGGCCTCGTCCCCCGAGTGTTCATGAAGGTCATTGTGGGCGTCATGGCGATTCTTCGGGCCCGGGGGGTCTCGGGGACCCCCTACCTCGACGACATTCTCTTCAAGGCTCCATCCCGGTCTCTCAACCTAGAGAGTCTCCACATCACCCTGGACACCCTCTCTCGGTTCGGTTGGCTCCTCAACCGCCCCAAGTCAAATCTATCTCCCTCACAGACCATTCGGTTCCTGGGGCTGTCCTTCGACTCTGCGAGAGCTCGCGTTTTCCTTCCGGAGGACAAGCTGTTATCCCTTCGCACGGGGTTTCGGGACCCTCTGTTCCTCTCACTCTGTGACCCTCCGGTTCTGGGGAAAATGGTGGCCTCGATGGAAGCAGTGCCCTTTGCCCAGTTCAGGACTCGTCCGCTTCAGCTCTTCCTGCTGTCGCGATGGGACAGGTCCCTTCCGTCGCTCGACCACCTCGTTTGCATTCTGGCTCGCCTGCAGGGGGAGCTCCAATGGTGGCTTCGGTCTCCTTCTCTCCTCAGCGGCCGCTCCTTTCTCCCTCTTCGGTGGCAGGTGGTGACGACTGACGCCCCCTGGCGCTTACCGGATTGCCAGGATCTCCTCTCTCAGGGCCCCGTTTGCCACTCGCATTTTCGGTCGCTATGTTTAGCGGCCTGGCTGTTGAGACCTATATCTTAAAGTCTCAAGGCCTCTCCGACACGGTGGTGTGGAACATGATTCGGGCCCGGAAGGCTTCTTCCTCGCGCATTTACTATCGCGCCTGGAAATCTTATTTAAGATTTTGCGAGGCTTCCTCTGCCCCCCTTTGTCCTTTTCGGTCTCACGTCTTCTTGTCTTTCTTCAAGCAGGCTTGGACTCTGGTCTCCCCTTACGTTCTCTTAATGGCCAGGTCTCTGCTTTCTCTGTTTTCTTCCAGCGCCCTCTGGCTTCCCTATCTCAGGTAAAAACCTTCTTGCAGGGTGTTGCTCATACCGTCCCCCCTTATCGGGTTCCCACTTCTCCGTGGGACTTGAATCTTGTCCTTGATGCATTCCAGTCGTCCCCTTTCCTTTAAATGTATAATATAGAGAGGAACACTTGTCATGTTTATCCATTATAATGAAAATTATAATTGACTAGAATGTGCTTATTTACTTATAAAGGGCTCTCATGTACCTACACCCTAAACTGTAGACTTGTTTTTTGGCCTTTTGTCATCAGCTCAGTCAAATTAGATGAGAAGAATAGCATATGTAGCACTACTACTGTCAAGAAATTGATGTCGCTATGTACCCATTCCATTACTATTTTAATAGAGAGTTTGACAGCGAGAATACAGAGGGAGAGAAAGAGAGAAAAATAGAGATAAAGAAACAAACGAGAGAACGAAAACTATATATGGATAGACAGACAGACATGAGAACAGACAGACAGACATGAGACAGACAGACATGAGACAGACAGACATGAGACAGACAGACATGAGACAGACAGACATGAGACAGACAGACATGAGACAGACAGACATGAGACAGACAGACATGAGACAGACAGACCATGAGACAGACAGACATGAGACAGACAGACATGAGACAGACAGACATGAGACAGACAGACATGAGACAGACAGACATGAGACAGGACAGACATGAGACAGACAGACATGAGACAGACAGACATGAGACAGAGATAGATAGATAGATAGATATGAGATAGATAGATAGATAGATATGAGATAGATAGATAGATAGATGGATAGATATGAGATAGATGTGAGAGAGATATAGATAGTAGATAGATGATAGAAATATAGATAGAATGATAGACAGATATGAGATAGATAGATGGAGATTGATAGCTATATATATTTTAGGAGATAGAGAGATTTTAGATAGGTAATAGACAGATACATAGGCAGACAGATGAACAATAGCTATAGATAGATATGAGAGAGAGATAGATAGATAGATGTGAGAGATACAGAGATATTAGATGGATAGATAGATAGATATGAGATAGTTAGAATTATTAGATAGATATGAGAGGATAGATGATATAAGATAAATATATAGGCAGACATTACAGATGAACGATAGATAGTTTATAGATAGACAGACATGTATGTACTGTACATATCACATTATTTGGTGTAAAATATAATAATCTTTTTTCAATGCTGGTATTGGGAGATTCTTACCATTATGCTAACTTGTCTGTGATGAGATGACATCTGAGGTGCTGCTGTTACTATGGTATCACAGTTGGCCAGGGAGGTCATGTGACCACTCCTCTGAAGATGCTTGCTGTGATGCATGCTGGGATTGTTACTTCACTTTGTAGCTGCTCCGCCCAATAGCCTCTCATCAATGGGAGCATTACTATGCTCAAAACATTAGAAAATTTATACATACACCAGTATATCTGTCATGATACAAATACCTCTTGGCTTTAAGTATTATCTGGGGCCTTTTTTGATTTTTTTATGCATAAGGTGGCCAACCCCTTTAATAAAAAGATTTATTACAATAATTACACGTCTACAGTCTATTCCTTTCTGACTATATATATATATATATTATATATATATTTATATCAACGTTTTATAAATATATATTACATATAGTCGCAACAACACTAAAGTGTAAAACCTAACTACTGTAC